>OZ030019.1:71146169-71746169 GCA_964023405.1 Apodemus agrarius | reverse complement strand
AAAATGTAAATTATTTTCCCTTTAACAATGTTGGCAAGTTTTAACAAGTTTGAGAAGTTTGACTTATATTTTTCACCAATCTAATAGAAATGACACTATACTGATTTACAAATGGTGCAGCCACTGAATATCAGTATCTACAGTTCTTTCTTATAACACTTCTTTCATTATCTTTTTTCTTTTTCTTAAAAGATTTATTTACTTTATGTATGTGAGTACATTGTCATTCTCCTTGGACACACCAAAGGAAGGCATCAGATCCTATTACAGATGGTTGTGAGCCACTTTGTGGTTGCTGGAAATTAAACTCAGGACCTCTAGAAGAACAGCCAGTGGGCTTAAGCATTGAGCCATCTCTCTAGCCTTCTTTAATCAGTGTCAACCAAAATGTTGGTCTTGTTTAAATCAAGATCGGAAATTGAAAGTAGGTTCTGAAGAGCTAGCTAGGTGGTTAAGTGTACATTTAGCTTTTGGGGAGGGCCTAAGTTTGGTCTTCAGAACCATGTCGGGTGGCTTACAACATCCTGTAATGACAATTCTAGGAACTCCAAGTCCCAGTTCTGGCTACTGTGAATATATGCATACATGTGGTTCACACACACACAAACATATATATATATATATATATATATATATATATATACACAGATATGTAACTTTAATTTTTCAAAGCCTATTTTTTCAGCTATGTAATTTTTATTGCTTATTTTATTTATTTACATTTCTTTCTTTATTTATTTCGATATATCCTTTATTTACATTTCAAATGATTTCCCCTTTCCTGGCTCCCCGCTCCCCGAAAGTCCCATAATCCCTCTTCCTTCCTCCTGTTCCCCTATCCACCTCTTTCCACTTCCCTGTTCTGGTATTCCCCTACTCTGCTACACTGAACCTTTCTAGATCCAGGGGCCACTCCTTCCTTCTTCTTGGACATCATTTGATGTGTGGATTGTGTCTTGGGTATTCACAGTTTTTTTTTCTTTTTTTTCTTTTCTATATTCTATGTTTACATTCCAAGGGCTTTCCCCTTTCCCAGTTCCCACCCACCATAGTTTCCATAGTTCCTCTCCCCCCCAACTATTCCCCAATCATTCCCCCTCCTCCCTCAGTTTCTTTACTAAACTGGATGCAATCTTTACATGCCCAGGGTCCTCTCCTTTCTTCTTCTTGGGAATCATTTGACTTGCTATTTGTGTCTTGAGTATTTAGTGCTTCTGGGCTCATTAATATCCACTTATCAGTGATTGCATTTCATGTGCATTCTTTTGTGATTGGGTTAGCTCACTCAGGATGATATTTTCCAGGTCTAACCATTTACCTACAAATTGCATGAATTCATTATTTTTAATTGCTGAGTAGTATTCCATTGTATAAATATACCACATTTTCTGTATCCATTCCTCCTTTGAGGGATATTTGGGCTCCTTCCAATTTCTGGCTATTATAAACAAGGCTGCTATAAACATAGTGGAGCATGTGTCTTTATTGCATGCAGGGGAATCCTCTGGGTATATGCCCAGGAGTGGTATGCCAGGGTCCTCTGGGAGTGACATGCCCAATTTTCTGAGGAACCTCCAAACTGATTTCCAGAGCGGTTTTACCATTTTGCAATCCCACCAACAATGGAGGAGTGTTCCTCTTTCTCCACATCCTCGCCAGCACTTGTTGTCTCTTGAATTTTTAATCTTAGCCATTCTGACTGGTGTGAGGTAGAATCTCAGGGTTGTTTTGATTTGCATTTCCCTGATGACTAATGATGTTGAACATCTTTTAAGGTGTTTCTCGGCCATCCGAATTTCTTCTGGTGAAAATTCTTTGTTTAGCTCTGTGCCCCATTTTTTGATAGGGTTATTTGGTTCTTTGCGGTCTAACTTCTTGAGTTCTTTGTATATATTGGATATTAGCCCTCTGTCGGATGTGGGGTTGGTGAAGATCTTTTCCTACTTTGTTGGTTGCCGTTTTGTCCTTCTGACAGTGTCCTTTGCTTTGCAGAAACTTTGTAATTTTATGAGGTCCCATTTGTCGATCCTTGATCTTAGTGCGTACGCTATTGGTGTTCTGTTCAGGAACTTTTCCCCTGTGCCCAAGTCCTCCAGGGTCTTCCCAAGTTTCTTTTCTAATAGTTTCAGTGTGTCTGGTTTTATGTGGAGGTCCTTGATCCACTTGGAGTTGATCTTAGTGCAAAGAGATAAGAGTGGGTCAATTCGCATTCTTCTGCATGTTGACCTCCAGTTGAACCAGCACCATTTGTTGAAAAGGCTATCTTTATTCCACCGGATGGTTGTGGCTCCTTTATCAAAGATCAAGTGACCATAAGTCTGTGGGTTAATTTCTGGGTCTTCAATCCTGTTCCATTGATTTGCTTGCCTGTTGCTATACCAATACCATGCAGTTTTTAACACAATTGCTCTGTAGTACCGCTTGAGGTCAGGGATATTGATTCCCCCAGAAGTCCTTTTATTGTTGAGAATAGTTTTAGCTATCCTGGGTTTTTTGTTGCTCCAGATGAATTTGAGAATTGCTCTTTCTAGATCTATGAAGAATTGAGTTGGGATTTTGATGGGGATTGCATTGAATCTGTATATTGCTTTTGGCAAGATGGCCATTTTTACTATATTGATCCTGCCAATCCAGGAGCAAGAAATATTTTTCCATCTTCTGAGGTCTTCTTCGATTTCTTTCTTCAAGGACTTGAAGTTCCTGTTGTACAGATCTTTCGCTTGTTTGGTTAGAGTTACGCCAAGATACTTTATGTTGTTTGTGGCTATTGTGAAGGGTGTTATTTCCCTAATTTCTTTCTCAGCCTGCTTGTCCTTTGAGTACAAGAAGGCCACTGACTTGCTTGAGTTAATTTTATAACCTGCCACTTTGCTGAAGTTGTTTATCAGCTGTAGAAGTTCTCTGGTGGAGTTTTTTGGGTCGCTTAGGTAAACTATCATATCGTCTGCAAATAATGATAGTTTCACTTCTTCCTTTCCAATTTGTATCCCTTTGACTTCCTTATGTTGTCTAATTGCTCTTGCTAGAACTTCAAGTACTATATTGAAAAGATATGGAGAGAGAGGGCAGCCTTGTCTAGTCCCTGATTTTAGTGGGAATGCTTCAAGTTTCTCTCCATTTATTTTGATGTTGGCTACTGGTTTGCTGTAGATTGCTTTTACTATGTTTAGGTATGGGCCTTGAATTCCTGCTCTTTCCAAGACTTTTAGCATGAAAGGATGCTGAATTTTGTCGAATGCTTTTTCAGCATCTAATGAGATGACCATGTGGTTTTTTTCTTTCAGTTTGTTTATGTAGTGGATTACATTGATGGATTTCCGTATATTGAACCATCCCTGCATCCCTGGGATGAAGCCTACTTGATCATGGTGGATGATCGTTTTGATGTGCTCTTGGATTCGGTTAGCAAGAATTTTATTTAGTATTTTTGCATCTATATTCATAAGAGAAATTGGCCTGAAGTTCTCTTTCTTTGTTGGATCTTTTTGTGGTTTAGGTATTAGCGTAATTGTGGCTTCGAAGAATGAGTTGGGCAGTGTCCCTTCTGTCTCTATTTTGTGGAATAGTTTGAAGAGTATTGGTGTTAAGTCTTCTTTGAAGGTCTGGTAGAATTCTGCACTAAAACCATCTGGTCCCGTACTTTTTTTGGTTGGGAGGCTTTCTATAACCCCTTCTATTTCTTTAGGGGTTATGGGACTATTTAGCTGGTCTACTTGATGCTGATTTAATTTTGGTATTTGATATCTGTCTAGGAAATCGTCCATTTCCTCCAGATTCTCCAGTTGTTTTGAGTATAGACCTTTGTAGTAGGATCTGATGATCTTTTGAATTTCCTCAGTTTCTGTTGTTATGTCTCCCTTTTCATTTCTAATTTTGTTAATTTGTATACTGTCTTTGTGTCCTTTGGTTAGTCTGGCTAAGGGTTTATCTATCTTGTTGATTTTCTCAAAGAACCAGCTCCTGGTCTTGTTGATTCTTTGTATGGTTCTCTTTGTTTCTATTTGATTGATTTCAGCCCTGAGTTTGATGATTTCTTGTCTTCTACTCCTCCTGGGTGAGTTAACTTGTTTTTCTTCCAGCGCTTTAAGGTGTGCTGTTAAGCTGCTAGTGTATGCTCTCTCCAGTTTCTTTTTGGATGCACTTAGAGCTATGAGTTTTCCTCTTAGCACTGCATTCATTGTTTCCCATAGATTTGGGTAGGTTGTACCTTCATTTTCATTGAATTCTAAAAAGTCTTTGATTTCTTTTTTTATTTCTTCCTTGACCAAGGTGTCATTGAGTAGAGTATTGTTCAGTTTCCATGTGTATGTGGGCTTTCTGTTGTTTTTGTTGCTATTGAAGACCACTCTTACTCCATGGTGGTCTGATAGGAGGCATGGGATTAGTTCGATCTTCTTGTATTTGTTGACATCTGTCTTGTGACCGATTATATGGTCTATTTTGGAGAAGGTACCATGTGGTGCTGAGAAAAAGGTATATTCTTTAGCTTTAGGATGAAATGTTCTATATATATCTGTTAAATCCAATTGGTCCAGAGTTTCAATTAGTTTCACTGTGTCCCTGTTTAGTTTCTGCTTTCCTGATCGGTCCATTGAGGAGAGTGGGGTGTTGAAGTCACCCACAATTATTGTGTTAGGTGTAATGTGTGTTTTAAGCTTTAGTAAGGTTTCTTTTATGAAGGAGGGTGCCCTTGCATTTGGAGCATAGATGTTCAGTATTGAGAGCTCTTCCTGGTGGATTTTCCCTTTGGCCAGCAAGAAGTGACCTTCTGAGTCTCTTTGGATGATTTTAGGTTGAAAGTCAATTTTATCTGATATTAGAATGGCTACTCCAGCTTGTTTCCTGAGACCATTTGCTTGTAAAATTGTCCTCCAGCCTTTTACTCTAAGGCAGTGTTTGTCTTTAACACTGAGATGTGTTTCCTGTATGCAGCAAAATGTAGGGTCCTGTTTCCGTATCCAGTCTGTTAATCTATGTCTTTTTATTGGGGAATTGAGTCCATTGACCTTAAGAGATATTAAGGAATAGTAATTATTACCTCCAGACATTTTTGAAATTATATTTATTTATCTTCTTTATTTTTTATATTCGAGAGGTTATCTTCTTTTGGGTTTGATGAGAGGAGGTTTCTATCTTGCTTCTTCCCGGGTGTAGTTTCCGTCCTTGTCTTGGTGTTTTCCCCCTATTATCCTTTGTAGGGCTGGATTTGTGGAGAGATATCTTGCAAATTTGGTTTTGTCATGGAATACCTTGATGTCTCCATCAATGGCAATTGAGAGTTTTGCTGGGTAAAGTAGTTTTGGCTGAAGTTTGTGTTCTCTTAGAGTTTGCATGATATCTGCCCAGGATCTTCTAGCTTTCATGGTCTCAGGTGAGAAGTCTGGTGTTATTCTGATAGGTTTTCCTTTATATGTTACTTGGCCTTTTTCTCTTGCTGCCTTTAGTATTCTTTCTTTGTTTATTACATTTGGAGTTTTGATTATTATGTGACGGGATGTATTTCTGTTCTGGTCCAGTCTGTTTGGGGTTCTATAGGCTTCTTGTATATTCATGGGCATCTCTCTCCTTAGGTTGGGGAAGTTTTCTTCCATAATTTTATAGAAGATATTAGCTGGCCCTTTAACTTGTAAATCTTCACTCTCGTCTATACCTATAATCCTTAGGTTTGGTCTTCTCATAGTGTCTTGGATTTCCTGGATGTTTTGGGTTACCACCTTTTTGCATTTAGTGTTTTCTTTGACTTTTGAATCAATGGTTCCTATGGTATCTTCAGCTTCTGAGATTCTGTCTTCTATCTCTTGTATTCTATTGTTGATACTTGCGTCTAAAGCCCCTGATTTCTTCCCCAGGTTTTCTATCTCCAATGTTGTCTCCCTCTGTGATTTCTTAGTTGTTTCTACATCTGTTTTTAGTATCTGGATGGATGTGCTCAGATCTTTCGTTTGCTTGATTGTGTTTTCATGTATTTCTTTAATAGATTTTTGTGCTTCCTCTTTCATAGCTTCTACTTGTTGGCCCACGTTTTTCTGTAGTTCTTTAAGTGACTTTTGTCTTTCTTCCTTATTGTCTTCTTCTCTTTGATCCATCTTCTCCTGAATTTCTTGAAGTGATTTTTGTATTTGCCTCGTAAAGGCTTCTAACTTTTGATCCATTTTCTCCTCTATTTCTTTACGAGATTTTTCTATGTGTTCAGCTACCAGCATCCTGACCAGTGATTTTATATCCAAGTCTTGTTTTTCTGGTGTTTTAGGGTATCCAGGGATTCCTGTTGTTGGAGAACTGGGTTCAGATGCTGTCATGTTGCCTTGATTTTTGTTAGTAATGTTCCTTCGT
This sequence comes from Apodemus agrarius, assembly GCA_964023405.1. Taxonomy (NCBI): domain Eukaryota; kingdom Metazoa; phylum Chordata; class Mammalia; order Rodentia; family Muridae; genus Apodemus; species Apodemus agrarius. The sequence continues at coordinate 71,739,836 of OZ030019.1, read as the reverse complement.
TTTCCTTTTGCCATCTGGTTATTTCTGGTTTTAGTTGGCCTTGTTGTTAGTGGCTGGTGTTTGAATCTCCTGTGAGGCTGGGCTCACCTGTTGTTTCTCTACTGGTAAATATGTGTGACTGCTGCTTTAAGGGATCATATGCTGGCTGCCACCCATGCGATTGTAGCCCCTGTTGGAGTCTGTCTACCTGGGCTTCTCCAGCTGTGTCCTGGTTGCAAGGAACTCGGCCTGCTTGGTTCCGAGACCCTAGCAGATCCCCCTGTGCGGGTAGCCCTGGAAGGGGTGTTTACCTGGGCCTTTCCAGCTATGTCCTGGTTGCAATATGGAGGCCCACAGCTACCGCTGGTCCAGGGGCCGGTGAGCTGGTTGCAGAATGCAGCCTAGGTGCTCGCCAGAGGGCGCGGGGATGTCCCACAGAGCCTGGGCCTTTCCAGCTGTGTCCTGGGCCTTTCCAGCTATGTCCTGGTTGCAATATGGAGGCCCTCCGCTTCTGCTGGTCCAGGGGCCAGCGAGCTGGTTGCAGAAAGCAGCCTCAGTGCTCTCCAGAGGGCGCGGGGATGTCCCACAGAGCCTGGGCCTTTCCAGCTATGTCCTGGTTGCAATATGGAGGCCCGCCGCTTCTGCTGGTCCAGGGGCCGGCGAGCTGGTTGCAGAATACAGCCTAGGTGCTCGCCAGAGGGCGCGGGGATGTCCCACAGAGCCAGGGCCTTTCCAGCTGTGTCCTGGTTGCAATATGGAGGCCCTCCGCTTCTGCTGGTCCAGGGGCCAGCGAGCTGGTTGCAGAAAGCAGCCTCAGTGCTCTCCAGAGGGCTCGGGGATGTCCCACAGAGCCTGGGCCTTTCCAGCTATGTCCTGGTTGCAATATGGAGGCCCGCCGCTTCTGCTGGTCCAGGGGCCGGCGAGCTGGTTGCAGAATACAGCCTAGGTGCTCGCCAGAGGGCGCGGGGATGTCCCACAGAGCCAGGGCCTTTCCAGCTGTGTCCTGGTTGCAATATGGAGGCCTGCCGCTACCGCTGGTCTAGGGGCCGGCGAGCTGGTTGCAGAAAGCAGCCTAGGTGCTCGCCAGAGGGTGCAGGGAAGTCCCACAGAGCCTGGGCCTTTCCAGCTGAGTCCTGGTTGCAATATGGAGGCCCGCCGCGCTGGTCCAGGGGCCAGCGAGCTGGTTGCAGAAAGCAGCCTCGGTGCTCGCCAGAGGGCACGGGGATGTCCCGCAGAGCCTAGGCGGAACTCAGCCTGCTTGGGTCCGAGACCCTAGCAGATCCCCCCGTGAGGGCAGCCCTGGAAGGGGTGTTTACCTGGGCCTTTCCAGCTATGTCCTGGTTGCAATATGGAGGCCCGCCGCTTCTGCTGGTCCAGGGGCCGGCGAGCTGGTTGCAGACAGCAGCCTCGGTGCTCGCCAGAGGACGCGGGGATGTCCCCCAGAGCCTAGGTGGAACTCAGCCTGCTTGGGTCCGAGACCCTAGCAGATCCCCCCGTGAGGGCAGCCCTGGAAGGGGTGTTTACCTGGGCCTTTCCAGCTATGTCCTGGTTGCAATATGGAGGCCCGCCGCTTCTGCTGGTCCAGGGGCCAGCGAGCTGGTTGCAGAATACAGCCTAGGTGCTCGCCAGAGGGCGCGGGGATGTCCCACAGAGCCAGGGCCTTTCCAGCTGTGTCCTGGTTGCAATATGGAGGCCGGCCGCGCTGGTCCAGGGGCCGGCGAGCTGGTTGCAGAAAGCAGCCTAGGTGCTCGCCAGAGGGTGCGGGGAAGTCCCACAGAGCCTGGGCCTTTCCAGCTGAGTCCTGGTTGCAATATGGAGGCCCGCCGCGCTGGTCCAGGGGCCGGCGAGCTGGTTGCAGAAAGCAGCGGGTATTTACAGTTTTAATGACGGTAAATTTTTTTATCTTTAGTCATTTTTTACAGTCCAGTTGTTTTCTCCCTCCTGTTCTACCCTCCAACATTTCCTCATCCCATTCCTCCTCTCCAGTCTCCAAGAGGCTGTTCCTACCCCCACCCCCACATTCCCCACACTGCTCCAGTTCTCCCCACTCTCAAGACTCTCAAGGGCTAGATGCATCTTCTCTCAGTGAGGTCAGACCAGGCAGTCCTCTGCTGTATATGTGTCAGGGGCCTAGGACCAGCTAGTTTGTATGCTGCCTGAGAGATCCTGGTGGTCCAGGTTAGTTGAGACTGCTGGTCTTCCTAATGGGGTCGCTCTCCTCCTAGCTTCTTCCAGCTTTTCTCTAGTTCAACCGCAGGGGTCCCTGACTTCAGTCCATTGGTTGGGTGTTAGTATCTGCATCTGTCTCAGTCAGCTGCTTGTTGGGCCTTTCAGAAGGGAGCCATCCCAGGCTTCTGTCTGTAATTACACCATAGCATCAGTAATAGTGTTGGGACTCTTGATATGGGTCCCAATTTGGGTTGGTCATTGGACCTTCTTTCACTCAGTCTCTTCATTTTTGTCCCTGCAGTTCTTTTAGACAGGAACAATTCTGGGTCAGATTTTTTGACTGTGGAATGGCAACCCCATCCTTGTACTTGATGCCTTGTCTTGGTGTCTTCCAAGAAGATATAGGATAAATTTCTCATGTTGGCAGTTGTTTAGCTTGGGGATGAGGTACACTGGCACAGCAGCACACCTGATAGAGGATTAGATGGCATCTGCCAATCTTATTTCCCCATAGCTTGTTTGCACAGAGGCAATGAAGAGTTAGACCAGAATGTTAGCCACTTGAATGGCAGCACCTACTTCTTGGTAATCATAACATCCATACTGGGGTTACCACTGTAGTCCTCAATGGCTTGACTCTGATCTGCTGCCCAGCTAAACTGTGATACTACACACATATGACCATCAAAATACCCACCTTGTGGGATGCCTTTATGGAAAACTCAGCCATCTCAGACAATTTAATGGGCAGGGAGAATAAACAGATCTGAATGAACTTGATCTTCATGTTTCTGATCCCACAGCTCAACTTAGTGACAGTGATCCACTCTTTGTCATTGGGCTAGTCACATGATCTTGATTCTTACTGATCACAGACGATACTGTTTCCCCTCATGCCATTGATGACATCTGACAATAAGTTTAGCACCTACACCTACATCCCAGGCCCCCAAAAGCTGCTGTTCTGGCAACAGTCACCATCTATGGTTTTCCTGGAAAACTGTCTTCTGACTACCTCCATACTTTATAGTTTTATTTTTCTTTCATTGTTGTATTTATGTTTAGAAATTTTATCACATCATTATCTTCAAGTTCGGTATATTCTTTTTTTTAAGATTTATTTATTTTATATATGTGAATACACTGTAGCTGTCTTCAGACATACCAGAAGAGGGCGTCAGATCTCACGATAGATTGCTCTGAGTCATCATGTGGTTGCTGGGAATTGAACTCAGGACCTCTAGAAGAGCAGTCAGTGCTCTTAACCTCTGAACCATCTCTTTTTGGCCTTGTCCAGTATGCTAATGTGTCTGTTCCAGGCCCTAATTAGCTTATTTCTTTTTTAAGTCTTAAATTACCTCCTGATTCTTCATGTGAAGTTTCCAGCTCTCTTTTGTGTTTGGATATGCTCCAATTCCTCCCTTTGAATCCTTAACATACCAAGCAATGCTAATTTTTTTTTGATTTGCCCATCTGATAATTCTAAATTTGAATTTAGTTCTTTTGATTGCTTAAAAATTTTAGACTTTTAAATTTTCATTTTAGCACGTTGTAATTTCACTTGAAAGCTGGCATAAGATTTTGAAAAGTGGGAGACTTATAAGCTTTAGTTTGAGTTTCTATGTGAATCCAGGCAGGAGCTTGGCTGTCTGTAATTTGTGTGGTAGGTATAGATGCAAAAGCCTTAAGATTTTGTAGTACCTTTCTATTTCAAGTTGTCTGTGCTTCCTTAAGAACATTAAATTCAGTCCATTTTGCCCCAATTTCAGTTTTAATCCATCTCATTAGAGCTTGTTAATATGGTAGGATAGCATGGAGAAGAAATATATGACATAAGAAATAAAAACAGATAATTTGGGGGGAGGCTTGAGTTTATGATACAGTTTGTTGTTTAAACTCGTATTTCTTTCTTCATGTGAGAAAGGCAAACCAGAGGGGCCTGTGTGTTGAGTGCTGGCTCGTGCCACAGAGAAAGGAAAAGGGTATTTGTCTTAGAGGAGAGAATTTTGTTAAGACAGTCACTCTGGAGAGATTTCCAAAGGGCAACTGCCCCCTTTTCCTGAACAAAAAGATTGTTTTCAGGTATTTACACTAAGGTAGTTACACTTAGATGGTAACTAATAAGCCCAAGCTAATGAAAAATGCAAAGTACTACTGTGCGGGAATCTCCATCCCACCCGCTCCACCCCATCCCACTCCAGTACACAGCTCCTGCATGACTGCTTCAAGGGGAACACGTCCACTGATTGCTTGCATTTTTGTTCCTGTTGAAGTATCTACATTCTGAGGTTGAATTGTGCCTTGTGACCCAGTTTACTGGTGGGTCTAAAAGCTGCTGACCCTCCATTTATTCAGCTTATTTTCTTATTGTGAATACAGAGGTGAACGACATTCAAGTTCTTTTCAGATGGAGCTAAAACCAGAAAACCGTCTTGTGTGTCTACCTTCACTTACCTTATCCCCCCATTTCAGAAAGCCTATTTTAGTCTCAGGAGTCACTCAGCAGTGGCTCTGTCGATAAGAATCAACCACTTAGCACTTTTCAAAAGTGTTATTTTCACTGCTGTATTTTTTTAGTGCTTTTAAGAAAGAAACATCTTGATTTGCTGGGAACCCACAGTACACTCCAGCCAAGAAAAGAGGTAGGCCAACTACAGATCCACAGATCGTCAACTTTTCATCCTCTCCTTTAAATTCAATCCCCTAATTCTGTATTAGAGTACCTGTTGCAGCCTCTTCCCAGTTTCTGTACCTCTTCCTGGGAACTAGGCAGATCCTGGCAGGAAACCTTGCTTTCCTTCTTCCCCTGGACTGCCTCAGAGCCTCAAGCCCAGCCCCATTGCCTTTCCTAAATGCTAGCTCCCAGTACCATAATTTTTCCTAATAAATGTCCTAGGGAGATTAGGGATATAACATACATACCTTGTAGCTGACCACAGCTACATTCCAATGGTTACTGTGTCACCTAGAAGGAAAGCTGGTCATGGGAACAGGGTCGCAAGAGAAACATGGAGTCAAGACAAGATTTCCTGCTCAAGACTCAAAGTTTAATGGAGGTCTCCAAATATATATAGGTGGTGTGTGTGTGTGTGTGTGTGTGTGTGTGTGTGTGTGTATACCCTACCCCCAAAAGCTGGAAACAGGCCAGTAGAACTGATTTGCTTGCTCCTCAGGAGGCTGGCATCAGGTGTCAGCTAGTGTCTCTCAGGAAGTGGCTATCCTTCAAGAACAATGGGCTTCACCTTGGTCTGAGTGCTCCACCTTAGGTGGAGGGGATTATGGCTATCACAGGAATTCCGGCTGGGAGAGGAACTTCACCTTGGTCAAAGTCAAGTCATGCCAGGTGGCATAGCACCACAATATGGCTCTCTACAATACCTAAATATAATAAAAGCAGAATACAGCAATTTCATAGCCAACATAACCTTAAATAGAGAAAATCTCAATGTAATTCTACTAGAATTGGTTACAAAACAACTTTATGCACACTCTTCATATCTATTCAAAATAGTACTTGAAGTTGTAGCTAGAGCAATAAGACAACTAATGAAGATCAAGTGGAAACAGATCAGAAGGGAAGAAATCAAAGTATTTTTGCAAATGGTAGTAGGATAGTATACATAAGTGACCCTAGAGATCCCACCAAATAAACACATTCAGCAAAGTAGGTAGGTACAAAATGAAGTTACAAAAGTCAATAGTTTCCTATACACAAATGACAAACGAACAGAGAAAAATTTAGGGAAATAGTGACTTTCAAAATACCCTTAATAATATGAAATACCCTGTAGTACTAAAACTGGCCATTCTACCAAAAGCACTCTACAGATTTATTGAAATCCCCCTCAAAATTCCAACATTATACTTCATGGACCATGAATAGAGAATCATCAGCTTCATATAGAAAGACAAAACACTCAGGAGAGCTTAAACAATCCTCAACAATAAAAGTTGTTAGAGGCATCATCACCATCCCCAACCTCAAATTTACAAGTGTTACACTAATAAAAACATCATGACATTGACACACAAAAAGACATGCTGACTGTTGAAGATGGACTGATGACTCCAATAAAAGCCCACATACCTATGGACAGCTAAACATTTTTAGTAAAGAAGCCAGAACTATACACTGGAAGCAAACCAGAATCTTAAAAACAAACAAACAAAGTAAACTATAAACAACAACAAAACAGTACTGGTCAATGTAGAAGGCTGCATGTAAAAGAATACTAACAAATCCATACTTATCACCCTTCAATGCCAAATGGATTGAAGACCTCAACATAAAACCACATACACTGAACATGATAGAAGAAAATGTGGGGAGTATCCTTGAACCTATTGGCACAGAAAAAGAATTATTTTGAACAGAGCATCATTAGCACAGGTAGTAAGGTCAACAATTAAAAGTTACGTTCCCATCAAATTGAAATGCTTCTACACAGCAAAGAAAACAATTATTCAGATAAAGTGGCAGACTTTAGAATGGGAAAAGATTTTTATAAACTACCCATCTGGTAAAGGACCAATATCCAAAATATATAAAGAACTCCAGAAATAGGAGATCAAAAAAACCAAAAAATCCAACTTTAAAACTGAGGTACAAATCTAAAAAGAAAATTCTCGAAAGAGAAAACTCAAATGGATGAAAAGGACATAAAAAGATATTCAATATTCTTAGTCATCTGGAAAATGCACACCAAACTTATTTGAAATTTCATTGTATACCCATTAGAAAAGCTAAGACCAGCAAAACAATGGACAGCTCATGTTGCTGAGAATATGGAGAAAAAGGAACACTCATTTATTTCTCGTGGGACTGCAAACTTGTACAGACACTATGTCATAGTTCCTCTGAAAGATAGAAATTAATCTATGATAAGATCCAGCTATACCACTCTTGGGCATATACCCCCAAAACACTTCATACAACCAGAGAAAATTGCTCAACAATGTTCATTACTGTTCTCTATTCATAGTAACCAAATTAAATGTCCTTCAGCAGGTGAATAGATAAAGAAAGTGTGGTTCCTTACAAAATGAAGTATTACTCATCTGTGAAAAATGAAATCATTAAATTTTCAGGTAAATGGGTAGGACTAAAAAATAATCTGAACACAGATTTCAAAAGACAAAAATGATTCATATTTGCTTGTCAGTGAATATTAGCTCTTAAATCAATGATAACCAAGATATTATTCATAGAACTACAGAGGTTAGGTATAGAGTAGGAGGCTAGAGGTTGTCAGATTGGTCACCCTAGAAAGGGAAATAGAATGTTAAGGATTGGGGAGGAGAATGGAAATCAAGTGTAGAGTGGATAAGAAGGGGGGACGAGCTAGACAATATGGGATAGAGAGCTAAAATTAAGTTTCATTTGAAGGGTAGTATGGAAATGTAATACACTAGAAGCTCTCTGAAGTATATACATATATGATGGCAATTCAAATAAAGTTATCAAATAATAGATGATACAAGTTTTCTCTGGACATCTTTTGTCATCAAAGGAATGTTCCAATACTGGGATTGTGTTATATCTAACTGAGTTATTGGTCAAGAGGGACTCACGGGAATTCCACAAATAACCCAAACTATTGCCAAGACTTTAGGCTGCTTTTCCCAAATTGACAGCAAGGCCCCACTGTGAAAAAGACACCTCTATAATGTACTGCACATGGAGAAGTTGAACTGATGCCTACACAGAGTCTTTTCCCCTATGTGCTGGCACAGGTAGATATTTAGCATGCTACCAAACAAGAACATGTAAACACCAACCCAGTCACAATCCTTTAATCTACAAAGGTGTCTTTCATGCAAGATACGCTAGTGCAATGAAGGCACAAAGCTTGTGGGAGTTACCAACCAGCACCTGATTTGACTTAACCCATTCCATTAGATGGAATACATACCTGTTACTGCTTGTGTGGTGGAGAACTTTATGTTAGACAGCCCATAGACCAAAACATACTCGTTTTAAAGAAATCTAGTAGTAAAATGTCTCCTGCTTATATTTTTCTACATTCATAGACCAGTGTCTGTCTCAGCCATCATCAGAGAAGCTTCCTCCTACTGCAGATGAGAATAAAACAGAGTTTTCCCCCCATCCAGACATTATGCAGAGTAAGACCTTGGAATAGTCCCGAAAGTCTATCATTCAAATTCCTCCCTTCATGTCTCAGAGATCCAATCCCATAGAAGAAAACATGGAAAGAGTATAAGAGAAGGTGGGGATCTAGGACACCATGAAAACAAAGCCCTTTAAATCACCAGGATCGAGGCCCATATAGACTCACTGAGAGCCAAGAGCATAGGACCAACACAGGCCTCCACCAGATGAGGTAGTAATGCTGAAAGAAGTGGACACTTGCCCCCATCTTTAACTCAGAAGCTGTCTCCAGTTGATAACCACTTCCAGTTGAAAGTTTAGTTTTCTCCAAGGGAGTTTCACTACTCTTAAGTGTAGGTCTCCTGTCCAACAGTAGATGGCCAACAGAAAATGAACCCAATAGCATTTATTCCCTGTCTCATAAACCATATCAGAGATTTTCTATTTTAAAAATTTGTCTTTTTTTGCTTTAATATATATATATATAATTATATAATAATATTCTATAACAATTATATATATGTATATATACATACATACATATATATATATATATATATATATGTCTTTGTGTGTGTTTATGCAGTCTTCTCTTTTTATCAAGTGGTCCTTTACGTATATATTACAGCTTTCATTTTAGTGTTTCTATGGGAATCTTAAGCATGTGAACACATAGGTCTCTGTATCTACATCCTACTTTTGTACTTTTCTTTGGTTCACTTCCTTATGATTGTTTTGTTCTGTTTTAATATGTTAGTTTTTTATCTTATGATATTTCACTTTATTTCATTAGTTTCTCTTAGAAGCCTATTTGTTTTTAATGAGAGGCACAAAGGAGGAGGGTCCTGATGTGAGGTGGGGGGGCAAGTCCTAGAAGCAGAGGAAGTAGAAACTGTAATAAAAATATTTTTGTGAGGGGCAATCTATTTTCAATAAAAGAAAAACAGAAACAATTAAAAAAATGAAAGAAAGAAACCTCTTGGGTCTGGAGAGATGACTCAGCAGTTAGCAGTGCATTTGGACCTTTCTCATTTGCTATTTCTCCTAGCTCACAACCAACTGTGACACCAATCCCACAGTATCTTAGGTCCTTGTCTAGGCTCTATGGGCACTTAATTCATGCATGTATCCCTTTGGCCGCATATGTACTAATTAATAACAAACTCTTAAAAAGAAATGATTGTCCTATATGTCCTTAAATGGACAGAAAGGCTGGGCTAAGTAAACACAAACTCGTTTGTTCAAGGTGTGAATCATTCCTTTAAATGATTTTGAATTACTTTTACCAAGGAATGTCTCAGGTCTGAGCTATTTTTCTTGGTCGACACTGAGTCTGCTTTAGTCAGCAGCTTAGTTCCCCTGAAGATGAATCTCCCAGAGGACCTTCTGCTGTACACCGAATCCTGGCTCTCCAGTAAATTAACTCTTCTTGATAAGTTTAATATTATTTTAAAATGTCCTTTCCTAGCTCATTTCAAGGCATAATATTTACAGATTTTTTTTACCTCACAAAAGCTCATAAATTATTTGTATTTGATCATTCTGTTTCAATATTTGAATTTGTAATTACCTTGCCCAAGGTCTTCTGAGGCCCAACTTCACTTATAAATTTGTGATAGGAGAAGAAATTAAATATGGAAAAGCAACTCACTTTTGAAAGTTTTCTTCTCTCAGGTGAAGTGGTGTCAAGCAACACCCAGTTCAGGTACTTACACAGGTCCAATGGAAGCTGCACACAGACAGATGGGATTTTCATTGTCTCCAATCTGCCTTACTTCCAAAAGTCGGAAGGACTTGTCAATTCTCTATCTGAGAGACCAAAGAAGCCTGTGAATGCATCTCATATAACTCATTTCTTCTCTGACTACAAGGCTGATTTGGATATTCTGTTATGTGAGCTGCTAAGAACCAGCCTCATCTTGAAGAGGAGTTCTGAGAGAAGGGATATCTGGGAACATCGAAAATAATGACTTGAAATCAAATCATGGATCCAAGCTGAAGACCTGTACTCTGTATGATACAGCTTTTCCAGTGTTCTTCTCTCTATGTTCTGCTTTTTCTCTGGAGATTTTCTCTGTCTAAATTCTGCTTGCTTGCTATTCTAAGAGATCTCGTTTTCTATTTCCTGATTGCTTGTGTGTGTGTGTGTGTGTGTGTGTGTGTGTGTCTGTGTGTGTGTGTCTGTGTGTCTGTGAGTCTGTGTGTATGTTTGTGCATGTGTGAGTTGTCCAAACAGATCTCCTTTTTTAATTCTAAAAAACAATTCTCTGGCTAGCCATCTCCTGCAGAACACAGGACCAGTCTTATTTTACATATCAATTTAGTCATTTATTCCAGGTTTCCTTTAGATATCTTATGAATCAGCATTCTGTGACACCAGCCCTTTGAGTCTTAGGAGACATCAAGCATATATTTTTTCTTACTATTGTAAAGGAATTCAGAGTTTTGTCTATCTTAGTTAAGCACAGACAATAAGCTAGCTGGGTGGGACCCTGGGCTGAAGTTACCATTTCTACCAATACTGAGAGTACCTTGCACTGTCCTAGGCTGATCCTGAACTCAGTAATCTATCTGCCTTTCTTTTTATCTTTCTGACAAGCTGGCTCATTGATGTAGCTACCTCTGTTCCTCTAGATATGTGAAGTTCCTCATAATTTTATTGTATCCTTATATTTTTGTATAGTTGAGAAATTATATATTTCCCTGGCATGCAATAAGGACACATGCTTCACTATGTTCATAGCAGCCTTATTTATAATAGCCAGAAGCTGGAAAGAACCCAGATGTACCTCATTTGAGGAATGGGTACAGAAAATGTGGTATATTTACACAATGGAATACTACACAGCAATTAAAAACAATGAATTCATGAAATTCTTAGGCAAATGGTTGGAACTGGAAAATATCATCCTAAGTGAAGTAACCTAACCACAAAAGAACACACATGGAATGCAGTCACTGATAAGTGGATATTAGCCCAGAAGCTCTGAATACTCAAGACACAATTATCCTATCAAATGATTCCCAAGAAGAAGGAAGAAGAGGACCCTGGTCCTGGAAAGGCTTGATGCAGCATTGTAGGGGATTACCAAGACAGAGAAATGGGAGGGGGTGATTGAGGAATGGGTAGAGGAAAGAGGGCTTATGGGACTTATGGGGAGGGGGGGAACTGGGAAAGGGGAAATCATTTGGAATGTAAACAAAGAATATAGAAATACATACATACATACACACACACACACACACACACACACACACACACATATATATATATATATATATATATATATATATATTTTTCCCAAACTCATGTATTTAAAGCCCTTTGCCATAGCCTTAAGGGCTGTCATAAAGGTCCCAGTCTTTACCATTTCATTGAGACACAGACACACCCTCAACTCCTGGACTCCTGCTGTTTCTAATCATCATGGACTTGTTAATGCTAACTGGGTGGGGGGGCATTCCTTGGAAGAATGTGAAATATGTACCTTATTATATAAACAAGCATTATGCCCGTGGCAACCATGGACACTCATGGAAAGTCACACTGGGGCCCTGTCCAGGATTAGGAACATGTTTTTCTGTCCCCACCAGAGCCACATCAGTCTTTGCAGTCAGCATGTGTCTCCATTCATTCTCAATTGACATAAAAGAATATCTTGGACTGGATGAACGTATTTTGGGGGAGTTCAAGACTGGGTATTCACATCTCATGTGGGTTTTGTAGTGCTTCAAGTCATGGCAGAAATAAAAACGTTGTGATGGTCTATGCTACAGGAGGAGCATATATAAAGGCTTTCCATTGTTCACTCATTCCTGAGGCAAAAAGCAATGATCTGTTTAGGGTGACTCCTCCTCTCTGGCTTAGACAGCTGCAGATGCTCATGTATTGAGGAAGTGATGTTGTGACATGTGAGCCTTGAGACACACACCTCAATCAGAGCTGCTTTATGTGATAGGAAGTTACAGAATTATTGACACAAATTCTCTATTGTTCTTTTGTTTTTTAATTTTATACCATGACCAGCAATTTGTCATCTTTTCTTTTAGGTGTTGAGAAACTCCCTTTTCATATGACCATTATTATATTTAAAAAGCCTCTACAATCTCTTAAGCTCCCATCTGCGTAGGCTGCTTTCACTAGGACACTGTTGTTGATGGTTGTACCAAAGTCCTGATTGTTATGTCACAAGTTACTAGAGGTCCTTAGCTTACTATCCTCTAGGTGTTCAATCCAGTCTGTCCTGATGCAAATACACTAACATCTATATACTATGACCTTGTTCTTCTCAAGTATTTACTTCTCATGGTTAATTAAAACTGGCAAAGGGCTTGCATGAAGTCTATTCATACTCTACCCTATATCTGGAATGTAGAATGCCCTCATCAAAGAAGCACTGGTTCCTTATAGACAATTTGCTTCAGAGTTGGGTGCTCTGTGAGGGCTCTACTGCGTACCACTTGCTGCCAAGACTGTCTGGAAACAGCATCCACCTACACGGAGTAGCTTGCTGTTTGCTGTTTCCATGTGTAACCTGATTCTGACTCAACAGTTGTGGGCAAGTGTTTTTGCACAGTTTGGACCGGACTTGGTTAAGTCAGTACCTCAGCTGTAACAGCTTTATCAGGAACTCTTCAGCACTTTTAGCTTTTGAATTGGTGTCCAAGATTTTTTTTGAAAAGAATTATTTCTTTAAACTTGATTGTTGCTGAAAGATTTCTCTTAAATTTACTGGGGCTCCGTTTACTCATCTGTTAGTCATCTTGGCATTGTTCTTGCTCTGCCTGATGAAATTGCATATACATTGGAAATTTCAATTTGTCTTTTGTTTTTGTTTTGAATTCATGTGCTTCTCCCCAAGCACTGACCCAGTTAAAGAATGATAGTCTATCAGGAAAGAAAACCATCCTATTTATCTTTATGTACTTCTTAATCTCCCCGATTGCTGGAACAGTTCATAATATATGGTCTGTACAGTGTGTTAAAGGAAGTAATTCGTCACGGTAAGTGCTCAAATTGTAGGAGAGAATGTCCTACTTACCTCTTCTCCATCAGCTCACAAGAAAAAGATAGACTTTGATGTTTTCACCAAACAGAGCTCTGCACCACTCTCCTCACGAGAATTCTGATCAGAACCATTGTTCTCTTCTTTTGCTATATTCAAATGCTCTTATTTCGCTACATAAAAATTCACAGTATTTGAGGCGGCTTTCTTAAAGGAAGTGAAAATCACCAGTCTGTTGAATATTGTCAGACCATGCTTCGACTAAACATGTTTGGCTTGATTGATTCTGTTAGCAAGAGAAAGCCTTCTCTACAAAATTTTAATACTGTTCAGTGAAAAAAAGATAAGATTTAAGGTAAACAGAAGTTTGGTTTGAGGCATGTATTTCTACTTAAAGGCTTAATAACCAAATAGTATTATGATGGAAAATTTGAAAATTATACATGTTTTCATGGTAAGGAAGATCTCCAAATATTAGAGATTTCCATTGAGTTGGTGGGATTTTTCTTGATATTTCTGTAATGAAGATGAGGAAGATTGAGAAAGAGGCCACCTGATGGAAAAAAATCGGGGTAAGGGAGTGAAGCTATTTCTTAATTTTATGGTACCTAATATTTGCTCCCTAGAGCTGGCAAAACAATTTAACATAAACCATTATCTTAGGACAACAGAAATGTATTGTCTCATAATTCTAGATGCATAGAAATGAAGACATAGCAAGACTGTGCTCTCTGAAACCTGAGACCTGTAGGAAAGTCTTAATCAATTCTTACCTTTGATACTTATGGGCTTCCAGGTACACAGACAGTTCCCTTGGCTTCATACCCCATTTCATTTTTTTCTTTGCTGTAACATGGTGTGTGTGTGTACTGTTTACATGTATGTTCATATTCCTAACCTGGCACAGAGGTTACAGGGGAACATGGGGCAGTGACTTTTATATCACTGCTGAGTATTCCATCTCAGCTCCTAATGTTTGCACAACAAGCACCCACACCTACTGAACTGTCTCCCCAGACTGTCCTATGGAGATTTGCTTATGAGACTATGTGCTCTGCACAACGAGAAGCCACTCCAAGCCACAGGGCTAATTATACCTGTGTCGATGCTATTTCCCTGTAAGTTTATGTTCTGCAGATCTCCAGTACTGGAAGTTTGAACTTCATTTTATCTTCTTAAGGCATATAATTCAACATGTAACAGATGTACCCTTAGTTCAAGGTTTGGCTGAATGCAGTGGTACATCGTTTCCTTTCCCAAAGATTATAACTTCACACAAACATTAAAACAACAAAGATATACTAGGTACTGTTAATCTAGTGGGAGAAGCAGAGGCAGTAGGATCTCTGTAAATTCAGTACCAACTCATATTTGTTAGGGCTCATATTTGTATTCCTAATACTGAGGAAGCTCAGGGAGGAAGACTGTATATTTAAGAACACCCTGGGCTATGTCATGATTTCTAGCCAGACTGAATAAGAGTTGATACAGTAGTCAACTGGTTTACATATTCAAATTACATTTCCCAAACTAATAATGTTCTGGACTACCATGGAGAGCTACTGTTTTTTCTTCAATATTCTAATATTCTTTCTAATAAGTACCAGTTCTCCTCCTTCTAGAATGTGCTGATAAAATAAGCTGGACAGGTTAATACTTTTCTTCAGACTTAATAAAAGTCTTAATTAACAGCTACTTTGGCATTATACCATACCACATTAAATGATTCTAGACATGTCACTATTACAATCATGTGCTCATTCTGAGCACACTTATTTTAAGTCACAAAACTCAAGAGACTTGAGACCTAGAAGCTAGAGAGGAGTCATGAACTGAGAGGGAGAAACAGAACTTAAACATCTGAGCTTGAAGGTGATTGTGAGAATCAAATAAAAGGAAAACAAAGTGGAGACTATTGGGAGTGGTAATATAAAAATGAGCCCCAGGAAGATGGAGAAAAGGAAAGAATAAGACAGGTTCAGGGAAATAAGGCCTTATGAAAAAGTACGAAGAAAACCTAAAATTTTGAAATTTAAATAAACCCTATGTCTAAAAAGGGTTTGTGTGGAGGTACCTGAGCAAATATATAAGGCTTCTCCTTGAACCACCCCACATATGTATGTATGTATGTATGTATGTATATATATATATGTATATATACATATATATATGTATATATACATATGTATATATACATATATATATATATTCCCGTGGCAGGGTTCCCTGCCTATGGCATTTTTCTTTTAAATTTATTCTTCTATCATATATTACATTCCTATTGCATTTTCCCACACTCTTCTCCTCCCAGTCAACCCCCCTCCATCTCCCCTTCTATTTCCCTTCAGAAAAGTATAGGCTTCCCGGGGATATCAACCAAACATGGCATATCGTGTTGCAATAAGACTAGGCACATACCCATATGTCAAGGCTAGATGAGGCAACCTGGTATGAGAAAAAGATCCCAAGAAGCAGCCAAAAGAGCCAGAGACAGCTTCTGCTCCCACTGCTAAGGGTCCCACAGAAGTACTAAGTTGCATAATAGTAAGCATATATGTCGAGGATAAGGATCAGACTAAGACAGGCTCCCTGATTGTCAGTTCAGCCTCTGTGAGCTCCTAGGAGCCCTGGTTAGTTGATTCTATGGGCCATCTTCCTTGCCATCCTGGCTTCTACAATCCTCTCCCCACCCCCTACCCCTGTTCAGCATGATTCCCTGAGCTTTGCATGATATTGGATGCAGGTCTCTGCATCTACTCCCATCATTTGCCGGATGAAGCATCTTTCATAATGGATATTACAAGCTTCAGTCTACAAGTATATCTGAGTATCATTAGAAATCCTTTTATATAGAATTATTATTATTATTATTATTATTATTATTATTATTAGTTTGTTTTATTTTATTTTTGCCAGTTGTACAAAAAAAATTGGTCCTTGGGCTGTCCAGCCTCTGGTTCCTGGCCTTCCAGGCAGTGCTAGGTATGGGCTTCCTCTCATGGTCACTCCTATAAGTTCTGTGCCACCTTTACTCTAGCCCATCTTGCAGGCAGGACTGATTGTAGGTGGAAGGTTTTGTGACCAGCTTCCTGTCCCAATCCCTCCAGTTATAGTTTTTTTCCTGACTATAGAAGATAGCCAATTAGACTTTGTATCATCATTACTAGGAAATTTCGCTATGGTCACCCTTTATATTCCCTGAAGTTTCTATTGCACTGTTTCTACCTCACCCCTAAAATACCCACCTATTCTAGTTATCCCTATGAGTTCTTGATCAAGGAGACCCCGGAGGCCTAAAACACAATAAAAAAACTGCAACTTCTCTCAGTTGTCCACCAGAACTTAATTGTAATAGCCTATTGTTGAAGAAGATATCACAGTGCACAGAGAAATCAAGCTGGAGACAAGCTATCAGGTAAGCTTACATCCTGCCAGAAGATGCTATGCTTCCAGAGAAAGCACATTAGTGGCCTTAACTAACTGTGGAATGCTATGTGACCACAAATGCAATAGAGAAATGATTTTTTTGTGAAGGCAACTAGCTGATTTCTGATTGAATTTAAGTAAGGCACACTTCATAGGAGGAAATTTATGACTGGTAGTTTTAACCAGGCCAAAAGTTCAAGGCTATGGACATTGTAGGCCCTAGGGGAAACTTAGTACTATTATTTTGTCAATACTATTAGTACTATTATTTCATAATACTAATGTGGTGGTTTGAATAAGGCCTCCCCACACACCCTGGACCCTTGTATTTAAATGCTGAGTCAGCAAAGAGTAGAATTTTTTGAAAGTAACAAGAAGATTAGGTGGTATAGGGAAATTTTTGATTTCTTTAGAAACACAGAAATGTTATATGAAGATGTTTTTTGTTTTAATCCTAGGTGTGGGATATAGGGCTCCTTCAGGTTGTCCATAACAGCTAACTATGATCTGTCTAGTGCTCTGGCAGGCGTGTGGTTTTCCCAGCTGAAGATAGTTTACATTTGGAATATCTGATAAATAAAAGTTAATTTTACAGGCTACCCTATGAAACTGTAAGCAGGCCTGTAGATTAAATGTTTTTTCTTTTTTTCAGTAAAGGTGTCTTCCAGGAATAGAACAGTGACTAAGAACACCATCTTCTAAAGCTTTAGGTCTGTGTTCCTAGCAAGGGGTTGCTCTGACCTCAGAGAAGTGTCTTTTTATAGTGAGGAACAAGTATTGCAGAAACCAGCAAGTGGTCAGAATGCTGACACATGACTATTCAGTGCTCACTTCTAAATAGGTTCCTTATAATGTCACCTCTAGGCTCAAATGATAATTTGAAAGAGGAATAAGAGAAAATTTAAGAGCTAGAGGAAGGGTAGAGCATTTTAGAAGACTGCTTTCTTGGCAAGCCATGGCTGTTGCATTTGTAACCTCCTAGTGACTATAATTAACTGTGTAGAATCTGAACCACATTGAGCCCTTCAACATTCTATCATACGTAGAAGTGTTCACTATGCCCCTTAGATTTTATAGGCAGTTTCTGTTACTAAAAGGAGGGACTCATGAAATGTCTAATCCCTAAGGAACTATTAGGATTAAATGGATAGATAGGGAAAGGGAGATATTTCATCAGTTATCTGGTAAGATAGCCACACTCATGTAAATAACACTTCACTCAGTAGCATGTCGCATCAAATTTACAGATGACAACAAAGAAAAATGTAAAGAAAAGTAAAATACATGAAAGTAGAAGGGGGTGGTTCCTAATGAAATTAATGGTTAATTAATGGATAGTTAATAAGTTAGTAAAGTGTCATGACAAATAAATATATTACCAAACATTAGAACACTGTCCATTTTGGTTTCTGTGAAAAAATTACTGTTAACTATCATCATTATGTGAAAAACAGAGAAGTGATCCTTAAGCCCAATAAGGCAATCTGTAATCTATGTCCATAACTCCTACCTTTAACTTATACTTCT
This sequence comes from Apodemus agrarius, assembly GCA_964023405.1. Lineage (NCBI taxonomy): Eukaryota > Metazoa > Chordata > Mammalia > Rodentia > Muridae > Apodemus > Apodemus agrarius. The sequence continues at coordinate 71,721,620 of OZ030019.1, read as the reverse complement.
TTAACCACATGGACAACAATGGCTATTATCCTCAGTAAAGAAGTAAACACATTGCTGGTTGAAAGACACCAAACTCAGACACTATTGCGGATGCCTGGAAATACTTGCTGATAGGAGCATGATCTAGCTGTCTTCTGAGAGGCTCTTTCAGATCCTGGCAAATATGAGAGGAATGTTCACAGACAACCATTGGACTGAGCATGTAGTCTCCAACGGAGGAGTTAGAGAAAGGACTGAAGGAGGTGAAAGGGTTTGCAACCCATAGGAAGAACAACCAACCAGCCCTCCTCCCACCCTAGAGCTCTCAGGAACTAAACCACCAACCAAAGAGAACACAAGGAGGGACCCATGGCTCTAGCTGCATATGTAGCAGAGGATAGCTTTGTTAGCCTTGTTTGACAACAATGGGAGGAAGACTTCATGCCCCAGTGTAGTGGAATGACAGGGTGGGGAGGTGGGAGTGGATGGGAGGGTGGAGGAGCACCCTCAAAGAAGCAGGGGAAGGAAGGATGGGATAGGGGGTCCAATAAAAGAAAAGAAAAAAGAGAAAAATGTCTTAACTGTAGTTATTTATTTCTCACAGAATCTGAGCTTTATAAAAATTTGGATGAAGATTTCCTGTGGGGAGATTATTTAGTAAATTCCCCAGAGAGAAGCAGAACCAAGAACACTAGTTTAAAAATACTAAGGTCTAATACACCAGTAAAAACTATAACTGCAGCCACTCATAAAGTACCAGGAAAAGATCTCCCAGAAACTCATTCTCTATATAAGAAACTCAATTCTCTATATAAAGAATAATGATGAAGACTGACCTTTTCTGAATGTGAAAATCACCAAAGACTTGCAACAATACAAAGGGTACTTATTTAAGAACTAAGTGACTAAATTTCATAAGAATGAGGACATTTTTTTCTATCTTTTCCCTTTCCTTGTAAATGTTGCCATTGCAATAAGGCCCAATAGTCATGTAGCTACAGCAGCGAGATAAGCAGCTGTCCCCACTGAGTTTGATGTGCCCCTAAATCTAGTCAAAAGAATGGCATTATTTGAAAGTACTGACAACCTCTGTGAATCCCATTTTTATGGATTGTCTTTTAGCTCACTCAAATTCTGTTTATGGTGATACTTCCATCCCATTCACATATAAAAATTGGCAATTTTATATAGCATTGCTCAGGGCAAGAATGGCTATGGAAACAAACATGAGTTTCACCAAAATATTAAGGAAAAATAGAAAAAAATCAGATATTTGGAGAGGACATTGAAAATGACTGTTATGTCAACTCAGAAGATGAAACATGAAAAGGGCTATATGTAGATATAGAAAGGTCCAAAACATCCCCATATCATAGCTTTGAGCTTCTATGCAAAACAAAACAAAAAACCCACAGAGATTCAGCAGGATAGGTTAATGCTGCCCAAGCTTTGATGATATATCATTAACTATACACATAGCCCCATACAAAGCCCTAAAATATGACTTACATTATACATTTATGGCAATTCTTGTAGAATCATTTGTTGCCCATCAGTCTATCAGAGCAGAAACATCCATGGCTACATGTCGTAAAAAATGTACTGAAAAATTAGTTCATGAACACTGTTCAAGTAAACAAACATAAGATAAAAAAAGAACAACAAAACCCCAACAAAATCTTGATAAAATATAATACCAAATTCACATAATTGTTACCTCATATTATTAAATGTCTACTTTACTAATACACTAAATTGAAAACTATGCAAGTTAATAAAGTCATAAGATATAGAAATATAGAAGAAAGTAATCTACTAGTGGTGTATATACAGAGGAGGGCTGTTGGCAGAGACTCTTCCCAAGAGAACAAAGACAATGATTTTACAACTTAAAGACATTAAAGCAGTTGCTGTAAGATAGAAAAGAGGTGTTGCTGTGGTGCTTTGAGAGAAAATGGCCCTGAGAGGCTCACAGTGAAATGGTTTCCAAATCACTGAAGGAAGACCTCAGACTGAGATAGTATACAAAAACAAAGGCTGTTTATTCTTCAGAAACATGCAGTGTGTGGAAGTCAACCATTGTCCAAAATAGTGATCCTAGAAAAAGGCAAGCAGGCCTTATTTTAGGCAACTGTTGGAACTCTCCAGAAGGAGTAGGTATTCTAAAATTTCATTGGTGGGTCACAGGTGTTCAGTGGTCTACATTCCTATGTAATTTTCCAGGAATTTTCCAAGCCTTCGTTGACAAATTGGACTTGATGAGGCCTCCAACCTGGGGGAGCAAAATCTGATCCTTGGCTTCTTCAGTAGCAGACTACCCAAACCAAATCTTCTAATCCAGTCTAAGAAACCTCTTTAGTAGTATGTATTTACTCTATTGGTCCTGCCCAAGCAAAGAATCTTGACATATAGAGGTGATTAAGAAATGAATAGAGAATTTATCAAAAATAGATATTTTTAAGATCAATCTTTGAAAATTTCATGGAGATACATACTAGATAAAAATGGAAGGACAGAATAAGTTTATTTATTGATAGTTTCTCAATATGCTTTGTGTCTGTAATCAGTAAAAATCTTAGAACCTCCAAATCCTTGTGAATAATATACCTTCCAAGACATGAGAATAACCACAGTCTTAGGATTTAATTCAATCAGTGTTAAAAAAATTTATGTTATGTGCTAAACTATAATGTGCAAGGTGAATAAGTAACTAGTCTTTGTCTTTGAAAAGACATCACTTCTTCCCAAATGCAGGCAGGTGCTGAAGGCTAGTTTCATTTCTCTTTATGTAAGTAAAGAAGGTGATAGTTAAGTTTTCTAAAAAGATTCTGTAACACTGAAATTCACATTTATTTTCAAACTTAATAGACAACAACTGAAAAACAACAGTTTAGCAATCTGTCAATTCATTCAAAACAGGTATCTGCCAGCATGCATTTGACACCACCAGCTGGAGAGCTAAAATTATAACTATGCAATTGCTGTTTTGCCACAGGAATGGAAGAAAAACCTCAAATAATATAATTATCTGGTTTGTGACTTTCTATAATTTCAAAACGTTAGGTGATAGCTGCTAGAAAAAATTATAGGCTGCTTTACATCTTAATCTCTTCATGGGTTACAAACACAAGCAGTAGTTTTTCAGGAGATCTAATGGATCATTAATTTGCCAGTAGTTTTCTACTTCACATAAGAAAACTGTTCTGTGAGTCCTGAGTGGTTAAGAGGGTACTGTATCCACACTAGTTGTACTAAATAACACATGAGTATGTACTGTCCATCACCTCTGAACATGGTCATTCTAGGATGTATTCATCCTTGAGCAACACAACCCAGACCAGCCTTCCCTTCATAGAAATCTAAAATTTATTTATCCATGAAATTCTATAGCTTACTACACATATGGATGTAGATATTTTATAATTAAAGCCTCATCATTTTAACCTAGCCTTTATTTGAAATGACCAGTTCTCCACAGAGCTGGAGAATTAAGTCCTGAATGGGCACTATCATAAACACACACACACACACACACACACACACACACACACACACACACACTAGAGGATTATACTGGGAGAAGTGTTTTAGTGTTCAGACAAACCTCTTAGAGAAATGTCAGGCAGCTCTGTGTCTGTCTTTCACAAATGAGAATTTATGTATAGAATGCTTCTTAGGTATCTTATAAAGGGATGTGTTTCAAGAGTTTTTGATTCCTTTCTGCCCAACTAACATATTCTAGTTGAGCACTGACTTTTCACCAGGGGAGAAGCTGATTTTACACTTTGTAAAACTTCAGTGTCCGTTGGTACGCTACGCATTTATTTTTGTTGTCAGAGACCCATGGCTTTGATGATAAAGTTTAATTTGGCTTCTTGTAAGTCCATCAATAAACAAACTTCCATTTTGAGTGAATGTAACAGTAAAGGGAAGATGGCTAATTTATTACATAGTCTCATGAAAGTCAGTAAAAGCTAATGATTCATATTAGATAATAAAACATCTTACATCCACTTGAAATTACAGTGACAATGATAGGATCCACATTCTCCTGTCTAAAGTCATCAGTGGTGTTGTGCCTTTTTCTTTCTCCTTTTCTCTTGTGTCACAAATAATTTCTGTCTCCCCTTTTGGCTGGAACACTCGGAATATTGAAGGAAACAGGAGCAGCATGCTGAATGGGATGGCATGGATACAAAGGGTGTGTGTTCTGTTCCAGCTGAGGCTGACTGCTTTTATGCACGTGAACAGACATTTACATTTATATCTGTAAAGCTTAAATATATATACATATATATGCAAATTTCAATCTGCACACACATGTATACATTCAGGTTATATAGAACTTACATATGTATATCTATGGCAATGGAGTTATTAAATATATATGTTCCCCTATTGATACTTATATATATGCATTTTTATAAATACATTATACATATTTTTATTATATACTATAAATAATTGTGCACTAATGCATTTAAGCATTATATGAATATGTCTATGTCTGTGTCTGTGCCTATGTCTGTGTCTATGCGTGTGTCCATATGTAAATGTATGTATATGATCTATCAATTAGTCAATATATATTGCACAATAATTTCTACCTTTTGTTCAGGCACTATATTCTCATATATGTTTTACATCTCTGAAAGTTATAAATTTTAGAATGTTTTCCCTCCTCTGTGTTTTTGTTTGGATTCTTTGTGGTCTATGATATCAGCAAGGATCATCAGTGCAATGCCATCAAAGCAAAAGAGTAGTAGAGTATTCTACTCTTTTTCTGGGTCTTTGAATTTCATATAAAATCAGAGGTTGAGCATTATGCAGTTGTCTTGAGATAAACCGTCAGAACATTCATATCACCATCAGAAGCACAGAGAGTTGGCAAAAACAAAAAGTTCTTAACTAATACTATTACTATTAAGTATTTTTCATATGTTAAGAGAAATTTGTGAAAGTTAGTAATAAAATAAATCCTAAGGGAAATATAAGTATAGCAAAGTAGAGGTAGAGGACACACTGTTATATGATATAGGTAGGAATAGATAGATAATAGACAGATGGCATTTAGATAGATGGAAGTAATTAGGCAGACATTTAAACAGACAGACAGATAATAGATAAGCTGATGATAGATAGAAGATTGTAGGCAGACATTTTTCTATAGGTAAATATCTTGTTAAAAGTATTTTTATCGAATAAAAAAAAGTTTTTTTCAGCAGATCTTGGATGCAAACACCCAGAGGAAGCTCCACTCCCAGGCACTGTAACACACCCAGGATCATAGGATCAGAGGTGAGGAGGACACAACATCTGTCCCAACACTGGGAGTAGCTGGAACCAGTGGCATCCAGGGATGCAGGAACCTGCCCAACCAGTGGCATGGGTTCCTTCTGATGTGGCCCAGTGCCCTGAGCAGAGCCTGGGCATGAACTCAGCAACCAGTTCCACAACACTCAAAGGAAGCTCCACTGCCAGGCATTCTAACATACCCTGGATCACAGGATCACAGTATCACAGGATTCCAAGATCCCAGGAGCTTGGTCACACCTGGATTTCAGGATCTCAGAGGTAGTGTCACACCTAGGAGCGCTGATACACCCAGGATCACAGGATCCCAAAATCACAGGCTCACAAAGACAGCTGAACTCTGAGGAGTTCTCACACAACCAGGAACACAGGAAGGACAGGCTCAAGTGAGAAATAGTGAAATAAAGAAAGAAATACAGGAGAACACAAGTGAACAGATAGAAGCCCTTAAAGAGGAAACACAAAATCTCTTATAGAATTACAGGAAATCACAATCAACAGGTGAAGGAAATGAACAAAATCATCCAGGATCTAAAAATGGAAATAGAAACAATAAAGACATCATAAAGGGAGACAACCTTGGAGATAGAAAACCTAGGAAAGAGATCAGGAGTCATAGATGTAAGCATCACCAACAGAATACAAGAGAGAATCTTAGGTGCAGAAGATACCATAGAAAACATTGCTACAACAATAAAAAAAATGCAAAAATCAAAAAAGCTCCTAACTCAAAACATCCATGAAATCCAGGACACAATGAGAAGATAAAACCTAAGGATAATAGGTATAGAAGTGAGTAAAGATTCCCAAACTTAAAGGGCCAGTAAATATCTTCAACAAAATTATAGATGAAAACTTCCCTAACCTAAAGAAAGAGACATGCATGAACATACAAGAAGCCAACAGAACTCCAAATAGACTGGACCAGAAAAAAATTCCTCCTGTCACATAATAATCAAAACACCAAATACACTAAACAAAGAAAGAATAATAAAAGCAGTAAGAGAAAAATGTCAAGTAACTTATAAAGGCAGGCCTATCAGAATTACACCAGACTTCTCACCAGAGACTATGAAAGCTAGAAGATCCTGGGCAGATGTCATACAGACCCTAAGAGAACATAAATGCCAGCCAAGGTTGCTATACACAGCAAAACTCTCAATTACCATAGATGGAGAAAACAAGACATTCCACAAATATCTTTCCACAAATCCAGACCTAAAAAGTATAATAGATGGAAAACACCAACACAACGAGGGACACAACACCCTAGGAAAAGCAAGAAAGTAACCTTTCAACAAACCGTACAGACGATAGCCATACAAACATAATTCCACCTCTAACAACAAAAATAACAAGAGGTAAATAACATCAATGGACTCAATTCCCCAATGAAAAGAGAGAGACTAACAGATGTAAACAGGATCAAGCATTTTGCTGCATAGAGGAAACGCACCTCAGTGACAAAGACTGGCACTACCTCACAGAAAACAGTTGCAAAACAATTTTCCACGCAAATGGTCCCAAGAAAAAAGCTGGAGTAGCCATTCTAATATGGAATAAAATCAACTTTCAACCAAAAGTTATCAAAAAAAATACAGATACTGGTCAAAGAAAAAATCTGTGAAGATGAACTCTCAATTCTGAACATTTATGCTCCAAATGCAAGGGTACCCACATTCATAAAAGAAATGTTACTAAAGTTCACAGCACACATTGTACCCCACACAATAATAGTGGGAGACTTTAAGACCCCACTCTCAGCCATGGACATCTCATGAAAACAGAAACTAAACAGAGACACAGTGAAACTAGCAGAAGTAATGAACCAAATAAATCTAACAGATATATACAGAACATTTCATCCTAAAGCAAAAGATTATACCTTCTTCTCAGTAACTCATGGTACCTTCTTCAAAATTGACTATATAATTGCTCACAAAACAGGCATCAACAGATACAAGAGAATTGAAATAATACCATGCATCCTATCATATTATCATGGACTAAGTCTGGTCTTAAATATCAACAAATACAACAGAAAGCACACATACACATGGAAGCTGATTAACACTCTACTCAATAATAACTTGGTTAAGAAAGAAATAAAGAAAGAAATCAAAGTCTTTTTAGAATTAAATGAAAATGAAGACACATCATACCAAAACTTATGGGACACAATGAAAGCAGAGCTAAGAGGAAAACACATAGGTCTAAGTGCCTCAAAAAAGAAACTGGGGAGAGCTTACACTAACAGGCTGCCAGCACACCTGACAGCTCTAGAACAAAAAGAAGCAAATACACCCAAGGAAATAATCAAACTCAGGGCTGATATCAACCAAGTAGAAATAAAAAGAACGATATAAAGAATCAAGGAATCCAGTAGCCGGTTCTTTGAGAAATCAACAAGATAGATAAACCCTTATCCAGATTAACCTGAGGACACAGAGACAATATCCAAATTAGTATCATCAGAAATGAAAAGGGAGACATAACAACAGAAACTGTGGAAATTAAAAAAAAATCATCAAATGCTACTACAAAAGCTTATACTCAACAAAATTTGAAAATCTGGATGAAATAGACAATTTTCTACACATATACCAGGTGCCAAAATTAAAAACAGGAGTAAATAAATCATCTAAATGGTTCCATAACCCCTAAAGAAATAGAAGCAGTCATTAATAGTTTCCCAACCAACAAAAGCCCAGGACCAGGTTGGTTTAGTGGAGAATTCTATCAGACTTTCAAAGAAGACATAATATGAACACTATTCAACAATTCCACAAAATAGAAACAGATGGAATACTACCCAATTCAGTCTATGAATCCACAATTACGCTTATACTTAAACAACACAAAGAACAAGGAAAGAGAACTTGAGACCAATTTCCCTTATCAACTTTGATGCAAAAATACTGAATAAAATTCTCGCCACCCGAATCCAAGAACACATCAAAAATATCATCCACTATGATCATGATTCATCCCAGGGATGCAAGGATAGTTTAAGGGATGCAAGGATAGTTTAAGACATGGAAATCCATCTATATAATCCACAACATAAACAAACTCATAGAAAAAAACCTAATAGTTTCATTAGATGCTGAAAAAGCACTTGAAAAAATTCAACATCCCTTCATATTAAAAGTCTTGGAAAGATCAGGAATTCAAGGTTCATGCCTAAGCATAGTAAAAGCAATATACAGCAAACCAGTAGCCAACATGAAACTAAATGGAGTGAAACAAGAAGCAATCCCACTAAAATCAGGGACCAGACAAGGCTGCCCTCTCTCTCCCTATCTATTCAATATAGTAATTGAAGTTCTAGCTAGAGCAATTAGGCAACAAAAGGAGGTCAAAGGGATACAAATTGGAAAGGAAGCAGTCAAAATATCACTATTCATAGATGATATGGTAGTATATTTAAGTGACCCATCACTATAGAATTCCTAAAGCCGATAAACAACTTCAGCAAAGTGGCCAGATATAAAATTAACTCAAACAAATCAGTAGCCTTCCTATACTCAAAGGATAAATAGGCTGAGAAAGAAATTAGGGAAATGACACATACCTTGGTGTGACTCTAACCAAGCAAGTGAAAGATCTGTATGACAAGAACTTCAAGTCTTTGAAGAAGGAAATCGAAGAAGTCCTCAGAAAACGGAAAGATCTTCCATGATCATGCATTGGCAGGATTAATATAGTAATAATGGCCATCTTGCTGAAAGCAATCTACAGATTCATTGCAATCACCATCAAAATTCCAAGTTAATTCTTCATAGAGTTAGAAAGATAATGTCTCAAATTCATTTGGAATAACAAAAAACCCAGGACAGTGAAAACTCTTCTCAATAATATAAGATCTTCTGGCGGAATCACCAATATTTATTTTCTACAATCCTGTCTCTAGCCATTAATGATTTGTTAGAATCAGAATGGTAAAAGGATATAATGATTATGAATAATATTTAAGATTTTATCTGGAAAGTGTGCCCTTAAATTTTCCTTAAATAGAAATGCCCACTTTTGAGTCTGTCAAGCCCTCCTCCTTGTTGTTTGGCTTGGTCCTCACTAGAGTGTTGTTTTTGCCAATTTTGGTGAAAAGCTCCTTTGCCTCCATCTGCTTTGAAATGTAAGAGGCCCACAGTGTTATTTTATTTCGTGGAGGATCGTGTCTCAGAGACTATCATTGCTGATGTTGCAAAAGAAAAGAGTATATATCTAGAATTCCAGTCAATTTATCCTGAACTTACTTGCCATGATTTTTAACATTAAATTGTTTACTGGCTAGAGAGAGGATTGTAGAAAAATAAATATTTGTTGTCTTTAAGGATAACGTCCTTTAGGTATTTTGCAATGTCCCTAAAGTATCTAAACTTGACAAAGCCAAATATAACTTTTTAATTGCATCATCTAAAGGAACAACATCCAAAAGCATAAGTGTTCTCAAGGATGCATAAATAATAGAACCGTGTTTCAGATTAGAACTTTCAGCATCCTAGAATGTTATTTTGTTTACTTGTATATTTTATATGCTTTACTTATATTAGGAGAAGGCAAGTATCAAGTGGGAGAGAAGGTCTTATGAGTTTCAATCTGTACTTAGGTTACTTTACCTTTGATCTTTATGAAACATCACATACTTGCTCAGGTTTCTGTGAAGGAGTGGCTTGTGTTATCAGATGTAGTTTTGAGATCTCCACCTTGTTCACTGTTTTTTTCTCCCTCTATTCAAAATGCAAACTTCTGTTATGTCTACATGCTTCCGGTGAGCAAATAAATCAATGAGATATGCCATCAATCTGTTCCTCTCTCTAAATTTGTAGACTATGTGAAGCCCTTTGATGGAGACTAACACATTTAAATTCAAGAGGCTTGTGTTGAAAAGGACCTTAGGTACACAAATCTCTAAACACTTCTGAACACAGACAAAAGTCTTGCGCGAGTCTGGTTTTTATTTGCCTCAAGTGATCTTTAACAGATCCCTACATCTTTCTCATAATACTGTGTCTGGGTGTTTAGAACTCCAGCTCTCTTGAGGCTTCTTATGAAATTTGCCTTAGAGGTACTTCATGCACCTTTCAGGAGCATTGGTGAAAATCAGTCTAGTAGCAAAGGCATTTCAGAAAGAAATAATATATTACCTATTTTAAATTGTGAATTGTGTACATTTTTTGTTAATTTAGAATTCTGAACTTATTATAAAGTAATAAATCACAAGAAGTCATCAAGAAATAACAAATACAATAAACTAAACTTATCTACTAGAAGGTGAACAATACCTATGTAATGGCATCATGTCTATTTTTGCTGGCAAGAACATAATATGGTGGCAAGAATAAAATCAAGGGTTTTTTTTATAAATGACATCACTCTAAATATTGTCATTATTGTAAATATCTATGCTATTTTTCTTTTTTAATGCTATTTTTCAATTATATAAAATGAAGGAGAAATAAGCTGGGGATTTTTTAAATTAATCAAAAAGATGATTTTATATTATTTATTAATGTAGATATTATACACCATCAAAATTATGTAAATTGAAAGTAATATTTTAAAAAATTAAGCTTATTCATAACATTTGAAGCCTGTCATAGCATAAAGATATGTAATGACATGGCATAGGTATTTTTTGACCTTCTAGTAGATAAATCTAGTTTATTATATTTGTAATGAGTAGATATAGTATAAGTTAATTAGTAACGGATTTTGATTTCTTCCTTGTTCACCATACTCAGACAAATTTGAATTTATGTAAATATGTGTATATAGTCATTTGTATGGGTGCCTTGAGAGGCCAGAAGAAGGGATTATATCCCCTAGAGCTGGAGTAAATGGAAGTTGTGAGCTATTTGACATGGTTCCTAGGGACAAGAACTCATGTCCTCTTCAAGAGAAGTAGATCTCTTAATCACTGGACAATCGCTCCAACCATGGAAGTACTTATTCTTGATTCCTTAGCTAATATGTCATGACCTATTTAGGGTAAAATTAGGAACAATTACTCATTTTGAAATATTTATGATCTAATTGAAAAGACATGAAATGAATATTTACATAAATACAGATTGCAATCAGTTCAAAAGTTGCAAATAATCCATTTTAGGATTTCAAAGTAGCATAGATAAATAACAGGAATCCACAGACCTCATGAAAGCAATGGTGGGTGACCCAAGTTTTGGACCACAGTGTACTCAGAATTCAACAAAGGTGAGAGTTTAGTGACTAGTAGATACAGAATGCAGGGACTTTGAACAGGATGACATAACAAGCTAGGCATGGAAAATTAGGTTCTGTGTGGTTACAGAAAGGAAGAAGGGAAGTCAAGGGGAAGGAATTCCTTTGGAACTCATTTAGAAGTAACACAAAACTCAATGGATGGTTAATCCTTTACCAGATAAAGTAAATTGTCCAGAAATGAATAAAAGACCCAAAGCTAATACTGCCCCTTCCCAGTTGGTTTGGATGAGTGATATGCATACCATCATTGAGCAGAATTAGACCAGCAGAAACAATATAATTAGGAATTATCAAAGGACAAAGCCAGGAAAAATAATATTTATGAGCCAGGTGATCAGAGAAATTTTTTGAGTTGTCATTTAAGTAGAATTAGGCAGTCTTTATCCTAGCTTAGTTAAAACAAAGCAGGAATAATAATAATAATAATAATAATAATAATAATAATAATAATAATTATATGAAAAAAAGTTACAGAGAAAGAAGGTATAGGGACATAAAGATATTCCCAAGGATAACTTTGTGACACATATTAATATTCTATATTCAATATTGGAAACATACATCACACATTCAAATAATTTTTATTTAGAGGCTTGCCAACTAAACCATTTCAATATGGTGAAATTGAAGTTGAAATATGTTGTGTGATGCTGTTCCTGGAGAGATGTGAAAAAATGTTTACTCACTCTAGACAGAAATCCAACAAGAGAGTCCAACCTAGTGAACCACTAAGTTTGGGCAAAAGAATACTCACAGAAGCATGGTTGACTCTCACAGACCTATATCACTAAAATCCCATCCCAGCATGAGTGAGGAACCATAAAATCCAGATATCTGAGCCCTCTGCATATCTAGCAGGTAGCTCAAACTCTAGACTCCCTCCTTAGCAGTCATTTCTGCTTATATCACCTTGACAAGGGTTGGGGAACACGGGCAATGGGGTGAGCTTCTGAATATGGAATGTTTTATGATCTTCCTAGAACTTTCAAGTTGTTTAATTCCTGAGTCCTAATGTCAGTCTCAGTAGCATGGAGTGTTCTGACTCAGAGAAATTTGCTGCAAGAAGTTGCAAGTTGACATAGAACGATAAAGAAAAAAAAAACATGCTAAACTAAGTTTGAAATATATTTAAATAAGGAAGCATTAAAGTCACCCTAAATTTTAAGTAATTTTTTTACTGCCACTAATATATTTTCTTTAGTAAATATGTTTATTTTAATGAATAATATTACCACTGAATTCTATCAGTCTCATTTCTTCTTTGAACATTATATGTAGAGAAAATATCCAGTATTTTCTATTATTTACACATCTTCATTGTCTTTGACTCAAGTAGGTATCATGTATGTGATTCATCTTCAAGTAGTGTTACAGAATGGACCAGGGCAATGTCTCTACTCAGCTAGTTAATTCTAGTTTGAACTACATTTTCCACAGCATGGTATACATTCTTCCTGAGAGTTATGTACTTCAGAATCAGCATAAACCTCAGGGGATGATATTAGATGAAGAATAAAGAAAATGATTATCATGCTCATGAGGAGAAAACAATTATACTTGGAATTAGGGTCTTTATGAAAAAACATTACAGAGATCCAGCTCACTTATTTTACCTGTTAAGAAAAGAGTTTAAAGAGAGTTATGAATGAGGTACATGGTCCCTCTCCAGACACCACATATGCAGATACTTTCATATTGGAATTCCCAGATTCCAGAAAATTCAGAGAAACTTGTCTTGTGTATAAAACATTCTGCCTACAGTATTTTGTTGTAATAAGTCCAATAAACTAATATGATGGATAGTTAATTTCTTTTTATCAACCTTTTAGGAAGTGACTCTTAAGTATATGAATTTCTTTTATCTCAAAATTATAACTGCTGTTCCAATTGTTCAAATGAGCTTGAAATTTGCGGACATTATTTGTTAGCTGATTAATAAATAAGCCGATAGCATAACATAATGAAAAGAGTGAGTTTTTACTCTTCCTTTTATTTTAATAAAAGCTCTTTGTGGAGTATTTCTCAAATGTTAATTAACAGTTGATTAGTGGAGCTGTATTATGAACTACTTGATTTACTTTTAATATACTGGCTATTCAATATTACCACAGCTAATTAGACCTGTGATTTCTTCAACAAATTATTATTATCTAAAGAATTAAGATGTAAATTCAATGTACCCTACAACACAAATCATTTAGGGAGTGAAAAAAAAGAAGACATCTTCCATTGCTAACATCCTTTTTACAATTTGCCCTATCTTCACAACATTCCTTTGCCTAGAATACTGAAAGTATACTGACTTGGGGAGGGGCATTTGAGACATTATCTTTGATAATCTCCTGTGCTGATCTGTAAAATAAAACTTTTGAAGGAATTCATATTTTGGAATTTAAGAGAACATGAGGGACCAGTAAGTTCTCTCCCCTCCCCTCAAAAAAGGAAATAACATTATATGCTATTAACTTACAGAATCAATTGGCTGCCACCAGCAATTAACTGCCTCATCACACTGAAAGCAAAGATCAACAGGATTCACCTTTGAAAATTAACCACTGCCATTTTAAATTGAGAAAAATGGTCATGATAAATCAGTTTATTTTTGAAACGTACTTTCAAGGCTGTCTTCTTCAAGTACGTACCATTTAAGAAATGTATGTAATAGCACAAGTAAACTTTAAAAAATGTTCAAAAAGAAAGTTTTTTTCATGAGATATTGCTAAGGTGGTAGGATACGTTTTTCAGTGATGAAGTCCTGTTCACCATGCCTGAGAACCTTAAGTATAGGAAGAGCCTAGACAAAGATCCACCATGAATCACACCATCATGGTATTGCAAGACCTTCTAAAACTTGCTGGTTTAGTCAGATATGTCATTTAACTTTCTAAAGTACAAGAATTAGTCACTTTCATTTTCATTCTGTTAATTTGATTTTCTGTCTTTTCAAATTCCATCTGTATAACCTTGAACAATACCTTAGTTTACTGCATCTATCTGATTTTGATATTTATATTACTAGTGGGCATGCACCAGTGATCATATCTTTATTACTCAAACATTCATTGGGTATTTTCTATAGGTCAGGTTACACTAAGTTAGAGACCTCCATGGAGCTTCCTGTCGAGTTTGAGAGGCAAAGGGTAAATGATTAATTTTGATTTATATTATAAATCAATAGGCTGAATACAGAAAATAAGGATGTAATATTTACTGGCTTTGTTCACTGATGAAAGTCTTTTTAATTCAATTCTTATTAAATTGTGTGTACAATTAGACAAAGCAGCAGGTGAAAATTCAATAAATGACTGCTTAAAGCTAAGAAGAATTGCACAAGGGAAAACCAGAGATATAGGTTTCCTCAGTTTGTTCAAGGATTTGAATGAAGACGCATACAACCGATGCCTAGTGGGTGTGTGAATTATGCAATAGGAGAGTGGAAAGAAGTAAAAAAATAAAAAGACATTTCCTAGTATTTTCTAAGGGAGAAGAGAACAGCGAAGACAGGAAGGAGGCTGCACAGACAGTTTTTAAGGAGCTAACTAAGGCTTACCATGGAAACAACAGCAGTGACAGCAAAACAGCCTCAACAGCTGAGCAAAGGAATAGACAAGTAAGGGAATGTGAAAATTGGGGAAAGATAACTTAAAAAATCCTAGTAGACCAGGAAATGCACACCACCATGATCAAAGGTGTTAACTCTCTTTGAGTGAGAATATAAAACTCTTCCTAAATATTTTGACACGCCCAGCCTTGAGAGGGTATTCAGCAATTGATGAGAAAATGTACAGGGAAGATACTTGCCACACTGTTCTTTCATAGAGATGAATGAGTACCACTTAGGATATTTCACACCTGCGACATTCATAGTGAAAAGTCATCATTCCTCAGCAGCAATAGGTTATTTAGATACATAGCTCACAGACAGATTCTTCAAACAGTGTACTTTTGGACTCAGGAAGTTACAACATGCACAGCAAACTGACATGGCATTTAAATATACCCATGGTGCGTAAGTTCCTCCAGTTCTTTAAAGTAATTCCTAAAGATAGGACAAACAATAGCACAAAGAAGAAAGAAACATCCAAAAGATAGGACAATCAATAGTACAACCAATTTTGACTTACCCCCGACTAGCTTACAAACAAATGAGATCAGGCTAGGGTTATTTGGCTTTGACAGTTACTGGGGGTAACCCCTAAACTATTCTTCCAACTGTCGGCCTTTCTACCTCCTATACCCTGGATACTTGCCGCATCTCCTGGTTCACGGTCCATTTCTCTCGTCATGGGAATCTCCTCCTCTTACTTATTCTTGCTCTTTCTTCTTCTGGTCTCTCTGTACTCCTCTCTCTTCTTCACCCCCAACCAGGTAACTCAAAACTCACCTACCAATAATTTGAACAGTAATTGGCTGTAGCTAATTTTATTTAACCAATAGTTTTAAAACAAGGAAGAAGTTTTGCACAGTAAAAGCTTGTAAATATGAGAATTCACTTCCAGGTTTAGATGTTCAGCTATAGAGTTTAGCTGTTGTGGATGGCTTTGGTGATGCCTGTATTTTGAGGTTAATTCTGCTTTACCTGGAGGTGCTGTCTGGAAAGAGAAATGAGTCATGGACTCAGGTGACTTCTTGTAAATCTTCCCCAATGAATAAAGGGACCAATCACTGGGCGAGTAGGCGGGACTTCTTGGATGGACAGAGGAAGAAAGGAAGCAGGAGAGAGTTTGTGGCTTTTTGGAAGGGGATAGCAAAAGGGCAAGATATAGCTACTAGTGTCTCCCGGTTAATATGGTGAATCCTGGTATATTTGCTACCAGAAGATTTAGATTTAATATGGTTTACAAGATTAGGATTATAGTTGTTGTGCCAGCGATTGTGTTATCATTGACTGTGAACTAAGTTTGTGTGGTGTTTCCGTCACAGAGCAATTCGACTGGGTTCAAGAGAGAAAGGTAGAGCAGCAAAGTACACATTTGCCAAATGTGCACCACAAAGGCCAAGGCGGTTTTGAAGCATGAGCCTGATACGATAGCGACCTACCAGCGGAAACTTAGCGAGATGGGTGGGGGTATTTTGGAGCTCTGAGTCAGAGTCTCCATGAGATAAGAACTGGCCCTGGTCAGGAGACCACTGGGGATGAGAGTAGCTGGATTTAACACATGAATTTGCATTCTTTTTAGTATTTCCCGCAACATTTTGTCTTACAGTACATAGCAACAGACCAAACCTCAACAGTAGTTTTGACAATGCATTTGGTTTGGAAAATGTCTGGAAATTTGCACATCTAAAGATTACGAGTATTGCGCTCCTCTCCACAGAGCATAATCTGTCTCTATCAACCTCATCGATAATTATTAAGCACATGTATTCTGCTGCAGGTATTTCCATACCTTATTCATACTTAATTGGTTTCTTGGAGTATATGTTTTTAAATTAAATTGATATCCAGACACTTTAGAAATATTCAGAAAACATTTCTTCTAAAAATGTTTTAGCATGCTAAAGAAACCCAACCGATGAAACAAACAAACAAACAAACAAACAAAACAAATAAACAAATACAACGACAACAAAAACCAGGAAGAGTCTTGTTTGGAACCTTTCCAAATTAACCTGAAAAAGAAATTGTAGCCAATCTAGGCAAGGAAGTGAGTGTATATTTCTAAGTGTTGCAGGATGGATACAGATGGTCCAAGTTGATAAATAGTAAAGATTCCAACTAATCATTTAGAAGAATGTTTTCTTCCATGGTAGACTGAATCATACTTATCTCTTAGTATTATCCATCAACTTTTTACTTTCCTTGCTTTCTTTTCTAGAAAATATTTGACATGTTGAAAATGTGGTATAAAGATAAAATTGTCATTTTTTTCAGAGGTCAACATTTTTTTTTAAATGACTCAAAGAAAACCCAAATTCAAAAAGAAAGACACTGTACCTGGTAATAACTCATGGCATCAGTGCTTGAATGAGAAGTTTATGCATGATGGGCCACACTGCAACAACTATGAACTATGACAAAGGCCCAGCATGGGAATATATCCACAAAGGAGCAATACATGGCATTTATAAATTGGCGCTAACCAACAATTGTCTAGCTTGACTTAGTGCTTACTCAACAGAAGGGAAATTACTTCAGAAGGTAGTCAGATCATAGATCTTAAAAAATAATCTCCTATCTCTACTTTCCTAGACCAACATAATTCCTTATTACTTTGTATTATCCTTATACCTACAAATAAGTGTATCCACTACAGAAAAGTCTTTATAGAAAATAGAGAACATCACAGAAACATACAACTGGATATAATGCAGAAATTAACAGATCATGGAGTGAACGACCAAATGGATAAATGCACATCACAGTTCTTGCATCTATGGAAAGAAGAAGAGAGGATACAAAGGTAAGAGCCAGACTACTGGGTACTTTGCAGCAAAACACTCTTTTAGAATTGGCTACCTTAGCAAGACTAGAACAATAGAAATATTAATGGATGTGTTTATGTGAAGTACATGGAGTTGCACTTCTAGACAAAGAACTATAGGAAACTTATGACTGCTAGGGAGTATTAGTGTCTCCCTGGGATGAGTCCCCTTTTCTTTGTTCAATGCTGAAGCCATATACAAACAAACAACAAAGATAGACTCAGCATGATTTTCTTTATATATTTATACCTACACACACACAGATATCACCTCCCCCCTGTATACATAAACAAATATACAATGTGTGAATGTATGTAACAATAAAAGTAAAAGAAAAACCATACCAATTTCAAAGTGGGGAGCATGATTGAGATTAGAGGTTGGGTAGCTGGGAGTGACTGAAAGGAGGGAAGTGATACAATTCTATTTCAATTAAATCCTTAACAAATAAAAAGGAAGAAGTTTCTGAAAACAATTGGTGCCTTTTAGCAAATACAGTAGTCAGATATCACACACAGACATGACTAAATTCAGTTAACAAATAGAAACAAATTAACTTTAAGTTTTCTGATTTTTCTCTCTTTCCCCCTTTTCTTTCTTTTTGCTCTTCTTTCTCTTTTCTCCCTTTCCCATGTCTTTTGTTTCCACTTTTTGTTTCTTTAAGAATGACAAACCAAGAAACTGACTCTAAGAAGATTTGGACAGTTAGAGCCAAGAAGATAGGTGATATTTACTATGTAAGGGTGTGTCATTATAATAAAGTTATTTGAAATGATTTTTCAGTATTTACTTAAATCTATATCTTTGTATGCATTTGCAACTTGGAATTTACCTCTGCAAAGTAATCCTCCAAAGAATGTATTCAGAAGGTCAGATGATTTTTTGTGTCAATAAAAATATTAATTGAGTTCTTTAGCATGATTGTATTTAATTGCAATTTGTATATTCATCTCTTTTTAATTTTTAAGTAAATTTCTCTGGAATATCTGAAACATCTTGAGTATATAATGTATTTCAACTGCTATATTCAATTTTGAGGGCCAAAATAATCGTCAGTATTCTGAATGTGTGAAGTAATTTCCTATTTGTGGAGACATGGATGAGTTTTATGTAAGGAGCAATTAACTAATAGATAATGTATGAATTGGACATTTTTGATCACATAAGAAGGACTTTTTCTTTGGATCATAAAAATATATGTCATTCTAGTGTATAGCAGCCAAATAAGATTTCTATATGTCTCATTGTGTTGGTGGCCTTATTTGTGGAAAACAGAATATTCTTTTTCTCCATATTTTTATTATACTAATACTGTCATAGAGACTCTACCTTCATGACATCATCTGGACTCATTTACATCTCAAGTGAATTTTGCTGATAGATGCTTGATGACAGACACTTTTACAAATGAATTTTGATATAGCCTAGCATTCAATTCATAGACGTTTTTAAATTTCAGAATTGTAAAGAGTATGGAACATTTGGAGAAAACAGTCCATGAAGAGTTCTACTCATTTTTATCAGGAATTTCTTAGGGCAGGAAACAGGTGATGCTTATAATAACAAGTCTAAATCCAATGATGTGACTGTGCAGAATCACACCAGAGTATGTGGATATGCCTTGATTCACAGTTTGGTTACTTCCTAATATATTCACCAGAAGCTGAAAATAAGTCAAATGCAATTAATTCACTTAATCTATACAAGTCATAGATTTGCAACCCAGTGTAAATCTATGTATAGTGTTGGTTGTTGTCCCTCATAGAGCTTTGTAATCTCAAGCATCCCAGAGAGCATTATACCACACATTGCTAATCTAGGTGGAGATGAAAAAATTCAACTTTGAAAGATATTTTTTAACTAACTCACATTGCTTTCATATTCTATTAACATTTAAACAAAACTAAGTTGGCCCAGCAGAAGTTGAAGAATCACTTTGTTCGCAAGCTTTGCTTGGCCTGATAATGACAAGAACAGTTTGATGAAGCACAGATTTCTGAACCCTACTCAGGAGAATTTGATTTTGCAGATCTATCCTGGGACCTATGAATTTGCATTACAAACTAGATATTAGGAATTGTTGATGCTGTTGATTCTGGGACTGCTCTTGAATTAGTAAGGTAATATGATAATAAAAATAATGAGATACAATATAAATGAATTTCAGAAATGTAGAGAGGAGAGCCAGACATATAAGTAGACAAAGGTAGAAAAAAAGGAACCCATGCTATTCAAAGCCAAGACAATGGTTACTGAAGTGGAAATTTTTGGTTTCTTTGGAGAAACCAGTTGGGTCATGTGATTTTTCTGGGGGGTGACTGTTTTATGAGAGGATCTTGCTTAAACAGACATGTGAGAGGGTGTTTTACTGAAAAAATGCATGGCACTTTCCCAGAGGCTGCCCGGAAAAAAGGCTATGTAATATTTTGCTGGAGTGGACATGTGATGTTCAGAAATGGTATAAACATAACTCAACAGACAGTGGACAATGCTCTGGCATTGGTTCGCCTTGCCACTCTTTGCTGGTGTTCACTGGGCTTTGGTGATGCTAGCCTTTACTGACAATGCTGTGGTATTGGTTCACCTCGCCTTCTTTGCTCATCATTATTTGTCTTGATTTAATATAGAAAATTGTACCAAAGAGCTTCTTGTGATATTTTGGAGGCTTCTTGCTGCTTCATGGACTCAGTCCATTTGGCAGGTCTGAGTGGTTCCTTCTGGATTACACTGCCATTGCTGATTTGTGAATGGTGTTTGAGAGGGGATCATGCTACCACTGCTGATTCATGTGAACTGACTGCTGATATCATGACAATGAAGATTTGAATCACTCAAAGGAGCTATTTCTAAATATGTCCACACCACCCTTTGCCCTATTAGCCTTTCCTTTCCACTACATCTGGTGAGTGGTGAGCTAGAGGGAGGTTAAAATATTTAAGAACCATTATTAAAGTAGGTTTTGAAAAATCTAAGTATATTGGTTACACTCTGCTAAGAAGGACGAAAGACCTGCTAGCAATGCTTCTGCACAGTTGATAATGGTCTATGCTTTTGTCTGCCTGCTCACTGCATAACTGAATGTATTTGAAAAATAATCACAGAGGTGAATAATGACATCACCCATCAGAATTAGCCAAGCCCAAAGTCTGTACAATGCAGCAAACTTCTGTACAGTTAGAATAGTCATTCAGAACAGAGACTATTGTTTACTACATAAAACCTTTTTTATTTTTATTCTTGAGTACTTTCTTCACAGTATCATATATTTGACAAAAAAAAAGTGATGGAAGCACATACAAGTCTCAAATATCAGTTACTCAACATTTCACTGACTCTGGATGCCACTGTAGACATTGTCAAAAAACAACACACACACACACACACACACACACACACACACACACAATGACATACTTTCCACGTTCAGATAAATCATTGTTTAATCATGGAATGAGACACTTCAATAAGAGAGGTTATGATTTATGACAAAAATGGTGTAAAACACTGCATTGCTACAAGAGAGAAATATAACTCCTCATTTGGAAGTGCCACAGAGTTTTTAATGAGGCGATGGGAGCTGAGATGGATCTTGGATTGATGTGTAGTCTTCACAATTGATTTGTTTAAAGTCATGTTTAAAGTCATTTTGTATCTTTGGTACTTTAATCTGTGCTTCATATTTTTTTGAGATGACAACTTATTCAGGCTTCTTATTACAGCCCATACCCAACTGATTCTGCTGGACTTCATTCTCAACATTAATTTGACTTACTCCTTGTTGCCAGCAGTTTAAAACATGATTTACCTTCAAATTTGTTGAGACCATATCTAGTCTATCTGATGCAACATCTGAAAAATAAAAAGGAAATGAGGATATACAATCTATTTTTAACTAATGTAGTCATTGAAATGAGGTATATTGTTTCAATCAATATCAACACAAGAATTCATTTCCTCTATTTCACAAAATATAATCAATGACATTGTTAAACATATGTCATTTTAGATTTTATGTTGATATCAAATGACAGAAATACAATATTACAACAGTACAGTCAATCATAGAAATGCCAAAAATATGGATATAAACATTCGTGTTAGGAAACTGCTTTGAAAAACTCTAAGCAAAAATTTTTATAGCACAGGACAGCAGAAATAGCCTAAGGTTACAAACACTTCCAGCTATTGAAGAAGACCCCAATTCTGTTCCCAATAATTATAACAGTCCACTTACAACCAACCTCATGTAATTCCAGCTCCTGGGAATATAATGCACTCTTCTGGGCCTCAAAGATATGAGTATGCATGTGTGATTGCCTATACACACACAGACACATAGATAAAAAGATATACAGATGCAAACAACACACAAATACACAAACGTACATGCAAGCAAGCACACATGAACACACATAAATAAAATAAATACATTATATGTTGCTTCTTTTTCTGTGTTCCAAGAAATTTATAACTGTATATAATACAGCCCAATCAGGCTTATATTTTTCTCTAACTCAATTTTCTATCATGTACACATAATATTGGTGGTGGCATTCTGTATACACATGAGGTAATGAATATGAACTCTACTTGACTTTATCCTTACAGGTACATGATAATATTAGTATTTTTATGTAGCCATTGTAATAGTTACAGTCCATTATCTTATTTTGGTTTGTTTAGTGTACATTTTGCTAATGACTAAATGATGATGCATGTCTTTCTTTGTGTTTAGTGTTATTGTACAATATTTATCACAGTTACTGTTTATCAGTTGATATTTGGTATAATTTTAACATTTAATGTATGTTAAATTGAATAATACTAAATTTAACATGGAATCTCGGAAAATACCTCAAATAGGAAAGCATTTCAGAATCAAAAAGAAGAAACCACAGGGAGCATACTACCTGGATAATCCTATTTGAATCACAAACCGTGAGGCCTTGGCTAAAACTAGACATTGTAGAAATAAATTCAAGCATTTATAGTTAATGGAGATTTTATGAATGAGAAAGGAATACATGCTAAAGAAAATATAGTCTTCTGAATCCATAGTATTGGGAAAATTCACTTATCACATAAATAAGACTGAATACTTATCTATTTCTGTTCAAGAAAAATTTTGTTGCTGTTTTATGTATGTACATAGGTAGATACTAAAGACACAGTGTATACATGCTTATTCTATTTATTCACTAAAGGATCAGAATTAACTAATTCAACCAACCATTGTATATTTTAAATTAACTCTTAAATATTTTATATTTATACTATTACAATTAGTATTACTTTTGTTTTTTCCAATTAATTGCTACTTTATTGAGCCAAATACAATGTTCATATAACTTGAACATTATTAAAGCCATTTAGTGACATTTTTTATCAGTTCCTTAAAATATATAGTCCATATAAACAATGGTAATACTTCAGAATTGAAATGTATTTATTTCTATCTGGAGAGATGCTATGATGGATACTTCTTATTAGACTCCTGGTAAGATAACTTATACTGATTGAATTTGAATGTTAATCTAGTTGTTACTTCCTAAGAAAAACATACTCAGAAATTCCATATCTATATAGCTTGATAGAAATTTATGTATAAAGATCAGTAAGAGCATTGCTCTATGGTTGCTTTGTTATAGTGTCTCACAGTATGCTTTTAATGGCTATACAATGAAGACATATTTACATTTTTTAAGAGAAGTATTCATCATCAATGAGGACATGTAGCTCTGGCACTTCCACTGTTAGAAAACTTCCTCTGCTTCCCTTTTAGAAGTTTTATTATGATTTATGTAGGCATGAATTTCAGTGGGTTCTTTTGGATCTCATTTTGGACCTATTTTATTGTCTACCTGCTTCTGCCTATTGTAAGTGTGCTTCTGATGTTTGGGTTTATAAAAAGTTAGCCACTTTTAAATACATTTTTTAGTTCTATAGATTTTGGATTTTACTCTCTTCTTTATAAGACTTTTTTTTAAATTAAACTTTTTTTTTTGGTTTTTCAAGACAGGGTTTCTTTGTGTAGCTCTGGCTGTCCTGGAACTCACTCTGAAGACCAGGCTGGCCTCGAACTCAGAAATCTGCCTGCCTCTGCCTCCCAAGTGCTGGGATTAAAGGCGTGCGCCACCACTGCCCAGCTCTTTATAAGACTTTAAAGGGCTTACTAGATTTATAATTTATGATAAAATGTCCAGTGGTAATTCGTACTTTTTATTATCAATATGCTTTCAGTTTGCCCACTTTTATGCCTTTGTTCTTGCGCTCTCTGCTGTGTTTCTAGGTCACTTTCCTGGGATATTGTTTCCACATTTAAAGATCACTCATTTAAAGAATATAATCTACTGGATTTTGCTTTCGTATACTTCTGAGGTAAAGCCACCAGCACAGCCAGTTTTAACATCTACAGCCATTTTGTTTTCCATATGTGAGCACTAAGCCACTATTATTCTATTCTGCTTCTTAGAGTTCATATTCTGAACATTTTCTATGAATAGTATCTATATATTTGCCTTTCTCAACT
Source organism: Apodemus agrarius (assembly GCA_964023405.1). Lineage (NCBI taxonomy): Eukaryota > Metazoa > Chordata > Mammalia > Rodentia > Muridae > Apodemus > Apodemus agrarius. The sequence continues at coordinate 71,697,127 of OZ030019.1, read as the reverse complement.
GAGAATTTTATGTGAAATTAAATATTAGCCACTGAGAGTTATCTCTCTTTTAATTAATAAAATTAAATTTTCTCTCTTTAAAAACTTAAAGAAAGAAATACAAACTTAGAAGCAAAAGCACAAAGCCAAGTAGATAATTAAAAGTTTGTATGAGAGAATCTTGCCCCCATTAACTCTTCCTGATGAAGCCCACAAGATGATCCCAAGTTAAATCTTTGAAATGAAGACTTGGGGCATACTAACATATAAAGGTTCTGAAACTGGCTAGATAAATGTGTTATAAAATAACACATAATTGCACAATTTTTATGTAAAAGTAGATTCAAAATGAAATCAGAAGGGAAAGATGACCTCTCAGGCCAAGGTGACACTTCCCCTTCTCCCTCTCTTTCTCCATTTCCCTCTACCCCTCTGTCTTAGTCAGGGTTTCTATTCCTGCACAAACATCATGACCAAGAAGCAAGTTGGGGAGGAAAGGGTTTATTGAGCTTACACTTCCACACAGCTGTTCATTACCAAAGAAAGTCAGGACTGAAACTCAAGCAGGTCAGAAGCAGGAGCTGATGCAGAGGCTATGGAGGGATGTTCCTTACTGGCTTGCTTCCCCTGGCTTGCTCAGCCTGCTCTCTAATAGAACCCAAGAATACCAGCCCAGAGATGGTACCACCCACAAGGAGCTCTCCCCCACTTGATCACTAATTGAGAAAATGCCCCACAGCTGGATCTCATGGAGGCACTTCCCCAACTGAAGATCCTTTTCCTATAACTCCAGCCTGTGTCAACTTGACACACAAAACTAGCCAGTACACCCTCCCTCCACTCTCCCCCTCCCTCTCTTCCTGTTCCATCTCCTTCCTTTTTAAAGAAAACTTATTTTTGAACTTTAGCCTTAGTAGATTTTAGGGGAGGGGGAGGGATTCTCATTTAAAAGAAAGAGAGATAAGTACACAAAATAATCAATCTTCCAAGCAGCATTTTGTTTCACGTTTACATGTATCAAAATAACAGGTTGCAGTCCACTGAAAAATTTCTTTTTGTCAATTATGACAATGAGTTTTTTTCAAGAACAGTGGATCAGGAAGTGAAATACTATATGCAATATAAATCACCCATTATATAAAAAGGCAAAGCATTTCCAGGGGCTTTCATTCTCAACTCCATAAAAGTGACAGACATGATTAACACAGCCCAGGTGTCACTGCACACTAAAGGAGTCATTGCTGACTTTGAAGTGACAGAGGCATCGATGGCTGTAAATAATCTGCATGGAATAGCTTCAGGTAGAATGTGTTCAGAAAAACTGTTAAAACCACTCTCTCATACAATCTGACAGGGCATCTGCTTGGCTGTGTCACAATCACAATGGTGGTAAAAACCATAATGCAGTAAAAAACTTCATTATGTACAAAACTCTTTTCAAGATGTGAGCTGTTTGGCTTACACAATGTGTCCTTTATGGACTGAGAGTGTGCAGAAGATAATTAATTTCATCATACATCATTGAGGGATTGGGGGATTGAGTCTATATACATACACATTTAGCCCCTTTCAGAGACTTAGCCATTATTTGGCAAGAGATTCTGAACACCCAACTACAGTAAACAATATACAATATGCAATATGATTCACTAGCTATACTCAAGTTTTATTAGGGTTTTCTATCTCAAGATCAAGAATAGAATGAATCTGCACTATTCAAGTCTCTGTTTCTGAACACTGAATGCTTTTGGAAGTAATTTTTGTTTGCTAATGTGTATGGTTAACTCCACCTAGAATTACAAGGCAAAACAATGCTTTTTGTGAAACTACCAACACAGGAAGATGGAAGATGTTTCTACAAGAACCTGTTGAAACAAAAGCTGTATCAAGCTGCTTTTTACATTTCCTGCCCTGTCAAAAGTTAAATAAAAAAATAGATCTGCATGCGACCATAAATTTGCATGGAATACGTTTTCTGAAGTGAATCTACAGTTCTAGCAGCATTTTATGACCTCAATACAAGTGTAAAAATAATCTCTACATTTCACAATTCATTTAAATGTGCAATCCAGGACTTTCACCTACCCTTCATGTGGAAACAGGTTAATATGCAATGTAACCACATGCTAAAATAACATTCTCAAGTTGGAATCTAAAATAGGCTTCTATAAATGCCTTCACATTAATAAATATGTTCAATCATTGGGTACTCAGAGTTATATCTGTGTTTGGAGATAAGTATCTTCATGAAAAGACATTTTAAAGATAGAATATGCAAAATCTCTTCATAGATCAGTATCAGCAGACATGAATATTTTCCATACATTTTGATTATAGTGAACACTAACTCTGAACTCTAATTAAAAATGTTCTTTCCAGAAATATTACATTTTATATTAGTTGTGCTCAAGTTATCAAAACATAGTTAAATATTTTTTTAAATATTGACAATATTTTCTTTTGATGTAGAAAGATGTAACCCAGGATAGCCTGGAATCCTTTATGTATATAATATACATGTAATCCAGACTGGCCTAAAGTTCATTATCCTATGTTGGACTCCCAAGTGCTGGGATTACAGGAATAAAATGCTACTACTCACAGCTAACTGTAAATTTTATGTCAGTAATGATTTCAATCTTCTTATGTATCCATACCCTACATTTTGCCTCTTTGACTTGAAGATTTTTTTCTTATTATTACCAGTTTGTATATGGGCACATAGAGTTGTCATGCTGATGTCAGAATAAATGCTGTTTATAAGGTAGGTTATTTTGCTAGCATTTTTGCTGACAAGTTTTATGGTCATATTTATAGAGAACCATTACAAAGTACACCATAAGCTTCACAAACATAAAGTATAAGTTTGTTAGCATACTTCATTTTTCTCCCTGTTTTCTGGTTAGACCTCCAATGGATTATTTTACCAGTATAGACAATGCTTCAAATCTTTACTCTTTTGACATAAAGCAGGATAACTATATGGACTGTCTGAGTCCTGTTTAAGAGAAACCATGATCATGGGAATTCTTCATAGACTTCATTTAATTGAGGCTAGCTTAGAATTTCAGAGATTTAATCCATTATCAACATGGCAAGGGGCATAGCAATATACAGGCAGACATGTTACTAGAGAACTAGCTGAGAGTTCTACATCAAAATGCATGGGCAGCAGGAAGAGAGAGAAACACAGGGTTTGGCTTGGTATTTTTAAGTCTTAAATCCCACCCCAGTGACCTACTTCCACCACCAAGACTGGACCAACTTTAACAAAGCCAGAGTTGCTCTTCCTGCTCAAGTAGTGCCACTGGGGCCATACTTACTCACACCACCACAATAAGTTACTTGGTTTATTACTGTAACTAGAGCAACTTAAAGAAGAGTACATTTAGGTTTATAATTAGAGGATACAGTCCAGTAGGGTGAAGAAGTTAAGATGGTGATAACTGTAGTCAGCTGGCTGCAGTATATCCACAGTTCAGAGCTAGAGGGAAAGGACTGCTACTGCTCAACTCATGTTCTCCTTTTTATTTAATCAAGGATACCAGGTCAATGGTATTATCCATGTTTAAGTCAAATCATCCCACTTCAGTTAGCCTGATCTAGATAATTTCTCACAACACTGAGACTAACTAAATACAGGCATTTCCTCATGCCCAGCTGCTTCCTCTTAAATGATTATAGGTTAGGGCAAGTTTATAATCAATATAAAACATTGCACAAACTGAAGGCTACGATTGGGAGAAAATAATACTTTCACAGTGATCTCAGGGCTGCTTATATCTAATATCTTTAAACTGATATCTCATTGCTGCATAAATTCACATGGAAAACTGAACTCCAGATCCCTATTAAGTCATAGGAATTCAGATCAAGTCATGCCAAGAAATGTAAGGGAGCTATGAAATCCTAAAAAGCATGGCACTGAAACCCATCTCTCAGTGAAGTTCCCTGTACCTTCTGGATCTATTTGAATCTGTCTACTAAGTATTTCCATTCAAAGATGAAACTTCCTAGATATGTTTTCAGTTCTATATTAGGTAGATTAGACACTATCCAGATAAGAATAGAGAATTCAAGATGAATAACTGGGGGAGACATAATTCCAGCAGCCATGGGCTTACTGAAAGAAATAAAATGTACAATCTCATGGAATCCGTTGTTTAAGTTGTTATGATAGCCACAATGTTTGTATATTTGTACTCCATGATCAGTATAAGGAGGTTCTTTCTATTTTAAAACAAATATCTTTCACCATTTCATATATTTAGCAAGCAATCACTTCTGAGTCAATTTCTGTTCTTACCACGTTGATGTGAACATGCTAATAACGACAGATGACATTAAAAGGCTCCCGTTCTTCTGCTTCCTGTTGGTATCTGCAGCGAACAAGACAGAAGGGGGACAGTGATGCATCATATTCTCTAAATCTTTATCCAAGTATGGTGCAGGGAATTGCTATGCATCCTCTCATTAGGGTTCTGAAATGGTCAGGAAGGTTGTCATTCCTTATCTGTCAATGTTATTCACCAGCTGCCCTTGATTTCTCTAATGCCTACTAATTTAAAAACACTTTCCTTACTAAACAGATTCAATGGTCAGGAATCACTTTCTCTTTTCTCTCCCAACATTGCATTTGTGCAATAATTTTTACTAAGAATTGCCTCTGTAGAAAAATCTTCCATCATTTCTAGAAATGAGTTGCCTCTGTTTTAAAATTCTTGGTACAAATGAAACCTTGGAATGTAGACACAACACATTCTTGTACACACACACACACACACACACACACCATCCTCCAAACAGTCTACCTAGTTAGTGAATAATACTTAAGGATGGGGCAATCTGTCTGAAACAAATGACGGTGATTTTCATTCCATGGTGGGAATAGTGATTTCATCCCAACATGAAATTATAGAAAGTTGAAAATGTCTTGTGCTCTGAGTAGAAACAGAGGAAAAAGTAGGGTGGTTTTAAAAACTTCTTATAAAACTAAGGAATATACAGGGAGGGACCCATGGCTCAAGATACATAGGTAGCAGAGCATGGCCTTGTTTAACATCAATGAGAGGGGAGGTCATTGGTCCTATGTATGTCTGATGCCCCAGTGTAGGGCATACCAGAACGGTGGCCCTGGAAAGGGTGGTTGGGTTGGGGAGCAACCCTCATAGAGGTACAGAGGAGGGTGGAGAGGGAGGTTGTGGGACAGGGTGCTTGTGGAGGTGTAACTGGGAAGTGAGATATCATTTGAAATGTAAATGAATGGAATGATTAAATAAATAAATAAATAAATACATACATACATACATACATACATACATACTTGTGTGCAAGATACCATAGAAGAAAAGTTATCATCAATATCATTTAGTTACCAGCTATGTGGCCTATAAGAGTGACCTGCCTTTAATATATATAATGGTTCAATAATGGCAGAGATGTTAACCACTTCTTGAATGGGTTTGAAGCCTGTTCCATGAAGGTGAATCCATTCCTAGAAATCTATAATGGCTAAACTAGACCTGTCATGGGCCTACAGGAAAAGTCAAAACTATTACTCTGCTGAAGGAACATAGCAATAAATTGATTCCTAACATAGTAGCATAAAATAAGCACAGATCAGTGCTTCAACCTACACTTAGGAAGGTTCTTTGTGAAGTATGTGGAAACTAATACAATGTTCCACACCTGGACAATGTATAGAGCATGAAACTTTAATGGACTTAGTTCTAAATGAAATGTTTTCATCCAAATCTTCCATTCAAGTCTTGGGACTGTTTTAGAGAAGAGGCAGAAAGATTTTAAGGGCCAGAGGTGATGGATGAGTCCAAATATTTATTTTCTTCCAGGAACATCATGATTATTGCAGTATGAGGTTACACAATCTATTGCCAAATGCTCAAGACCTGCATATATTCAAACCAAACAGGGTCATCTACAATTAATAACCATTGGCAAAGGGAAAAATAGTTTTCTCCAATGGAGTGTCATTAGATATATCAACCATATGCTAGGGCAGGCCACATACATGTCCAGGAGTAATTGTCTAATGCAAAATGAACTTGATATTTTTGTGGATTTTGTTTCTTTATTTGAGAAGCTTTTAGTTTAATTGTTCTCTTGTTTGTTAACTTATATTCTGATTTTGTATTCTTTCTTGCTTATTTTGTGTTTTTTTTTATTTTTGAAAGAGAAAGAAAGAAAGAAAGAACATAAAGTTGGGTAGGTACGGAGCTGAAGGAGTAGAAAACAAGATCAAATCTATTATATGAAATGATTTTAATAAAAAGTAATTGTTGTTTACTCTTGTTTTTATGATATTAATTAAATAATCATATACTTTATGATGATTTGTTTAGACACTGGTAGAATTTCTATGCTAGTTTTCAGAGTTTTTTTTTTTGTACAGATTTTATAACCTAATGCTTCCGAATGTGTTTTAATAGTTTATTTGGAAGTGCTGGACCAGTATAAGCTGACTGAAGTAAAGAGCATACTGACATGGTACTGCTTTACACCACAAGTAAAGAGAGAATGCTTCTGTCATGTACCAAGTGTAAGTGCCAAGGATGTGATTCTGTGAGACTGAGCCAGGCTTCCTATTCTTTAGAGACTGGAGTTTACATGTGACCTTTAATCCAGATGACAGGATAACAACTGTTGGGATGACCACCTAGAGGAAACTTTTGATAGTGTAAAGGTATATGGTGTCATTGAGAGGAGAACAATGTGAAGATACAACCAGGAATAATCATTACATACCATGTGAGTCTATGATGTGTCACAGATTGGAGTCAATGCCGAGATCAAACAGGAGTGAGAACCCAAGAGCCCAATAAGAGAATCTCTTCATATTTGGGCAATTGCAATTTTTCTAGATATGATTTTGATAAGAGGTTTATAGGGAAGTGAGCAACCATTATTCCACATCCTTCAGCTCGAAGTTCTTTCTGTTTTTTTAATGTGGATATCTCTAAGTACAGTCTTCAGCTTTCATAGTTCATGATCTACTCTGCTTCTGATAGGCATTTTATGCCCACTGTGAAGATATCACCCCCAAAAAGGTTTTCTTGTTATAGCCCATTAGTACAAAGATGGTTGACTATAAAGGAAAAAAAGTCCTTAAAGTAGCTAAAGCTACTCGAAGCCTGTTTCTTAAGAATAATCCAACTAATGAGGTTACTGTGACTTTAAGAAGAGTTTTACCTAGTAGATTTGTCATAAAAGTTAGACATTTCATTGTGACAAATTTCTGAGAGAAACCGCTTGAGCCTTCTCTGTTTCAGTCTACAGTCTTTTGATCTTATCATTCTGGGCTCAGAACATTATGCAAAGAACAGAACAGTTCACGTCATAGGAAGTAGAACAAAGACATATAGAGAGGCGGATCCAGCTTCCCATTATAACCACCTTCTTCCTACTTTCTCCTTAGTGGGACTCCTGATTTTTCAGTATATTCTACAGAATCCATCATTTGTAAAAAATCTATTCAGGTATTAATTAATTCTTCATAGGTATGTTCTTGGGATCCATTCACTTCAAAAAATTCCATCAACTATCACACCCAGACCATTATTAATGCATAAATATGTAGGGACCACTTCATAACCAAATAACAAAAGGGTAATAACTTCTTCCTCTTACCATAAGATCATGTGAGTGACTAAAAGGACCAGAAAAGTCAAGGAATTTTGTTCACAAAATAGCTGGAGTGGATTCTCTGTCTTAATGAAAATCTCAAACAATTTTTGGATGTGTGTGTGTGTATGTGTGTGTGTGTGTGTGTGTGTGTGTGTGTGTGTGTTCTGAGCTGAAATTCTGTTCTTACATGTCTTTTTTTCCTATTAGCCATTGTAGATTAGTGTCAGTTTTATCTTGGCTATTTGATAGCACCATTGGTTTCTTCCCAGAGACTTGTAGCAGACAGTTAACCTAATTCAGTAATATGTTCATATCTGGTGGTTTTCTTTGTGAAAACTGCCACCTCAATACACTGGTTGCTATTCCTGTTCAAGACATCTGAAGCTTCTGTTTTTAGTTTAGCTCCTCATTGCTTCTGCACATTTGGTGAAATGCTTTGAACTCCATCATATCATCCAGGATTCTACAGCATCTCTGTAATTCTGCAATGGATACTTCTGTTACAGCTTTTCTTTCCTTCCTTCCTTCCTTCCTTCCTTCCTTCCTTCCTTCCTTCTTCCTTCCTTCTTCCTTCCTTCCTTCCTTCCTTCCTCCTTTCTTTCTTTCTTTCTTTCTTTCTTTCTTTCTTTCTTTCTTTTTCTTTCTTTCTTTCTTTGCCAGAACACCTTGGTTTTCTACAACACTTATTCAACACTAAGGATTTGCAATTGAAGATCTTTCCTAGTTTTACTGACACTATAGTTTTCCTGATAACCTAAGACTTTTAAAAGATATCATTTATGGATAAATTCCCAAGTTGACTAATTTATTTAAAGAAGTGATATAGTCTTATTTTTGCAAATCAGTCTTCAATTAGCTTAGTATGGGATGGTGATAGTTCTCTTGCTTACTTGGAGAATAGAACAGAGCATAAGGAAAAATAAAGTACATAAGATTTAAGTGCATGATGTCATATAAAATATTTTAATACAAACTTGCCTGTTTGGTCAAGAAGTGGCATTTTGTGCCTTTTTAGTCATAGGTCAGCTTTTTAAATATTATTATAAGGAAAATTCTTTCATACTTCTCACAGTGTGCAATGAAATGAGGAGGAAAGAACATCAAGATAAGGCTTTATAATCACCCAACATGGTTAATGGAAGGACATTGTGATTCATGAAAAATGTCCTTTCTTCATGACTTTTCAGAGAAAGTTTTATGTTACTTCAGAATGCCAGTGTACAAAGCAATTGTTGCTTAATTAAGAGGTGTATTTTATTCCTTCCTTTCATTTATATATTTCTTATTTTAATGTGTGAATGTGTGTGGAATGCATGCATAACTATAGGTAATTCATATTATTGTGGGCATGGTTGTGTGTGTTGACTATATGAACACAGATTAAGTTTTCCTAGATAGGTCTCCACTTTTTCTGAAAAAAATCTGGTTACTTTTATTTTATGTACTTACATGTGTGTATACCATATGAAGGCTTAGTTTTCATGTATACACAAAAAAACATCAGATAACACATACTGGATTTAATGACAATTGCCATGTAGGTGCTAGGAACCAAATCTAGGCCCTATGTAAGAGCTGTAACTGCTCTTAACCACTTAGAAAACTCTCCAATTCACTTTTCGAAGAATGTTCCCCAATCATATATAGAGTTCATTGATTGGCCTCTGTAGCTAGCCATCTTGCTTATATGGGTTCTGGGAATGACAAACATATGCAACAAGCCATTTTGACAGCCCCAAGAGTTAATTTTAGAGAAATTTTCTTTCTCCTATACTTGCTGTCTCTATAGTTTCTTCAAATACACTTTCTTGCATAGTTATTGGAATGATAGATCTTATACTGACTCTATTTTGGTACTATAGGTTCTTAGTGTTTTTAGATTAAAAACTATGATTAACAGAATTTAGACAAATATTTTAGGAAGAAAGTTCCTCAGTGTATATGCCTAGTTTTCATGCCTTAGAATTAGTCTTCCTTCAAAATTAGTCTTCAAAATTAGAATTCCTTCCTTCAAAATTGAAATTAGTCTTCCCATCATTTAATTTATTCTTTCCAGTGGGATTCAAAGTAGAGTAGTAGATCCTTGCTGTAGACACTAAATATAAGAATTATGATGAAGTAAAACCCAAGATTCTGATAATGGAAATGACCCACGAAGACTAAAGAACAGCAAGTTTTGGGCATGGGGTGATGAGTATCTATAGGGAAGAAGAAGAATGTGCTTTCAAACAAAGGTCATCAAGGTATTCCTTTATTGTTCTTATTGTTTAAACTGGGTTTAATGACAATAAATGACAGAGGGGAAAATAAAACCACTAACAGAACATTTTTACACAACCCACTAAATAATAAAGTATATCCTAAGGGGAATTTCAAATTTTGAGTAAAAGTAGAATTTCTTAATAATAAAAAAATCTTTCCCCTAAGACTATTAAATTGACCAAGTATTCTTAGACAATATTAAACCAATCTTCTGTACAATTTTCTACTGAGAAATATAAGCATAGAAGGCAAATTTAAGTAGAGAAAATAAAAGAAATATATTCAAATTCTCAGATTTAACCTTTGCAATAGTTATTATTTTAGAAACTTGTCTTTGCTGATGTCAAAAGTTACATCAGAACTCCAGGGATATTTTTGAAGATAGAAATATATCACAGTTAAAAAAATATCTAAAATCTATGAAGAGTTTCTCAGTCCCCCAATAAAAAGTGAGAGAATGGTGTTAGATTTGTGATAAAAGCTCACTGGCAACATTTGATAGTTTCATTTTTCAGGGAAGCATGTAAGAGATTAAAAGCCTAAAGGAAACAGTTATTATCAGCCAAGTGTATTAAGTTAATATTGTCAGGAGTTAAGAAACATCAAGGTCTGTTACTACACAAGAGGTTTAGATTAGGAGCAATGTTAATTTTCTCTGTGTTGACAATGAGATAAGGACATTGTATCAATAGCATTTCTTGTGTGTATTGTCTGTACTGAATATTTTCCTTTCCCTCTGTTTCTCCATCTTTGGTCTCTGCCTTTTTAAATGCCTCCCCCTCCACCTCTTCCCTCCTACCCACATCTCAATTTATTCATTTTTGACCTGACAGTGTGAGGGGATACAGTTTGGTGAGGAAGATATCCTGATGGGAGTTTGCAATGGTTGGTTGCATTGTGTTTCCATGGAGAAAAAGAATATGATTTCTTATGCACTGTCAGATTTTTCCTCTTTACTGTTTATTCAGTATGGGACTCTAGTGCATAGGATGGTACCAACCACATTACTCTTCTGTTAAAATTCTATGTAAAGGTTCTTACAGGTATACCACAAAATGTGTCTCATTAATTCTGTAGGTATTTATCAATTCAATAAACATAACAATCAAAACTGGGCATTGAGAAAACACAGAACAAACATACAAACACACACAGACATACCTACAAATACATACACAGACACACAACACACATACACAGACAGGTGGACATATGAAAATACATGCACACATGCAGAAATACACAGAGACATATGTACAGATACACATATCACAGGGACACACACAAGTACACACACTCTACATCACATTTTATTATTACCCCAGAGGAACTGCAATCAAGAATCAAGAATTTCACATATAATCCAAAATGTGCTTTTCATAAAAATATCAAACATATTAGCTGAATCGTTCTGAGAAATACATATTCTTCTGTAGTTTCTTCATTATTTATTAAATCTTTTGTCTTTGCCAGAAGCAAAAGCTTGCCGTGGCAGAATCACGAGTACTCTGATTGCAGTGTTATTCCTCAGGGACATTTATGTGCTAGAGAGGCAACTGAGCATTAGCAAAAATAAAGTCATTTTATTGTCTGTGCTGGAGCACAGCACTCCATTAATTATCAAAGGGGAAGAAGATTTAGATGAGGGAAGGGCAGAAAACAGAGGCATCTACAGAGGGAAAGAAGAAGAGAGGTAGGAACATAAGTGACAGAAAAGGGCAAACTAGAATAAGACAATGAAAATGTACAATAGATTCCTTGTACTAAGCAAAGCAAGCTGACCTGGCTGCACAAGAAATGTACAAAGGCCAAGGGCTTCCAGGCTTGGTATCTGCAATAGCAACATTCATGAGGAATGAACTGAAGTATTCACAGGAGTAGTTAAGCAATGGCCAAGAAGTTGATTATGGCTGTTGTGAGCCTTTGGAGAGTCAAAGTTGGGAGCCAAGATTACAAGAACTATACATGCCAGTGATCAAGGAATTTGAGAGAGCAGCACCAAGGGACAAGGAGCCAGGGGTCTGACATCTGAGATCCTCACTAACACAGTAAGTTGTTGAGTATTGGAACTCTACATCCTGGGCTCTGAAACTATGTGTTGCAATCTAAAGCAGTAGCACTAAAACTTAGAAAGACTGGAACTGGGAGTCTCTGCTTCTTGTGGTCTTGAGCAAAACTTTTCTGTGTAGATACATGCATGTATGCATACAGACAAAGCTCTCATATGTAAAATATAAAATTAATTTCTTTTTTCTTCCACTGGTTTTGTAAGTACTTTCTCTCTCTCCTCTGACCATTTTTCTGCAGTCTGAAAAAAAAGGATAAGTGATTAGATGCATGTGGCTTGAGTTAGTGCCAGTTTTCTTCTAAGTGTATTTAAAGTATTTAAAATTATACATGGGAGTATGATAATTTTTGTCTTTTTTCATGCTGAAACAGATATAAAGGCCTCATAAATTTGTCTTTTCTTAATAAGCCAGGACTATATAAAGTGTATTGTTTTGTAAATGGATCAACTTGTTTCATATTAAGTTTAATAGTATGTATATAACATGGCCAAATTGTATTAGACAACACAGCTCTGACCCAGAATAGAAACTTTGGATACCAAGCCATACCTCTACCATACTCATTCCTAAGCAGCTAAACACGAGTCCATAACCATTGTCTTCTGAACTCTGCATTCTCTTTTAAACTTAACAGAGCTAAGAAAAAAGAAATATGCTGTCACATGAATCATATGAGCTGGTCTGCTTCTAGAAGTTTCTCTAGGAGAGTGACTTCTAAACGGAGTCAATAGAGCAGAACAGAAGCCACACCCTTTTCTCTCCCACTATCTGTGCTTGCCTTCATGTGTTGATTAACTAAAAGCAATGGAGGAAGGCTCATTTGCCATAGCAAAGTCAGAATGAGGTACTTTATTTTAAACTGCGTGGTTTTCTTTTATTTATATGAGTACATTTTTAAGTCTTCCTGAAAAAACACAAATCACATGCAAGTGAATGTCCTCCTTCTATCTTCTTGGTTTCTTTAAGTCAAGACTTCCTCTATTTTGTTTTTCCAGGCTATTTTTCAAATCTGTAAAAATTAATGATATCTAACTTAGGAAGCAGGAATTGATACTAGTTTCCATTGTGAGTGGATTTACCCTACCAGAAATCTTCATAAGCATTAGATTTTGAGAATTTTTCTTCTTCCACCATATTGAAGGAAAGGAAGTGACTTGGGTAAATATATCTGTCTTAATCAGCTGGCCTAATGAAACAATTAAATGATTAAGTAAACAACACAGATATATTTCTGAGAGTTCTACAAGCTGGAAGGTGTAGAGCAGGGTGCCTTCAAAATAAAGTTCTTTTAAGGACTTTCAAGGTGGCAGGTGGCTATTGTCCTGCTATAGCAACAAATGTGAGAAAAGGTGCTGGCCAACTATCTGGGGTCTGCTCCATAGGGACATTAATCCCTTTCGCAAGAGCTCCAGCACATAACCTAATCACTTCCGTGAAGCCTTGTCATCTGAGATCATAAAATGGAGGATAAGGATAGCAAGAATCGATGAATTTAGGGGGAGAGACGCATTTAGTCGATTACAGTTTGTAAACACATCCTGTCCTTGGTGTAAGTACTTACAAAGCATTAGATGAAGGATCAAGCTCTTGTCTGTGAACCTGCAGACAATGGGTTCTAACTAATCATTTATTTCTGTGGCAGAAATTTTGTGATTTATCCAGAAGCTTAAAAAAAAGTTCTTCCAATTTATGATTTATTCTGTTTTTGACAATAACAAAGAAGAGGTTTTCAGCTGCCCTTGTTCCACAGAGTACAATTCTGGTGACTATAAGCCCTTTTGAATTGCAAGAAGTTTCAATTCTGTGGAATGGCTTCTGTTTTTCTATGCTTTTGCAAATGCTTTGATTTATAAAATGTTGCCTCATCCTTTTTTGGTTACAATTTTACAAACTTTTGACTTTTTCCACTCTGAGTGCATGGGTGTGTGCAAACGAGCCTCACACCCTTCTCTCAGGCTTCACACTGTTCCTGCTGTGTTCTCGCTGAGCTGCTAAAACCAACTTGCAAAAAATGTTTCTGCTACTACCTGGGTACCAGGAAAATTTTAATATCTTTCATTGCTTTACTGAACAAAATAATATGTGCGCATGGCTAACTGCTTTACATGTTATTCTTTTAATCCACACCATTAGGTATATGAATCAGTAGGAAGGCTGTGAATCAAATGGTGACAGGCAGCAGGAGACAGGGTACAGCATGTGCTTTAAAAAACCCCTCAGGTTAAGATAGATTTTTATACAAGCATTTATTCAATTGAGCTCTCTATGTCTGAACTACATTTTTTGTTTTGTTATTTCTTGTGCTTTTCCCTTTAATAATTTATATAAGATTTATTTAGATAGTTTCTGTACTCATCGCTCATGATGCATAAGCAAAGGAGACACAGAACAAAATAAAACATGTAATTGTTATGCAGTGCTAATTTGGGAAAAGACTAAGCCAAAGAGAAGGAGATGCCCATAAATGATTTCAGAGTTACATGTTCAGAGACACTTGGCTCTGAGAAGACGGCTTGCTGAGAATGTTTCAGCATTTTTTTTTCTTCAGAGAAGCCAAGAATAATTAAGGAGAATTGCGGGTAGGATGATGAAGATATTATTTTCTGTTAAACTGGGTCAGAGAAAAATCTAGAAATGAGAAATTTTATGTCACCATTGGTAAGGATCTCTGATAGCCGAGATTCTTGTTTGGGAAGCACCGGAGGTTGTCCCAGGATGGATGGATGGACTAGGATGGGGGACAAGGTAAGGGGCATTTCAAAGCAAAAGTTTACTTGTATTAATGGCACCAATATGTAAACCACACTTATCATGTCCTATTATTTTTCTAAATTATTATAGTCACGTAATCCTCATAATTCTATGTAAGTATTATATACACATAAATACAAAATGATATGGAGTTGATGCCAATTGGGAAATTTGATTGTGAGTATTAATGAAGATGTTTTCTATGAACAGATGAGTGAAAGGCTGGGTGAAGAAGAAAAGCCTTGACAGTGTTCAAGAGTCCCTGAGCTGGTGTCTTTCAGAGAGCACCAGCAGGAATATATATGAACAGTGGCCTAGTTTGCTGTGGAAATCCTCCCAAGTTGGGTAACTTTGAAAATCAGAGATGAAGAAATTAGGCCATTATGAAGGAAGGATATAAATCCCTATCCAAAGACTATACATGGAGGGAACCATGGCTCCAGATATATATGTATCAGAGGACTGCTTTATCTAGAATGAATGGGAGGGGAGGCCCTTGTTCCTGTGAAGGCTTGATGGCCCAGCAATGGAGGATGCTAGAGCAGTGAGGGTGGGTGAGTGGGTAGAGGAGCACCCTCAGAAAGGTAAAGGGGCGGAGGGATAGGAGAGAATGGGATGGGGTTGTAGAGGGGTAACTGGAATGGGATAGATCCTTTGAAATATAAACAAAATGATTAATAACAAATGAAAGGAGAATGCTTAATTTCAGAAAGAAAGACCTGCCCAACTCACTGTCACAGACTGCAAAGGTTCTGAAAATCTAGTTCATAAAATATCATGCAGCAACACAAGGAGCTAGAAGAATAAAAACACAGGATAACAAACAGCTAAATGCAAGTGGCAAGTCCATTTGATATGAAAAAAATTAAGAGAACTCAAAACAGAGTGTCATAAAAGTATGCACAGAGCAGATAAAAGCTATAGCTCTAAATTCCAAAACAAAGTAAGGGGTAAATTTTAATGATGTGCATAGTCAAATATTACATATGCATTTATATCAGAAATGCTAACTACGTTTAGTAAAGAGACCAGTGGAAAGCATTTCTAACAGAATGGATAAAGGCCCTATGAAGGCTTAAAGACATTGTGGATGAATTACAACAGTAGCAACAGCAATAAAGAATTTAAAAAAGGCATATATTGGAACTGTAAGAAAATATTAAAAATAAAACATGAATTCTGTGCATAAACAGAGAAGCACATAAAAAAGGTAATAAATACATTCTTAAATTTCTGTAAGAATTCTCAAATTTAAGGATGATATGATAGAAGAGGAATTTGGAATGCCACATGAATTTAACAGGAAAATCAATTCCTGGTGTCCTATTACAGTTGAGATGCCCACTGTATAGAGGAAGGGATGGAAAGGTAAAACCAAAGACAAGTCTCAAGAAAAGGCAAAGCATCCATAACAATGGTGGGTTTCCCTGAAGAAGCCAGCATGGCAGAAAAGGATGCCTTTCAAACATTATCAGAATAGTTGCAATGTGAAATAATCCATGAGCACAAAGCTGGCTCCGTAGAAGTCATTTGAGAGAATCTTACACAGTGAAATGAGTCCTCTTACACAAGTCCTCTGTGTGCACAGGGGAGAGCCTTTTACAATGTAACAGTGAAGAAGCAAACACACATTAGGAATTAACAAGGAACACAAAACCAACAAAGGGCAGAAAGCAATTCATAACCTTCAACAATAATTTGAAAGAGTAGTGGTCCAAATTCTCCATTGAAAAGACAAACTAGGAACTTGGTTTAAAATGTGGTTTGCAAGCTGGGTTGTGGTAGCACATGCCTTTAATCCCATCACTTGGGAGGCAGAGGCAGGCAGATTTCTGAGTTCAAGTCCAGCCTGGTCTACAGAGTGAGTTCCAGGACAGCTAGGGCTACACAGAAAAACCCTGTCTCGAAAAAATAAAAACACCAGCAAAACCAAAAAAATATGGTTTGCATGTCTGTTGCCTGTCAGAAGCATGCAGCACAGATTAAAGACAAACAGTGCCAGAAAGTAAAAGGACTAATCACACACTTGAAGCCAATGAAGCTACGAAACTAACAGTTGTGCTAACATCCTACCAAGGCAGCAAGTCAGATCACATGGATTAAGAGAGCAAGTCATATTGAATACTATATATGTATATGAAAATACATGTGTACATTCAATAATTAGTATAAAAGTTGTCATTAATTTGAGGAATTACACATACATGTAAGAGTATGGAGGGAGAAGAGAGAAGAAAGAATGTTATAATTAAATTATAATTCTCAAAAAGTAATCAAAAAGATCAACACATAAAGAAGTTATTGCTATTTGAAAAATAGATACAGCAAACATCAGCAGACAGAATTCCATAATACTACTGGATGTAAATGCACAGACTGGCTTCAACACAATAGTAAGGATTAAGTTTAACTCTATGCTTTCTCCAATACACTGGAAATCCAGAACTCCTTCCTGCTCCAAAAAGAGCAAAGGAACCCTACAGTTAAATAACACTATAAAGCAAATAGACTTAACAGATATTTATAGAACATTTCACTCCACCACTGTAGAATATACATTCTTCTCAGTAGCCTATGGAATTTTCTCTAAAACTGACACACAAACAAAATCTTAACACATAAAAGTTGCAATTATTTCTTGTATTCTATCTCATTACAATAGGATAAAACTAGAAATAAGAAGAAAGACTGTATAAAATATGCAATCTCACAGGCACTAACAACACATAATTAAAAGATGGAGTTACAAAACAAATCAAGAGAGAAAAACTACATTTCCCTGATGGCTAATGATGTTGAACATCTTAAGGTGTTTCTTGGCCATCTGAATTTCTTCTAGTGAAAATTCTTTGTTTAGCTCTGTACCCCATTTTTTGATAGGGTTAGTTGGGTCTTTGGGGTCTAACTTCTTGAGTTCTTTGTATATATTGGATATTAGCCCCCTATCGGATGTAGGGTTGGTGAAGATCTTTTCCCAATTTGTTGATGGCTGTTTTGTCCTTCTGACAGTGTCCTTTGCCTTACAGAAACTTTGTAATTTTATGAGGTCTCATTTGTCACTTCTTGATCTTAGAGCATAAGCTATTAACGGTCTGTTCAGAAAGTTTCCCCCTGTACCCATGTCCTCCAGGGTCTTCCCCAGTTTCTTTTCTATTAGTTTCAGTGTGTCAGGTTTTATGTGGAGGTCCTTGATCCACTTGGAGTTGATCTTAGTACAAGGAGATAAGAGTGGGTCAATTTGCATTCTTCTGCATGTTGACCTCCAGTTGAAACAGCACCATTTGTTGAAAAGGCTATCTTTTTCCCTCTGGATGGTTGTAGCTCCTTTAGTCAAAGATCAAATGACCATAAGTCTGTGGGTTCATTTCTGGGTCTTCAATTCTATTCCACTGATCTACTTGCCTGTTGTTGTACCAATACCATGCAGTTTTTTTTTTTAGCACAATTGCTCTTTAGTACTGCTTGACCTCACACCAGTCAGAATGGCTAAGATTAAAAACTCAAGAGACAACAGGTGCTGGCAAGGATGAGGAGAAAGAGGAACACTCCTACACTGTTGGTGGGACTGCAAGATGGTGCAACTGCTCTGGAAATCAGTCTGGCGGTTCCTCAGAAAATTGGGCATGACATTTCCAGAGGACCCTGTCATACCACTCCTGGGCATATACCCAGAGGATTCCTCTGCATACAATAAAGACACATGTTCCACTATGTTCATAGCAGCCTTATTTATAATAGCCAGAAGTTGGAAGGAGCCCAGATGTCCCTCAAAGGAAGAATGGATACAGAAAATGTGGTATATTTATACAATAAAATACTACTCAGCAATGATGTAGCCCAGAAGCTCTGAATACTCAAGGCACAATTAGCAAGTCAAAAGATTCCCAAGAAGAAGGAAGGAGAGGACCCTGGTCCTGAAATGACTGGATCCAGTTTTGTAGGAGAGTACCAGAATAGAGCAGAGAAATGGTGGGGTGGTGATTGGGGAATAGGCGGGGGGTGGGGTGGGGTGGAAGAGGACATATGGGACATATGGTGAGGGGGGAACTGGGAAAGGGTAAAGCCTTCGGAATGCAAACAAAGGATATAGAAAATAATAAAAAAAAGGAAAAAAAAGAGAAAACTATAAACAACTTCTAGAATTGAATGAGAAGCGCGCGTGCGCACACACACACACACACACACACACACACACACACACCAAGCAAGAACTGTAGGTTACAATATACATGGTTTCTAGATTGATCTTTAGACCCCTGAATTTCTACATTACAAATCAAGTGGTTTCTTAATTATATTCCTTAAGCCTTAGAGGAATAGAATAAACAAATCTCAAGAGATACCCACAGAATGGTATGGTAGAAAATGTTTGCTAGCTACTCAACTAATATACACTTAATAAAGATCTCACAGAGATAAATACGAAGGAACTTTTTAAATAGCCATATGAAGAAATATACTAAAGGAAGGAACAGACACAGCTCAGAAAATATACACAAACAGCTAATAAACATATAAATATTAAATATGGCTCATTTTTGTAGAAACAAAATAAAAATATGTTGAGACCTCATCCTCTCTATCAGAATAGCTTTTAAAACTAAATATTAACAAATCATTGTGTGGATGCAGGAAAAGGTAAGTCACAGAGACTGTTGGTGAAAGTGTGAGTCTAGTATAAAATCAGTACAAAGTTTCCTTCAGTAACTGGAAATATCTTTATGAAGGGATGATGTTATACTCTTAGGTACACATACCTGAAGACACCTAATACAATATACCCCATGGATGCACACACACTCATATCTGCAGCACTATTAATAATATCTTGGTTATGGAATCAGCCTGGGTACCCATGAATCGAGAACTAGCTAAAGAAAATATATTATTGAAATATATTGATACATTTGTATGTGGGAATCTGATATTGGTTTTTTTGTTTGGTTTTTTTGTTTGTTTTTTTTTTGTTTGTTTGTTTTTTGTTTTTTTTTTTCGAGACAGGGTTCCTCTGTGTAGCCCTGGCTGTCCTGGAACTCTGTAGACCAGGCTGGCCTCGAACTCAGAAGTCCACCTGCCTCTGCCTCCCAAGTGCTGGGATTAAAGGTGTGTGTCACCACCGCCCAGCAGAAATCTGATACTGTTGAATATGAATATTTGCATGTGATATGAAATTGACAACGCAGTAATCTTTCATGCTCTTTTCCTTTATCTCCATAATCATGGACTTGGTGTGCACCTACCATGTTAGCATGGTTGCGTCATGTATGTCATGTCTATTTACTGTTTCCATAGCTCCAGATAGCATCCCCCTTCTGCTGTCTCCATACCCCCACTTCACTTCCCCTTCCTGCATCTCTAGAGATCCTTTACTCAGGGAAAACGCTAATGTCCTCTTGGAAAATGTTTCTTAATTTGTCTATTTCATCTTTTTTCACAAAATTCTTTGCTGAATTCTCAGATCTGCACCAGGAATCTGGAAGATTCCTCTCAAGGCAATTGATACAACCCACTTTGAGCCATCATGAAAAGTCCTGTGGAACATTAGCGAGTACCAGCTCTTGATTAGACTCAGATAATTCTACCCCAGATCTCTGGTAGAAAGGGATTACAAGTTATCTGTATTTTGTCACTTCTTCATACATGCTCCAGTGGCTTGCTAGATCATCAGCCAAGGTCATTACAATGACCCCTCAGGTTCTAGAAGAGGTTTCTTTTGCAGAGTCTTTCTCTTCCCACCCTATTAACATATTTTCTCCTAATACTAAAGTCAGCCTCTCTGCCCTCAGCTCTTATTTGAGTATACCCAATTATCTATCTCCTCAAATTCAAACTTTACTCAAATGAAAATAACTAAATTTTAATAAATTATAAACTCCTATCAATCTTGATTTCCTTTGCATTATTATTATTATTATTCCTTAATTTTCTGTTGAAATGTATAACATTTTAACCTCTATGAAGGAAGAATATATTAACATTTTTTTCTAGCTGATATGCCTCAGGCATAAGAACAATATCTGGGAAGCAGCAGGTATTTCATAAATCTATAAATATTAATAGTGAATGAATAAAATAAACATCCCATCCAATACTAAAAGCCATAAGAATGTAAACTGTTGTATATATATTTCACAACTTCCATGGGAATTGTACTGTGCTAATTGAGGATCAAGACAGGACCTTACTAAACAGGTTTAATTTATTGATGCCAAGACTAGATAAAATAAACTGTAAGTTAGTTTTAAGTCATTGAATTTGAAGAATATAAATGTTAATAAGGTAAAACATGCCACATTTGAATGGAGGGAAAATAGAAGAAAACAGAACAAGCCAATATTTGCTATTTAGGCTTGTTGCAGAAGTCTTTTTCTGGGATAGGGAGCTGGAATGCATTAACCCATACAGAAGCAAGGTTGAAGAT
Source organism: Apodemus agrarius (assembly GCA_964023405.1). Lineage (NCBI taxonomy): Eukaryota > Metazoa > Chordata > Mammalia > Rodentia > Muridae > Apodemus > Apodemus agrarius. Next base: position 71,676,004 of record OZ030019.1, on the reverse strand, counting down.
TACAACTCAGAAATATATATGTGTATATGTATATATGTATATATATATATATATATATATATATACACACAATAAATTTTAAATGGGACCTCATAAAATTACAGTTTCTGTAAGGCAAAGGACACTGTCAGAAGGACAAAACGGCAACCAACAAAGTGGGAAAAGATCTTCACCAACCCCACATCCGACAGAGGGCTAATATCCAATATATACAAAGAACTCAAGAAGTTAGACCCCAAAGAACCAAATAACCCTATCAAAAAATGGGGTACAGAGCTAAACAAAGAATTTTCACCAGAAGAAATTCTAATGGCTGAGAAGCACCTTAAGAGATGTTCAACATCATTAGTCATCATGGAAATGCAAATCAAAACAACCCTGAGATTCCACCTCACACTAGTCAGAATGGCTAAGATTAAAAACTCAAGAGACAACAGGTGCTGGCGAGGATGTGGATAAAGAGGAGCACTCCTCCACTGTTGGTGGGATGGCAAAATGGTAAAACCGCTCTGGAAATCAGTCTGGCGGTTCCTCAGAAAATTGGGCATGTCACTTCCAGAGGACCCTGGCATACCACTCCTGGGCATATACACAGAGGATTCCCCTGCATACAATAAAGACACATGCTCCACTATGTTCATAGCAGCCTTGTTTATAATAGCCAGAAGTTGGAAGGAACCCAGATATCCCTCAAAGGAGGAATGGATACAGAAAATGTGGTATATTTATACAATGGAATACTACTCAGCAATTAAAAATAATGAATTCGTGCTATTTGTAGGCAAATGGTTAGATCTGGAAAATATCCTAAGCGAGTTAACCCAATCACAAAAGAATACACATGAAATGCAATCACTGATAAGTGGATATTAATGAGCCCAGAAGCCCTAAATACTCAAGGCACAATTAGCAAGTCAAATGATTCCCAGGAAGAAGAAAGGAGAGGACCCTGGGCCTGAAAAGATTGGATCCAGTTTGGTAGATCCAGAACAGAGAAATGGTGGTGGTGGGGTGATTGGGGAATAGTTGGGGGGGAGAGGACTTATGGGACATAAGGTGGGGGGGACTGGGAAAGGGGAAAGCCTTTGGAATGTAAAGACTATAGAATTAAAAAAGAAAAAATAAATAAATAAAGGCTTCAGGAGAAAAGAATGAATATTGGAATTGGATGGCTCTGCTCTTGGGAGGGCAATGGGTCTTAGTACACATTTTGCTTTTGTGTAGAAGCTAGCACCTGTTCACTGGATTAACTGAACTAAGAGAAACTCAGCTATTGCATAAATCTCGCTTGCCCTGTTTCCATCAACTTGCTTATACAAATATAAACATTGCTTAGGAGACACTTTTGAAAACAGGATAATTTATTTAACTTTTGTTTAATAATGTATACCTGTACACTAGTTTATTGTCAATGTACATGGAACCCTGAAAAGTCCCCTAAAAAGAGCAATTCACAGATGATTTTTTAAACTTCTAATGCATCCCCATTGAATTTTGGAATATTATTTCTAATGAAAGTGGTGATAGTTTTGTTGTTGTTTGTGTGCATGAGTCTGGGTGTGTCTGTGGTTTTGTGAGTGTGTGTGTGTGTGTGTGTGTGTGTGTGTGTGTGATGTTATATCTAAAATACAAAACAAAACAAAAAATTCTTATAAACAATATTGTGATCAAAGGCAACTTAGAGAAGAAAGGACTTTTTTGATTTGTATTTCCAGGACATGGTGCATCATTGAAAGGAGTCAGGAGAGGCACTCAGACAGGAACTTGAAGCAGAACGCGTGGAATTCAGTTTGATAGTACCACGCATTAGCTGACTTATACTCAGCTAACTTTTTTTAGTAATCATTGCTACATCCCTGAAGATTGTACCATCCAAAGCGGACTAGGTCAACCTACCTCAAACAAGAGATCTATGGATAAAGAGAATCCCCCACACACATATCCAAAGGTCAGCCTGTCCTAGGTAACCCATCAGTGGAGGCTTTCCTCTCGTGTGGATGTAAAGATAGTGGTGAGTAAATGTGTGCTGTTGATATGTGCACAGCCATGTCAAGGGCCCCAGTGCCTCAGTTCCATGGAAATAGTAGCTCCCTCCTTAGGTGAGGCTTGGTGGGATCGCAAAGCTTTCTGGTCCAAGTATAAATGCTGAGAAATGATTGGCCTTTGACTAAAATCATTTATGTAGAAACTATGGACCACATCCTCCTTCTTCTGGATATTTTCAGCCTTAGACTATTGCCCTACAGAGATCTCCCTCAAAAGTTGATAACTTCTCCTCCTTGTGCTATAAATAATAAACAGACTGGTTTTCTGGACTGAATAGCAGATGTCTTCCATCAGAATTAGTACATTCCACTTGACCCCACCCTTTCTCTAAGTGTTTCTCTGCCTTTTCTTCATTTCTACATCACCGTTGTCAGCTCTCAAGGACTATGTAATGCTGAATATGACACTCTTGCATGACACTAGACTTTGTCAAGTTTATAAAGGAAGATAATTAGGACATAAACACCCACACCCACAACCCATAAATGCACAGAAAGGAGAAAATGCATGACATACAGATCAGCTGTATGTAATAGTTTGGTGTTTTTCTGCAGTCTGTTAAGACTAGTCATGATTACTTGTATGAAAAGACAACAAATTATGGCTACTGAAAGGAGAGAGAAAACAGAAAAAATAGAAGTTGGTTTCTCTTAGCTAGTCAATAGAATGGTTCCTGTAGACTGAAATATTGAGAGTAGTCATTGCCATCTTTATTGCTGACTGTGACCTTGGAAATTTTAGGTAAATATTGTCAAGTTTCTCCTTTACTTGTGAGGATAGCTACCTATTCATACAACAATAATAATTAAGTGAAAAAATTTTTTATTCTCAACTCATTCACAGGGTCTCACCTCATCCAAACTCAGCATTCTGCAAATGGTGATTATTATTTTTTCTTCATTAATTTTCTAACAGTTTTGTTAACTTGGGAAATTAAGTTTAGAGTATTGTAGAGGCTGGGAATTATTATTTTCAAGCGGCCTTTATTGAATTTTTATATTGTGCCAAGTGTAAAAGAAACTTAAGAGAGAAGATAAGGTGAAGAGGAGAGGAACAGTCTTTGCTTTTATCTTTGAAAATATACTCTTAGTGGGAAGAAATACTACTATATTCATCCATATTTATGAAAAATAAATTGAACATTTAATACTGCATCTAAAGTAGTTGTGAAGCCCCTGAAATAATTATGAAGGACTTTGCCTTCTGTAGAGGAATAGTCTCAGAGGATAAAAAAGAATCAGTTCCATCTAGCACAAAACAAGTTTTCTAAGAATGCTTTCAAATTATGCTCACCAAAGTCCTTCTATGCAGTAAGGTCACAATCAAATTAATTTTAATTTAACACATTCTGTAGTTAGCACATTAATTTAAGCATACTACAGGCTAGAGTGAGACCTTTGCCTTTCACACATTGACTGTAAGCACATTATAGTTTTTATAAACCTTTGAAATGCCAAAATATCATTTTTAGAACTTACCAGAAAAGTTCAAGTGCATGAAACATTTAAAGGGGCTTGCAAATGTGTCTGCATTTAAGACTAATACACATGTGGCCAATGTTATGTTTACTTAGATTGAGGAACTGGAGGGAAAATGAATGACAGATAAATTTTTAAGTAAATTTGAATTTTTAAAACTATAATTATTTGTCATTTTAAACATTTAATTATGAGATCAAATTTAATATTTTAAAAGAAAGGCATAGCTAGAAAGTCAAAGCAAAAATATATTTGACTTTTAAGATAGTCTTCTCCATGTATTTATTATTATTATTATTATTATTATTATTATTATTATTATTATTATTACATCCCACACAATGCCCCTGTGCCAGTCACTCCCTACCATAAGCCTTCTCCCTCCCTCTCCTCCTCTAGGGGTTTGATTCCCCTGGGAATTCTCCTACCCTGGCACATCAAGTCTCTGCACAACCAAGCACATCCTCTCTACCACTGAGGTCAGACAAGGCAGCCCAGCTAGTTAGAACAATATGTCCCACAGAGAGACAACAGCTTTTGGAATAGCCCCTGCTACAGTTGTTTGGGAACCACATCCAAACCAAGCTGCACATCTGCTCCATATGTGCAGGGAAGCCTAGGTCCAGCTTATGTACGCTGCTTGGTTCCTGGTTCATTTTCTGAGAGTTACAAGGGTCCAGGTTAGTTGACTCTGTTGGTCTTCCTGTGGAGTTCATATCCCTTTTAGGGCCTACAATCCTTCCTTCTATTCTTCTATAAGAGTTTCCAAGCTCTATCCACTGTTTTGCTGTGGGTGTCTGCATCTGTCTGAGTCAGTTGCCAGGTGGAGCCTCTCAGAGGACAACGTGCTAGACTCCTGTTTTCAGGAAAAACTAGCTATCACTAATAATGGCAAGGATTGGTGCTTGCCTAAGGGATAGGTTTCAAGTTGGGTCAGTTATTGATGAGCTATTCCTTCAGTCTCTTTTCCATCTGACATCCCTGCTTTTCTTGTATACAGGATGCATTTTGGATTGAAAGGTTGGTGCATGGGTTGGTGTCCCTATGTCCCTATTGGGGTTTCTGCCTGGCTATAGAAGGAAGCCTCTTTAGATATTCAGCACAATTTTTAAGGACCTTGAAAGATCAATTCTCAACATCCTATGGGAAAACAAAAACCAAGAATGACCAAAATAATCCTGAGCAATAAGAACTTCAGGAGGAATCATTATTGCTTACCTCAAGGTATACTACAGAACAATATGGATAAAAACTTAATGATACTGGTACAGAAACAGATACATTGATCAATTGAATCCAATCAAAGGCCCAGAAATGAACCCACACACCTATGGGCACTTGAGTTTTGACAAAAAAGACTTAAGAATACACTGGTGTGCTCCAATGCCATGAGTCACAGATAAGGTCACCCCCATTGATTCCAGGGTGCCTCCCTTATCATAGGTCTCTGTCATGTCCTGGAGGTGCCCTCCAACTTCCTACCCTGTCAGATGTAGATTTCTATTCATTCTCATAGCCATCTGGCCATCTCTTTTGTCCCTCAGAACACCTGATTTTGATGCTATCCCCATTACCCTCCCCATTCCCTCTCCTACCACTTCCTTCCCTCCATCTGCCTCTTATGACTATTTTATTCCTCTTTCTAAGTGAGATGCAAGCATCCTTATTTGTGCCTTCTTTCTTGTTTAGCTTCTTTGAATTTGTGGAGCTTAGCAGAGATATCCTGTATTTTATAAGGATATAAAACAAGTGCTTCTAAGTGAGTACATACCATGCATGTACTTTTGGGTCTGGTTATCTTACTCAGGATGATATTCCCAACTTCCCCCTATTTTGTCTGAAAATTCATGATGTTTTTCTTTTTAATAGAGGAATAGTCTTCTGTTACACAGATATACCACATTTTATCTATTCATCAGATGAGGGATATCTCGGTTGTTTCCACCTTCAGCCTATTACAAATAAAGCTGATATGAACATAGTTAAGCAATTGTCTTTGTGGCATCTTTTGGGTATATGCCCAGGAGTGATAGAGCTGGGCCATGAGGTAGAACTACTACCAGTTTTATGAGAAGCCACCAAATTGATTTCCAAAGTGCTTGTATAGGTTTGCACTACCACCAGCCATGAAGAAGTGTTCCCGTGCTCCACATTCTTACCAGCATGTGCTGTCACTTGAATTTTTTATCATAGCCATTTTGAAGGGTTTAAGAAGAAGGTATATTCTTTTGGGTTTGTTTGAAATACTGTATAGATATCTGTTATGTCCATTTGATTTGTAATGTCTGTTAGTTTCATTATTTCTCTGTTTAGTTTCTCTATTGATGATCTACCCATTGTTGAGAATAGGGTACTGAGGTCTCCTGCTATTAATGTTTAGTGTTTAATGTACGATTCTTTTTCAAATGTGGATACCCTTGTATTTGGGAAAAGGATGTTCAGAATTGCAATATCATCTTGGAATATTTTTTCTTCGATGAGTATGAAGTACTCTTTTTTTAATTCATGGATTAATTTTCATTGAAAGTATATTGTATTAAGTAAGATATTAGAATGGCTACGCCAGCTTGCTTCTTGTGTCTGTTTGCTTGGAATTTTTTTATAGCCCTTAGTCTGAGGCAATATCTATCTTTATAGCTGAGATGTGTTTCTTGTATGCAAAGGGATAGATTCTGTTTTCGTTTCCATTCTGTTATCCTCTATCTTTTTATTGGAGAATTGAAGCCATTGATTTTGAGATATTGATTAACCATATCAGAAATTCTTGATATTTTGATGTTGGTTGTGATACTGTGTGTGTGTGTGTTTGTGTGGGTGTTTTTGTCCCTTGTTTTGCTGTGATAAAATTGCTTATTTCCTGGGTTTTCATGGATGGTGTTATGCTTCTTGGGTTGGAGTTTTCCTTCTAGTATTTTCTGTAGGGCTGAATTTGTAGATAGACATTTTTGAATTTGGATTTTTCTTGAAATATCTTGTTTTCTTCATCTATGGTGATAGTTTTGTTGGTTATATAACTCTAGGATGGCTTCTATGGCTTTTTAGAGGTTGCAAGATATATGCCCAGGCCCTTCAAACTTCTGTGTTGAGAAGACAGGTGTAATTCTTATAGGTCTGCTTTTGTATAATACCTGGACATTTCCTCTGGCCACTTTCAATATTCCTTCTCTGCTGTTTAGATTTTATGTTTTTATAAATACATAGAAGGAGGTTATTGTGTTTTGGTTTAGTATAATTGGTATTCTATAAGCTTCTTGCATGTTTGTAGACCTCTCTTTCTTTAGGTTTTAAATTTTTTCTTCTTTGATTTTGTTGAAAATATTTTCTGGGCATTGGAGAGGCTACTCTTCAACTTCTTGCATTCCTGTTATTCTTTGGTTAGGTTTTTCATTGCTTCCCAGATTTCCTGGATGTTTTGTGTCAGGAAATTTTTGGATTTAAGATTTTCTTTGACTTAGGTATCAGTTTCTTCTATTGTATCTTCTTCCCCTGAGATTCTTTCTTCTGTCTCCTTTCCTGTTGGTGATGCCTGCATCTGTTGTTCCTGTTCTCTTCACTAAGTTTTTCATCCCCAGAATTTCCTCAGTTTGTATTGCTTCTATTTCAATTTTCAGGTCTTGCACAGTTTTATTTATGTCCTTTATCTGATGAATTAAATTTTTTGTGTATATATTTAAGTAACTTATTTGTTACTTCTTTAAAAACCTCTTCCTGTTTGATTGTATTTTCCTGGATTTCTTTAATGGATTTATTAATTTTCTCTTTGAAGGTCTCTATCATCTTCATAAGATTGGATGTAAGCTTATTTTCTTATGTTTTGGTTGTGTTTGCTGTAATAAGGTAGCTGTGCTCTGAAGATGTCATATTGCCCTGGCTTTTGTTGATTGTGTGAGGTGGAAAATTGTGGTTTTATTTAAAAGTCAGGTATGTCAAGGAATGTTTTGCTGAAGCAGACACAGGTGAAAAGATGTTTTGCTAAATCAAGCATGTGAAAGAACCTATGATGAAGGATTCTTCAGGAAGGGGACACATGTATTGGTTCTCCTTACATGCATTGTTGAGCTCTGTTTTTATTGACTCCATAGAGAGAAATGCACCAAAAAATTCTCAAGAAGTTCCTGAGGCTTCTTGGTGCTTCTACAGATTTGAGCCAATTGGTAGAGTGATGTTAGCTGATACAGTTTCATGTGGAGTTTTGCTAAGACAGACTAACATGTTGAGGCAAGACTAATGGAGTTCACTTAATGTTTGGAGGGATTATAAATAAGATTCAATGGACAGTGTCAGAGGCTTGGCTTGCTTGCATAGTTAGCTTTGCAATGATTCTCTGCTTAGATAGAAGCATAGCCAACTTCTCCTAGTATCCCTGATTTTCCTGGTCTCTCCTGCTGACTGGTGCTGATTTGGCTGAATCCTGGCTCTCTTTGCTAGGTCATGCCTATGCTGCTGATTGGTGTTTGCTATCCTGACACTGGAACTGTACAGCTAGTATATTTGTGAAGTTTATTTTTTTTAGAGCTGTTGCTGCTGACCTGTGAACTGAACTGATTTCCTGACAATGCAGATAAGATTTACTCCAAAGGAGCAATTTCTAAATAGATCCACTTTTCCCATATCCTAATAATTTTTCTTTTCAACACACTCTAGTGGATGGCAGGCTATAAGGGAGGTTAAAGTGTTTAAGAACCATTATTAAAATCAGTGCTGAGAAAAATTTAAGCATATAATTTTGTTATTTTGAGGGCCTTTAACTATGTGGATGGCTTTGGAATCTGGATGTTCCTGTTATAGTAGGTACTCGTGGGGTAAGGGTTAACTTCAATGGTACTGGTATGGAGGGCCTCCTTGGGTTGTATGGTTCCAGATCAGCAGGTCTATGTGGTTCAGTATCTGCAGGTTGGATGGAGCTAGGCAGAGTGGTGGAGACTGGAGGTCCAGCAGGAACAGTAGACTGGTCAGGGCAGCATGGGGTGTTCCAAAGGACTCAGTGCGCAGGGAAGGCAGGTCGGGGAAGGGATGCTAACTTGTGAGGCTCAGATTCAGCAGGTCTTATGAATGTACGCAGAGAGGTGGGGGGGAGAATGGAGGTCCAGAGGTGATAGTATGCTGCTTTGGGATCCATATATTCTTAAAATCCAGAGAACACTCCTTCTGAATAATTGAAAAAGTGAGATCTAAATGTTTTCCCCTTGTTTCTACAATCAGAGAGCTGTAGATTAGCCATAATGCAGTGTGCACACAGAAGACAATGAGCTGTACAGAGCTAGCATCACTGACACGGGACAGAAAGTTGGGCTTAGTGGAGCATACCTGTAATACTAGAACTTGGGAGATAGATACAGGGAGTTGAAGGTCAGCCTGGTCTACATGAGATCCTGCCTAAAAATAAAATATAAAAAAACAGACACCAACACATTTAGTTCCACTGCCACGAAGGAGGGTACAAAATGGGGCTAAGAAGGTCTGACCAAACCTAGAAAATAGGAATCAGAAGATGGGGCAAGAATGTGGTCAAGATGTAGAAGACCAGTCAAAGACTAGACAGAATAGAGAATGAGGGAGATGAAAAAGAAGGAGGAGGAAGACTGCTATAGTCTGACAGCTGCTAAAGGATTCTCTCAGGAGTCTGTCAGCATTGTAAAGGAACTTCCAGAAGCTTGGCCAGGGACCTCAGAAAAAGTAGATCTTCTTTTGCATAGCTCCTCTGAATATGAGCATTGGAAAAGAAGTCTTTATCATCTCTTGAAGTCAAATTCTTCTGGCTGTAAACTTTCTGTTTGCAAAAATCTACTTGCAGTGGGTGACGTGTGCTCATTCTCTTAGCAACATCTTCTGAAGACTTAGAAAATTTTCATTGCAAAGGAGATTAATTTATCATATTTTTATATTTGTTTCCTGCTTTGCCTTTTATTTAAGAAAACATTGTGAAACAGAATATTTCCACTGTTTACTTCTAGGAGTTTTACAGTTTTATCTCTCTCTGTCTCTTTCTCTTTGTTTCTCTGTCTATCTTTGTCTCTGTCTCTCTCATAACACAAACATATTAGTTAATTCAATTGAATTTCCAGTAAATTATCAGGTTTGTAGTAATCTCTCTCTCTCTCTCTCTCTCTCTCTCTCTCTCTCTCTGTGTGTGTGTGTGTGTGTGTGTGTGTGTGTGTGTGTGTGTGTCTGTCTCTCTCACTCTCTTTTTAGAATGTGGATATCTAATTATTGTTACTTTTGTTTTTTTTTTAAAAAACTAAATCTATTGTAAATAAATCAACTTAGCTGTTAAAAATAACTTCTTCATATGTGCATGAATCTGCTATGTTTTATTATCTTCTCCTTAAATAGTCTGTGACTTCTTATGTAAAATCTGCAGTGATGGTTCATTCCTTTTTGCTGATTGGACTCGTTTTGGGTGTTTGTTAAATGATTGCTATTTTTCAGGATTAATTTAGATTGTGTTTCTATTTTACTAATATCTTTTTTTGATCTGGTTACATATCATCTTACATTTACTTTGGATTTAACTTAATGAATTATTCAAACTTTAAGGTAAAAACAGTAAGCCATTTCCTTGAGAATTATTCTATTCTCTAACAACATATCTTTTGAATTCACAAAGAGGTTGGTTAAGTTACATTCTCACCTGGGAGAAACAGGAACAGTTTAATCCTAGTGAACTCTTTTCTTTGTGCTAGTCTCAGCCTGAGTAATGAATAATTTACCTTTCTCTCTGTGACCCTTGAGCTAGCTGAACTGGATCCAACAGATTGTGCAGAACTAATATTGTAAAGGAATAAACATGACAAAGCAGTTAAAATATAAATTTATCATAGCTAGTATTAAAAGGGACATGAAGTTCCAAGGGGGACAGGTTAGAAGACTTGTGGGGGAAATGAAGAGAGACTGACATTGGGATATCTCACTTGATAATGACTGAGCCATCTTTCCTTCCCCAATAAATTGTATTGTAATTCCACTCAGAATAGCACTCAATGTCTCTTTCAGTTTTCTTCTTTCAAGAGGGATTAACTTCAAAACACTTGGGAAATTTATCTTTGTCATTCTATTGTTACTATCTAATCTCACTTGTACTAACATACACAACTGAAGACATTTTAAATTTATTATGATTTATCTTATTTTATAAAACATAGCTTGTGTTGATGAATATTCAATAGATACTTGCATATAATGTTTATTCTTCAGCTAAAAGATGAATTTTTAAATAAATACCAGTTTGGCATAGTAGATCATTTTATAAATTTTCAAATTTCAATCCAGTAGTTTACAAATTATAAGGGTAGAGCATCCATAGTAATGATTTGAGATTTTCCTATCTATTCTTTTCAATATAAATTTTGTTTCTTTCATGTATTTTTAAGCTTTGTTGTTCATAACTATTCATAGCACACATTCATAACTATTTAAAAATTTGTCTTTGGTGAATCATTCCAATGTTTCACTTTAATATCCCTTTTAAAATAAATGTTATTTGTATCTCCTAAGATACCACAATGTTTTAGTAATCTCACATTAAGTATTGTTTATTACAACTGTAAAAAGTAAATGAGTATATTTTTCATTTTATAGCATACCTGTATCTTCTTTATCTTGTGCTTTCAGAAGTGGGTGGGGGTGGAGAATTTAGAAAAATACCCAAAGAAATTAAAATCAAAACTATATCAAATGTAAGAAAAAATTCACAAATTCAAATGTTAAAAACAAGAAAATCCCCATACCACTCTTAAGAAACACCAGAACCAAATGGTACAGAATGTGTGACAGGATGAAAATCTTAAACCAACTAAAAGAACAATTTACAGAGAGAGGCAGAAATAAGAATGACAGAAGATTTCATCAAAATTAATGTAAATCACAGATCATGGACTGATGTGCTTAAAACTGTATTTTTCATCTAATGTGAATATTTTGTAAACAAATAAAAGGGACAATTCTCACCTCTATACTTTGGAATATGTGATTAGAATTCTTAATACTGAGAATAGCTTTAAAACTAAAATCAAACTAAGCAGGTATTTTAAATATATGGATTACTCATTTTTAATATAAGCATTTAATAACTAGTTTTCTATAGCATTATACCTACATGTAACCCATGCAGAAGCAAATTAAGACAGGATTGGTTTTTCAATCCTGGCATGAATTCTGTCACATTATTTAGTCTCCAGAGCTCATTTTTCACTAAATATATTATTACAGTAATATAAAACAGCTGGTTGGATTTCTCTATTTACTGCCAAAGATGAACTTTGTGCCAGACTGAGAATCTGTGCCATTGCATTGGTCCTCTGGGTATTCTTCTTAGTAAGGTGCCAGAGGTCTGCAGACCACAGATGATGTGTCTGGTACAGAGTCAACCTCTTCCTTCCCACTGCTGTGAGATGTGTGGGATATAACAGAGCCTAGGACTGGGATTTTGGAAGCTCTCTTGGCCATAAAATTTCTATGAGGAAACCTAAGTAATTTAAGGAAACAGACATTTTTTAGTTATTAATAAAGTAGCTTTGCCAAAATTAGAAAATGAAACAATGTACCAGCCTTGCTTTGATCATGTAATTCAAGTAACCATGTAAAATCAAGTAACCATGCATTAAGTTTTGGAAATCAATTATATTCCTAAGCACTATTGATGTGATTAGACCTCACTTAATTATCAATGATTTTAGATGGGTGCTTATCAGTGTGTGTCATGAATATTTACAATAAATAAAATAACCAACTAGTTGGTGATCATTCTCATAGTTTGTAGCCAAATGATGAAGAAATTGTGAAAATTGAAAACAGAATATAGAACAGGTTGTATGGAAGATACCAAATTCTGTCTGTAATTTAGATAATTTAGTTTCTATTGTTGGGACTTGGGGTGACTGCTTTTGAGTGATTTTTAAATTCTTGAATATTCTTTCTTGAAGTATGGAGACTTATATTATTTCACTTGGAATGTCAGATGAATTCTATACTGTTTAGATCTCCAGTCTTCTTAAACACAGAGCTGTCCTATATGGATGAACTCTAGGCTTTAATGATAAATATGATTTCCTTATTATAAGCAGTTTGGTAGTTTTCAATCTGAACAGTTTGTGGTTGTTGTTTTGTTTTTGTTAGACATTGTTTCTAATTTTCCAAGACTTGAGAAAACTCACCGTGTTTCCTCACCCAGTAGAACTGAAAGGATACACAACAGAATGTTTGTCTGATCTTTCTGACATGTAAAGGCTGGGGACTAACAGACCTGTGGATAATTAAGGGCTGCCTTTGTTGCTTTTCAGTTTCAGCCTTTTTTCCCACAGGTTAGGTTGGGTAAAAATCTGTCCTTTGCATAATTGGGATTTACCATGCACCAGTGAAATTCATTTATGAAGGAAATTGCTTTATAAATAATCATTTTTGTCTTACCCATGAGACACTACTCTGAAGCAGAAACTAAACAAACAAGGACTATGAATAATTGGGAGGCATGAGTTTTGAGTGTTAGAGTGTTCATAGTAACCCTAAAGTATAGGCAGGCCAACAGGGCATGTAGTCTCCTTTAAAATGATGGTTGCTTAACTGTGAATCTTACCTTATTTTTGGTTATCAACTTAATGGCATTTGAAATGAACTAGCAGACTGAGCTCTGGGATTGCCCGTGAGCACAAATCCAGATATGCTTAGCTGAAGTGAAGGACCATCCCCTCCAGTGGACAGCACCTTCCAGGGTTGCCTAGGTGCAATGGAGTTCTTAGAGGAACTGCGGGCTGCCTTTGACTGCCATCCTTTGGAGTGCATCTATATTGCTGTTTTTGCTGCTGGTCCTGCTGCAGTTAGCGGTGGTTGTAATGGTGATGGAGATGTGACTGGTGCTACTACCATGGCTACCATCAGGACCAAACTTCTTCAGCTTTTCAAGGTAGACAGAAGCTGTCTTAGGGTTTTACTGCTGTGAACAGACACCATGACCAAGACAATTCTTATAAGGAAAGGATTTATTTGGGGCTGGCTAACAGGTTTAGTCCATTATCATCAAGGCTGGAAGGGTGGCAGCATCCAGGCAGGCATGGTGCAGGAAGAGCTGTGTTCTACATCTTCATCTGAAGGCTGATAAATAGACCAGTTCCTCTGGCTTGCTCAGCTTGCTTTCTTATAGAACCCAGGGCCACCAGCTCAGGGATGGCATCCCTCTCAACATGCCCTCCCACCCTTGATCACTAATTGAGAAAAATGCCTTACAGCTGGATCTCAAGGGGGCATTTCTTCAATGGAAGCTCCTTTCTCTGTGATAAATCCAGGTTGTGTCAAGTTGACACACAAAACCAGTCAGTACAGAAGCCCAGAAGCTCTCCAATATTCCTCCAGCCCTTATGTACTTGTTAGTGATCACTGGGGTATCAATACTGCTGGACCTAAGGCTATACTCAGCCTCTCTAGTATGCAAAAGTCATTGATGAGTGACCCTGCCCTATCAAATTCAATCCAGTAAACATTCTTTGAAATGCGTACTTATTCTCTCTGTGCTATTACTCAGGAGAACCCTGCCTAACATCCTTCTAATTCTCAACCCAGTCCTGGCTCTGCTCCCTCGCGTGAAGGAGTTCTGAGAGCAGGGAAGAGCGCCAGGGCAGCCAGGATGCACACGGAGTGGAAAAACTTAATGACTCTTGTGGGGAAAAATGGGGTGAGGCCGGAGCAAGCAAACACAGAAGTGGATTCTTTTGAATGATTTCAGAAATCTCTGGGAATGTTACATTTTGAATCTGCAAAGTCCTCACAAAATTATATTTTAATTGCAACATCCTTAGGTTTGCAGCCTGCAGCGCCGTTAAACATTAGTCCTGGCTGAGAGATGTAGGTCACAGGAGGCATGGGTCTTGTTGGTCGCATCTGCTCATGGTTCCTGCCTGCGGCTCTACTCGTTGTTCCTCTATTCTGTGACGTCCCAACGCCTGGCATCCCCACTGTCTCAAAAGCTCACAGCTCTAGAAGGGGCTGCTCCTATTTGCCTGACTTCCGAAACAGAAATCATTCCAAAATCTGGGCCAAAGAAACCAATAGAGATCACGTTTGCCTCGGGCAGAAATGATTTAGTAATGGAGACTATGTGTGCTTATCCCATAAGAAAGTGGCTTGTAACGAAAAGACTAGACTTGGAGAAATGCCTGGGAAGAGGGTGGAGTTGAAGTGACCCGGAGGCATGAGGCCAAGGAAGATGACCCAGGCATGTAGCCTCTTTGCCCTGGCTAAGCCCCTGCAGCCTGTGTTTGTGGGGCCGATGGGGAGGCATCAAGGTCACAGAAGCTGAGAGCATGAGTGACCGCTCAGTCTTTAGCTGACCTTGGGATCTGTAATGCGAAGGATAGAAAAGGTATGTTTTCATTGATCTGTTATGAAGACACCAAAGCCCTTTTTCACAGAGTTCACGACTAACTTGAAATCTGTCAGTGCGAACAACGGGTTTAAATGTTCTCTCCAAGCTGTGTAACATGTCACACGGCTGGAGTAAATCTTTCTCTTGAACTTTTATATCCCTTTGGAAATCCCCATATTTTCTTCCGGACTCTTCTTGTTCCTGTTGTCACTGTTGATTAGTTAAGAGATAGACCTCTTTCTCTTCTTTAACCTCTTTAACCTCTTTCTCTTCTTTAGACCTCTTTAACATCCTCCCTCTTCTGCTAGGTTTATTTAATAGACTAAAGCTCCTAAGATACTTGTCAGTGCCTTTGTTTTGATTTCTGTTGTTTTCCAGAATGAAGCTCACTTCTCCTTCTCCTTCTTCCTCCTCCTCCTCCTCCTCTTCTTCTTCTTTTTGTATAGCTTTGTTTCTTTTTTCTTAGATATTTTCTTTATTTACATTTCAAATGTTATCCCCTTTCCTAGTTTCCCCTCCAAAAGCCCCCTATCCCATCTCCCTTCCCCCTGCTCATCCACCCACCCACTCCCACTTCTCTGTCCTGGCATTTCCCTATTGGAGCATCAAGTCTTCACAGGACCAATGGCCTCTCCTCCCTTTGATGTCCAACAAGGCCATCCTCTGCTACATATGCAGCTGGAGCCATGGGTCCCTCCATGTGTGTACTTTTTGGTAGGTGGTTCTGTGTTTCTTTGCGTCACTACCTGGTTTCCATACCCAACCCCTGTGATTCCATTCTTTTCAGATCATCTTAAGAAATTCCAGGACAAAATGCTAAGATCACTACTTACTGACTTATTAGAGATACATAAATGTTTATGTAATAACCTTGGGTTTTCACCCAAAGACTTGTGGCTCACAAATCCCTGTAACTTCTACCCCAAAGGATACAGCTCCCTCTCTGGTCTCTGTGTGAATTACAAACCTTATTATAGAAATAGACAAAGGCAAATAAAACAATTCAACTTTTATTTTTTAACAGATATTCACATTTCTTACTTATTTAAAGTTACATGAAGATTATTTCTCATTAGAAATTTTAAGGGCTACAAAACATGTAAATTGAAAATAAATTAAGATATCCAACTATTTGTGTGTTATTAAATGTCAAGGTTGTTGTGGTTGTTGTTATGTTCATGCTTGTAGTATTTAATTGTACTGTGGGCAGTCACATATCTGTGAATATTTCCTTAGCAGATACTTCTTTGCCAATAACTTAAGTTTTGGTTTGTGAAAATATCTCTTCTTTACTGCCATTATTTTTCCTTTTAAAATAGACTTTTATGTGGCTGGAGAGTTGGCTCAGCAGTTAAGAGCATTAGCTGTTCTTGTTGAATAACTGGATTTGATTTCAAGCACCCATACAGTGACTTACAAACAGCCCTAATTATGTAGTTTTGGGGCATTTTATGCCTTTGGCCCCGAGGTCACAGGCACACACGGTGCCCATACAGACATCAAGCTTCCCCATCTCTTTCCCTGTGACTTCCTGTACAACTCTACTTATCTCAGGGACAGTCTGTGTTATCCTGACTTCTCATTTTCTGGGAAACACTGAGGCAATATTCATTTGATTTTTTTAAAAAATCAAAATTTTGGAATATTCCTTACATTTGAGAAAACTACTACTTAAAATGGCAAAACAAATATTCACAAACAGAATTAATCTATGGTACAAATACTGACTAATAAAATTATGTAACCAAAAAGTTAATAGTGATACACTTAAATTTATATATGCTTAACCAAAGTTATAAAATTTGTTATTAGAAAGTGCCAAAATCCATCTAGTTACAGTGATAAATTGTGCATTTAATATAGAAGTTACTATTATTTGCTATTAAAAATACTGTTTGATTAATTATTTATTGCTAAGTGTCTTTACAAAATGTGTTGGACATTGATTGTGTCAATCAGAAGAAGTAGCGTAATTAACAATATAATCAAATGAGTTAAAATAACTTAAAATAACGTAATTACACAGTAATAAAGTTGTAAAATCTAAAAATAAGTCTTATAAAATTGTATTTAAAATTGGAAACGTTCTATAGCATTTTATTCTTTGATATGGATTCCTAAATGACAGGATTTAACATCATGACTAAAGCTAACGTCTGGAAGAATTGTTTTAAAAGCTGGCACTAGAGGGCACTGTTGGATGCTTTTTAGCAACTACAAAATTGCACAGCAGAGTTGAGGAATTTTTATGGGGTTAAACTTTAAAACGTTTTAATTTTCAAACCCTCATGTAGATTTGGAGACTATTTTTGCCATAGAAAGATGAGAGAGTCAGGGAGGGGAGAGGAGGGAGAGAGCAGGAGGAAAAGAGGGAGGATGTACAGGAGAGAGAGATGGTAGAGGGGACAAAGGGAGAGAGGGAGGGATTGAGGGAGGGAGGGAAGGAGGGGTCATCATTCTATTAGATGAGTCACACTGACTTTGTGAAGTGAAAAGGGGGAAAGGGTGGATAAAATTGAAAAGCAGGTACCTTAGAAATATTAAGTTGCTGAAAAAGCAAAGTATATTAAGATGGATTCAAAAAAAGAAATATGGAAACCCACTATTGTAGAAGCTGTGATGCCTAAAATATATACAAAAGTAAATAAGAAGGAAAGAGAAGAATTATTCCCGGGGAAGAATAGCAAATGTGGGTAGGGGGAACAGGGGAAGGCAAAGCAGTCGAATATGAACACAGCATAATATGTAGATGAAAGGTCCCAATTAAATTCATTATTCAAAAAAAATATGGAAAAAGTAAAACAGCCAGGACACTGAGCGTTTAGATCTTTTAGTTAGTTCTCTCAAGAACAGTATCTAGGCATACTGACCCTTGCGGCTCTCAGACTCTGAACCACCAACCAAAGAACATTCAGGGGCTGGACCTAGGCCTCCCCGCACACATGTAGCAGATGTCTAGCTTGACTGTAATATGGGTTCCGAGCAACTGGAGTTGGGGCTATCCCAAAGCTGTTGCCTATATGTGGGACATGTTCTAGCTAGGCTGCCTTATCAGCCCTCAATGACAGAGGAAGTCCCTAGCCTCACAGAGGCTTGAAGTGCCTGCATGGGGGAAAACCCAGAGGGGTCCCACTCAGGGAAGAAGGAGAGGGGGAGAGGAGAAGGATTGTGGGAGGGAGTGACCAGGAGGGGACCGTGAGCTGGATGTAAAGTGAATAAGTAAAAAGAAAGAAAGAAAGAAAGAAAGAGAGAGAGAGAGAGAGAGAGAGAGAGAGAGAGAGAGGGAGGGAGGGAGGGAGGGAGGGAGACAGGGAGGGAGGGAGGGAGGGAGGAAGGGAGGGAGGGAGGAAGGAAGGAAAAAAGAAGAAAGAAAGAAAAAAAAGGAAGAAACATCATTGCCAAGAGGTCACCTTGAATGTCACCCAGGGTGCAGAACAGTCCTAGAAAAGACTGATTTTGCCATCACATTGTAAAAGTATCCATGTAACTTTTCAGGCAGGCAGTATTTACTTCTTCCCTCCCTTGGTATCATGCTGGGCACAGGAGGACTATAATTAAATGTTTGGTATCAGTGTGTTTAGAATGTATGGTTCTTTTGTTGTTGTTGTTCACTAAAGGTTATAACCCAAAACAACTGTAGAAGCAACAGAAGCAATCTTCTCTAGTAACTAATAAATACATTCTCTTAAGTCCACTAACATGAAACTGTTGCTAAGCACAAAGAAATGCTAGAAACATCCTTTGTGTATGCTCAGGAAAATCATTTTCTTTTCAGTGTATTAAAATTCTCTAGGATCTTATTCTTGGATACACAGAAACACAATGTCTAAAATGCAAATATGAATATAGCCTACTTTTAAGAGATAAAATATGAGTATTTTAGTACTTTCAGAATGGAGACATACTGGTCCCAGGAGAATGTAAAAGCTGGCTTTTGGTTTGTTTACTCGCTTGCTTTTGCATCTGAGGTTATGACTTATCTTTTCTAACACGTGTGAGCAAAACTTTCAATATCTTAGTGTCTGACATAATACAACTGTGTGGTCACTACTAGAGCCTTAAGGGTGTTGGGTTTGCTTTCTGCTTTGTTTCTTTAAATGGTTTAGCATTTAAATTTAACTCCTCATTTCTGTTTCGTTGATCAGTAAATTGTTACACTGCTCTGCTGCCCAGCTTAGGAAAATCTGTTCAACTTGTTTTGTTTAGTTTCATCTTTGGCAGCAAAACAAATTTCTCCATCTCAGCTAATAACTTTGTAGACTGTAGAGAAGAACCCTTCTTTAGAGTACATGTGAATATACTGGGTGCTGCAGCAATCCCATGGATGTTCTCACAGGGGCATTTGATCATGTCTTGTCAACAGGCCATGTGTTTTTTTTTTTTCCTCTAAACTAATTAGGGGTGGCAATGAGAGAGGATGTGATGGAGGTTCATTTTTCCAATGTTCAGAATATTTTATTTTCCAGTCTGATCGCTAGAAAGAGCATAAATATCTGGAAACGCTTTGTAGAAATAATGAGAATCTATGCATAGATTTGCATCTTTTTATGTTGCCTGTAATAGAGTTGAAACAACGCTCGTTCCCTGGGAGACTCGGATGGAACCTTAGCAACTCGTATGACAGGATTGTGAGGTACCCGTGATGTTAAGTACATCACTTAGAAAAATTCAATTCTTTCTCTAGGAAATGGGTTCTTGCTGTCGTGAGAATGAACTAGTTACTGTGAGAGTGGGTTGTGACACAAGCCTTCTCCATGAGCTTTGTCTCATATGTATGAGCTAACTTGCCACTCTGGTTTCTACCATGAGAAGATGAGGTCAACCTATGAGCTTAGTTGAAACCTGTGTTGGTGCTATACTCTTGATTTATCTTCTAGTTTTTATTAATCATGGTGGTTTTAATTTTAAATTATTATACTTTAGTATAACAACTCTATAAATAATGTGTTGTTTTGTTTTTCAAGGAGCAGTAGTTTTAGAACCATTTTGTTATGAGAACTATATACAATGGTGTAAGAGCCAGGATGTGTTCTGCCTTTTTATTTTCCTGTCAAAATACATCTTGTAAAGAAAGTCTTTGGGATGAGAGGCAGTATTTTCCTGTCTAGTAAGTGTGATTTTTGTTGATAATAGTTGTAGAAAACAAAGTAAGGGCTTGGTTTATGAAGTTGTTTTCAAGGGAATACATTGCAGTCTGCTTGCCCAAGCTGCCTTGTTAGCATTTGATAAAACAGATCGATATGCTTTCCAGTGGTGTGTATTCCAGAGGTCAGCATCACCAGTTAGGAGCTGCAAGACATCATTGACCTCTCTCTAAACTCACACAGCCAAACCAACACTGACGTCACATCCCCCTTCCCCCTTCTACCCCACCCCGCATTCTTTCTGAAGAGAAGAGTAAGTTCTATTAATTAAGAGCCACCTGACCTTCAAAACTGGAAGCAGTTAATATTCATTATGGCTTCCCTAACTGATCCAAAATAATTTTTATTTAATATTAAGTAACATTTTTCAGTGTTTATTTCAAAATTAGTTGAAGTTCACTGTTCTGTTTGACAAGCCAAAGGGGTTATGTTTATTCTTCTTGTAGAGAGTATTGAGTCCTATACTGTTGATTTTTCAATGAGTGCAATT
This sequence comes from Apodemus agrarius, assembly GCA_964023405.1. Lineage (NCBI taxonomy): Eukaryota > Metazoa > Chordata > Mammalia > Rodentia > Muridae > Apodemus > Apodemus agrarius. The sequence continues at coordinate 71,655,493 of OZ030019.1, read as the reverse complement.
AAAGTGTGTGTTATAAGAAATGAAATTATAGATGTGCATGACTTTGGCTCTGGAGCATGGGTTTCTCTTCTTCGTGATGTTCTGACATTGTGTCATGACTGTTTTGCCCTGATGTTTTTTCCAACTGGATGTTCGCTATTCATCATTTGTTGAAAGTGTATTTTGTTAGCAAACAATGCATTGTTAGCTGTACATCAATTTATTTCAAATTTGTGTTAATTGTGGGAATTTAATTCTTACATGTTTATTGAATGCCATAGAGTTGAGCAGTAAACTCATTCAAATTAATATAATGTGAATGTAGTAAGCCACTTTTTGGAACAGTATAAAAATTATGTTGATTTGCTTTCAGTGTTCATGTAATATTAATTTATTGCTTTTACATTACATTTGTTAGTATTTATGCATTGGGAGTTGTTACAAAGACAAAGATTATTGGTAAGGATTTTGGTCATTTAAAAAGAGCCTCTGTTGTATTCTCTGTCTTTCTCTGTATCCTTCTTCTTAGTGAAGATTACAAATTACCACTCATTTTGCTCATGAAAAAATAATAATGAAGCTAACCATCCCTTATACTAAATTGTTTCCTAGAATTAGCCCTATGTGTTATTAATGTCCTAGTAGTGAGACAGATTGCTCCATTAGTTGTGCTTAAAAACAAGCCATTTCCTTTAGATCGTTTGCTTAGTGTTGCAGATATAAGCCTTGGATCGGTTCTGTAAGTGGACCACTGCTTGCTGACACTTGTTAGGCTCAGTGTAAGGGTATCCCAGTATGCAATCATTGTAGCTTTGATCTTCTGCTTGTACCTTCTTCCTTTTCTCTCTGGGTTCTGTGAATACCTACAACTAGCTTAAGCTTCTTTCATCCCTTAAAAGCTATGGAACTTGGTTTTTAATTTAATTTAATTTTTCACGAGGGGACAGAAGAACTTTGGATACCACTTATTTGTCTGCAGTAAAGCTAGGCAGCCATGGTCCCACAAAACCATCATAACAAGGATATCTCAACAAGATATCTCTACTGCAAGGTGTATGGGGAAAACACTAGTTCTCACTAAAAAGAGCCTTAATCCACATAATATTTGTGTGAGATGATAAGTTTAATGTGTTAGATATAAGAAGGAGATTTCACAAGATGGCATAGAATAATTCCATCCAGACTTTACTTTTTCATTACTGTCATTACCATTTACTTTCCTTTATAAATGGCTATAAAAAATATAAACAAAATAAAAAATTAGAAGACTAAGAACCTATCTAAAAAATTAATCATCAGATGTTCAGAAGGAAATTTGAAGTATTTGCAAATGATAAAATTATATTTCACACATTATACTTTTAGGATTCTAGTCTCTGTTGGAAGTCTGTTGGCTATATTATTATATCTTTCCAATTTTAAGAGACAATATAATGTTCTAATAATTCTCATTTTCTCTTTCATCTTACACACACAGTTATATTTTCAAGAATATATATCCAAAATAAAAATCTATGAGTTGCAATATAAATTGCTTGAAGTTTTATGCAACTTTGCTAAATTGCCTTCCACATTGACGGTTGTGATTCTATTTCACTCACTGTCTATGAAAATGCTCATGTTTATACAACACCAACCAATACATCATTGTTATATTTTGCAATATTGCTGATGTTCTGTGTGATAAAATGTTACATGATTGTGTTTTTCCACTTTTGATGTTTCTGAATAATGATCTGAGTTTTAAATTAGCAGGAGTTACTTTGAAATCATCTAAAATAAAAAATAACTTCCACTGAGTATGGCAACTTCGGAAAGTTTTACTGTTTAAATGTCAAGCATGGTTGCCTCACTTTAGACTGAGGAGTGGCTTAGTCATTTATCTTTTATCTTAGTGAATCAGATGTTTGACCATCTGCATTGGTCTCTAAATACATCCTGTCAAAAAATTAGATCTCCAATACTGGGCTAGAAGAATAGTCTTTGGATTCCTTTATATTATTTTATAGTTTTGAAGAAATTCTGTCAAAACAATATTAGCCTGAGTTTAATACAAATGAATATAGACTCAGCGATCTCTGAAAATATCTAAATTATTTTAAAAGTTTTACATTTATGTATTTATACAGTTGTCACAGAAATTATATGGAGCTTGGAAGACAAGTTGCTGGAGTCTTTCTTCCTCCATATGGATTCTAAAAGCTCAGGTCATCATGCTTGGTGGCAAGCACCTCTACTTGCTGATCATTCTGACTGCCCTACATCTAGAAATTTAAAGTTTGTTGACCTTAGTTAGATTTAGATTAGATGTTGAAAGAAGATTTAGCATCACAGCTTAGTGCAAGGTTAAACCCTTAGAACAGGTGAATAGGGGCATTGATCTATCTCTAATCTCTATTGCTTTCTCTATCTCTAATCTATCTATATCATCTATATACCAGGTGACAGTCCAGCAATTCAGCTATGACTGTTTCCCAATATAGAGTCTAAAAATCTAGTAGTTGTTCAATCTACAAGACTCTAATACTAGTGAAGGTATGAATTTATCATCAAAAATGAAGTCAGGCAAGCAAAGAACAAGCATTTTTTTCTTCTACATCCTTCAATGGACGGACACCAGTTAATGTGGCACAGATTTAAGGTGGATATCTCCACGTTAAAAAAAAAGAAAGAAAAGAAAAAAAAGAAAAGAAGATAAGACAAAGGATAATATTTTGGGTGGGTTTTCTCACTGCAAATGATCCATGAAAAATATTCCAATCCATTACAGTTATACAAAGCTCCTATGGTTTTATTTAACTCCAGATGTAGTTAATTTGACCACCAAGAATAGGAATCATAACTCTCATTATAACAGTACATATGACTCCTAGTAATTTTATATAAAAGAGTAGATTCTATTGGAGAAGATGAAATATTAGGAAACACCCATACCTTAATCTGTAAGTCTACTTTCATACTCATGCACATATTTATGTCTACATATGCTTGTATATGTACTAAATAGGAAACTGATAGTTCATGGTTTTGACCTGCATAGCCGTAAAGTCTGGATAAGATAAAAAAGAAACATAATTGATATCCTAGAAGGATGAGTGAAGTGAAGAGAACTCTAGAGCACAGAGGTTGTTGATTACATGTTAAAATTCACATAACATTAGCACTGAGATCATTAATGGAACATAAACATAAATCAGTATGGAGTGGAGACATACTGATCACTCCCAACATGTCCCTTTGGGTTTTTTTTCTTTGGAACCCCCATTATGACTATAAGTATGACTTCTTTTTTATTTAAACTTTCATTCATTTTTACAAGGGGATATAAATGGTATATTATATCTGTAATTATTGAAGAATATATGAACAGGTGTTGAAAAATAAGTCCTCAATTACATTGTGTTTTAAAGGCAAACAAGGATCTTCCTCATGAATATACTGAGAAGTAATTGTTTTCCACTCTTTATGGGAAGCAGAAAGACTTGAAAAACAATAATAAACTTAATATGATTAGAAATTATTTACAAAGAGTATAATAAGGTTATAGGGTTTCAGGAAAAATGACTTTTCTTATAAAACATTAAATGTTTAATTTTTCAAGCAGTTTATGATTGATACAAATTTTAATCTCCCAAAGGAAAATGTATTGTGTGCATATGCTATGCGGAATATTGTATTTGATATATCATATAAATTTATTTTTTCTTGGGTCTGATTAAAAGTAATTTACAGTGATTTTTGGTGCCTGATATTTTTATGGAGAAAAAGAATAATCAGGAATAAATGCAAGTTTGTTTTTTGATGTAGAAACAGAATCTGACCCACAAATCTAGGAAATAATTTCCTCACCAGTAGAATGGATCTGCCATTCTGAATAGTTTAATTTGGAATTGAAATTTTCTTATTCCACATTCCAGAATTCTTCCACATCAGTGACTGGATAATTTGAAGTAATTTTTGCTTTGCTTTATCTGCTCAGTCCATATCTTTCCTTAAGAAGGTGATACAACTTTAATGTAATGAATTTGTCATAAACTGGGACATAGTAGGTTTAGTAGAAAATCTTTGTTGTAAATTGGATCACAAGTTTTTTAAACCCAAACTCTGTACACACACACACACACACACACACACACACACACACACACCAGACATTTAAAATTCAGTCCTTGGTCCAGAAGTGATTAACCACATTGGCTGCTCTAAACAAGACAGAAGTTTGATTTTTAGCACCCAGATAATAGTTCACAAACATCTGTAACTCCAGGTCTAGGAAACCTACTGCTTTCTCCGAATATTGCAAGCATGTGACACACATATAACCTGCAAAGACCCTCATGTTGGAAAATAAATACGTCCTTTGAAAAACTCAGTAGGTTATTGTTGTGGATGAGCCTGGTGTTGTTTGTATGTTGTTGCTAATTCCACTATCCTAGGAGGGGCTGTAGACAAGGAGTGAGTCATATTCAGGTGACTTCTTGTGAGCCAATCCCCTAATGAGTAAAAGAACCAATCACTGGGCAAGTAGGCTGGACTTCTGATTGGACAGAGGAAGAGAGGTAGCTGGAGAGAGTTAGGTCCTTTTGGACTGGGATAGTATGAGGACAAAATGTGATTACCAGTGTCTCCTGGTTTCAATGGCAGATCCATCAGGATTTGCCATCAGAGGACTTAGATTTAATAAAGCTTAGAAGATTAGTTGCGCCTAGCTATTGAGTTACCACTGTTTCTGAACTAAGTTGCTGTTGTGTTTTCATTCATGCAGTGGCTTGTCCAGGTTCAAGAGAGAAAGGTAAGGTGACAAAGCATGGTTTTGCCTGAAGTGCTCCGCAAAGGCCATGGGGGATTTGAAGCACAGGGTTGACGTGGTAGCAACCTGCCAGTGGGAGCCTAGCAAGCTGGGCAGAGAGATGGTGGAGTTCTGAGTCAGAGTGTCGACAAGATTAAAACAAGTCAGCCATTGCTTGCCAGTCCATGGCCAGCCAGGTCACCAGGACAGAGTGTTGCCAGCACAAGTGCGGGAATGTGCCATTTATACTTTTAATATTTCCCACATCAGGTTATGTTATCTATTTCTCTACAACAATTACTATAAATTGTTTTCCACTAATTTGAGAAAACTTTCCAGCATACCACATGGCTCATCCAACTAAATATTAGTTACTGTCTTATTTGGATTAAAACATATATATCATAGTGGACACATATTTTAAGGCCCAAAATAGTACTATTTCAATTACTTAGGACCAAACAACTTTTCATGTATGAAAAAGGCTTGTAAGTAAATTTTGAGGAAAGTTTTCCTTAGGCAAGTGAGATTTGGATCCAAATGCTTCCATTTTAATATATCATTACTATTTTCTACTTGGTTGATTATTAAAGTTTATAGACATGCCATTAATTGGCACAAAGATACTGTAGTATTTTCTGACAACCAACCTACTGTTTCTGTTGTTGCTCATATCTTTCTAAATTTGCATAAGGAAAAAGTTAGATTATATCTGAGTACTAACCAGTTATACACATATGTTCCAGTGTCCTATAATCTATGCTCCAATGAATTTAATACATTGCAGTATCAAGACTTCAATTCCTGTAAAGTATTCATGTCTTTAAAGTGGAAGAGTTTGAACACTTGTAAAGAGTCCTACCTTTGACTCTGCTCAGCCACGGCCATCTTGGTGGCGGGTGCTCAGACCGAACAGGCAGAAACAGAGACCTGAGATACCCCAAGCTTAAGATCTCGGGGGACACGGGCCGCCAGCCAGCCATTTAAGAATGGGAGCTTGCCAGAGCAGCAGTCCTCTGTGCCAGCAGGGTGTGCGTTCTTGGCCCTCTGGGAGTCCCTGCACTCCGCACTCCCCACTCCCCGAGGCTGCAGACAGCATCTTTGCTGCAGACTGAACTAAGTAAAAAGAACCAGAGAAGACAAGCAGCATCAGGTCCACAGAGATAACTGAATATAACATTGTTTAGAGCAAGATACACCAGGGATCCAACAGCACCCAAGAGGAGAACAACACATCAGCAATCTGTGCCAGGGGAAACCCAGTCATCCAGTGGTGGGGAAATAGCCTTTCGAGCCCACAGAAGGTTCAAGCACCAGCTAGTGACTACAGGACCAACTAAGGCCAGAGATAACCAGATGGCAAAAGGAAAAGGTAGGAACATTATTAATAGAAATCAAGGCAATATGGCAGCATCCGAACCCAGTACCCTGACAGCAATAAGATCCGATACCATAACACACCAGAAAAACAAGATTTGGATCTAAAATCACTGGTCAGGATGCTGATAGTGGAACACACAGATAAATCTCTTAAAGAAATACAGGAGAAAATGGGTCAAAAATATGAAGCCCTTTCAAGGCAAACACAAAAACCACTTAAAGAAATTCAGGAGAATATGGATCAAAAATTAGGAACCAATAAGGAGGAAGTACAAAAATCACTTAAAGAAATAAAGGAGAACATGGGCCAACAAGTAGAAGTCATGAAAGAGGAAACACAAAAAACTCTTAAAGAAATACATGAAAATACAAACAAGCAAGTGGAAGATCTGAGCAAAACCATCCAGGATCTAAAAACAGAAGTAGAAACAACTAAGAAATCGCAAAGGGAGAATACTTTGGAGATAGAAAACCTTGGGAAGAAATCAGGAGCCATAGATGCACATATCAACAATAGAATACAAGAGAAAGAAGAAAGAATCTCAGATGCCGAAGACACTATAGAAACCATTGATTCAACAGTCCTAGAAAATACAAAATGCAAAAACTTGTAACCCAAAACATCCAGGAAATCCAGGATACAATGAGAAGACCAAACCTAAGGATTATAGGAATAGATGAGAGGGAAGATATACAACTTAAAGGGCCAGCAAATATATTTTACAAAATTATGGAAGAAAACTTCCCCAACCTAAAGAGAGAGATGCCCATGAATATAAAAGAAGCCTACAGAACTCCAAGCAGACTGGACCAGAACAGAAATACCTCCTGTCACATAATAATCAAAACCCCAAATGTACTAAACAAGGAAAGAATATTAAGGGCAGTAAGAGTAAAAGGCCAAGTAACATATAAAGGAAGACCTATCAGGATTATACCAGACTTCTCACCTGAGACCATGAAAGCTAGAAGATCCTGGGCAGATATAATGCAGACTCTAAGAGAACACAAACTTCAGCCAAAACTACTATACCCAGCAAAACTCTCAATCGTCATAGATGGAGAAACCAAGGTATTCCATGACAAAACCAAATTTGCACATTATCTTTCTACAAACCCAGCCCTATGAAGGATAATAGGGGAAAAAGACCAACACAAGGAGGGAAATCACACCCCAGAAGAATCAAGATAGAAACCCCCTCTCATCAAACTCAAAAGAAGATAACCTCCCAAAAACAAAAATAACATCAAAAATGACAGGAAGAAATAATCACTATACTTTAATATCTCTTAACATCAGTGGACTCAATTCCCCAATAAAAAGACATAGACTAACAGACTAGATATGGAAAGAGGACCCTATATTTTGCTGCATACAGCAAACACATCTCAGTGTAAAATATAAACACTACCTTAGAGTAAAAGGCTGGAGGACAATTTTTACGAGGAAATGGTCTCAGGAAACAAGCTGGAGTAGCCAGTCTAATATTAGATAAAATTGACTTTCAACCTAAAGTCATCAAGAGACACAGAAGGTCACGTCTTGCTGGTCAAAGGAAAAAAATCACCAAGAAGAACTCTCAATACTGAACATCTATGCTTCAAATGCAAGAGTACCCTCATTTATAAAAGAAACTCTACTGGAGCTTAAAGCACACATTACACCTAACACAATAATTGTTGGTGGCTTCAACACTCCACTATCCTCAAGGGACCAATCAGGAAACCAGAAACTAAACAGGGACACAATGAAACTAATTGAAGCTTTAGACCAATTGGATTTAACATATATATATATATATGTTAAATATATATATATATATATATATATATATATATATATATATAAAACATTTCATCCCAAAGCAAAAGAATATAACTTTTTATCAGTTCAAATGCAAGAGTACCCTCATTTGTAAAAGAAACTCTACTGGAGCTTAAAGCACACATTACACCTAACACAATAATTGTTGGTGGCTTCAACACTCCACTATCCTCAAGGGACCAATCAGGAAACCAGAAACTAAACAGGGACACAATGAAACTAATTGAAGCTTTAGACCAATTGGATTTAACATATTTATATATATAATATATATATAAAACATTTCATCCCAAAGCAAAAGAATATAACTTTTTATCAGCACCACATGGTACCTTCTCCAAAATCGATCATATAATTGGTCACAAGACATATGTCAACAAATACAAGAAGATCAAACTAATCCCATGCCTCCTATCAGATCACTATGGAGTAAAAGTGGTCTTCAATAGCAAGAAAAACAACAGAAAACCCACATAAACATGGAAACTGAACAATACTCTACTCAATGACACCTTGATCAAGGAAGAAATAAAAAAAGAAATCAAAGACTTTTTAGAATTCAATGAAAATGAAGGCACAACCTATCCAAATCTATGGGACACAATGAAAGCAGTGCTAAGAGGAAAATTCATTGCACTGTGTGCCTCCAAAAAGAAACTGGAGACCGCATACACTAGCAGCTTAACAGCAAACCTGAAAATCCTGGAACAAAAAGAAGCTAATTCACCCAAGAGGAGTAGAAGACAGGAAATCATCAAACTAAGGCCTGAAATCAATCAAGTAGAAATAAAGCAAACCATACAAAGAATCAACAAAACCAGGAGCTGGTTCTTTGAGAAAATCAACAAGATATATAAACCCTTAGCCAGACTAACTAATGGGCACAGAGACAGTATCCAAATTAACAGAATTAGAAACGAAATGGGGATATAACAACAGAAACTGAGGAAATTCAAAAAATCATCAGATGCTACTACAAAAGCCTATACTCAGTGCAACTGGAGAATTTGGAGGAAATGGACAATTTCCTAGACAGATACCAAATGCCAAAATTAAATCAGGATCAATTAGATCAGCTAAACAGTCCCATAACCCATAGAGAAATAGAAGGGGTTATAGAAAGTCTCCCAACCAAAAACAGTATGGGACCAGATGGTTTTAGTGCAGAATTTTATCAGACTTTCAAAGAAGACCTAACACCAATACTCTTCAAACTATTCCACAAAATAGAAACAGAAGGAACACTGCCCAACTCGTTCTACGAAGCCACAATTATGCTGATACCAAAACCACACAAAGATCTAACAAACAAAGAGAACTTTAGGCCAATTTCCCTTATGAATATTGATGCAAAAATACTAAATAAAATCCTTGCCAACTGAATCCAAGAGCACATTAAAACAATCATTCTCCATGATCAAGTAGGCATCATTCACCATGATCAAGTAGGCTTCATCCCAGGGATGCAGGGATGGTTCAATATATGGAAATCCATCAATGTAATTCACTACATAAACAAACTAAAAGAAAAAAAACCACATGGTCATCTCATTAGATGCTGAAAAAGCATTTGAAAAAATTCAGCATCCTTTCATGCTAAAAGTCCTGGAAAAAACAGGAATTCAAGGCCCATACCTAAACATAATAAAAGTGATATACAGCAAAACAGTAGCCAACATCAAACTGAATGGAGAGAAACTTGAAGCAATCCCACTAAAATCAGGGACTAGACAAGGCTGCACTCTCTCCATATGTTTTCAATATAGTACTTGAAGGTCTAGCGAGAGCAATTAGACAGCATAAGGAAGTCAAAGGGATACAAATTGGAAAGGAAGAAGTCAAACTATCATTATTTGCAGATGATAAGATAGTACACTTAAGCGACCCAAAAAACTCCACCAGAGAACTCCTATAGCTGATAAACAACTTCATCAAAGTGGCTGGTTATAAAATCAACTCAAGCAAATCAGTAGCCTTCCTATACTCAAAGGACAAGCAGGCTGAGAAAGAAGTTAGGGAAATAACACCCTTTACAATAGCCACAAACAACATAAAGTATCTTGGCGTGACTCTTACCAAACAAGTGAAAGATTTGTATGACAAGAACTTCAAGTCCTTGAAGAAAGAAATCGAAGAAGACTTCAGAAGATGGAAAAATATTTCTTGCTCTTGGATTTGCAGGATCAATATAATAAAAATGGCCATCTTGCCAAAAGCAATCTACAGATTCAGTGCAATCCCCATCAAAATCCCAAATCAATTTTTTTATAGATCTAGAAAGCAGAATTCTTAAATTCATATGGAGTAACAAAAAACCCAGGATAGCTAAAACTATTCTCAACAATAAAATGACTTCTGTGGGGAATCAATATCCCTGATCTCAAGCAGTACTACAGAGCAATTCTCTTAAAAACTGCATGGTATTGGGACAACGACAGGCAAGTAGATCAATGGAATAGAATTGAAGACCCAGAAAGGAACCCACAGAGTTATGGTCACTTGATCTTTGATAAAGGAGCTACAGCCATCCAGTGGAAAAACAATAGCCTTTTCAACAAATGGTGTTGGTTCAACCGGAGGTCAGTTGGCAAAAGAATGCGCATTGATCCATTCTCCTTGTACTAAGATCAACTCCAAGTGGATCAAGGACCGCCACATAAAGCCAGACACCAGGAAACTAATAGAAAAGAAACCGGGGAAGGCCCTGGAGGACATAGGCACAGGGGGAAAGTTCCTGAACAGGACACCAGTAGCTTATGCTCTAAGATCAAGAATTGACAAATGGGACCTCATAAAATTATAAAGTTTCTGTAAGGCAAAGGACACTGTCAGAAGGACAAAACAACAACCAACAAAATGGGAAAAGATCTTCACCAACCCCACATCCGACAGAGGGCTAATATCCAATATATACAAAGAACTCAAGAAATTAGACCCCAAAGAACCAAATAACCCTATTAAAAATGGGGTACAGAGCTAAACAAGGAATTTTCACCATAAGAAATTCAGATGGCTGAGAAGCACCTTAAGAGATGTTCAACATCATTAGTCATCAGGGAAATTCAAATCAAAACAACCCTGAGATTCCACCTCACACCAGTCAGAATGGCTAAGATTAAAAACTCAAGAGACAACAGGTGCTGGATAGGATGTGGAGAAAGAGGAACACTCCTCCACGGTTGGTGGGATTGCAATATGGTACAACTGCTCTGGAAATCAGTCTGGTGGTTCCTCAGAAAATTGGGCATGACGCTTCCAAAGAAATGACCCTGTCATACCACTCCTGGGGAAATACCCAGAAGGTTCCCCGCATGCAATAAAGACACATGCTCCTCTATGTTTATAGCAGCCTTATTTATAATAGCCAGAAGCTGGGTGGAGCCCAGATGTCCCTCAAAGGAGGAATGGATACAGAAAATGTGGTATATTTATACAATGGAATACTACTCAGCAATTAAAAATAATGAATTCATGCAATTTGTAGGCAAATGGTTAGATCTGGAAAATATCATCCTAAGTGAGTTAATCCAATCACAAAAGAATACACATGAAATGCAATCACTGATAAGTGGATATTAATGAGCCCGGAAGCTCTGAACACTCAAGGCATAATTAGCAAATCAAAAGATTCTCAAGAAGAAGGAATGAGAGGACACTGGTCCAGAAAAGACAGGTTCCATCCTTGCAGGAGAGTACCAGAACAAAGAAAGGGTTGGGGGTTGATTGAGGAATGCGCGGGACATGGGGGGCGGGAGGAGGACGTATGGGACACATGGTGGGGGGGAACTGGGAAAGGGGAAAGCCTTTGGAATGTAAACAAAGAATATAGAAAATAAAATTTAAAAAAAGTGTCCTACCTTCTCAGCTCTCTGAAAAACACCTACATTGCACCTTTACATAGACACACACAAACATACATATCTTCTTGTTGGGTGCAATATTGGATATTCATTTTGTTCTTGGTTGCTGTTTATAAGTGCTATCTTTTTTTGTCCTCTGACGGAATTCTATTAATGATTTGCATCAAGTCTCGTTCCACTGAGAAATGGTGTTTAACGTCCTGAACCAGAGCTCTAAATAGAATGGATGTTTCCAATGAGTCATTCTTCTTTATAGAAAAGAATTAAGGCTTTGGAACCCCAAATTACAAGCACCCACTTCTCAGTAACTAAAAGTCCAAAACAAATGTGCAATGTTCATATGTGACAACAAACTCCACATGTACCAATATTTGTAATACTGTGACTACTTTAAAATTGCTGTCTGTGAACATTTGTGTTTTTCTCTGTCAATGTAGTCAGTGTGGACTTCTGTAGAAAATCTTTATGGCAAAGGAGAGGTCTTATTTAGAGGATATTAGTTAAGAACGAAAAGCTTGGCATATAGAACAATTATCATATTACATATTGGGTCTTTCTCTCCTATCACCCTCTCTTCACTTTTATCTCCCTTTGCTCTTTTTAAAATGTTCTTATTTTCCAGGGGACTTAATATACACTCAAGTTGTGCAGAAGTAACATTTCACATAAACCATACTTAAGACCACACATATGAAGATGGTTGTGGGAAGAAAGTCCTAGAAACAAGAATAGTTGCCTCTTGTATGTTGCTTACATTGCTATCCCCTTAATAATTAACAATTGACTGCATGTGAAGTAAAATGAAATGAAACAAAACTAGCAAGCACACACTTTTCACTTATTTGGAACCAACTAAATAAATGCAACCAAAAGCATAATGGCAGTCATATGAATACTTAGAGGAGAGGTCCAGCAAGCAGATAAAGTTTTTCCTAAGCGATGACTGTTAAAACAAATGGCAGATTATCTCCAAATCAGTAGCACATTTGCACAGGTGACATGGCTAATATGTGAACTGATGAAAATGTGTATGATTAATCAGAAAGGGAAAATAAAATGACATAAATATTTTTCTGTGAGTATACATAAGGAAAACATTAGAAATTTATTGGTATTTTTGAGTTAGGTTTCTGTTGTTATTTAAATTATTTTAAACTCTACTCATATAATTCTTTCATTTGACATTGATCAAAACTCTACAAGTTATTCGTCTTATATACGTTAATGTTCTCCATATGTCCATTACCAAATCAGCTATATCCATAGGGTGTATCAGGATCTTTGAAGAAATATTTGTGTAATAACCCATAGATGTAACAATATTTCTTTTATGCTGTCCAAACTGTAACAATATTTCTGTTTTGCTGATTGTGAAGATGAGGCTAAACATCTTTTCAAAAATTGTGTAACTCATGATTACTGGAAATCCATAATATATAAGAAAAACAGGAGAAAAAAGAGAAGGGGGCTGTGAGAGCTTTCAGTAAAAGAGCGATGTAGATGGAAATTCATGGTTTTTAATTAATTTGGAGGGACACCTGTGGTGTTACTGTAATGGCAGCTGGCAAGTGTACCAGTGTTCAGGTCTTTGGTCTTCTTGGGAATATTCAAGCTCATGTACATTTGTCTCTGACTGACAGCAGTGCTGTGCCCTACTCTTTACAGCCATTCTTAGGCAGTATGGTTCTCCTTTTCCATATTTGCACCAAGGGAATTTCTATCTCCCATCTTCTGACATCTCTCCATCAATCACTCCACTGTAAACACACACAGGCACATGAATATGAACACACATGCTCACACCCACACCTAATCTTTGGGGAAATAAGCTCAGTTTACTGTAACAAAATAACGTATAATTTCCTTAGGTTTCCATTTTCTCAGTACTCTCAAAAGAGAGTGATATAAACCTGTGTACTGACAACACTAAAGTTTCTCATGGTATTTCTTGTGCTGTTCCTATTGAAGACATAGATCATCTAATTATCTTCCGTTAGGTGCTCAATGATTTTGTTAACCTAGTTTTGATTTGGATTTACTCTGGCATCCTATACTCTCTGAAGGGTAGATGAGGAGAAGATTGTAGCTCAATATTAGTTACTAAAGTAATCATCTTGCTACATGATAGGCAACCAGGCAAGTTTCTCCCTCATGTTGATTATTGTATTTTACACCGTCACATTATCTTTACATATTTTATTTTCCTTTCTCACTGACATTGGTTTCTAAAAATGTATTTGAATTTTAAGAAGTAATTTACATATTTATTATGTACTTGTGTACCTATGTGTGTAGTCACATATGGAGACATGTTGCCACATAGGTCATGTGACCTATGGAGGGGTCAATGTTGCTGTGCATTCCTTCATTGTCTTTCTACCTTGAAACAGAGTGTATTTACTTCAACTTTGTTATTCTATACAGTTGGTTAGGATTTCACATGTACTTGTTGAAATGATACCTGCAATTTTGTGAAGTGTTCGTAACAGCATCCTCTTCTCAATGTGTTTCTTGATTTTCTTCTTTTCATATATATATTTTCATCATTCAAACAGATGAAAATATGTTCTTTTTTCTAAAATTAATTCTGAATGATAGAAATTTGTACTTGATGAGTTAAAACATTTATTCCAAATATTTATGGTTGTGAACAAGGAACGTACTGCTTATCATTTTAAGTACATTGGATATGCAGTTCAATGGCATTTAAGACTTTCATATTGTATTTTAGTTATTGACATCAATTATCTCCAAAGCTTCTCCCTTCTCAGATTGAAACTATCTATTACACAACTCGGAATTTGCTTTCCTGAGCTCCTGGGATTCATCATTATGCTTACAGTACACTCAAATTTAACTATTGTTACATCACATAAATAGAGTAATATAAGATTTGTCTTTCTGTGATTGAATTGATTTAGTTCAACTGTAATGTTTTCAAGTAATGCTGTAAAACATGTCACTTTTTAGGTCTTTCTTTTTAGGTCTGAATGATAAGCCTTTGCATGAATCTATAGTATTGTATTGGTATATTCCTTTGTCAATATAGATTCGGTAACATCTACCATTAGTTATTGATAATGATACTATTAATATTAACAAATACTACAGGTGTATTTGTTAATATTTCAAAAGCTATTTAAAATTCAGGTGAGACAGTTGATAGTTTAGCCCAAACCAAAATGTTAGCTTTAAGCTGTGCATATGGTAATGGTATACTTCTAACAGTTTCACACTGTTGACTGCTACACATAGATGGGAAAGAAAAATTCTACTAAATTATTCTCATTGTGCTCCAAACTTCAGTGCCCATGCTTGTGTGTGCACACGTGTGCGCACGTGCACACACACATACACACAGATACATACACTGTGTGTGTGCCTGTGTGTGTGCCCATGTGTGTGTGTGTGTGTGTGTGTGAACACTGAAGAAGTTGGATGTTTATCTTAAACATTTCTCTTTCACGCAAATGTTTGATGATTGCTGCCTTGAGGAAGGCTTGTAAAATTAATAGAATTATTAGCTACACTAGCTTTGTTGTTTTCTCAAACCTCATTTTAATTTAAAAGAATGGTTGACTAAAGTATGGAAATTTTAGATTGGTGTGACTAGAAGACATTTTATCAAAATTTCAAATTAACTACAGTCAGAAAATTAAAGTAAAGTGCTAGGTGTGCATTATACAAAGATCTGAGACTGATCCCAGAGCCCACATTTTAAAAGCAGGTGTGGTGGTGATACATGTATGCAATTTCAGTTCTGAGTGGCAGAGACTGGGCTCATTTCTGGTCAGCCAGCCTAGTAGAACTGGGAAATTCCAGAAGAAAGTGAGGGATCCTGTCCCAAAATATTGAGGGTATGGGAAGATGATAACACTTTATGCTCTTGATGAGGCCCAGGTTTAGCTCCCAGAATCCACATGGTACCTCACAAACATTTGTAGCCTCAGTTCCAGGGGATCCAGAGACCTCATCTTCCATGGGCTCCAGGCTTACATGTATTGGGCATGTGTCCATGCAAATGAAACATTCAAATACATGAAATAAAATATGAAGTTGATGGCATCCTAAGGAACAACTCCCCGTGTTGAACTCTGGAATCCATGCACAGGCACACCAATTTGTGCATGCACACAAAGACATTACAATTAGAGGTCCAAGTCAGTTGAGACTACTGCTCTTCCCATGGGGCTGTCCTCCTCCTCAGCTTCTTCCAGCTTTTCCCCAATTTAACCCTAGGGGTCCTCAGCTTCTGTCCATTGGTTGGGTGCTAGTGTCTGCATTCTTGCTCTTAATCACTGAATCATCTTTCCAGACCCTCAATTTACTTTGGGACAGGCTCTCTCACATTCACCTGGAATTTACCAGTTCTGCTGGTCACTTCAAAGAAAAGAAACACTAGGATTTATTCCAGGGAGGAGATTAGTACTGCAGTACTAAAGCAAAATAAAATAAAATAATAAAAAGTATAACCTTTGAATTTTGGAAAATTTATATCTGCCAATCTAGTGGGAGTGACATTTAAAATGTCCTTTTTGTTAGTATATGAAATGTAGCAACCTTTAGAAAATCTGGGTAACTCAGAACACTAGGGATTTTCAAAACACTTTTCCTAAGCACACACAAATAAAATACACATTCAACATGCACAGTAGACCACTGGAGGAGAATATAATGAAATGCAGACAGATTGCTGCTATTGTTTTTTCTAGTTTCCACTGCAGTCAATGTTTAAGACATTATCATCCAAGTTTGAATCTAGTGTCAAGGAATAATATTAACTAAGATGACTAGTAAAAGACTCCTCCGTTTTTTCAACTCTATGTATAAAGTCAGCTTATTTTTCTTTTTTATCAACTTAAACAGCATATTTCAAAGGCTTAAATACAGGGGAAATCATAATTATCCAGCTGCTTTCTGCTAATATATATATGTACATACATATATATATATATATATATACTGCTGAGACTAGAAATTATGTAAAATAGTCACCATAGTTATTTACCATGTTGTTCTTAGAAAACATTTGAGAGCTGGGCATAGTGGCACACGCCTGTAATCCCAGCACTTGGGAGGCAGAGGCAGGCAGATTTCTGAGTTCGAGGCCAGCCTGGTCTACAGAGTGAGTTCCAGGACAGCCAGGACACGGAGAAACCCTGTCTCAAAAAACCAAAAAAAAAAAAAAAAAAAAACCAGAAAGAAATTATTTGTGTTTTCTACAAGAAATTATAATAATCTGTAGTCAATTTATTATTATTTTCCAAAATAGAACAAAAAGAGTGAATACTTGAAATGTTTCTTTCATGTCATAGAAATTGTATTAATAACTGCAACACATAGAAATTGTATTGATAGATACAACCCAATAAACAAGTCAACATGTATTAGGAAAATATAAAATCTCAAATAAAAATGTGAGAATTTCTGTCCATATAACACTATTGAATATTGCATCATTTTTATTTTACCCACTAGATATGAAATAATTTAAATGTCTAACTTTTAGAGGTAGAATTTGTGTGATTTTATCTTAGTATGCTGCACAATGATAGTATATATGTCCTGCCTTTCACTAATCATGTAAATAAGAAATGTTTCTTCAATTGAATTAGATGTAACTTGTACATTCACAAAATAGTGCTACAATATGTCAGTCAATGTTTTAGGTATAACACAATCTTAAAGAGAGCAGATACACACCCTCCTCTTCTTTGAAGTTATTCCAGAAATCATTTAGTTAAGTTTGCTTTATCAAAAGATCATATACCCAAAGGCCTTAGGTCTAGATGTCAACATAGCCTTTAACAAGTGGACAAATTGGCGATGCCATAGATATACTGTGGTGCATTGGCTTTGTGTCTGGTAATGTCTCATAGGCACAATGATGCAGTATGAGGAGGAGAGGTAGGTGTCATCCAGAGTGGATCTTTCTTTGAAAAATCATAACCTCCTCCTTAATCTGGTCTTATTTATCAAATTTGGTGAAATAAATGCCAGCAAGAAACATGAACTTGGCACATGGGCTCTAAAGAGCTTCTTGTGTTCAAATACAGCGGAAACATAGCTCTGTGTTTGTGAAGAGTGGCTTGCCTTCTTTAATCTCAACTTCCGCTTTTGATGGGAACAGATACAGAGATCCATAGCTGGACAATGTGCAGTAAGTGAGAAAGATCTTGTAACACTTAGAACCAGATGGGAGGTCTCCATGAATTCCTTTCTTCAGGGCTCTAGAAATCCTTCAGAAGAGGAGGCAGAAAAAGTCACAGTTGAG
The DNA here is from genome assembly GCA_964023405.1 of Apodemus agrarius. Taxonomy (NCBI): domain Eukaryota; kingdom Metazoa; phylum Chordata; class Mammalia; order Rodentia; family Muridae; genus Apodemus; species Apodemus agrarius. Next base: position 71,637,386 of record OZ030019.1, on the reverse strand, counting down.
GGGATGAAGGACCCCAAAGCATCAAGGTCTAAACGGGGCAGGATTGATACATACATAGACACTCAGAATGTAGACATGCACAGGTCTGGGATCTATGGAAATGCCATGATTGAGAGGGGGAAGTGAACATAAACCCCATGTTCAACCTTAAAAATGAATAACTGGTTTTCTCTAAAAGAATCTCACTTGGTAGACAAACCACCCTTAAAGACAGACCCAATTTCTAGCAGTAAAAGGCCAACACAAAATCAACTAAATGATTCAATGACATTGTGTGTGTGTGTGTGTGTGTGTTTGTGTGTGTGTGTGTGTGTGTTTGTGTGTGTGTGTGTGTGAGAGAGAGAGAGAGAGATAATGCTTTGTTTTTTTATTGAATATAATCATCATTTACATTTCAATTGTTATACCCTTTCCCGATTCCCTCCCCCTCCCCAGAAAACCCCAAACCCATCTTCCCTATCCCAGCCTCCAGGAAGAGGCCCCTCTGCCCAACTCATTCCCACCTACCCACCCTTGATTTCCCCACACTGGGGCATCTATCGAGCCTTCATAGGACCAAAGATCTCTGGTCCCACCGATGCCCTACAAGGCATTCCTCCACCACAGGCTTTTTTAAACCTCGAATATATATTACATAAATTATATATTGTGATTTCTAATTTTGTGGTTTTGTGTGTGGGGGTTTCTTAGGTATGAATATATGCATTTATATTTCTTATGCATTTTCTTTGGCTTTTTCCCCTCAGTTTGTTTTGACCTATCCCTCCAGTTGTTATTGTTTGTTTTATGTTATATTATTTTATTATAATTCTTTATGTTCATTTGTTTTATAACTATGAAAAGAAAGGGTAGGAATTTGGAAGGGAGCAGAGGTGCAAAAATCTAGGAAGAGTTGGGAGAAAGGAAACCATACTCAGAATATATTTTATGATAAAAAAATCTATATTCAATAAAAAATAATAGGCAAAAGATGATATGCAACAGTATGCCCAAACACTGTGTGTTGAAAGTCATTGTAAATAATTAGAGCATATAAATGTTTGTTTTGGTACTTGCTTGGGAAATAATCATGTCCTGACACAGTTGTACTCAAAGGTGAGACGTGCCCACTCTGTTGAACTTTTACCCTAAGTGTCTGTGTGTTGGCCCTGTTGGTCTGGAGCTTCTGTCAGCCTCACGCCTCTGTCTCCCAGTTGCTGAGATTACAGATAGAGGCCAGTACATTTGTCAAAAACACCACTTTTGAAAAACTCGAGGTAACAGATGGACAATAATGCTTGGGGGAATCTTTTGCTGAAAGAAATGGCTGCCATTATAATACGGACTTCCTGCCACTTAACACAGACACTTATCAAAACTGTCGGTGACATAAAGCTAAAGATAACAATATATTGGGTAAGAGCGTTAGTATCTAAAATAACCTCCATAATTTTAATATTAGGTCAAATTCGGCAGAGTTAAATTTAGTTAAAAATTGTGTGTATTCAAAGAAGCAATATACACTTGAGGAAGTTATTGATTATCAGTTCAACATTGGTCAAAAAATAAATAACGCAGCTCCATCCATATAAATTGGGCTTTATTTTTAGTACCGTGATGTCTTTGTCACTTAAATTCATGGAGTTTAGTTGAGGTGGCAAGACTTTATGCTACTTTCAGAGAACTTAAATTTAAAAACTAGGGCATAGTTGTACAGAGCAATTTTGAAACTTAAGAGCACTTGACATTGCCATATTAGGAGCTGTGGATTTTGGAGATCACAACTCATCCCATTTCTATACCCTCTCAACACATCCACAGGCTTTAAGTCTTTTTGTTACTCTGTGTGCACATTATTTAAGTGGTGACAGTTAATAATTCATATTGAAGTTCCACTACAACAGTGTAGTTTTTTTTATTTTAATGTATTTACATTTCAAGTGCTATCCCCTTACCCTGTTCCCCCTCTACTGGAAACACCTTCTCCTACCCTCCTCCTCCTGCTTCTATGAGGGTGTTCCTCAGGTTTTTAACACTAATTAACATCCAAGGACATCAATCAACTGTATTGGAAGAGGTTATACCAGGCATGCCCGAATAGCTATTGATCTCTGAGTTTTCCTTCATTTCTTCCTTTATTGATCAACAACAGTCTTCATTCAACTATCTAAGTTAGGATTTTAAAAAGATTACAATTATATTTATGTATGTGTTTATGTATGCCACAACGGCTAGAAGGGGCTATCTGTTCCCTTGACACTAAGGTTTCAGGCAGTGGTAAGCTGCCCTGCATGTGTGCTGTGCATTAAACCTAGATCTTCGAGAGAGAAGTGGTTGCATTTGAGTGCAGAACCCACTCTAGTCCCAAGTAATCTTTCTTTTCATGTAATTTCTAGGATTCTATTCATGATAAGATTTAAATTGAATTTGACCTTTAAATTTCTTTGCTTCAGTCATCACCAATAAAATTCAGGGAATTCTATTCCAACTAGATGGAGAAATGAGTCAACATGCCTTAGAGGTACAGGCTCTTAAAAACTTTCTAGAAATAGAATTCAAGGGTAAATCTAAAATGCAAATTAGAAGATTATTAGAAGGCTCTTATTAAAACAACTTCCTAGTAGCTGGAGTCATCTAATGTGATTGGAGTGAGCCTTCTTAATGCTAAGGATTTTCCCACTTTACAGATTTATCAAGAGAGGGTTCTTCTATTTATGGAGTTTCTGATTCAATCATTAATTAGAAGAAAATATGGTCTTTTATTCTGATATATATTTCTACTTTCAAGCATAGATACTGCCGTGCAGCCACTTTCACACTGAGCCTTTGGAGGCCGAGAAAATAAGCAAAGGGTCTTGTGGATACAGTCCAGTGGGAGAGTGCTTGCCCAGTGCACACAAGGTCATGTGTCTTGTCCCTGGTTCTAGAATAAAATAAAATAAACTACAAATCTGATTTTTGTTCTTAGGGACTAAGGACATGGATAGTAGATAAAGCACAAGCTCAGCAAGCATGAGAACTAAGCTTGGGTCTCTAACACACACATAAAGGTCAGATATGTTGATAAATGCTTTGACCCACTCCCTGGTGCAGGTGAGAACTAGTGGGTCTCTGGGTTTCATTTATACTCCAGAAAGTGTCTAAAAGGGTTAAATGTGATGATGCATGTTGGAGATCCCAGCACTGACACAGAGACAAGCAGATGCCCAGGTATCACTCAATGGTCAGCATAGCCCAATATTTAAGCTCCAAGCTAATAACACATTGTATCATAAACAAGAAAAGAGGCGTGCTAATGTTATTCAAGGCTGTCTTCACACCTCTACACACTCATGTACACGTTGACCATGCCTACAAACAGGCACACATATGAATAAAATGGTAATAAAACTAGCTGTCTGTAAACCAGTTCAATTAAACTGTAAAGAAAATTTACGTTTTTAAAGATATGAAAACAATTGTGTGCATTTATGTTATATATTATAAGCATGCAGGTTTTTCCATTTTGAATTTTATTAAGAGTTCTCTAAATAAGTTAGTATGTAAAATATTAAATTCAGATTTATTATTAAATTTAATTATAAATTGAATTAAAAGTAAGTATAAAATATATTATCAGATGTCCCTCAACAGAGGAATGGATACAAAAAATGTGGTATATATACACAATGGAGTACTATTCAGCCATTAGAAACAATGAATTCATGAAATTCTTAGAGAAATGGATGGAGCTGGAGAACATCATACTAAGTGAGCTAACCCAGGCTCAAAAGAATACCCATGGTATGCACTCACTGATAAGTTGATATTAGCCTAGACTCTTGGGACACCAAAGACACAATCCACATATCAAATGATATCTGACAATAAGGAAGAAGTGGACACTGGTGCTGGAAAGGCTCAAAACATCAGTGTAGGGGAATACCAGAACAGGGAAGTGGGAAGGGGTGGATGGGGGAACAGGGGGAGGGAAAGGGGCATGTGAGACATTTGGGGGATGGGGAACCAGAAAAAGAGAAATGAAATGTAAATATAGAATATATTCAATAAAAATATATTATTGGGTAAAAGCTAAAAACATGAGTTATACAGAAAAGAAAAATCTAGAAGTACAAGAAATGCCTTTCTTGAAATAGTTCCACTCCCACATAAATTAATTTTTCAAGTTAAAACCAAATAAATATGTATTGCTTTTAAATGAGAATTAATGATTAACTAAAACATTTTGTTAATGGAATGTGGGTTTAAAAGTGTGATTTTTAATTGCTGTTTTATAAGTTTTAGAAATAATTGTTGTAAGAAACTTGTCATTGTAGACTTGAGTTACTGAATGAGTTTCTGTGACTGATGTGAGATATCTCCTGACATTACTGCTTAGACAATATTATCGATTCTTAGGGGAACCCTAGAGGGTCCACAAACCAGCCAAGACTACTGTCTTTGCTTTTACATCCTCACCATCATAAGAGAGTAAGAGTCTATTGATGAAGACACAGCAAATCAGCTACAGACTGTACAGGAAACAAACAAATAAAAACAAAAGCAAAACTGCCCTGAAAGTTTCCTCTATGATGGATAAAGGTGCTATGTGGGACCCTGGGAAGGAAGTCCATCAATGGACCTCCCTAAAGGTGGACTCCATATGCTATAATACTGATGGATAGACAAGGGTAGACCACAGATGTGTTAGCAGCATGAGTATTGTGGGAATATCAACTGTTTTTAGGTTATATTTGGATTTGAGATCTGTTATAAAGGAGGGCATTTACACCTGATGTAAACCTCATTAAAAGCCCATGGCTGGGAAAGATATAAACCATATAATAGATATATGGTTTATATATATATATATATATATATATATATATATATATATATATATTATAATAGATATAAACCTATTACTCCTGATCTATTAAGTAGATCCATTGTCAAATTTCCTTTTAAATATTTTTTCTTTAAACTCATAGATTAGTTTTGCTTGCAACACTGGCAGGAAGTTTTCTTTTTACAGCGTGTAGCAGTCATTGGAAACACATAACAGACAGACCCTGCTAAGAAGAATGTGTGCCTGTGAATGTTCAACTGTAAATGTGACAATGGTAACATCTGCCAGGCTCAGAGAGCACCACGGAAGATAGGCTGTGTAAAATTTAAAGCTCTGTGCTGGGGAGAAAGCTATGGGAAGCTGTATTCCTGATATGGCATGGCTGTGGCGTTCATAAATGCACAGCATCTCTTTACCCACATCAAACCTGCACCAGGTCAATCTGGGCAATAACTCCAAGATGAATAGAGAAATGTTTCATGAGGGTCGTTTCACTCCTGGCTTTGGAGTTATTGGTTAACTGGTGTCACCTGAAGAACCAGGAGTAATTTTCTTCAGGAATATGCTCCCTGGTTGGTTGCTCATGCACATAGGACTAATTGGAATCAGAGGATGATAAGAAAAGATAGAAGAAATGAAGGGGAAAAGGAAGGAAGGAAAGAAGGAAACAAAAAGGAGAGAAAGAGAGAGAGGACATGATGTTGGAAGTAGATATATTGGGAGGACCAAAATGTGTTGTTTGCAAAAATACATTTCAAACAACTATCAAGATGTTTTCTACCTATGCATGAAATTGTCAAAGAATGGATAAAACTACTTTTAAAATAAATTATGTCAAAAGGTATTTCATATGTCAGATACTTTATGCTTGAAAGCACAGCCCAGAGCTCTCTTAACAATATGTTGTTTTTGGCACTGTAATAATTCAGAATTTTAACTGTGGAGACTTTAAAAGGAAACATGAATAGAATTATTACTTATGGTTATATCCAGAGGGCAGAAAGACATAGATGTATATATACACATATTAATGTGTTGCCCAGCAACATTGAAGGACAGAACACTGTGGCTGATGGGCCTATATAAAATTATTGCATGGTATTAGAATATACAACCACGGTTTCTGAAAATACACTCTATGGTTTGTCCAAGGACAGTTTCACACTTCACTATGCATTTCTTAGAATGATTCTGCTATGTCAGTGTATATGTACACAGCATGCATGACTTCATTGAAAACATCCTTGCCATAGGCCTTAATATCCCCTTTACTTCTACAAATAACACTGTGGTTATTATTATTGAAGTCTTTATTGCCTAAAGATTTATAGCCGAATACCTTATATCTGCCCCAGTCTTCTTGTCTAATTTTCAACACAAGGTCATTATATCATAGATACTAAAACAGAAAGATTTTTCTTCAGTAGAGCTTAAGAGCTTCAATTTGCTTTTTCAATTGCCATGTATTAAGTACCTGCCTAGCCAAGCATTTTACTAAAAGACCAAAGGTACAATATAATGACTGTAATGGTTATTTTGTGTGTCATCTTGGGTCGTCCATAGAGCCCATATTTGGTTCATCCATCATTGTAATTATGTGTCATTATTCTAGATGTTTTTATGGGGGTAATTTGGATGCAATATACATTTAAATCAGTTGATTGTGAGTAAAGCAGATTGCTTTCCATAATGTGGGTGGGTTCTCCTAATCACTCGCAACCAGAATAGAACAAAAGGCTGACCTCTCTCATGGAAAAGAGAATGGTCCAACAGACGGCTTTCAGACTTCATCTGCAGTATTGGCTCTTCTCACATCTACAGCAGATGTTCGGCCTGCTGGCCTTGCCTGTCATCATTTTCTCTTGTAAGCCTTCAGATTCATATAGACCAATCTTTTAAAAGGAGATCCCTTTTATATAGCGATAAAGGTAAATGCAAAGGTAGAGAGGGAGGTAAATGTGTAGGGCACACACACACACACACACACACACATAACACATATTCAGACATACATGCACATTTTATGAGTCATATGTCTTTTCTATGGGTATCATTCACATTATAACTCTGAAAATGTTCATTATTTGGTAAAAGGGTATACATTTTAATGATATGTTAACATTACTATAACAGCATGCACTATATATATGACTAATGCTTTATGAAGAAGTAGCATGACTGAAAAGAATTTGCAAAAGCTTTACCTTAAACCTTCATAAGACTGTTAGATGAAGGAGTTTGTTTTATTTAAGTGGCTATTTTAACCTGCCAGAGGAGGGAGGACTGGCAACACAAGTTAGAAGAAAATTATTAATTTTTTTTTTGGAAAATTCAAAGTAGATTAGAGGCAGGTTCTCCCTTAAAGATAATGGGCCACAGGTCTGTACCCTAAATAAATAGAACCCACAGAACATACAGTTTAGACACACACATACAACATTCACATTCACACACACACAGAGAGAGAGAGAGAGAGAGAGAGAGAGAGAGAGAGAGAAATAAAGAACAAGTACACATGAAGTGGTCCTCTATAGATACTCAATTTTTCTTGCCCTTTTATTTGTATTTATTTGCCTCTTCTCTCCATGTTCATTGATAAATTGTCAAAGATAATGTAACATAGGACCATGGCTAAATGTGTATAGATTTTCTTTTTCATTTCCTGATAATTTCAATTAGCCTTTTATTCTGAATACTATTTATAGCCAAGTCTTTCATGACTTGAATAGGATGCTGCAAAATAATGAATGCAGCCATTTTCTGCGTTCCCTTAGCACCCGAGTAAATACAATTCTCATTGCACAAGCACAAGGACTTAAGTTCAGATCCACATCACGTGTGCAAAAAGCCAGGCATGGCAAGGGTGTGTGTATAGTTCCAGAGTCAGGAGACAGAAACAGCTTCATGAGACTTCTGTAACTAGCCACGTTAGGGGAAACAGTGAGCTCCACATTCAGTGAGACAATATTCTACAAAACATAAGGATAAAAGCCGGGCGTGGTGGCGCACGCCTGTAATCCCAGCACTTGGGAGGCAGAGGCAGGCAGATTTCTGAGTTTGAGGTCAGCCTGGTATACAGAGTGAGTTCCAGGACAGCCAGGACTACACAGAGAAACCCTGTCTCGAAAAAGCAAAAAAACAAAAACAAAAAAACTCACAAAACAAACAAACAAACAAACAAACAAACAAAAAATCAACATAAGGATAAGGGCTGGAAGGATGGCTCAACAGTTAGCATATACTGTTCTTTCAGACCTGAGTTCAGTTTCTAACACTGCCAATAATTCCAGCTCCAGGGAACCTGATGTCATCTTCTGTTTGCATGTCCAATCATGTGAACATATACAAATAGAGCATAAACACATACTTAAAATATGTATATCTCTCTCTCTCTTTCACACAAACACACATGTATATATGGAGATATTGAGAAAGATAGCCCAACATCAAGCTCAGGTTTTCAAATATACATGCACGTACTTAATAATTAAAATCATCTTTTATTAACATATGTTTGAGTAAATATTGAAAAAGACACTCCAACATCAACCTCTAGTTTCCAAATACATATTTCCCCATTCATACCCATACACCACACACAAACACACACACACACAAACACACACACACACACACACACACACACACACACAGAGAGAGAGAGAGAGAGAGAGAGAGAGAGAGAGAGAGAGAGAGAGAGAGAGAGAGAGGCATGAGTCCCAATTTTTAGGACTCAGTTTATTTCTACTAGGACATTATATTATATCAAAAATTATCTATAGGCAAGAATATATTTTACAGTTATGGTATAGCTATTCAAATATATAGAAGCAAGAACTGCAGAGATGAAATAGTTAAAATACTGCAGAATAAATATAAATATCCTTCCTCTAGTTAAAAATTATATTAATGAAATTTCCATATTTAAAGTAAATATTAGAGTAAGAGTCATTAGGTAACATGATTTATTCTAAAATAACAGCAGGGATATGTAGATTTCATAGTTATTCTATAAGTAATGCCAAAAATTCACCTTCAGGAGCGAGCTAATTAGCTCATTAAAATATCCTATCTTGCTGAAAGCTGTTCTCCTTGAAGACTGTCAGCTGTGTGATTGAATGACATGCAGAATCTCTTGGTATTTTATGGATATGTGATCCTTGGCATTCCATAATGAAACTGCTCTTCTCTGTTTGTAGAAGAACATTCAATTTTCATGGAAATGTCAGAAAGATTATATTGTTTTCTTCCATTTATTTGCATTGTTTGGGTCTGGGATGCCTTTGAAAACCTGTCGACAGTGTATTTTGCAGTTGCTTCAAAAGCCATAATACAACTGGTACAATTTGACAATGTTATTTTATTGTTAATGGCAAAAGATAGGAATCTTATTCAAAAGGAAATCATGTGAGAGCCACCAATTTCCAGTTAATGAAAGGTCATTTTAAGATTTGAATTCTGCTATACTAGTTTCTCTAAAATGATAATAAAACATTCTATGATAGAATTACTCTATGTGTGTATGTACATGTATACATTTGTGTGTATACATATGCCTACACATACACACCTATTATATGCATACATATTTCATGCAAATTAATTACCTTAAACTTGGTAGACATTAAATAAATCCTTAAAAATAAAATAAATAAATTCAGTACCTAGTCATATCACATCATTAAGTTGGTATTTCTTTGTGCTTAAATTGTTCTATGATTGTGTTTTCAATAAGTTGTGTCAGTGAATGGTTTAATTACATATAATGCAAGCTTACTGTGTTTATATTCTTAAACTAATATTGTGCTAGTTAATAATCATGTTAAATCTTAATGACTACTACTCTATCTGGACATTCGTGAGTGTTTTAAAATGGTGTCTTAAAAACGAAGTTAAAATGACAGACATATCAAGGAAAGGGGAAAGAATCAAACAAAAAATGTAGGCATGAGTAAAAACCTATTGAACCCGAGCTAAAATAAACAGATTTCATCAATTATTTATTCATTCATACATTTATTCAGTTGTAAATGTTTATAAACTAGCAGGATGCTAGAATAAGGAAGATACTGATGAATAAATATGACATCAGGTGTTAGCCAAATTTGTAACTATAGCATGTTCTTGCTCTGGGAAGATAAAGAAGTGTCCATAAGCCAATCTTTCTGAGTTCAAGGTGTCTTCCCTCAAGGACATGCAGAATATCACAAAAAATGTGTTAAGTCATAGGAATATTCATGAAGGGTCCAGAGAGAAACTGTGAGTTATATCCAAGTCTCCCTCATTCATTTAGACATGAACCCATGGCCAGCAGATCGACCTTAGAAAGGCACATGTCCACCCATTCTGTCAAATACATCGGTTCAACTAGACCACTGGCCATGTGACTAAATTCTCCATGATAAGCGGTGGATAAAAGTGATGGGACCAGAGACCTAGAATGGGGAAGGCTTCTGGGAGTCTAGCAGCAGAGGATATAGAACCTGAAATGACTGACTCCTGTAGCCAGACAGGACTTCCAGCAGAGGGAGTTGGGCACCAACCCACCCAGAAAACCTTCGACTGGAAACATGTCCTGCTTGTAAGCAGAGATAAAGATGGAGCAGAGACTGAGGGAAACAGCAATGACTGGCCCAACTTGAGACCTGTTCCATGGTAGAGAGCCAATTCCTGACGCTATTGATGATATTCTGCTATGTCCATAGATAGCACAACTGGCCTCTGAGAGGTTTCATCCAGCAGCTGATGGAGGTAGATGTAGAGACCCACAGCCAAACATTGGGGAGTCTTGTGAAAGAATGAAGACAAGGATTGAGGGAGCCAGATGGGTTAAGGCACCATAAGGAGTCATACAGAGTCAACTAACCTGGGCCCATGGGGGTTCACAGAGACTGAACTACCAACGAAAGAGCACACAGCATGGGCTGGACCTAGACCTCCCTAGACATTTGTAGCAGATGTGAGGCTTGGTCTTCACGCGGGTCCACTAACAATTGGGAGTGGGCGTTGTCTCTCACTCTGTTGCCTGCCTTTGGACCCTTTCCCCTCGCTTGGGCTGCCTTGCCTCGCCTCTGTGCGAGAGAATACTTAGTCCTGCTACAACTTGATATTCCCAGGGCAGATTGGTACCCATGCGATTCTTCTCCTTCTCCAAGGAGAAATGGAGGGGGTAATGGAGATTGGGTGTTGCGGTGGTGGGACTCAGAGGAGAGGGCTGCCGTCAGGAGGCAAAACGAATGAATGAATGAATAAATAAAGTGATATACTTACTTAATTAGCCACTTCTTTTTTCTTTTTTAATTAGCTATTTCTTTAAAGAGGTATTAGTGTAATAATGGGGCCTTAGCTTAGAGCCATACACCAAATCCTAGGGAATGTAATACAAGAATGATAGCACAAATTTGGTACAATGCAAATGAATTACTCAAGGACTGTAGTGTTGCACTTGGAGAACTGTAGATGTCCCACAGAATCCAGTTATGTGGTGGAGTTAAGGTTTTGGTTGCTCCTGAAAAGTCTGTTGACTTTTGAACGACTGTATGAAACACACACACACACACACACACACACACCAACACACCAGAGAGAAGTGGGGGGAATGGAGAGGATAGAAAGAAAGAGAACAAAACTAGCAAACAAAACATTTCCATTTTGGTGGTGGCAGAAATAACATAGTTGGATTTTTATTTAACTTCTTTTTTATGTATGTCATTTTTATTAGATATTTGCTTTATTTACATTTCAAATGGTATCACCTTTCCTCATTACCCCTCCGAAAACCCTCTATCCCATCCCCCCTCAACCTGAATTAGGTGGAGGAAAAATTTGTGCAAAGAGCCAAGAATGAAATACAAAGCACAAAAAGCCAAAGGATTTGCTCTCAGGATGGCTGAGTTTGTCAAGGGCTTTCAGAAGGGTTCTTGTCATCAAGAATATTCTACTGACCTCTTCAGACTCTTTCTCATGCTAGTGATTTTTCCCCACACTGGAAGTACAGAATTAGTTTACATTCACCTGTACCTGAAAAAAATGTGAAACTGTACCCCATACCCCCCCAAAATTGTGTGTCTTGTTGTTTCTGAAAATAATAATAAGTTTTCCAGTTTTAAGCCTTCATCTGCAGGAGCCCCATCTGAACCCCAGGAGGACTCTCTTCATGCACTGACACATTGAAAACACTTTTAAAGCAAAAATGTTTCAACATCTATATTTCTTTTTTTTCTTTTTTTCTTTTTGCTTAAAGAGGAAGCAACCAAACAGTATAATCCTCAGAGTTCATGGCCGTGGACTATTCATCTGCCTTGACTGCGAGCCCGAGAGTACCAGTCCATTGGCGTTATGGTCGCAAGGAGAGTACCAGTCCATTGGCGTTATGGCCGTACTGCACATCAAGGTTGCCTGTGCTTGCGTCCTGCTCTTTCCATGGCTTGCTTGAGTTCCAGACACTTCCCCTCCTATAATTATTCCTGTCAACATTATCCACACAAGGTCATTCCTCATACATGAAGAAATGATATATTCAATCATTTGATTTTTCTGAAGTCAACTGAGTGCTTGTGAAGCATATTAAACAAAAGCAAAACCCAGAAGCATACATGGGACTTCACTGTGGGTCTGTGACCTGGATGCTGATTGTGCACTCCACAGCACAGGGCTGTCTTGCTTTACTGCTGGATCCACTCTTCCCAGCTGCCCCAGCCTCGCTTCATCCAGAGGTGAATCACACACATTTTTAATTGAACTGAATCTGTAACTTTTAGCTTCTGATCATGTTTTAACAATTTCATTTTCTCTGATATTGAATTTTATCTTTTGCCACCCTTCTCATCTCTGAAATGGATTTTTCTTTTTCTCACAAAGGTTTGGAAAAGTCAAATTAATTTGCCTCTCCCTCCCTGTGGTTTCTGCACTCTCCCCTTCTTCCTCAGCCTCTTCACCAGTTTCTCACTGAAAAAAAAAACTATGTTCCTCAGTTCTGTTAAAATTCCTACGGTAAGTTTTGATTATTTCAGGATTATATGTATCTATACAGGAGCATTCAGTACTTAAGTGAAACATTAGGTTAAATGGACACTTACATGTTGTTTTAAAACTATTGTTGTGAGTCAAAAATGGATATTGGAAACGAAACAAATGATTGGAAACACAAAACAAATGAGTTTGTAGCTGTGACCAAGAAATCTTTGTTTATATAAATCACCTTCCCTCAGGCTTTAGCTCAGGGTGTAATTATTATCTTGATTTTTGATCTATATATACAGCAATATGCCTTCAAAATGTAAGGAAATAGTTAAAATTGCAAATGATTCATTATCCTCTAGTATAGCCATAAATGCAGCAGAGATGTGTGTTTCTAGAAACATGGAATTGTCAATAGATGCACATCAGGAGATGAGCAGTGAACACTGGTCTACAATGCTACTTCGCCACACAGAAATCTATTTAATCTATGCTTTCCGAGACTGAACAATTGGCATGAATGCTATACATATTATTGTTTATATATTTTATAATTTTACCTAACTGTGTTTGCCATTCAGAGTGTTGGTCTGTTTCTGACTTTGGTAGAACACAGCGTACAAACATCTATGATAGTAAAGTACCATAGTTAGCTTTCAGGACATAGAATAAGATATGTGGAGAATTTTCTAATGTCAAAGTAGTGTTTTTCAAGAATAAACATATATAGTCATCACCAATATTCTGTCAGCACTATACATTGTTCTGAGTAATACAGGTGGGCACAGACACTTTGATACACCTGCATATATGTGTTTATAATATGAAACATTTTCTAAAAAGCTAGTATTCAGGGCAGAGTGCTCAGGCTGAGAACATTTGAAAAAAGACTGCTTAAATTAGACCTCTCTTACAGCAATCTAAATTAGGTCATTTCCCACTGTTGCTTTCTCTCATCTTATTATTGGATTCCCTCTGCACACAAATATGACATGCACCATGCATGGTTTCCAAGCTGTGTATGTATTGCACCATGGCTCTTTTTGCTAATGCACCTTGTGTTAATTTCTCCAAGCCTACTGTGTACCAACCTTCTGGCCTTCCTTCTTTAACTTGCAGAAATAAAGAGAATAGCTATGTCCTGTAAGAAATGGATACTATTACCTTTTTAGTTTCATGTTTCTAGGTATAGAATAGTGTCATACCCATGGAAGTCATCTATGCATATTTTTTAAATTTAAAATTTATTTTATTTTTCTCTTAATTTAAAAAATATGTATTTATCTTTTTAAAAATTTTCTATATTCTTTGTTTACATTCCAAAGGCTTTCCCCTTTCCCAAAATAAGCAGAAAAAGACAGGAAGAGTTCCATGCTGATGGGATAACTTGAGCAAATTGTGGTGTAAAATTTGTGCTCAGATTAGCAAAACTACAATAGTAGTATTTATAAAGAGGATAGGCTGCATATTTTTTTACGTTCTTCTGTATTTCTTTTCTTTTTTTTATTTTCTATATTCTATGTTTACATTCCAAAGGCTTTCGCCTTTCCCAGTTCCCACCCACCATAGTTCCCATAGTTCCTCTCCCCCCAACTATTCCCCAATCATTCCCCCTCCCCCTCGGTTTCTTTACTAAACTGGATGCAATCTTTACAGGCCCAGGGTCCTCTCCTTTCTTCTTCTTGGGAATCATTTGACTTGCTATTTGTGTCTTGAGTATTTAGGGCTTCTGGGCTCATTAATATCCACTTATCAGTGATTGCATTTCATGTGCATTCTTTTGTGATTGGGTTAATTCACTCAGGATGATATTTTCCAGGTCTAACCATTTACCTACAAATTGCATGAATTCATTATTTTTAATTGCTGAGTAGTATTCCATTGTATAAATATACCACATTTTCTGTATCCATTCCTCCTTTGAGGGATATTTGGGCTCCTTCCAATTTCTGGCTATTATAAACAAGGCTGCTATAAACATAGTGGAGCATGTGTCCTTATTGCATGCAGGGGAATCCTCTGGGTATATGCCCAGGAGTGGTATGCCAGGGTCCTCTGGAAGTGACATGCCCAATTTTCTGAGGAACCGCCAAACTGAATTCCAGAGCGGTTTTACCATTTTGCAATCCCACCAACAGTGGAGGAGTGTTCCTCTTTCTCCACATCCTCGCCAGCACTTGTTGTCTCTCGAGTTTTTAATCTTAGCCATTCTGACTGGTGTGAGGTGGAATCTCAGAGTTGTTTTGATTTGCATTTCCCTGATGACTAATGATGTTGAACATCTTTTAAGGTGTTTCTCGGCCATCCGAATTTATTCTGGTGAAAATTCTTTGTTTAGCTCTGTGCCCCATTTTTTGATAGGGTTATTTGGTTCTTTGCGGTCTAACTTCTTGAGTTCTAGTGGATCAAGGACCTCCACATAAAACCAGATACACTGAAACTATTAGAAAAGAAACTTGGGAAGACCCTGGAGGACTTGGGCACAGGGGAAAAGTTCCTGAACAGAACACCAATAGCCTACGCACTAAGATCAAGAATCGACAAATGGGACCTCATAAAATTACAAAGTTTCTGCAAAGCAAAGGACACTGTTGGAAGGACAAAACGGCAACCAACAAAGTGGGAAAAGATCTTCACCAACCCCACATCCAACAGAGGGCTAATATCCGATAGGCTGCATATTAATGGGCACAATAATGGTTGCATAGAAATGATAGAAGAACCTATGATAACGTTCATAGGTAAGTCTAAATTGTGTACCATCTTCAAGTTTCTGTACACTCCCACATATGCAAGCTCATTTTACATAGATCCTGTTGTTCTAGCTGAGTGACTGACAGCCAGGGGAGCGTGAAAACATAATGAGGAACAGGAGGAAAACAGCTCATCTTCCAATGAATCAAATATGAATACTTCATGATCATAAGAGTTTTGTTTTGATTTTTATTTTTATGACTCAGCCTAGAACTTGAAGTTTTATTTACTTCTGCCAACAGAAAATGTCCAGAATGACTAACTCAATAGTATCCCCAAGTAAGCAGTTGAGTACAAAACAAATATCTTGGTGAAAATGAAAAACAATACATCTGTGCTCGGACATATGAAAATCACCCCCAGACAAGAAGAGAATGAGGGTGTATATTTGACATAGGACTCAAGATGTAATCTACTACATGGTTCTTCTAGGACTCATTACTTTGTATTCGGAGAGGCCCTTAGTTTTAAGCTCTTGCCAGTTTTATAACTGATTACTCATAAATATTCCAAATGTCAATTTGAACAATTATTTCATCCATATTCATAGCTAAGTTCTTTTTTATTTTTAGAAATATATGACTAATATTTCTACGCTGGTCAAGAGTTTGAGTAAAAAAATAAATGGGCACAACTTAGAGATGTTTATCTTTCCCTTGTGCTCTCACCCATTTCAGTAGATTTCATCTGGCATGTTGAAAATCTGGATACTGCTTCATTTTAAAATATTTTAATGCAAGAGTACTGTTTAAGTTCCTTATTCTTTGATGATATTCTTTAGATCCTACTGTCATTAAATTGAATGTTCCTTCAGAAACTTGTGTAAACTATGTAGTCAAATTCTGCCAAGTTGTAACTTCTCAATCTATACAATTTCGCAGGGAAGCTTAAGAAGACTCAGGAAGAAAATAAAACTTACAGGTCTCGGGAAGCTTGTGAAACATACAAGATTCACAAAGTAATTCCTAAGATTGCACGAGTACAATCAGTAGCCAAGGAACGGTGACTATCTGACAGTCTCCTAATTAAGTCAATAATTCTAAACCCGTGTAATTGATTTTGTCTCTTCATGTTTGATTCTATCTTCTAAGAAACAAAGTATGATATCACCATTGTCTTCTGATGCTTATGATATTATTGGTCACCTGTAATGTTGTCAGCTAGAAATCTCGAGAACACCAGTTTTGTTGTTGTTTTCTGGAAGCAGTGATTTTTGCATTTATTCGCTTATTTAAGCTTTAGAAAATCCCTGATGCAAGATCATATTTTGAATACATTTATTACTGCTAGTATTATCAACATCCTCATTTTATTTACTAACTATCTGGCAGAAATAGTTCTTCATTGTATACGAGATATGATTCAATTCCAGGTTCTTGAGATATACAGTAATGCTTTTTCTCTGCACTTCTATTTACCCTTATCCATTGATCCATCACAGGCTGTAGACACAGTAGTTGAAGTATTATTATGAGACTTCAGAGGAAGAGAGATCCTAACTTTGTTTTGTGATAAACTTTTAAATAATGATTCTATTTGATTACTAGTTAGTACTTGCGGTTTCTTATTGTGCTAAATTTTAAAATTATTTTTATTAGAATTATGTACTATTATCAAAAAATAAAGTATATTTAAGGATCATTTTTATCAATGTTTTCAAGTCTGTAATGTGGGGATTGTAAGACATACATAATGTATTATTCATAAATGACTGGGCAAATTGTGATTCAATGCATAAAATAAAGTTTATTGTCAAATGCATATCTATACATGTATATGAGAGAGAACAAATTATATCTAGAGTTCTTTTCAAAATTAATAAATTATTCCTATAACAACTTTATTTTATGAAGAACTAATTTTTTCTTACTATGTCTCAAGGAAAGGACTTTAGCTTTTATCAACAGAACAGGCTAATATGAATAATATCTGCATGGATTAAAATAAAGAATTCCTCTTTTTCATCTGTCAGAAATCCAGACCATTTTGCAGTTAGTATTAGCTCATGGCCAGTGACTATAATTAGTACTTTGAAACCTTCCCTTGGAAAGAATAAGTGGCTGATTGCCATGTCTAAAAACTCCCCTTCTGTTCAACCATTGTACCTGGTTGCCAAGCCTTCTGCCTTGTGGCCACTTAAATACTCTAGTTTCTAGTTCAATTCCAGTTTTAGAATAGGAAGAAACATATATGGACACCATACAGAAGTATGCATTTCTCAAAAGTAGAGTGATTGGTGGTATTGTCCTTCAGGGACTCTTCCGTATCCTCACTTCTGCTCAGACATTTAAATATGGGAAACTAGGTCTTCATGAAAGTAAGGAACTTGATCCAGTAATTTTTTTTTAAGTCTTTTGGACCTCTGCTGTCTTTCTCAACCACATTTTATAATCTAGTTGACATTTTAGTAACTATTAACTTAAGTTTTTCACTGTTTATTATATATGAGAATTAAAGTGTTTAACTTGCTTTCCATTTAAATATCTTCCATGCGTTACAGGCAAAAATGATCAAGAAGAGTACCATATGATGACTTTTACTTGCATGATATCCTGTGTATGGTGCGTAGCTAAATATTGTAAAGTCATGTTTGGGACTGGCTTCCTCTAGCTAAGCAACCACACTGGATCTTGGGAGAGGCATTCCTTTGGAAGTGTTAGATGCAGAAAGCCAGGGAAGTGAACATGGAGTTAGAGGGAAATTTTCTTTTTTGTTTTGCTTTTCTCTCCAACTGTATCTGTTCTTTAGTGGTTCCTGTGCTAATCAGCACAAGTTGAGTTCACAGCCAGCATTGTCTACAGAAAAATCATCCTCTTTAAAAACAAGCATGAGTTCCTCCCAAATGCTTCTGACTGCCTCTTACCTTCTGTTGTTGTGGGAGGGAATCAACTCCACTCAAAACTGGAGTCATCAGCCTTGCTCTTTGGGAAGCAGATGGTGTCACTAGAGCTTGTTCACAATGGTTGGAGATAGTTTCAAATCAAAGCCATAGTCCTTTTTGTCTGCAGCACAATAGCTAACTCTGGCTCCTCTGTTATGTTGCAGGCATGAGACTGATCATCAGTTACAATCCGTTTGTATTCACCAACTGCTCAAGTGTTTTGTGGGTGAGATTTCATGCCCCAAGGAAAAATGGACCTCACAATGGAAGACAGATACTTCCTCATTATATTCAAGGGCTCAGCTTTTCAACTTACTTGGCATTATTAGTTAGCTGAGCTTATGATTTTAAAAACAATTTGAAAGCAACCCTCTCTTCAAGTAAAATCTTTCTAAAATCATGTATCATTCTCAGAATCCATAAATGAAATGCAAATATACAGTTGAATCGGGTTTCACTCCGAGCAGAAAATAGCATACTGGTTTGAGTATCTTGTCTCCTTAGGGGTTGTATAAATGCACAATCTGTTTCTGTCGACTCCTTATGTCCCAGATCGGTATACATGTTAGTTATTTAATTTGATTCATTTTATGTTTTCACAGTTTATCTAAATATAATTGACAAACAACAAACTAAACATTTAAAAAGAACATTTGGCTCATTTTCGACACATGCATACTCTTAAGAATCATTAATCACAAAAAGAACATAATCTATGTACGTGAATATTACCCTCATACCCTCCATATTACCTGTTCCCATTACCTCTGATACCCAACCAGCCACTGGTTCTTTTTGTACCATTTGTGGAAAGTTATTCTATACATATTTTTTAGCTTGACTTCCACAGCACTATTATTTAAAGATTTATTTGCACTAGTGGCATTTATCACTTGTAATTCTTTAGAAAAATCAATTGCCTGGGTGCACTATAGTCTTTCCATTAACCAAAAGTGAGCATTTGGGTTATTTTTCCTTTTTGAAATTTAACAAATAAAGCTACACAATCACTTGAGTTGTTTAATGCAAACACATGCTTCCGCTGCTATTCAGCAAGTACACAGATGTCAGTGCTTTGATCATACAGTGGGTTCACATGTAATGCTTTAAGGCAAATAAACAGTTTTGTAAAGTCATCTTTTAATTTCAGGGTGGAGTTATTCCACATTTTTTTAGTGTCTTTTCTATGGCTGTGAGAAAGTGGCCTGACAAAAGCAACTTAAGGGAGAAAGGGCTTCTTTAGCGTCCAGTTCCATGTTACTGTCTGTTGCAGCAGAGCAGTCACCGTGGCAGAAGCTTAAGAAAGCTGATCACATGATTCCAGAGATAGAAGAAAATTGCAGTGATTGCATGCAGGGCATGTTAGTACTCAGCTTGCTTTAGATAGTCTTTGATCTTCTGCCTGGGGAATGGTTGTACACAAACTTGAGATAGGTTTTTGGGAGACAACAGATATTTGGATGGGCTAGTTTATACTGATAAAACATGGTGATGATATGGTATTCAGCATAAGCTCTCTGAGACTGATACTCCATTTTCAGAGAAACTCAAATAAGCAGCAATGTAATCTGTATTTGACAGGATGATTCTTTTGTGTGATAGGAGGAAGGGTTGTGGGAGGGGGTGAGCAGGAGGAGCCAGTGGGTGGGATATAAGCTCTCCTCACTCACTCTTTACTCTTACCTCTCTGAACTCTTGAACTCTCACCTCTCTGCCCCTCTTGGGCTCTCCTCCCCTCCCCACTCTCTTCACATGGTCATGCCCGGCCTCCACTCCTCTGTACTTCCCTCTCTCTCTCTCTCTCTCTCTCTCTCTCTCTCTCTCTCTCTCTCTCTCCACTATACCATTAACTCCCATCCTCTTCCCTGAATAAACTATATTCTATACCAAAAAAATTAATTAATAATAATAAAGAAGAAGACTGTGACTCAAAGAAGAAATAAAACAACTAATAGTGAAAATTCATTCTCCTATCAGTCCAAAATGTTTCTGGGGAACTGTCTTTAACTATATTAAAACAAGTAGTAGTTTACTCAAAGATTTTTTTTTTGCAGTAGGTTCTTTGAAGATTTCTTTATATTCTTTTCATTTATAGCATTTGGAAAAATTACCAACATTTTTATCAAAATTTACTGTTATATGTTTTTAGATGAAAGAAAGCTTAGCATTCTTTATCCTTTATCCTTTATTTTATTTTATTTTCTGTCATCTGGAGTATAGAAACTTAGATGTCAGTCATGTAATTCCTTTGAAATCTGTATTAATCTCCTATAAAATATGAAAGTAAGAACTGTTCATTCGCATCTCCTGTAGATTACAAACCTCTATCAAACAAGTAAACAAACTCCCCAATTCCATTCTTGCCATGAAATTAATTAGTAGAATTAATAGTCACTTCATAAACTCTATAGAAAACTGTTCCTTGCTTAACATTGGAAAAGCTTCATGACAGATACTAATAAGCATTCTATTGCATTCTGAAATCTAAAAAATAAAGCTATGACTATATCTCAGTAATACATATTTTAGTATTTTTTTTAATTTGGCACCATAAAAATCTCTGTTCTTAATGGAAAGTTATGTAGTTTACTTATGAAAACATGAAAACAACACTTAAAGATGTTACTATTCTTTGCAAATATGAAAAATTTTGCTCATTCAACTTTCTGTTACTAATATAGTTTTGTTGAGTCATTTTTAGGGAGTCTAAATATTTGAAGACACAATTTGAATACAACCAGTTGTCACCTGTTTAATGGTTTTGAAAGTAAGTGAGATCTGGCTGAAAGGGTTAAGAAATTACAAAGAAGCCAAAACCATACAATGGAAGAAAAAGAAAGCATCTTCAACAAATGGTGCTGGTCTAACTGTATGTCTGCAAGTAGAAGAATACAAATAGACCCATATCTATCACTCAAGTCCAATTGGCTCAAAGAGCTCAATGAAAAATGGATACACTAAAACTAACAGAAAAGAAACTGGGGAATAGCCTGAAGGCATTGCTATAGGAGGCAACTTCCTGAACATAACAACAATGGTTCAGGCACTAATACCAACAAATAATAAATGGGGCCTCTTGAAACTGAAAAGCTTTTTAAGGCAAAGGACATTGTCCAAAGGAGAAAATGCAGCCTACAGAAGGGAAAAAGGTCTTTACCAACCCTACACCCAACAGAGTACTAATATCCAGGATACATAAAGAACTCAAGAAATTAGACATCAGCAAAGCAAATAACACAATTAAAAACTGTGGTAGAGAATTAAACAGAAATTTCTCAACATGTGACTAGCTAGTGGCTGAGAAACACTTAAAGAAATGTTCAATGCCCTTAGTCCTCAGGGAAATGAAAATCAAAACTCTGAGATTCCATTTTACCCCATCAGAATGGCTAAGTTCAAAAACTAAAGTGACTTCACTTCACATTCAGGAGAGTATGTAGGGCAATGGGAACACTCCTGCATTGCTGCTGGTGGAAGTAAAAACTTGTACAAGCATTTTGGAAAGCAATTTTCAGGTTTTTTTTTTTAAGAAAATTTGGAATAGTTTTACCTCAAGATCTAGCTACCCAACTCCTGGCATATACCCAAAAGATGCTCCACTGTACTACAAGGACACTTGTTCAACTATGTTCATAACAGCTGTATTCATAATATTCAGGTCCTGGAAATTATCTAGACATCCTTCAACCAAAGACTGGATTAGAAAAATGTAATACACTTATACATTGGAATACTACTCAGCTACTAAAAACAAGGACATCATGAAATTTTCAGACAAATGGATGGAACTTATAAACATCATCCTAAGAAGCATATGCATGGTAGGCACTCACTTCTAAGTGGATATTAGCCGTAAAATACAGGACAACCATGTTACAATCCAGAGACCCAAAGAAGTCAGACAACAAGAAGGGCCCAAGAGAAGATGCTTACATCTCACTCAGAAGGGGAAATAATAGGAACATCAGAGATTGACAGAGAGAGGTGACTGTGAGAGAGGAAGTACAGAGGAGAACTGGATTGCGGATAAGTGAGGGGACAGCAGGGTTTGGTGGGTAGGGTTATCAGCATGAATAGAAATCTATAGGGAGGCAATCTCTGAGACAAACCTGAGAGCAGGGATTTGGGAGGCTTTCCATAGTCTATGGAGGTGATTCTACCTGAGACTCCTATCGGATATGGAAGATATGGAACCTGAACTCACCACCTCCTGTAGCCAGGCAGTACATCTAGCGGAGGATAGGAGAAACCAACTGTAGTAGTTTGGATAGGTTTCACTCACATAGACTCATGTTAGAATATGCTTGGTCCAGTGAGTGGCACTATTAGGTAGTGTGGCTTGGAGTAGTTGTGGTCTTGTTAGAGGAAGTCTCTCACTGTATGAGTGGGCTTTAAGAACCTCCTCTTAGCTGCCTGGAAGACAGTCTCTCCTGGGTGCCATCCTATAAGATCCTCAGCTTCTCCAGCACTATGCCTGCTTTTACAAGTTCATGCTTCCTGCCATGATGCTAATGGACTGAACCTCTGAACCTGTAAGCCAGCTTTAATTACATGTTGTCACTTATTAGAGTTACCTTGGTCTTGGTGTCTCTACTTTTAATCTTTTTATTAGATATTTGCTTTATTTGCATTTCAAATGTTATCCCCTTTCCTTGTTTCCACTCTATCCCATCCCCATCCCCCCCGCTCACCACCCCCGCCCCACTTTCCTGACCTGACATTCTCCTACATTGGGCCATTGAGCCTTCATAGGACCAATGTCCTCTCCTCTCATTGATGTCTGAAAAGGCCATCCTCTACTACATATGTAGCTGGAGCTATGGGTCCCTCCAGGTGTACTATTGAACTGGGAAGACCTGGCTCAAGATGTTTCAGAGGAGAGAAATTTTAGTATGTGCCATAGGGACTGTTGAAATATTTCGTTGAAGAATGTAGCTGCTTTTACCCTTATCTGAAGCATCTGCTTGAGGCAAAGGTGAAGAGATTCAGATTAATTAAAATGAAGAAGAAGGTCTCAAAAGAGCCCAGTATAGACTTTGTTCTCTGGTTTATACTCACAAAGCACATTTTGATCAATCATCACAAGTTTAGAAAGGAAAAAAAAATGTATGGTTCAAGTATTAAACAAGAACCAGGAAGTAGAATGGAGCTGAATCCTGTGTTCAAGGGATAAAAATATTAAGGAAGTCATGTCCATAGGGTAAGATACCACCCAGCTAAGCTTATTGTTTAAGCTTTTGCAGCTGAATAAGGGATAATCGTATATAGGCATCATTATTACCTAGTTATTGTTTCCATTTGGAATTTTCTTTTGGAAGGAATCCAAAATAATCCAGTAATCCAGTAATGGGGGACGCACCTATTATCCATATCTAGAGGCTGGAAGACACAGGCTTTTGCTCTGGATCCTGAGGAACAGTGTCCATGAAAAGCTTTGGTACACACATTTAATTCCAGGAGATAGAGGCAAACAGCTCTCTAAATTTCAGGCCAGCCGGTATAGAACAAGTTCCAAGTAAAGAACAGAGTAAATCCAGGATTGGTTGACTACACCTTTAATCCCAGCACTCAGTAGACAGGCATGGAGATCATGGAGTTCAAAGTCAGTGTACAGAGAAAGTTCCCAGATAGTCAAGCTTAGGCAGAGAATGAATTCACTGAAAATGGGAAACTGGCAGTAATGTAACAGAATGGGTTGGGGGGAGCATTTCTAGCCCCGGCAAGCAGCAGAAATTGGCAGCTTCAGCCATGTGACTCTGACTTTAGAGTCAAGAGGAGAAGGAGGCTACTGGGACAATTGATGCTAGTTAGCTGGAGCTAAGAAATTACAGGCAATTAAGAAGAGACCAGCATTACTGAGGTGAAAGCTTCTGGGAAATGTTTTCTAAAAACAGAAAGCAACTGGGTTTCAGAGATAGCTAAATTTGTACTTCATGATGTATCTGGACTTGGTAATATGTTAGAAGGTATGAAAGGGTCATGGAGAGCAGCTGAGGCTAGGCACTGTGAGAGGCCATGGAAGGCCACTGGTGAAAGTGCAGCCTCAGTTGCAGTTGATGGCCCAGGTCTGAAGGTGTCAGGCAAAGAAGTTGAGGCTTGGCACCATGAAAGGAGACTATGAGAGGCTATTGGTGAAGCCTAGTTGCTGTGGAGAAATGCAAGGAATTAGAGAAGCCAATGTTGTGGATAACCACCAAGAACAGTAGCATCAGTGGGGTGGATCAACCAGATCCTAGAGTGCTGCGGAAGGCAGAGCTGGAGAAGTGACCCAAACCCTTTCCATGAGCCTAGAAAATCCTATGTGGATCCCTGACATTAGATCAAGAAGCTATGAAGTTGAAGTTGCCTTGAACACCCCTGGGTGTTAGAGATGACAGAGCTGGGGAATATCTGCTGATGAAAGCTGCTAACAGGGGGTGAACTAACTCAAGAGAAATAAGTTTGTTGCAGTCAACAAAGATGAAAGGAATTGAAGATCTGAAGACTGCTTTGACATCTGATATGGAGATGCAAAGTTTTGTGTATGCCCAGCTAGTTTTTGGTCTTAATTTGGTCCAGCGTTTCTTCAATAGAACATTTTGGAATGCTAATGTATGTCCTGTGATGTTGGAAGTATGTGATCTGTTTTTTGATTTTTGTTTTATAGGGGGTTTAACTGATTTGATGAATCTCAGAGGAGACTTGAAACTTTGGACTTTTAACATTGTTGAGACTCCTATAAACTATGGGGACTTTTGAAGTTGGACTAAATGCATTTTTTATTATGCTATGGCTAGGAATGATCCCCATGGACTCCTGTTTTCGAACAAGCCTATTGGGACCAGGGAGAAGTATGTAATGGTTTGAATAGGTTTGGCCCCCATAGACTCATGTGATTGAATATGCTTGGCACAGGAATTGGCATTATTAGGAGGCATGGCCTTGTTGGAGTAGGTGTTCCCTTGTTGGAGAAAGTACGTCATTGTGGGGGTGGGCTTTGAGACCCTCTCCCTAGCTTCCTGGAAGACTTTTCCCTTACTATAATCTTATCAAGATGCAGAACTCTCAGCTCCTCCAGCATCATGCCTGCCTAGATGCCTAGATGCCTAGATGCTTCCAGCAATGATGATAATGGACAGAACCTCTAACCCTGTAATCCAACCCCAATTAAATGTTGTCCTTCATAAGAGTTGCTGTGGACATGGTGTCTCTTCTCAGGAATGGAAACTTTAATTAAGATACCAACCCACCCATAAAACCTTTGACCCAAAAGTTTTCCTCGCTATGAGATATGCAGGGATAAAAATGGAGCAGAGATGGAGTGAATGGCCAACCAAAGACTGATCCCACTTGAGACCCACCCCATGGGAGAGAGCCAGCTCCTGACATTATTACTGATAATCTTCTATGATTCCAGACAGGAGCCTGTCATATTTTATTTTTCTGAGAGAATTCATCCAGCAGCTGATGGAAACAGATACGAAACCCACAGACAAGCATTAGCAAATCTTGGTGTGATGGTTGGTATATGCTTGACCCAGGAAATGGCATGATAAGGAGGTATAGACTTGTTGGAGTAGGTGTATCACTGTAGGTGTGGACTTTAAGACCCTCATCCTAGCTGCCTGACACCAGTCTTTTAGCTGCCTTCAGATGAAAATGTAGAACTCTTAGCTCCTGTACCATACCATCCTGGATGCTGGCGTGCTCTCATCTTGATTATAATGGACTGGACCTCTGAACATGTAAGCCAGCCTCAATTAAATGTTGTCCTTATGAGAGTTGCCTTGGTCCTGGTGTTTTTTCACAGCAGTAAAACCCTAACTAAATCATTTATGGAGATTCTGGAAACTTAGGGGGAAAGAATGAGGGAGCTGGAGGGGTCAAAATCACTACTAGGAGACCTACAGAGTTAGCTAACTTGGCCCCATGGGGGTTCACAAAGACTGAAACACCAAGCAAAGAGCTAAACCTAGGTCGCTTGCACATATGTAGCAGATGAACAGCTTGGTCTTTTTGTGGATCTCCTAACAATTGAAGTGGTGGCTGACACTGATGTTGTCGGCCTTTGGATTGTTATCCCCTAACTGGGGTGCCTTCTCTGTCCTCAGTGAGAGAGGATATTCTTTTTTTGTTTGTTTGTTTTTTTGGATTTGATTTTTTCGAGACAAGGTTTCTCTTGTAGCCCTGGTTGTCCTGGAACTTACTCTGTAGACCAGGCTAGCCTCAAACTCAGAAATCCACCTGCCTCTGCCTCCCAGAGTTCTGGGATTACAGGCATGCACCACCACAGCCCGGCTGAGAGAGGATATTCTTAGTTCTGCTGTGACTTGATGCACCAGGGTGGGTTGGGGGAACATCTTCATCTCTGAAGGGAAGGGAAGAGGGAAATTGGGGGAGGATATATAAGGATGGAACTTGGAGGAGAGGAAAGAGGGTTGTGATTATGATATGAAGTGAATAAATACATCAATTAGTTTTTTTTAAAGGCATGACCATAGTTAAAAGGCTAGTACCATGAGATCTTTGTTCTGTTAAATAATCCTTCCTCCAAAATATCTCTGTGCTAGTACTTCAATCATGAGATTTTATAGTATGTTCTTGGAAGAGTAGAATTATTTTATGAAATATTTTTACAAAATCATGAAAGAGCACCTGAAATTGTATTCAGAAAAATGTTCGTATGATATCACAAGAGTAGAGAACCCTTGCTTTGGTGTCAAATGTAAAATAGCTAATAACTCTAAGAAATGACATTCTTAACCCATTGAGGACAGTTTTGTATATAGATGTAAGTGGTAACATGCGAGCATTAATGTCACTTCAATTAACTCCACAATGACTAAAGATTTACTGTTCTCCTTAGGGTTATTCACAATTGGAGAAATCTTTTCCTGTCACTAGAACCAAAATCCTATGTGGCATCTCCTCTCATTTGCAGTAAACCTATGTATTCTTTCAGATGATAATTATATGCTGTACATAGAATGTACTGAAGGGATTCTGTGTCAGCTACTGAGAGATGATCATTTAAACTTATATCAAACGTTTTAAATTGGAGAGCTACTAAGTAATTTAAAATTTCTCAATATTATGTTTCTGAGAGAGCTAAAATACTTGAGATAAAACATTTATATTCAAAGTAACAGCCTTTAAAAGTATTGATATTTCTCCTCAAGGCAATATAGAATGGCCAAGGAGAATAACCTTGTCAGATATAAATATATTAATATCATATAAATAATTTTAAATGTTCATTATATATTATACATCTTATATGTATGTACACATATATCACACGTGTATAAAACAAGAGTAAGAACAAGATTGAATATACCAGTAGAAACTAGATAGTGGATGACAGAGACACCACAGGGAGTGGTTAAGGTTAAAATATATAATAGGTTTATGTCAGCTTATCTTTATGAACATCATTATTGAGCACAATGTATAGATTCCAACTATGCTTGTTATTAAGTGATACTTTCCTTTCTCAAAATAAAACATAAAACAAATTTAAGATTTGTTAAAACAAATTTAATAATATACAGATCATACGTGAAACAAAACATGTAGTTATAGTTATGATGAAGAGCATTGTATGACCACAAGAAACCAGCCTATTGCCTTCACCAGAGTTTTCTCTTCTCTCTCCATTCTTATATCAATCACTTTGTTGAATGTAGTGTAATTCATTCTTGTTTAACTTGGTGTAACATTATTTTGATGACTGAAACTTTCTGTGCTCATCTAGATATAATTATAACCAGTGTATCATGAACTTTCTTAAACATGACTGCTCCTCAGAATATAGGTGCCTATTTAATGTGTTTATAAAAAGATAGAGAATAGGCTATGTTCTATGGAGGTGTGGTGAGGTGTGGGGGAAGGGGGTGCCTCAGCAGGCCCATGCCAAGGCATCCCTTCCCCCCCCAGTAGGACCATCCACACAACGGTATAGTATATAATAGAGTTTATTCAGGGCATGGGGAGGGGAGTTAGGAGATTAGTAGAGGTAGAAAGAAAGAGAGAGAGAGAGAGAGAGAGAGAGAGAGAGAGAGAGAGAAAGAAAGAAAGTAGAGTAGTGGCCAGCTGTGAGCAAGTGGAGAGACAGGGAGAGGGTGGGGGGAGTGGGAAGGGACTGGGGAAGGAGGAGGAGCAAGTAATCAAGGGACCAAGAGAACAAGATGAAGAGAGGAACAAGAGAACAAGAAAGGGAAGAAAGAGCAAGCAGCTCCTTTTATAGTGGGTCAGGCCTACCTGGCTGTTGCCAGGTAATTGTGAAGTAGAGTTTAGACACAATGTTAACATTTATAATTTGGCCAGGTAAGAACTATGAATTGACTTAATAAGTATTAGTCAATCTACATTTTAACAATATTGGATAATGCCAAATAATGTTTTAAAATTCATCCACATAACTCTGAGACTGTTCAAAGAAGTTTCTAGCTCAATTTTATTTACTTAGCCATTTAGGTTTCTCTCTCTCTCTCTCTCTCTCTCTCTCTCTCTCTCTCTCTTCTCTCTCTTTTCTCTCTCTCTCTCTCACTGTGTGTGTGTGTGTGTGTGTGTGTGTGTGTGTGTGTGTAGGTCAATAGACAATTTTCATGAGTTGGTTGTCTCTTCCTACCCATGTGGGATCTAGAGATCAAACTCAAATTATCAGGTGTGTTGGCCAGTGTCTTTACCTAAGGAGCCATCACCTTGGTACTTCTACTTTGATGTTAGAAATGATGGGACTAAAATATATAAATCTCAGGGAGCAGTTTCTCTAGGGTTTGTTCTTTCAGCTACTGTTTTAAGTTAGAATATGGTGGGATTTGGAACTATTTGGGTTGAGACACCAAGCTCAGAAAAATGAATAGACAATATTTGAACTCTGGCATCATTTAACTGGACTTGGTGAATTTTATGTATATGTATATGTATATGATGTATATGTATATGTATATATCAAAATTAATGAAAGGGATCTCTTTCTTTTGGCTACTTTTGTGTTCTATTTCTCAATTTCCAGTTAAAATCAGGTGAAACATTATGTGTGTGCTTATTGACAGTTAGAAATGGGCGGAGAGCCTTGATCAATGGATGGAGCACCCACTTAGGCAAATTGCAAAGTACTGGTCTTATCCTCAATACTGAAAACCAAAAAGTGATATTAAGTTTGGAAGCTATAGATCACATGCATGCACACATAACACACACACACACACACACACACACACACACATACACCACATAATAGACTACAGAAAATTCATCATGTCTAGTTAAAAGATGTCAGAGTTCAAATACTTTGTATTCATTTTTTTTGAGCTTGGTTTCTCAGCCCTAAAAGAAGACAGTGTTTGGTATAGCTCTGTATATCAATAACCATATTTACATTCTCCCATTGCATGTTTATTTCCAATTTAGAATCAGCATTTTCTGAACTAGTATTGGTCATTTCAAGACATACTTATTAAATATAAGAAATCTTTATTTAGTGCATTATTTAACTTATAGTGGTTGAAATCCTCTTTGGGGAGCTTATAATGTCTTAAATGCATGCATCTAGTTGTGAGGGTTGTTTTTTTATAGGATCTGTGAGACTCTTGATGCTATACATTTGCAGCCATTGCAACACCCAATTATCAATGGTATTACTCATGTACAGAAATAACACTGATCCTCTCTCATTCTGCTGAGTCATGACATTTGCTAGATAGGGTAAATTAAATACCTGCTTCCTCCCGAGTTCAATGAGTGATGGGTTGATTGGAATGTTACCCCAACGCAAGTAGGAGAGCCTCTGAGATTCCAAATGAAACATCAGCTTGCCTTTGATGGTAGAAGGAGCAGAGATTTCTTTTGTGTGATGTATTCAGTTTGAATGTGGGGCTGAATCAAGTGTTTCAATACAGCAATAAGAAGAATGTAACATTTGAACTGCAAGTTAGCCATCTTCTATAAAGATTAGTCACAGAGTTTTGAACAGACCCAATTGTTTGTATATTACTTGATTTTAAAAAATTGAATTAACACTGGCATTAAAATATTTTCTTCTGGTCAGTATTTTAAATTCTGATATTCTACAATATTGGGCATGTTACTCGGAATATAAATGACCTTGTGGAAAAAAACAGCATCATGCTTTATTTCCAGGGTTCAGTATGATGGCTATCATTTGGGTAGAAAAATCAAATCAGTGTGTGTTAGAAAACCATGAAAATCACTCTGCTCAGTCATTCTTTGCTCCCTCAAACTTCTTCCCCTCAGGCTAAGTGTCAGTCACACTTCCAGCTTGCAGGGTTCTGAATAATTCATAGAGCTTCCATTGAGCCTTTCACCAAGGATTGATAGTAATGCCACTAATGAAATGTCCTGGCCAGCTGTGGCTAAACTACTCCACATTGCCTGCGTTTATCTAGTCAACTTCCCCAATAAATCTCAGACCATGCTACAACCCTAACAGCTACTCATAGGAACCTCCATTACAGTTCTAAGTAAGGATGGCTAAAGCACCAGCAACAGGATTAGAAAATTTAATAAGCATAGATGGAAAATAGCCTTTAAATATAAATCGATATATTTTTTAATTTGGATCAAATTCTTAATGTTTTACGTGTGCTGTAGGATGCTGGCTGCTAATTATTCCAAGTTCCAGCTTATTGTGTATGAGACATAGAAGTCTAATTTATTATCTGTTTTTTATGTTTTTATGGGGCTTGTTAGCAGAACTCTATTATATCCGACTGACTCCCTGATGTCAAGAAGCCATTCTTGATAAAATATTTAATATAAAAATGAGCCAACAAATCATTGGAATGGTTCTGCTAAGCAGGAAGAGCAGGGCGAGATAGGAAATACTGTTTATGGCACAATTAACAATATTATTGCAATTTCCAAACAACTCTTTAAGCACCATATAGAGGAGCTGCGTATGATGAATGTGATAACCCGCAGCTCTGCAGTGTTTTCTTCTGGGCCAACATGCCGTCTGTTTCCACACCAACGCTAGTTGGTTGTTTTATTGGATTAAAGATTGCACACAGCCAGTTTGAAGTGACAAGACAATAGCAATGATGATACCTTTGTGAGTCCTGCCTAATGTGCCCTCAAGGAAAAACAGCTAATATTTACCAGTCTTACTAAAGACAGATATTTTTATTTATTCTGTTTGTTTGGGGACAGGTTTGAGTCATGACATGATAACTGAGCATTCCTAGAATATAAAGATCAAATAATACACTTTCTTGTTTTTTATTTTTATATTTTTTTCTAATTTTAAAATACAATGTTTTTATATGGCTGAAGCATTACAAATTTCCAAGTAATAGTCAAGTGAGCTGTGTCAGAAGAATGCTTCCAACAACCATAAGCTAGACACAGAGAAGACACACTTTTCCCCACCTTTTCTCAGGAGAGAGATGGGTCTACACTTGTGAGTAACTGTAGCAGCTAGAACAGGCATCTCAAGGTCATCGGCAGAAACAGTAATTAGTGAAACTGCCAGGGGTCACTGTGAAGCTTTTTGAAGACATCCTTGGCATTCCTCTGCTGCTGCTGACATGGGCCCTGCCCTCTGACCCGAGGAACACTTTCAAGCCTTTTCCTTCACAGCAATGTAGAAATTGGGGCACTCCATAGCTTCACTTTCAGTGAGTCCCTGTTGGAGTGCAAATCTCAGTGGTTCATTTGGTATGTTCAGGGCTAAGGTGCTCATTTTCACTGTGGATAAAGTCCATCCAGTGCTTATCAGAGTCACTGCTCAAGACAGAACTGCATCATTGATACAGTTCAGTGTTGTACTTGTCAGTGTATTAATGTGTAAATCCTCCACCACCAGATCCCTAGCCATAATTTCCATGTCCACGTAAAAACAAAATTACCAATTCTAGATAGTACTTGCCAGCATCCTACCTTATTTCCACATTTGGAAGTTATAATGGCACTTCTGATAGAGGAGCTGAAGACTTCCAAATCTGGAAAGAGCCAGAGTATTATGGTTTTGGCCAGAGTAATACACTCAAACAAAATACCAGGTTTATTAGATGTATCTCATTATTTGTGCTTATAAACGGTAATGGCATAATGGTTTCATGTTTGTTTGTAACTCCGCATGCTGTGACAAATGGGCCTTCACAATCTCATTCATGTAAATTGGAATATCATACTTTGTTAATGTTGGGTCTAACTGACTGAAACCTGCATTATTTATATCCAAACACCGAGGTAGAAGCTTGGAAGAAAGCTCAGTAAATGAAATGCTTGTTTTCCATAAGCATTAGGACCTGAGCTTGATACTCAGAATCCATATTTTTAAAAAAAGGTATTATAAACATTGAATGTGTTAGTGAATAGTCTTATTAGAGCACTGGGGAAATAGAGAGAGTTGGATCCTTAGGGATTGAGGAACAAATAGCTATTTGGCAAAATGAGGGACTAAACCTCAAAAGAAAAATGGGAGAGCCCTGAGCGATAACAACTGAGGGTGTTCTTTGTGCTCCTCACATGCACAGTCACACACATGATTCCTTATGCATATGAACACCACACCCTACTTACAAAGAAGATAAAGACTGGTAATACGAAGTCTGCACCAAGATATATCAATGTGGCATGGGTTCTCATACCCATCACACTATTTTGTTTTTATTCTTTTATAACTGGCTGGAGCATCTTTCCGTCTAGTTTGGACTGCATATGACTTTAAATGTATCATAGTATTCACCCTGCATAATTATTTGAGCAAATTGATATGTGTTTTGATTCCTTCACTTTACCATGTTGTGAGTCTTGATAGTGGTATGTTTGGGACTATATATCATTAATATATTCTTGCCAGGAGTCCTACCAAGTCACACAAGTTTTCAGAAAAACCAGAAACTGTTGTTTGAAGGCTCAGTAGTTACTGTGTAATGAGGCTATTAGGGTGATATCTAACTTCTACCCTTCAAACTGGAGTGGAAATTTTATCAATTTCCACTGAAAGCTGTTCTCATTCTCCACAGGCAATGTTTGTCAATGAAGGAAGAGACATGTGTCAGAGTGTCACCTGTAGGTATCCTTCACATCATTTAAAACAATCCATGATTGTACTGCACAGGGATCTGATAGGAGTTATGATTACAAAATAAGAGTAAAGATGATGCTGTCTCCAGAACGGAGGAATTCACCTTCAGAAATGTCTATGGAAAAACCACTATCATATCTCAGTTTAACACAACTTATCTTTTCATTTAAATTAGTAGATTCATGTAAGACAGTCCTGGATTATGGTTGCCATTGCTTATACTGTCAATCTTGTAGCCATGTGACTAAAACTAGAAAAGAAGGGAGTCCCTTAGTGGAAGTCCCAGGCAAACACCTAGTATTTTCTCCCCATAGCAAGCAAACCAGGAGGTATTTGAGGAGAGAATTTTCTGAATGTGAAAACTTCTAAGGAATCAAAATAATTAAATTGTCAGAGATATAAAGGTTTTCAACCTACAAAAAATAACTTCTAGTTCAATTTCATTGTATCAGAGCAACAGAATGACTTTAGGTGGTGTCTAGATTCTGTGTTTTCTGAACACATGCTTCTTTTCATCTTTTTTTCCACATAGTGAAAACCTCTACTTACGTTTAGAGACATTAAACCAATATTTGTAATTCAAAGAACAAGATAAAAATGAAGAAAATGGCACATGTGTATAACATATACACATGAACTGATCCTAACATTTACAAACATAGATATAAAATTTCTTAATTATTTTGGTTATGAGTGGAAGTCTCAGGGAATATACATCACTATGTTAGCTTTGCTACACTGAGAAGAGAAAATCTGAGAAAAATAGACAAAAGGTTTTGTAAGGTTCTGTCCATGTTTACTCTTCTGCATTATTTCGGAGCCTGTCAGGAAGCAAAAGAGCATCAGGAAGGACAGCATGAGATGGATAAGATCTTAAGAGATATAAAAAGTGGAGTGGAGGAAAGACCTGGGGACAAGATAAAGTCCCCGTAAAGACTAAATATCTCATTCATTTTGGTCCAAATCCTTGGTTTCCACCGCCTCCTAAATGCCCATCAGATTACACATTCATCAACAGATTGATCCATTAATGACATGAGAATGCTTGTAAGCCAATAAATTTCTAGCAGCTGAACATGCCAGCAATAGTGCACAGGAATCAAGCCTTTAACATGTAAACCCTTAAGGGACTTTCAGGGCCAGACTATAGCTCATACTAGCTACTGAAGCGTGTGTATCAGTATCAGGCACACATGCATCTCTTTTGAACTATTTTAACTCGGAAATAGAAAAACTCTGTGGAATTACATCTCCATTCCTCTAGCTTTATGAGACAGTCATTTCAGTTTCCAAATGGAAATTCTGATGTGAAAGTGATAGTGTCACTCATTCTGTTAACATTATAAGAGAGAAGACCTGGAGGTGGGGTTAGAGAGAAGT
This sequence comes from Apodemus agrarius, assembly GCA_964023405.1. Lineage (NCBI taxonomy): Eukaryota > Metazoa > Chordata > Mammalia > Rodentia > Muridae > Apodemus > Apodemus agrarius. The sequence continues at coordinate 71,602,571 of OZ030019.1, read as the reverse complement.
TGTAATCTAGTCCAATTCAAGAAATAAAATAAAATTCATGTTGACCATTCAAGCTGAGATAGAATTTAGGTAAAATATCATGGGTAAGAAGAAAAGATTTTCAGAGCTATCTTCAATTGATTTGAGTGGCTCACCTTTTCATATATATATATATATATATATATGTATATATACATATATGTGTGTGTACATAAATATATATAATTTTATTAGATAATTGTTTTATTTATATTTCAAATGGTAGTTCCTTTCCTCCTTACCCCTCTGAAAATCCCCTATCCCATTCCCCCTCCCCCTGTTTACCAGTGCCCCTCCCATTTTCCTGACCTGGCATTCCCCTACACTGGGTCATCGAGCCTTCACAGAACCAATGGCCTCTCTTCTCAATGATTTCTGAAAAGGCCATCCTCTGCTACATATGTAGCTGGAACTGCCTTACCTTTCTAAAGGATTGATTAGGAGATGGTACCAAGCTGTGTTTTCTTCAGATTTCCATAGACCCATCAGATGGAAGCTTCCAATTTTGTGTCCTAAAAGGACAAATAAATATCAGATCTGTGCCCAATTAATCTCTTACTGTAACATATATCCAAGGAATATTTTCACTTACGTTTAATTTTATTTCAGGAAATCATATAAGTGTCAAGGTATTCTCCAGATCATAACACATTTAAGTTTTGGAAAATGAAAACTTTAAAGAATATGAGGAAATGGACAAGCTAAAGGTTGATTGTGATGCATAAAACTCGAGACTTTCAATATCAGGGTTGTTTTTTTCTTCATGTGTAAAGCAAAGCACTGTATGCTAGAATAGGTATAGATAAGATATCTCCTAATTATTGGAGAGAAAAATGGGGAACTTGTGTGAACCTTAGAAAGCAGCTGGGACTCTTATTTGTTCAGTTAGAAATTGTCTTACTTTCCTGTTGTCCTAAGTCTTCAGTTTTTCTTTTTGGTGCTGTGCTATCCAGAGACCGCTGTGTGGGTACTTTTAAAGTAAAAGTGAATGGCTTGTTGTTGTTGTTGTTGTTGTTGTTGTTGATGATGATGATAATGATGATGATGATGATGATGGTGGGGGCAACATGCGGGAACTTCTACAAACCAAACTGTCTCAAACATCACAGTTTTTTGTTTGTTTGTTTGTTTGCTTGCTTTGTATTTTATGGACAAAAACAACACTTTGGCTCACAATTTCAGTTAGCAAAAGCGGGCAGAGGCAGAGCTATGGAAGCACCAAAGCAAGGTTAGTACAGTTAGGAAAGTTCCTGGATCCTGGAACTATGGCTGGGTCTTGGATGTATTATGTTACCGTTCCTATGTTGGCAGGTGTTAGGGCCTAAGAGCTGGACTTGAAGGTCAGAACAGTGTCTTCAACATGGTGTCATTTCTGCTAAGGTTAGTGTACTCTATGTGTAATCTTAGTGTACTCTGAAATGCAATGTCATGGTATAGCAATGTGGTGTTAGTGGCAAATATTTTTAAAGATAGAATCAATAATAGATAATCAACAGAAACTATATATCTGTTTTGTAGACCCAGAGAAGGTCTGAGACAAGCTGAGATTCACAAAATCATGAAATTATCTGTAGCTAAGAATGCCGAGAGAAGAGAATGTTATTTAAAGGAACATAAAACATACTTATTAGCCTTGTACTTATTACATTAACTGAAACTCCATGAGAATGGTTACTTTATCAACCCTGTTTTTTTTAATATTTTAAGCCAATTATGTCTCAGAGCCTAAAAAAGACTGTTAAATGTCTTTAATTGCATATATTTGAGACAGTTACTTGATGGCATAATCCAGATAATTCAACATGGGCTTGCAACCAGAATACTAAACTTAAAAAGAAACAACAAAACCTTGCTGTCCTTGGAGAAATTTGAATATCTATTCTATATTCATGACTCTGCTAAAATTCTTGTATCAGTTTGAGCTTGGAGGTTTTGCTGATGTTGTTTTGCAAAAAGGGAGAGGAAGGAAGGAAGAAACAAAGGAAGAAAGGAAGGAAGGAAGGAAGTTCTATTTAGTCACTTCCTAATGGGTTAAGGCAATAACTTTCACTATAACTATTCTTCTACCTATGTTAGCATAAACTGTTGCCCCACACTGCTCTCCACAGTCCCCTCTCCTTTTTTCACTCTTTCTCCTTTCTTCATTATCCCCACTAAAAAAAGTAGCTCAATTATAACTTGCTTTGTCTCACAATGACATTTGGAAATTATTTTCTGTATTTAATTTGTTAACAAGTAGATTTTTTTCACATATGCCAAAATATATAAAACACATATTGTACCATCTGGACAAAGCTTTTGCCCATCTGGAATGTACTATCCTGGAAGCAGTGCAAACTTTTTCTAAATCTAGTGCTTTCTCCATTTAAAAGACCCATGCATTTGAATCAAATTATAACTAAAAACAAAATCCCTGAAAATTCCCAGACAATGGCTGGTGTAATTTAGCCACCATGCCTATGTCAAATCACTTTTACACAGCAGGTAGATTGTAATAATCTTACTTCGGGTTATTTAGCTTGAAAGGTTCTATTCCTAACCCAAGCCCTATTGATTCCCTGTCCTGATTTTGTTCAAGGGAGATTGTTTAGATTGCCACTATGTCAGTCAAACCTGATGGGATTTTTTTTCTTTGAATCTAGCTGGACCAGGTCTAATAGAATTGTTAGGTGATTCATAGTTTAAACAAAGCTGTCATGAGAGTCTTTGTTGCTCAGATCACATAAGACGTTATTAGCTCTGCACTGTGTCTGTTGAGATCTTGTTTTATATTGCTGAAAACTTTCATGAATTAGCAATACTGACATGAGCCTGGCATGGGTCGAAATCACTAGCTACTATAGAATGATTTCTTGAATGTGGGGAAAAGAAAGGTTATGAAGTTGGTAATTTGGGATTTAAGTTGGAGTTCTGATATTTAAAATATAAGCTTAGATTTTTTTAGAATAAATTAAAAGTGTTTTTTGTAAGACTATATGTACAAAATGCTAGACTATAGTCATATGGATGGGGTAGAGTTTATGCTCAGGTAGCCATTAATATTACAGCCAGTGCTGTAATCGAGGTCCTGAAAAGGTGGAGCAGGATGACAACTGGAGGAGAGGTTTAGGGGACGGGGAAAATTTTCTTCAGGGCATGTAACAGTGAAGGTTGTTTGTTTTTGATTGATTGACTGATTGATGTTTCTACCATTGCATATAAATTCCATATTATGTATATAAATAAAAAATAAAATGTTCTCCATCTGCATTGTTTCCTGCATCATAAGTGAAACCTGGCCATTGCTAGAGCTTAGGCAGTCAGCTTGTGGAAGAGATATCTATGCTGCTTTAGGGAGTGATTACAGAGTCTGGAGAGCTGGGTTTAGCAATGCAAACGTTGAAAATAGTTATTTAAGAAGAGATGCCCACCAGCAGCTTTTTCAATCAGACAAAGGTTCCCAATACATGCGATGAATATAAAATGCATTTGTCCTGTGATTTGTCTAAATTTATGATCACTTAATCTTGACAATGGAATCTTGGCAGCACTAATTTCTTCCTTGTAGCTATTATTTTCCACTATTCCCTAACTATGACTTAGATTTTCAAATTCACCTCATGCTTGTTTGTATGTGTGGGTCAAAAGAATTCATGTAAACAAAGGTATATAAGGTAAGATATAAAATGTTATTTTATTTTTTATTTATTTAGATTCCAAAAGTTGCCCTCCTTCCTGGTCCCCCCTCTCTGAGTTCTTCACCCCATCACCCCTCTCCACTGCCTGCCTCTGAGAGGGTGTCCCTTCACCTGCACACTCACCCCAACCTCATCCCCATCAGCACCCCTCTTCCCTGGGGTATCAAATTTCCACAGGATTAAGTGTATCCTCCCCAGGTAGTTCTCTGCTACATATATGCCTGGGGCTAAGACCAGCAAATGTGTGTTTCTTGGGTTTTGGCTTAGAATCTGGGAGCTCTGAGGTGTCCAGGTTAGTTGGCCCTGTTCTTCCTATGGGTTGTAATCCCCTTCAGCTTCTCCAGTTCTTCCTCTAACTCTTCCCTATTAGACCCTGACCTTAATCCAATGGTTGGGTATATCTGCATTTGTCCCAATCAGTTGTTGGTAGAGCCTCTCAGAGGACAGCCTTGCCACGCTCCTGCCTGCACTCATGATAAGGCCTCAGTAATAGTGTCAGGGTTTGATGCCTGCCCCTGGGATGGATCCCAGGTTGGCCTGGTCACTGGGTAGCCTTTCTTTCAGTCTTTGCTCCAGTTTTGTCCCTGCATTTCCTTTAGGCAGGAAAAATCATGGATTAAAATTTTTAAAGATTTAAAATGGTGGATGGTCCCCTGCCTCAACTGGGGACCCTGTCTATCTATTGGAGGTGGTCCCTTCACTGTTGGGCATTTTGGCTAATGTCATTCACTGAGTCCTCTTGACCCCTCACATCCCAGGTCTCTTGACTCTCTAGAGGTTCCCCTTGTCCCCTAAACCCAACTGCTGCATATTTCAATTCATTCTTGCTAGAGTTTTTGATCTTAGACATTCTGATTTTTGTAAGGTGGAGTTTTGGGGTCATTATAATTTTATTTCCCTGATGATTAAGGATGTGGAACATTTCTTTTTTTTGTTTTGTTTTGTTTTTGTTTTTTTTTTTTTATTTTCTATATTCTATGTTTACATTCCAAAGGCTTTCCCCTTTCCCAGTTCCCCCCTCCCTATGTCCCATAGTTCCTCTCCCCCCCAACTATTCCCCAATCATTCCCCCTCCCCCCACAGTTTCTCTACAAAACTGGATCCAATCTTTCCAGGCCCAGGGTCCTCTCCTTTCTTCTTGGGAATCCTTTGACGTGCTAATTGTGCCTTGAGTATTTAGGGCTTCTGGGCTCATTAATATCCACTTATCAGTGATTGCATTTCATGTGTATTCTTTTGTGATTGGGTTAGCTCACTCAGGATGATATTTTCCAGGTCTAACCATTTACCTACAAATTGCATGAATTCATTATTTTTAATTGCTGAGTAGTATTCCATTGTATAAATATATCACATTTTCTGTATCCATTCCTCCTTTGAGGGATATTTGGGCTCCTTCCAATTTCTGGCTATTATAAACAAGGCTGCTATAAACATAGTGGAGCATGTGTCTTTATTGTATGCAGGGGAATCCTCTGGGTATATGCCCAGGAGTGGTATGCCAGGGTCCTCTGGAAGGAACATGCCCAATTTTCTGAGGAACCGCCACACTGATTTCCAGAGCGGTTTTACCATTTTGCAATCCCACCAACTGTGGAGGAGTGTTCCTCTTTCTCCACATCCTCGCCAGCATTTGTTGTCTCTTGAGTTTTTAATCTTAGCCATTCTGACTGGTGTGAGGTGGAATCTCAGGGTTGTTTTGATTTGCATTTCTCTGATAACTAACGATGTTGAACATCTCTTAAGGTGTTTCTCAGCCATCCGAATTTCTTCTGGTGAAAATTCTTTGTTTAGCTCTGTACCCCATTTTTTGATAGGGTTATTTGGTTCTTTGGGGTCTAACTTCTTGAGTTCTTTGTATATATTGGATATTAGGCCTCTGTCAGATGTGGGGTTGGTGAAGATCTTTTCCCACTTTGTTGGTTGTCGTTTTGTCCTTCTGACAGTGTCCTTTGCCTTGCAGAAACTTTGTAATTTTATGAGGTCCCATTTGTCAATTCTTGATCTTAGTGCATAAGCTATTGGTGTTCTGTTCAGGAACTTTCCCCCTGTGCCTATGTCCTCCAAGGTCTTCCCAAGTTTCTTTCCTAATAGTTTCAGTGTGTCTGGTTTTATGTGGAGGTCCTTGATCCACTTGGAGTTGATCTTAGTGCAAGGAGATAAGAGTGGGTCAATTCGCATTCTTCTGCATGTTGACCTTCAGTTGAACCAGCACCATTTGTTGAAAAGATTATCTTTTTTCCACTGGATAGTTGTGGCTCCTTTATCAAAGATCAAGTGACCATAAGTCTATGGGTTAATTTCTGGGTCTTCAATCCTATTCCATTGATCCACTTGCCTGTTGCTGTACCAATACCATGCAGTTTTTAACACAATTGCTCTGTAGTACTGTTTAAGGTCAGGGATATTGATTCCCCCAGAAGTCCTTTTATTGTTGAGAATAGTTTTAGCTATCCTGGGCTTTTTGTTGCTCCAGATGAATTTGAGAATTGCTCTTTCTAGATCTATAAAGAATTGAGTTGGGATTTTGATGGGGATCGCATTGAATCTGTATATTGCTTTTGGTAAGATGGCCATTTTTACTATATTGATCCTGCCAATCCAGGAGCAAGAAATATTTTTCCATCTTCTGAGGTCTTCTTCGATTTCTTTCTTCAAGGACTTGAAGTTCCTGTCATACAGATCTTTCGCTTGTTTGGTTAGAGTTACACCAAGGTACTTTATGTTGTTTGTGGCTATTGTGAAGGGTGTTATTTCCCTAACTTCTTTCTCAGCCTGCTTGTCCTTTGAGTACAAGAAGGCCACTGATTTGCTTGAGTTAATTTTATAACCAGCCACTTTGCTGAAGTTGTTTATCAGCTGTAGAAGTTCTCTGGTGGAGTTTTTTTGGGTCACTTAAGTAAACTATCATATCATCTGCAAATAATGATAGTTTGACTTCTTCCTTTCCAATTTGTATCCCTTTGACTTCCTTATGTTGTCTAATTGCTCTCGCTAGAACTTCAAGTACTATATTGAAAAGATATGGAGAGAGAGGGCAGCCTTGTCTAGTCCCTGATTTTAGTGGGATTGCTTCAAGTTTCTCTCCATTTATTTTGATGTTGGCTACTGGTTTGCTGTAGATTGCTTTTACTATGTTTAGGTATGGGCCTTGAATTCCTGCTCTTTCCATGACTTTTAGCATGAAAGGATGCTGAATTTTGTCGAATGCTTTTTCAGCATCTAATAAGATGACCATGTGGTTTTTTTCTTTTAGTTTGTTTATGTAGTGGATTACATTGACGGATTTCCATATGTTGAACCATCCCTGCATCCCTGGGATGAAGAATACTTGATCATGGTGAATGATCGTTTTGATGTGCTCTTGGATTCAGTTGGCAAGAATTTTATTTAGTACTTTTGCATTGATATTCATAAGAGAAATTGGCCTGTAGTTCTCTTTCTTTGTTGGATCTTTTTGTGGTTTAGGTATTAGGTTAATTGTGGCTTCAAAGAATGAGTTGGGCAGTATCCCTTCTGTCTCTATTTTGTGGAATAGTTTGAAAAGTATTGGCGTTAAGTCTTCTTTGAAGGTCTAGTAGAATTCTGCACTAAAACCATCTGGTCCCGTACTTTGCTTGGTTGGGAGGCTTTCTATAACCCCTTCTATTTCTTTAGGGGTTATGGGACTATTTAGCTGATCTATTTGATGCTGATTTAATTTTGGTATTTGGTATCTGTCTAGGAAATTGTCCATTTCCTCTAGATTCTCCAGTTGTTTTGAGTATAGACCTTTGTAGTAGGATCTGATGATCTTTTGAATTTCCTCAGTTTCTGTTGTTATGTCTCCCTTTTCATTTCTAATTTTGTTAATTTGTATACTGTCTCTGTGTCCTTTGGTTAGTCTGGCTAGGGGTTTATCTATCTTGTTGATTTTCTCAAAGAACCAGCTCCTGGTCTTGTTGATTCTTTGTATGGTTCTCTTTGTTTCTATTTGATTGATTTCAGCCCTGAGTTTGATGATTTCTTGTCTTCTACTCCTGCTGCGTGAATTAACTTGCTTTTCTGCCAGGGCTTTAAGGTGTGCAGTTAAGCTGCTAGTGTATGCTCTCTCCAGTTTCTTTTTGGATGCACTTAGAGCTATGAGTTTTCCTCTTAGCACTGCTTTCATTGTGTCCCATAGATTTGGGTAGGTTGTACCTTCATTTTCATTGAATTCTAAAAAGTCTTTGATTTCTTTTTTTATTTCTTCCTTGACCAAGGTGTCATTGAGTAGAGTATTGTTCAGTTTCCATGTGTATGTGGGCTTTCTGTTGTTTTTGTTGCTATTGAAGACCACTCTTACTCCATGGTGATCTGATAGGAGGCATGGGATTAGCTCGATCTTCTTGTATTTGTTGACATCTGTCTTGTGACCAATTATATTTTGGAGAAGGTACCATGTGGAGCTGAGAAAAAGGTATATTCTTTAGCTTTAGGATGAAATGTTCTATTTATATCTGTTAAATCCAATTGGTCCAGAGTTTCAATTAGTTTCACTGTGTCCCTGTTTATTTTCTGCTTTCCTGATCGGTCCATTGAGGAGAGTGGAGTGTTGAAGTCACCCACAATTATTGTGTTGGTGTAATGTGTGCTTTAAGCTTTAGTAAGGTTTCTTTTACAAATGAGGGTGCCCTTGCATTTGGAGTATAGATGTTCAGTATTGAGATCTCTTCTTGGTGGATTTTCCCTTTGGCCAGCAAGAAGTGACCTTCTGAGTCTCTTTTGATGATTTTAGGTTGGAAGTCAATTTTATCTGATATTAGAATGGCTACTCCAGCTTGTTTCCTGAGACCATTTGCTTGTAAAATTGTCTTCCAGCCTTTTACTCTAAGGCGGTGTTTGTCTTTAACACTGAGATGTGTTTCCTGTATGCAGCAAAATGTAGGGTCCTGTTTCTGTATCCAGTCTGTTAATCTATGTCTTTTTATTGGGGAATTGAGTCCATTGATGTTAAGAGATATTAAGGAATAGTAATTATTACCTCCAGAATTTTTGAAATTATATTTATTTATTTTATTTATTTTTTATATTCGAGAGGTTACCTTCTTTTGGGTTTGATGAGAGGAGGTTTCTATCTTGCTTCTTCCCGGGTGTAGTTTCTGTCCTTGTCTTGGTGTTTTCCCGCTATTATCCTTTGTAGGGCTGTGTTTGTGGAAAGATATCGTGCAAATTTGGTTTTGTCATGGAATACCTTGATGTCTCCATCTATGGCGATTGAGAACTTTGCTGGGTAATGTAGTTTTGGCTGAAGTTTGTGTTCTCTTAGAGTTTGCATTATATCTGCCCAGGATCTTCTAGCTTTCATGGTCTCAGGTGAGAAGTCTGGTGTTATTCTGATAGGTCTTCCTTTATAAGTTACTTGGCTTTTTTCTCTTGCTGCCTTTAATATTCTTTCTTTGTTTAGTACATTTGGAGTTTTGATTATTATGTGACTGGATGTATTTTTGTTCTGATCCAGTCTGTTTGGGGTACTATATGCTTCTTGTATATTCATGGGCATCTCTCTCCTTAGGTTGGGGAAGTTTTCTTCCATAATTTTATAGAAGATATTTGCTGGCCCTTTAACTTGTAAATCTTCATTCTCGTGTATACCTATAATCCTTAGGTTTGGTCTTCTCATTGTGTCCTGGATTTCCTGGATGTTTTGGGTTACAGCCTTTTTGCATTTAGTATTTTCTTTGACTGTTGAATCAATGGTTCCTATGGTATCTTTGGCTTCTGATATTCTGTCTTCTATCTCTTGTATTCTATTGTTGATATTTGCATCTATGGCTCCTGATTTCTTCCCAAAGCTTTCTATCTCCAATGTTGTCTCCCTCTGCGATTTCTTAGTTGTTTCTACTTCTGTTTTTAGTACCTGGATGGATATGCTCAGATCTTTCGCTTGCTTGATTGTGTTTTCATGTATTTCTTTAATAGATTTTTGTGTTTCCTCTTTCATAGCTTCTACTTGTTGGCCCACGTTCTTCTGTATTTCTTTAAGTGATTTTTGTCTTTCTTCCTTATGGTCTTCTTCTTTTTGATCCATCTTCTCCTGCATTTCTTGAAGTGATTTTTGTATGTGCCTTGTAAAAGCTTCTAACTTTTGATCCATTTTCTCCTCTATTTCTTTAGGAGATTTTTCTATGTGTTCAGCTACCAGCATCCTGACCAGTGATTTTATTTCCAAGTCTTGTTTTTCTGGTGTTTTGGGGTATCCAGGGCTTCCTGTTGTTGGTGAACTGGGTTCAGATGCTGTCATGTTGCCTTGATTTCTGTTAGTGACATTCCTTCGTTTACCTTTTGCCATCTGGTTATTTCTGGTGTTAGTTGACCTTGTTGTCACTGGCTGGTGTTTTAATCTCCTGTGAGGCTGGGCTTACCTGTTGTTTCTCTACTGGTGGTTATGCGTGATTGCTGCTCAATGGGATCACGAGCTGGCTGCCACCTGCTGACTTTGTGCATGGCCTGAGGTCTCTGGGAAGTGTGGGGGAGTGCAGCAGAGCCTTGGCGTGTGCTGCTGGGCCTGCCTAGTAGCGAGAGCCTAGCAGAAACCCCCACGTGGTAGCCCCTGATGGATTCTGTCTTCCTGTGCCTTTCCAGCTGTGTTCTGGTTGCAATATGGAGGCCTGCCGCTATCGCTGGTCCGGGGTCCTGGGGAGCTGGGTGGCTCCAGCTGCCTAGGTGCATGGCCTAAGCTCGCAGGGACGTGCGGCAGAGCCTAGGCGCCCACCACTGGGCCCGCCTGGGGTTGAGAGCTTAGCAGATCTCCCTGCTCTAGCCCCAGAACAAGTCTGTGTACCTGCACCTTTCCAGTTGTGTCCTGGTTGCAATATGGAGGCCTGCCGCTATTGCTGGTCCGGGGTCCTGGGGACCTGGGTGGCTCCAGCTGCCTTGGTGCATGGCCTAATCTCGCAGGGACATGCAGCAGAGCCTAGATGCCCCCCACTGGGCCTGCCTGGGGTTGAGAGCTTAGCAGATCTCCCTGCTCTAGCCCCAGAAAGAGTCTGTGTACCTGCACCTTTCCAGCTGTGTACTGGTTGCAATATGGAGGTCTGCCGCTATCCGAACATTTCTTTAAGTGCTTCTCAGCCCTTAAATTCAAGAGTCCTCTGCTGAGAATTCTCCATTTAGGTCTGTACCTCATTTTTTAAATTGGCTTATTTGGACTTTTGGAGTCTAACTTCTTCAGTAACCCTATATCCAATAGAGGGCTAATATCTAAAATGTTATTTTAAAGCAATCGTTTTAAAACTATATTCAAAGAATCTCTAGATTGTCATTGAACAACTAAATAATTAAAATGAGTAGAAAAATGCAGCTTTAACTGAGCAGGTCTACTATTCATTTCTTTATGTGTAGGATTAAACAAAGAGCAGATGTAAAAGCATACTAATTTAAAATAGAATGGATTTCTTTCAGGATTTCCAAGGTTCTGTGTTTGTGATTTCCATAATCAAGGCTTTTGAACAGACTCTGTTTTCCAATCATGTAAGAGTTTAAGTATGGAAGTAAAGCCTTTTATAGATTCTTTGTTCTGCTCTACTGGGATAATCCCAGGGTGTCTAAATATTGGATATCACCCCTCCTTACCAGAAAGGACAAACAGAAATCTAAGAATGGACACAAATCTAGGGAAAGCACCTTAAGATGACTCCAAGGTCACACTCACTACATCAATTGTGTTCTATTGGCTCAAACTTAGTCCTACAGTTATACTTAGCTAGGAGAGAGACTCAGAGTGTGATTAGTACTTGTAAGCACCTGCCAGCTAAGGCTTAGCACTTCTTGGTTTTTTTAATGGTTATAATGAAAACTAAAATCTGATGGAGAAAAAAAATTTTTTATCACACAGTCTCTTGTTTTGTCTCAAATTTCATTGCTACCAAATTTTTATTGATTAAGCCTTTCATGTAAGGCTTCAGGCAATCATGGCACAGATGTATAACAATGACATTAAAAAGCAAATATTAAACTTAATGTCAGTGTTGAGAAATATGCAGGCTTGTGTTTTACATGCTATTTTATAAATACTTTTGAAATGTTTTCAAATCCTTGACCTTTATTTTTTGGATAAAAATTCCTAAGTGAACTATTGCTGCTTGCATTTGACATGAAAAAAGACAAATTTTAAAAGGCATGATATAAGTTGAACCATTTAGCTTATATGAAATTACACAATGAATGAATGCTTTTTAAGCCCATTCAACTTTTTGTTGAATAAATTAGAAATTATTAAATAGACATTTGAGCACTTAAAAGTGCACATTAAGTTGAACTATTTTAGATGGGTATCATATTTTCTCTTTTCAAATAGCAAAACGGAAGCAATAGAAGCAAATAAACATAATTTATAATACTCATTTAATTAGTACATATTTTAATTCAGTATTATAATTTGTAATATTATCTAGTTATTTAATAATAGTTATCAAAATATAAACAATTTCAATTCAAGTGAAACTCATTAGAAAATTCTCTAAAAGTACAAAAGAATTGCCAATGTATTGTATATAAGTAAACCACTTAATTGTAATACATTGGAGGGGAAAAAGGAACCCTAAAAATAGTGGGGCATTACAAAGTCTTGAAAGAAAAATGTTTCAAAGTGGCAATTCCAACATATCAGAATTATGTTTTAGATATAAAGGAAAAAATAATGACAGACTAAGGACTGAGTTAGTTTGTCCTTACCCAACATGACAACTAGATTGAGAAGAAAGTTCTCTTGTGTGGCAGTAAGCAGCACAGACCATTCTTCAAATGCAGAAGAAAACAAACAGAAAGGTAATTATGCTGAAAGGTTGAAGGGCACTATGAATGTATTTTTATATTCTCTCAAGTGGCTTAAAAATATAATTGCATGAAAAGTTAACAGATTGTATCAGTCAACTCATATTAAATAGGGATGAAATATATAACAAAGACAATAAATTTCAGAGAGAAATGAATTTAATTTGTATTAGAGTTTCTATATATTTACAGTTTAAAAGAATTATTTTTTCAATATGTAGTTTTTCAATAAGTGTTTTGCTTGGATGTGCATCAGACACATGACAGATGCCTGAAGAGGACCAACCAGCACCTCAGTGCCCTAGAATCCTGAGGACATATAACCTATGTCTGCTGCAAGAGCAGCCAGTGTTCTTAAATGCTAATTCCTCTTGGTTCCATATTCTCTTAGAATTAAATTAATAGTTATATAAAACTATCTTATCTGGTATTCATTGTAATTCCTATAACACTGTAATTCCAAATTTCTATACCTCAGTGCCATTTCTAAAAGCTATAGTCTAAACATGAACCCTAAATCCACAGGTAAGAGTGGCTCCTACCCTTCACTAAAGAAGCTTGTCTTTGTAGCAGACAGAGAACATCACAGAAAACAACTACTCAAAAAGCAGAAAGCACACAGATCAAGATGTACCCAGCCTCGATGCATGTGTCAATACCACAATTCTAATACTACGGCTCAGGGAACATTATAGAAGATGGGACAGAAAGATTGTAACAGCTCAAGGACCAGAAACTCTGCTATGACTCCTAGAAATAAGAGAGACACTACACCCAAGATACCACTACAATATGGCTTCCTAAATAAGACCTGAACAATGACAACAAATAGACATGCAAGCACTCAAAGTGTCCTATCTCCAGACAAATAACTATAGGCAACAAATGACATCAAGGAGAGGAAGAATTAGTGTTTCCAAAGGATGAACCTAATTGATTAGCCAAAACTCCAAATAAGCAAATAAATAAACTCAAGAGGATATATGTGTGTGTGTGTGTGTGTGTGTATACATATATATAAACATATATGTATATATACAGTTTTCAATAAAGTACATATATATGAGATACAATATACATTGAATATTGATGATATTTGTGTATATATAATGTGTATGTATTTCTAACATACTTATCCACATCTAATAAGGTTAATTTTTGTATCTTCTTCAGGTCTCTTGTTATATAATATGAGAGATGAAATCTGATCTGCTATTTTATCATAACCAGAACAGAGATACTGAATTCAAATTGAACATCTGCATGTAGACTTGTGACTACAAACTATTGTGGTACAGTCTACCTGTGGAACTATACTGTAATATTTAAAATACTAAGATGCAAGTCAAATATAGCTGTTTCCCCTTCTACATATTTTAAAGTAAAATTTATCTTTATAATGACATATAATGACATGTGAAATCATACTGTATTGTATATAAATTTATGTAACACATGTGAGTATATATTCAAATAGATTTCAGATAACATGAAAATACTCAGTTTTAGTATTGTGTACAAAATGATACAGTTTTTTGAAAGGGTTCTTCAAATTTGCATTAAATATAGATACTTCATAAATTTTTCTTTGTTTTTTTCTCTTATTGAAGATAGTTCTGTTTTTCTCACATAATATATCCTGATTAATGTTTCTCCTCCCTCTGTTTCTCCCAGTTTCTGTTTATTTCTCCTCCCATCTGGATCCACTCCCCTTAATATATGCAGGTCTATGTGCCTTGTGACTTTCAAACACAAATTAGAGTGCTTTTTTCATTAGCTCAGTTTTTTTTGCTGAGAGTTAAAGAGCCATTCATATTATTATAGATATAAAAATATAACAGTTCTAGAATGAAAGAGTGAATTCTATAGTTTATAAGATTACAGAATTATAATGCCAAAATATGTAAAATCCTGAGAAGTATATGAACCTGGTTATTTAAATTTTTACAGGTGCTAAATTTTTTTCTTTTTAAAATTACTTCCTTTTGAAAATTTTATAACATGTATACAATGTTTTCTGATTACTGCCACGCACAACTTTTATTTTGATCTCTTCTTATCATCCCTCTCAAACTCCTCTCTTCACCGAGTTCCTTTCACCGACTCATTACTCCTAGCTTGGTTTTGTGACCTATTTATCCTACCGGAGCTTTCTGTATGACTGTGGGATAGAGCTGTGCCCTGGAGTCTAGTGAGATCATCAGCAGGTATGCTTTGCAGGGAACCATTTCTCTCTCCCTGAATCTATCACCCTCTAATTGTTCAACAACAAAAGGGAAGCCTCCATTAGCCTGCTCATCACCCATGCCTAACTGTTGATTAGCACACTTTAGTTTAGATTCATTGCAGGTATGTGCATTTTCTGTGAGTATGGATGAGAGGTACGCCTGACTCAAGAGATGGCAGTTCACAGTCTTCCTGCTTATCTTTTGTTTCTAACATTCTTTCCATGTCCTGTCTCCCTTTTAAATGATGTTCTGTGAGGCTTCAAGAAGATGGCATACATATTTTGTGTTGTTGTTGTTGTTGTTGTTTATGACTGACTACTTATTTCCCATTTCTCTCACCCACTATTCCACCCTAAGTTTCTGGACTCAACTTTCACTAAAAAATGAGTCTACTTTCATTAAGAGTAGGAAGACAAAAACATAAATATTGAAAAGGCAGGCTTATTATATCCTGGTTGGCTGAAGCAAAACAAAACCACCAAAAATAGTTTTCAGTTCCCTTCAGACTGGCCCATGATCTCCTCTGCCATGCATTTCACCCAGGTTTATAATACCAGCATGGGGTCCTCCTGCGGTGGAGATCCCAACTCAATCATAGCTTAGTTGCTTTCCTCGGTACCACTATTGCTCAATTGTGAACATCTTGCATGGCTAACTGTTCACATAATCGAATTCACATCTGGGTAAACTCAGTTATGATTATTCTTCACCAGTAGCATGCATAGCACTTTCTGGATCTATGATTGCTTATCAGTGAGGAGAGAGCTTCTAGTTGAATTCCAGATTAATTTTTCTTTCTTTCTTTCTTTCTTTCTTTCTTTCTTTCTTTCTTTTTTTTTTTTTTTTGATTTTTCGAGACAGGGTTTCTCTGTGTAGCCCTGGCTGTCCTGAAACTCACTCTGTAGACCAGGCTGGCCTCGAACTCAGAAATCCGCCTGCCTCTGCCTCCCAAGTGCTGGGATTAAAGGTGTGCGCCACCACGCCCGGCCCAGATTAATTTTTCTATTTCATACATCCAAGGTTTGATAGCCTTTAGCAATAAGGTCTTATCACCAAACTCTGTCATGCAACCAAAAGGAATAGTAAGTGTTTGCATTGCTTTGAGGACATTTAAATCTTCCTGGTCAATAGTACCTGAGGACATATCCCAGATCTAGCAATGGGGATATTTTTTTTACTTCTGGAAGCAACTTTACCCAATCATGCAGAGGATAGTCCTTCAACTTTAAAAAAGAATATGATTTTGCTTTAAGTTAAAAATTATCTATTTTAATTTAGTAGCCTTTCTTACGGAATCTTCATATGTTCTTAATTTAAGATAATTTTGTATTCAGAGCCAATGTTTCTTAAAAACATTTTCCCCTGAAGTGTACAGTTTACTCAATGTTGATTTTTCTAACTATTATCTAAGTATGCTAATATCTTATATATAATTCAAACACTAAGATACCTTTATAATGAATGTTTGTTTCTCCACATTGTAGCTCAATATCTTTAAAATATTTAACCTAAGAGTCTGACATTGTTTCTTAACATATCTGCTTGTAATTATTTTTGTTTTATGTGTTAGGGATGCGGCTGTATGGAAGTTGATTTTGCCTCAAAAAATTTAAAACTAAATAAAACATTTAAATGGGTTGCTATATCTTTGGGATAGGAAATTGAGTACAAAGATGATTTTATTGAATATACCAGTAATATTGCAAGATAGTCACAGCAGACTATGTAATGTTGTCTCCATTCTCTTCAAACTGATATTAAAACTGACCTCCCGTAGACACTGAAATATTAAAGGAGATATGTATGTTGTCTATGACCATCAATTGAATAATTCATGGATTTTTATATAACCTTCCTATCCCTTAGATTTGTATTACCAATTGATTTTTGCTAAATTACTCTTGAACTCAAGATGTCTTCATGTCATCATGTATACATATAGTTGTAGATATAAGTCTTATGACTAGAAAGAAAGTCATTAAAATAAAACAAATTATTAATGTAGTATAAACTTCCATAGGAAAAAAATCAATATACTGTGGAAAGTTCATTTGTGATTTCATTAAGAAAAAAACCAGAGGCAGCAGTTGTGGTAAGCCTCCATATTGCTACCAGGACACAGCTAGAGAGGCCCAGGTAGACAGACTCCAGCCTGGGCTACCATCACGCTGGTGGATCCACCAGGCTCTTGCCACCAGGCAGGGCCAGGGCCGAGGCTCTACAAGACTTCTCCACGCCCTCCAGACTTGCACCAAGGCAGCTGGGAGCAGCCTGCCCACTGTCCCTTACAGCAGCGGTCACGGTAGGCCTCCAGATTACTAACAGGACACAGCTAGAGAGGCCCAGGTAGACAGACTCCAGCTGGGGCTACCATCACACAGGTGGATCCACAAGGCTCTCGCCACCAGGCAGGGCCAGGGCCGAGGCTCTGCAGGACTTCTCCACGCCCTCCAGACTTGCACCAAGGCATCTGGGAGCAGCCTGCCCACTGTCCCTTAGAGCAGCTATCTAGGTAGGCCTCCATATTGCTACCAGGACACAGCTAGAGAGGCCCAGGTAGACAGAGTCCAGCCGGGTCTACCATCGCACTTTACCCAGCAAAACTCTCAATTGCCATAGATGGAGACATCAAGGTATTCCATGACAAAACCAAATTTGCACGTTATCTTTCCACAAATCCAGCCCTACAAAGGATAATGGGGGAAAACACCAACACAAGGAAGGAAACTACACCCCAGAAGAAGCAAGATAGAAATCCCCCCTCATCAAACCCAAAAGAAGATAAACTCTCAAATATAAAAAAAAATTCAAAAATGTCAGGAGGTAATAATTACTATTCCTTAATATCTCTTAACATCAATGGACTCAATTCCCCAATAAAAATACATAGACTAACAGACTGGATACAGAAACAGGACCCTACATTTTGCTGCATACACGAAACACATCTCAGTGTTAAAGACAAACACCACCTTAGAGTAAAAGGCTGGAAGACAACTTTACAAGCAAATGGTCTCAGGAAACAAGCTGGAGTAGCCATTCTAATATTAGATAAAATCGATTTCTAACCTAAAGTCATCAAAAGAGCCTCAGAAGGTCACTTCTTGCTGGTCAAAGGGAAAATCCACCAAGAAGAGCTCTCAATACTGAACATCTATGCTCCAAATGCAAGGGCACCCTCATTCGTAAAAGAAACCTTACTAAAGCTTAAAGCACACATTACACCTAACACAATAATTGTGGGTGACTTCAACACTCCACCCTCCTCAATGGACCGATCAGGAAAGCAGAAACTAAACAGGGACACAGGGAAACTAATTGAAACTTTGGACCAATTGGATTTAACAGATATATATATATAGAGAGAGAACATTTCATCCTAAAGCTAAAGAATATACCTTTTTCTCAGCACCACGTGGTACCTTCTCCAAAAGTGATCATATAATTGGTCACAAGACAGATGTCAACAAATACAAGAAGATCGAGCTAATCCCATGGCTCCTATCAGATCACCATGGATTAAGAGTGGTCTTCAATAGCAACAAAAACAACAGAAAGCCCACATACACATGGAAACTGAACAATACTCTACTCAGTGACACCTTGGTCAAGGAAGAAATAAAAAAATAAATCAAAGACTTTTTAGAATTCAATGAAAATGAAGGTACAACCTACCCAAATCTATGGGACACAATGAAAGCAGTGCTAAGAGGAAAACTCATAGCTCTAAGTGCATCAAAAAAGAGACTGGAGAGAGCATACACTAGCAGCTTAACAGCACACCTAAAAGCCCTGGAAGAAAAGAAGTTAATTTACCCAGGAGGAGTAGAAGACAGGAAATCATCAAACTCAGGGCTGAAATCAATCAAGTAGAAACAACAAAAAAAAAACCATACAAAAAAGCAACAAAATCAGGAGCTGGTTCTTTGAGAAAATCAACAAGATAGATAAAACCCTAGCCAGACTAACCAAAGGACACAGAGACAGTATCCAAATTAACAAAATTAGAAATGAAAAGGGGGACATAACAACAAAAACTGAGGAAATTCAAAAGATCATCAGATCCTACTACAAAGGTCTATACTCAACACAACTAGAGAATCTGGAGGAAATGGACAATTTCCTAGACAGATATCAAATACCAAAATTAAATCAGCATCAAGTAGATCAGCTAAATAGTCCCATAACCCCTAAAGAAATAGAAGGGGTTATAGAAAGCCTCCCAACCAAAAAAAGTACAGGACCAGATGGTCTTAGTGCAGAATTCTACCAGACCTTCAAAGAAGACTTAACACCAATATTCTTCAAATTATTCCACAAAATAGAGACAGAAGGGACACTGCCCAACTCATTCTTCCAAGCCAGAATTATGCTGATACCTAAACCACAAAAAGATCCAACAAAGAAAGAGAACTACAGGCCAATTTCTCTTATGAATATCCATGCAAAAATGCTAAATATAATTCTTGCCAACCAAGAACACATCAAAATGATCATTCACCATGATCAAGTAGGCTTCATCCCAGGGATGCAGGGATGGTTCAATATACGGAAATCCATCAATGTAATCCACTACATAAACAAACTAAAAGAAAAAAACCACATGGTCATCTCATTAGATGCTGAAAAAGCATTTGACAAAATTCAGCATCCTTTCATGCTAAAAGTTTTGGAAAGAGCAGGAATTCAAGGCCCATATCTAAACATAGTAAAAGCAATCTACAGCAAACCAGTAGCCAACATCAAAATAAATGGAGAGAAACTTGAAGCAATCCCACTAAAATCAGGGACTAGACAAGGCTGCCTTCTCCATATCTTTTCAATATAGTACTTGAAGTTCTAGCAAGAGCAATTAGACAACATAAGAAAGTCAAAGGGATACAAATTGGAAAGGAAGAAGTCAAAGTATCATTATTTGCAGACGATATGATAGTCTACTTAAGCAATCCAAAAAACTCCACCAGAGAACTTCTACAGCTGATAAACAACTTCAGCAAAGTGGCTGGTTATAAAATTAACTCAAGCAAATCAGTAGCTTGTACTTGTCCTTGTACTCAAAGGACAAGAAGGCTGAGAAAGAAGTTAGGGAAATAACACCCTTCACAATAGCCACAAACAACATAAAGTATCTTGGCGTAACTCTAACCAAACAAGCAAAAGAACTGTATGACAGGAACTTCAAGTCCTTGAAGAAAGAAATCGAAGAAGACCTCAGAAGATGGAAAAATATTTCTTGCTCCTGGATTGGCAGGATCAGTATAGTAAAAATGGCCATCTTGCCAAAAGCAATCTACAGATTCATTGTGATCCCCATCAAAATCCCAACTCAATTCTTCATAGATCTAGAAAGAGCAATTCTCAAATTCATCTGGAGCAACAAAAAAACCCAGGATAGCTAAAACTATTTTCAACAATAAAAGGACTTCTGGGGGAATCAATATCCCAACCCTCAAGCAGTACTACAGAGCAATTGTGTTAAAAACTGCATGGTATTGGTACAGCAACAGGCAAGTAGATCAATGGAATAGGATTGAAGACCCAGAAATTAACCCACAGACTTATGGTCACTTGATCTTTGATAAAGGAGCCACAACCATCCAGTGGAAAAAAGATAGCCTTTTCACCAAATGGTGCTGTTTCAACTGGAGATCAACATGCAGAAGAATGGGAATCGACCCACTCTTATCTCCTTGTACTAAGATCAACTCCAAGTGTATCAAGGACCTCCACATAAAACCAGACACACTGAAACTATTAGAAAAGAAACTGGGGAAGACCCTGGAGGACATGGACACAGGGGTAAAGTTCCTGAACAGAACACCAGTAGCTTATGCTCTAAGATCAAGAATTGACAAATGGGACCTCATAAAATTACAAAGTTTCTGTAAGGCAAAGGACACTGTCAGAATGACAAAATGTCAGCCAACAAAGTGGGAAAAGATCTTCACGAACCCCACATCCGACAGAGGCCTAATATCCAATATATACAAAGAACTCAAGAAGTTAGACCCCAAAGAACCAAATAACCCTATCAAAAAATGGGGTATAGAGCTAAACAAAGAATTTTCACCAGAAGAAATTTGGATGGCCGAGAAACACCTTAGAAGATGTTCAACATCATTAGTCATCAGGGAAATGCAAATCAAAACAACCCTGAAATTCCACCTCACACAAGTGAGAATGGCTAAGATTAAAAACTCAAGAGACAACAAGTGCTGGCGAGGATGTGGAGAAAGAGGAACACTCCTCCACTGTTGGTGGGATTGCAGAATGGTGAAACTGCTCTGGAAATCAGGTTGGCGGTTCCTCAGAAAATTGGGCATGTCACTTCCAGAGAACCCTGGCATACCACTCCTGGGCATATACCCAGAGGATTCCCCTGCATATAATAAAGACACATGCCCCACTATGTTTATAGCAGCCTTGTTTATAATAGCCAGAAATTGGAAGGAGCCCAGATATCCCTCAAAGAAGGAATGGATACAGAAAATGTGGTATATTTATACAATCGAATACTACTCAGCAATTCAAAATAATGAATTCATGCAATTTGTAGGTAAATGGTTTGATCTGGAAAATATCATCCTAAGTGAGTTAACCCAATCACAAAAGAATACACATGAAATGCAATCCTGATAAGTGGATATTAATGAGCCCAGAAGCCCTAAATACTCAAGGCACAATTAGCAAGTCAAATGATTCCCAAGAAGAAGAAAGGAGAGGACCCTGGGCCTGAAAAGCTGGGATCCAGTTTTGTAGACCTAGAACAGAGAAATCATGGGGGGGGATGATTGGGGTGTAGTTGGGGGGGAGAGGAATTATGGGACGTACGGTGGGGGGGGACTGGGAAAGGGCAAAGCCTTTGGAATGTAAACAACGAATATAGAAAATAAAAATTAAAAAAAGAAAAATACCAGAAAAGCTGGCTACAAATTTACAATGCAACTACTAATAGCAGTGTAAATTAATAGCATGTAAATTAATATTGTCATTTTATCCTTAATGTGCTTATAGTATAGAACGGAATGTAAGTATTATATATTAGTATTTAATAAACAAAATAAAATTTATCTACATGATAAATAAAACATAATGCTGAAGTAGAAGCAACCAGAACAATTTTAAGCATGAAATGTATATTGAAAAGACCATAAATATTATCTACAGCCATAGAAGGAATACATCTTAATAGTATAATGACTGGAGTTAAGAGAGACAATCTAGGAAATCATCATGGTCAGCTGAATTGTAAAAACACTTACTGCTCTTCTAGAGAACCCCAGTTCCTGGATGCATGTCAGGTAGCTCACAACTGCTTGCTACCTTAGTTTTAGAGACTGGACACCTTCTTCTGGCATCTGTGTATAACTTCAGATCCATGCTATATGCTCGCAAATATACTCCAAAATAAAATACAAAACTTAAAATATTTTAAAACAGGATTGAAATTAGAGAAGTGTCTCTGGAACTTTGCCAATGCCTACCTCTAAAGCTCCCCCAACTTCTATAAGGATCTAACTTGTCTTGCACAAAACAGGTTGATATTTGTTTACTAATATCATAATTTATTCATTGAGTCTTAAGATTTGGGGTGATTGAATGGGATGTAATGGATCTTAAATATATAAATATATTTATATGTAAATATATGAATATATAAATAGACTAAAATGAAGAAAGGATAATTAATTTATTTAAAGGCTCTGCATTAGATCACATTATAATTTTATATACATCATGTTTATTACCATTTTTCCTTAATAGTAGGTAATAGTAGGTTACTTGTATGTAATTCATATGATAAATAAAAATATTCCAACATTCTACTATGCTCTTTTCTTAAACATCAAACCATAAAAGGACCTTTGGGAGCTTCAGATTATATATATATACATATATATATATGTATATATATATAATCATTGGTAAGCACAATTCTTTCCATATTCCTATGCTAGTGAAGAGATGCTAGTTTAGAGAAACACTATCCATCTTGTCAGCCAGGAAGGAACATGACAAGTATCCATTGAATTCTGGTTCTGAAAAGACTTTCTGTCCCTTCAAAACAATGGTGTTTCCTGAAATCTGACAAGAGCCATCCTTCAAGTTATGAGAAAATAATCAGAAGATCAATAGAAACCAAACCAAACGAGTTTTCATTTTTTGAAATGGAAATGATGTTTTAACATCAATCAATCTTCAGCTTTGGGTATCTGGAAGTGTATTTTAACCAAAATAGTTTCCCATGTATTTCAAATGATGTTAGACATATGAGATATTAGCCATCATTACTTTAGGGACTATACTGATTTTCTGAAATCTCAAGCATAAGATTTAATTGAAGTTTATTATTTGCTCTCAGAAACTGGGTTTTCCATTTTCTACTGGACCAAGAACAGTGACAGCGATGCTCTTCAAAAGCAAAACCAAATCAAATTATATAATATCCACATCCTCTGAAATGAGGACTAAACCTGTAAGAACTGGACTACATTTCAAGGGTGGCAGTGAATTAATTAAAATTGTCAGTGAGAGAAGTAAGAGGATTTTCTTTCAGCTACAAGGTCCATACCTGAGTGGAAAATATTTCTAAAGCATTAACCTAATAGTGAAAAATACCATGCAAGTTCCTTTTGTTTGTGGGTGAACAGAAAGCTGATCTTGAGTCCAAAATATTGATTTAACTCAGAGCAGAAAAACTCTCGAAGGAGATTATGAAAGGCCAAAAGATTCAGAGCAATGTAACTGAATCCTTTACCCAAGAGTAACAGCTACACCTCATGAAAACTCTGGGGTTGTTCTTACACTGATGTTTATACTTCTATTTTAAAAGAAAAGATTCATACTTTATGAAAATTAATGACAATCTGGAAGTTTCACTGGCACCCATTCACTATAACATAAGATGCTCACAAGTGTTCTCAGAATAATCATAACTTCTTTATGCTTGTTGATAGAATATCCCAGAAAAAAATTAGTCATTAAATCTATAGAGGAATCCAGCAACATGCCTTTTTGGCAAGCGATCATCCAAAAATATGATCTGGTCAAATGCAGACACACTCTGAATGACAGTATGATCTGGATGAAGTGGAGACATGCCCTTAGTGCACACATTAAATTCTCAATAATAGAGGTAATGTTGGTGTACTGGCTGTTTTTATGGGTCAACTTGACACAAGCTAGAGCTATCACAGAGAAAGGAGCTTCCCTTGAGGAAATGCCTCCATGAGATCCAGCTGTAAGGTATTTTATCAATTAGTGATCAAGGGGGAAAGTCCCAGCTCATCCCTTGGCTGGTAATCATGGGTTCTATAAGAAAGCAAGTTGAGCAAGCCAGGGGAACCAAGCCAGTAAGCAGTACCCCTCAATGGCCTTTGCATCAGATCCTGTCTCCAGCTTCCTACCCTGGATGAGTTCCTGTCCTGACCTCCTTTGGTGATGAACAGCAATATGGAAGTATAAGTTGAATATACTCTTTCCTCCCCAACTTGCTTCTTGGTCATGTTTTATGCAGGAATACAAATCCTGACTATGATAGTTGGTATGTAGAAAGGGACTTTCAGCCATGTGGAAAGGGACTTTAAATTGATGGCCAGACACAGTGATGGAATCAGTGAATGATTTGGCAGAATGAGACAGAGTTCAGAAAGAGCTAGAAATAGTGAGTTTATCCAGCTGTAAGTCTCGGAGGCTGAAACAATCTAGGCCTAGATTAGCAGATGGAGGCTGGAAGTTAATTTCTTCAAGGTCCAGGCTTGCAGATTAGATTGTACAGAAGGCAGAAGCTTTTATACCCAGGCCTACAGATAGATAGAAATGCTAGAGCCTGAGTTCAAGCCATGTATTTGTAAAGCTTGAGTACAGCTCTTAGTCCTTCCCTTCCCCTGAGGAAATAACACCAACATTTACCAAAGTAGCTCTACATGTTACTAAATCTCAGAATTTCTAGTAAGGATAACATGTAAACTCCACAGTCATTTTAAAGTGGAACTTGTTATATTGTCTCTGAAACTTGTGTTATCTCTCTTTAGAATATTATAGCTATAGTGAATTGAAATGTTATCTATAGAGATGTTTCTTTGATTTAGGCATGCAAATGAAAGACTTTGCTATAGGGAAAAGCCCTTTTAAGACAAAATCCCACAAAACCCTAGTAATAGCACATGCTGGCAAGAATGTGGAGAAAGAGAATACTCCTCTATTGCTAGTGAGATTACAAACTGGTATAACCACTCTGGAAATCAATCCAGCAGTTCCTTAGAAGACCCATCTATACCACTCCTGGTTTATATATCCAAAAGATCCTCCACCATACCACAAGAATATGTCCATAGCAGCCTTATTTATAATGTCAAGAATCTGAAAAAAAACCCTGATGTCCCTCAACTGAAAATGGATACAGAAATGGTCATCATTTACACAGTGGATACTATCTGGCTATCAAAAATGAAGATATCATAAATTTTGCAGGTAAATGAATGGAACTAGAAAATATCATCCAGAATGAGTTAACCCAACAAAAGGGACATGAATGGTACAAACGTGCTGATAAGTGGATATTAGCCAAAAAGTAAAGAATACCTATGGTACAACTCACAGACTATATGAAGTTTAACAAGAATTAAGGCCCAAGTGAGGATGCTTCAATTCTACGTAGAAGAAAATCATCATGTGAGGCGGGGGTGGGGGGGCAAAGGACCTTGGTGTGAGGGGAAAAGGGAAGGGAAAAGGAGAATAGGGTCAGATATGGAGGTAGACAGGAGAGAAGCCCAGAGGACCAGGAAAATGAATGGAAATATGCAACAATGTAGGTTAGGAGGCAGGGGGGAACTTCTAGAATGTTCCAGAGACCTGGGGTGTGAGAAGCTCCCAGGACTCAATGGGGATGACCTTAGATGAAATGCCCAACAGTCAGGAGATGAAACCAGAAGAGATGACCTCCAGTAATTAGAAAGGATCCCCAGTGGAGGGTTGGAGCCACCTACTTTTGTTCAAGCATTTTGATCCATAATTGTTCCAGTCTAAAAGAAATGCAGAGACAAAACTGGAGCAGATACTGAAGGAAAGACCATCTATTGACTAGCCCAAATTGGGATCCATCCCATGGCTAGGCACCAAACCCTGACACTATTACTGATGCCATGTTGTGCTCACAGACAGGAACCTAGCATGGTTGCCCTCTGAGAGGCTCCACTAGCATCTGATTGAGAAACATGCAGATACTTATAGTCAGCTATTGGACTGAGATCAGTGACCCCTAGAGAACAGTTAGGGAAAGGATGAGAGGAGCTGAAGAAGATAACAACCCCAAAGGAAGACCAACAGTATCAACTAACCCAGACCCAAGCTCCTAGAGACAAAGCCACCAATCAAAAAGCATGCACGGGCTGGTCTGTGGCTGCCAGAACATATGTAGCAGAAGACTGCCTTTTTTGACCTCAGTGGGCGAGGATGTGCTTAATCCTGTAGAGACTTGATGCTCCAAGGAAGAGGAATGCTGTGGGATGGAGTTTGGGGGGTGGGGAAACACCCTATCAAAAGCAAAGGGGAGGGGTTATGGAGTAAAGAACTCTAGAAAGGGGTCCAGAAAGGGGACAACATTTGAAATGTAAATAAATAAAATAATTTAATAAATTTAAAAAAGGAACAAAATCCCTACCCTGTGGCATTATCAAATCGCCATAATTATAGAGCCTTCAAAATGGATCTGCTTGTATTAAGAGGTGTTTGTCTAGCTTTATAGAGGTGCATATGAATGGATGGGAATGTTGCTATGCTCCTAGTTTTTCTTAAATCGATGGACCCTCCCTGGACAATGTCTCATAATAGAAAATGGATATTATGTTCATAAGCTAATTTGAAATTCTTCTTTCCCCTTTCACAACCACATTTTAACTCTGTAAAGAAATGGAAGGCTGGTGGTCAAATGTCAGCAGTATTTCAATGAATAAGTGTTTAGTGTAACTACTCCAAACACTCTTTTTCTTTGCCAACCCAGGAAAGCATCAAAAAGACTTCTGGTAGCCATGGCAACAAAACCAGGAAACTGCACAAATTTGGGCAGTCTTTCTTTCATCCTATTCCCCCTTCATTTTGCAGAAAATCAGAATCTAATTGGACACAGCTGCCTTCACTTTGGTTTGCTTATTAAGCTAAATTCAAATTATGTCTTGTTTTATTCATTTAATTAATAGGGCATCAGTTTTTGACATTCCAATCCATTTTACTTGAAGGACAGAGATTTATGAGAAAGTTTCACAAGAAAAATTTTAGTGGAAGATATGCAGAAAAGCACAGCCAGGCAACACTTTTAATTATTTCATTAAAAATTATTCACACATAAAATATCTTAATCTGTCATCGATGGCATGGCTTCAGCTGAGTAACAAATTATTACAACCTAACTAGTCAGTGGTAATTGAAGAAAGAGCTCATCAATAAAAAAGATATTCATTCATACAGTTACTAAAATGAGCTATTTAGTCTGTTACTATACCAATAACTGTGACTACTGTTCCTGTATCTTAGTAGCTTGTTACATATGATATATATATATATATATCTTACCACATATGTTAAAATATGCCTCTTTAATGTTTAAACTCAGTATGGAAGTTAAAAATTAGATCAGTACCTAAAGCTTATAAAAATCATTGCATTCAAGACATTGGCATTCTGAGTAATTGATTTTGATTTAAAGCTTCTTTATTATTAATTAGTTTAATTCATGCCAGACTTGTCAGTAAAGATCAGTGATCCCAGAATTCTTTTTTTTTTTTGGGGGGGAATTTTGTATTGGACAATTATTCCTGACACGGGGCCTGTCCTGGATTATAGTGGGTATTCTCGGTGACAGTCCATTGGAGATTTTGCTTTGCCAACATGCAAATAGTTTCTTGATTAAGGGTGAGATCAAATGCCCACTTCCCCTTCTCAGTGGTGAAATTCTGTTTGGCTTCTTGAATCTGTGCATGCCTTGTGTACGTTGTCACAGTCTCTCTGAGTTCACATGTACATTATTCCTTTTGTATCTGGAAGACATTGTTTCCTTCAAGTCATCAACCATCTCTGTCTCTTACAATCCTTCTTCCTCTTTTTCCACATAGCTAGCTCCCTAGGCCTTGTGGGGGAAGGCGTGTTTGATGAAGACATCCCATGTAAGACTGATTACTCTAGGGTCTCTCACGCTCTGCACATTGTCCAGTGAAGGTCTGAAGGCATTTTAAAATTTTAATGAAATATTAATAACAATAGCTGGAATTGCCAACAAAGAAAAGTTGTTAAGTAGTTGGTAATGGGATTATATTTAAGAGAGTTAATTATTTAAAAATGCCATTTTGGTTGAAAGCCAAGGTCTATATAATCTGGTAACTATCTAAGTATAACTTGTTAAGAACCCTATCCAGTGATAGTAAACTGGACAAATTATTTCTTTTCATAGGCACATACACAGTTTAGAACAAGAGGACTAGAGAGGTCAGAAGGATATATGGTGGTGAGTATGTCTCCAGCCACCGTTGTTTTTGAGCCACTCAGTGGCTTCTTACAGAGGCGACCAGACACCAATTTTCTCCACTCGAGTCATAGTTTCCTTATCCTGAAACTACTTTGATTATTTAGAAGCCTCTCTCTAGAACCATTTAGGCAAGAGTTAATCCATTCCTGCTTTTAAAACAGTATCTATACTAGTTGGTCAGCCAAGAGGAACATTTATTTTTTAATTTTTTTTAACTTATTGAGAAGGGAAGTAAAGGGAATAAAAACAATTTATGATAAAAATAAAGATTTACATGGAAAATATTTCAGATAAAGATGTTAAAATTGACAATTTTCATGGAAAATTAAGGAGTAATGTGGTAGACATATAAAATATTGCTAAATTAATTGAAATATGGGATAGAAACATTTTATGATAGAATTGAAGATTTATGTGGAAAATATTTCTGATAAAATTGCAGAAAAATGTAGAAAAACATGTTAAAATTGAAGATTATCATGGAAAATTTTATATAGATATAATAATGATAGGCATAAAAGTATTCCTAAGTTGGTTAAAAGTGGAATTATAAACATTTTTGATAAACTTGAAGATTTACATGGAAAATATTTCTGATATAATTGTAGAAATTTATAGAAAAACATGATAAAATTAAAGATTATCATGGAAATTATATAGATAAAATGATAGGCATAAAGATATTTCTAAGTTGATTGAAGGTGGAATTATAAACTTTTTCAGATAACATTGAAAATTTACATGGAAAATATTTCTGGTAAAATTCAAGAAATAAATAGACAAACATTAAAATTGATTATTTCATGGAAAATTTTACATAAAGAATGGTTGATGTAAAAACTCTTTCTAAATAAATTGAAGGTGGAATTAGAAACATTTGTGATAAAATCAATGATTTACATTGAAAACATTTCAGATAAAATGGAGAAAGTATGTAGAAAGACATTCAAATTGAAGATTATCATGAAAAATAATGCAGATATGGTAGACATAAAAGATATTACTAAATTAATTAAAGGGGACTGCAAACATTTTCTGATAAAATTGAAGATTTACATGAGAAATATTTCATTAGTCTATGTCTTTTTATTGGGGAGTTGAGACCATTGTTGTTAAGAGATAATAGGGAACAGTGATTGTTGCTTCCTGTTATTTTTATGTTATTTTTGTTTGTGTGTGGATCTTCTTTTGGGTTTGTTGGAAGAAGATTACTTTCTTGCCTTTTCTAGGGTGTAGTTTCTCTCCTTGTGTTGGCATTTTCCATCAATTATCATTTTTAGGGCTGGATTTGTGGACAGATATTGTGTAAATTTGGTTTTATCATGGAATATGTTGGTTTCTCCATCTATGATGATTGAGAGTTTTGCTGGGTATAGTAGCCTGGGCAGGCATTTGTGTTCTCTTAGGGTCTGTATGAGGTCTGCCCAGGATCTTCTAGCTTTCATTGTCTCTGGTATGATTCTGATAGGTCTGGTTTATAAGTTACTTGCACTTTTTCCCTTACTGCTTTGAATATTCTTTCTTTGTTTAGTGAATTTAGTGTTTTGATTATTATGTTGCGGGAGGATTTTCTGTTCTGGTCTAGTCTGTTTGGAGTTCTGAAGGCTTCTTGTATGTTCATGGGCATCTCTTTCTCTAGGTTAGGGGAGTTTTCTTCTACAACTTTGTTGAAGATATTTACTGGGCCTTTAAGATGTGAATCCTCGCTCTCATCTATACCTATAATCCTTAGGTTTGGTCTTCTCATTGTGTCCTGGAGTTCCTGGATATTTTTGAGTTACCAGCTTTATGCATTTTGCATTTTCTTTGACTTTTGAATCAATGTTTTCTATGGTATCTTGAGCACCTGATGTTCTTTCTTTTATCCGTGTATTCTGTTGTTGATGCTTACATCTATGACTCCTGAATTCTTTCCAAGGCTTTCTATCTCCAGAGATGTCTCACTTTGTGATTTCCTTATTGTTTCTACTTCCACTTTTAGATCCTGGATGGTTTTGTTCAGTTCCTTCACTTGATTGTTTGTATTTTCCTGTAACTCTTTAAGGGATTTTTGTCTTTCTTTTTTTAAGGACTTCTGCCTGTTGACCCATGATCTCCTGTATTTCTTTAAGAGATTTCTGTGTTTCCTCTTTAAGGGTTTTTACCTGTTGACTGATATTCTCTTGTATTTCTTTAAGTGAGTTACTTAAGTCTTTCTTGAAGCCCTCTATCAGTATCATAAGATAGGATTTTAAATCCAACTCTTGCTTTTCCGGTGTGTTGGGGTATCTGGGACTTGCTGTGGTGGGAGAACTGGGTTCTGATGTTGCCATGCTGCCTTGGTTTCTGTTGGTAGGGTTCTTGTGCTTGCCTTTCACCATGTGGTGCTAGTTGGTATTGTTGTCTCTGGCTGGAATTTGTTCCTCCTGTGGGCCTATAAGCCTGTGCCCTTACTCCTCTGAACTCAAAATTGAAAGCACTGCTGGGAGATCTTTGTCTCCTGGCAGGCTATGCACAGAAGGCTGTGGAGTTTCCTGGCTCCCAGCTGCAAATAGCAGCAGACAGGAAGACTTCTGTCCCAGCTGCTCCACTGATCTTAGGCCCTGTGTGCTCCTAGCTGGGTCCCCTCCAGAGAGAAGGTGGAGATTTCACCTCTGCGCTCAAAAGTGAAAGCCTGCTTGGAGATCACTCCCTCCTGTTGGGCTGTACACAGAAAGCCGTGGAGTCTCCAGGCACCCTGGTGCAAATGGCGGTGGGAAGACTTCTGTCCCAGCTGCTCCACTGATCACAGAAGGCTGTAGAGTCTCCCAATCCCAGAAGTCAAAGTGATAGTTAGTAGAAAAACATAATGAGTTGAATGTTAACCTGGGAAATCAGGAAGAACCTGCTCTAAAATAAAATAATTTTTTAAAATTATAAGTTGTATTTATCAAATAATCCAGTTGACTAAGTATAATTCATACCAAAATTATGGTGGAACTGTTTTTATAACTAAAAATCTCATTTTCCCCCTAAGCTTTTGATCATTGCTTTCTTTTTATTTTATTAGATATATTCTTTATTTACATTTCAAATGATTTCCCCTTTCCTGGTTCCCCCCTCCACAAAAGTCCCATGAGCACTCTTCCCTACCATGTTCCACAATCAACCCCCTCCTACTTTCCTGTCCTGGTATTCCCCTACAAGGCTACATCGAGCTTTTCCAGGGGCCTCTCCTTCCTTTTTCTTAAACATCATTTGATATGTGAATAGTGTCTTGGGTATTCCGAGCTTCTGGGCTAATATCCAGTTATCAGTGAGTGCATACCTTGTGTGTTCTTTTATGATTGGATTACCTCACTTAGGATGATGTTTTCCAGTGCCACCCATTTGCCTAAGAGATTCATGAATTCATTGTTTTTAATAACTGAGTAGTATTCCATAGTGTAAATATACCACATTTTCCGTATCCATTCCTCCTTTGAGGGTCATCTGGGTTCATTACAGCTTCTGGCTATTCTAAATAGGGCTGCTATGAACATAGTGGAGCATGTGTCCTTATTACATGCTGGGAAATCCTCTGGGTATATGTCCACGTGTGCTATAACAGCGTCCTCTGGTACTATCATGCCCAGTTTTCTGAGGAGCCCCCAGACTGATTTCCAGAGTGGATGTACCAGCTTACAATTCCACCAACAGTGGAGGACTGTTCCTCTTTCTCCACATCCTCACCAGCACTCGCTGTCCCCTGAGTTTTTTATCTTAACCATTCTGACTGGTGTGAGGTGAAATCTCAGGGTTGTTTTGATTTGCATTTCCCTGATGATCAAGGATGTTGAACATTTCTTTAGGTGTTTTTCAGCCATTCGCTATTCCTCGGGTGAGCATTCTTTGTTTAGCTCAGCATTCCATATTTAATAGGGTTATTTGGCTCTCTGGAACTTAACTTCTTGAGTTCTTTGAATATATTGGGTATTAGCACTCTGTCAGATGTAGGAGTGATAAAGATCTTTTCCCCATTTGTTGGTTGCCATTTTGTCCTATTGAAAGTGTCCTTTGCCTTACAGAAACTTTGCCTTGTAATTTTATGAAGTACCATTTGTCAGTTCTTGGTCTTAGAGCATAAGATATTGGTGTTCTGTTCAGGAAATTTTGTCCTGTGCCCATGTGCTCAAGGCTCTTTCCCACTTTCTTTTCTATTAATTTCAGCTATCCTGGGTTTTATGTGGAGGTCTATGATTCACTTGGACTTGAGCTTAGGACAAGGAGATAAGAATGGATGAATGGATTGATTGGCATTTTTCTGCATGCTGACTTCCAGTTGAACCAGCACCATTTGTTGAAAAGACTATCTTTTTTCCACTGGATGGATTTAGCTCCTTTGTCAAAGGTCAAGTGACTATAGGTACATGGGTTTATTTCTGGGTCTTCAATTCTATTCCATTGATCTTCCTGCCTGTAAGTGTACCAATGTCATACAATTTTTATCACTATTGCTCAGTAGTACTGCTTGAGGTGGGGGATGCTGATTTCCCCAGAAGTTCTTTTACTGTTGAGAACAGTTTTAGCTATCCTGGGTTTTTTGCTATTCCAGATGAAATTGATAATTGATCTTTCTAACTATAAGAAGAACTGAGTTGGAATTTTGATGAGGATTGCATTGAATCTGTACATTGCTTTTGGCAAGATGGCCATTTTTACTATTATTAATCCTGTCAATCCACAAGCATGGAAGATTTTTCCATCTTCTGAGGTCTTCTTCAATTTCTTTTTCCAAAGACTTGAAGTTCTTGTCATATAGATCTTTCACTTGTTTGGTTAGAGTCACACCAAGATATTTTATATTGTTTGTGGCTATTGTGAAGGGTGTCATTTCCTTAATTTCTTTCTCATCCTCTTTTTCCTTTGAGTATAGGAAGGTTACTAATTTGCTTGAGTTAATTTAATATCTGGTCACTTTGCTGAAGTTGTTTATCAGCTGTAGGAGTTCTCTGGTGGAGAGTTTTTGGGTTGCTTACATATACTATCTTATCATCTACAAATAGTGATAATTTGACTTCTTCCTTTCCTATTTGTATTCCTTTGACCTCGCTTTGTTGTATAATTGCTCTAACTAGAACTTCAAGTAGTATATTGAATAAATATTGAGAGGGCAACTTGTCTATTCCCTGATTTTAGTGGGATTGCTTCAAGTTTCTCTCCATTTAGTTTCATTTTGGATACAGGTTTGCTCTATGTTGCTTTTACTATGTTTAGGTATGGGCCTTGAATTCCTGTTCTTTCCAAGACCTTTAACATGAAAGGGTGCTGAATTTTGTCAAATGCATTTTCACCATCTAATGAAATGACCATGAGATTTTTTTCTTTTTTGTTTATGTAGTGGATTACATTGATGGATTTCTGTATATTGAACCATCCCTGCATTCCTGGGATGAAGCCTACTTGATCATGGTGCATGATTGTTTTGAAGTGCGCTTGGATTCCATTGGCAAGAATTTTATTGACTATTTTTGCATTGATATTTGCCAGGAGCCATTCTCACATAGATCCCAAAAACATCCTCCTTTTAGCCATCTTACATGCTCAAGCCTGCTTTAGAAGGAAAAGTACTAGCTCCCAGGCTAGGCAAGCAGCAAGCTGGTCAGAACAAACAGAGCAGTTGGTCAGAACAAACAGAGCTCGCCTGCAGTTAGGCTATCAGAGTAACTTCTTTCTACTTCTTGGTAATTTTAGTTAGCCAACTTCCTGCAGATGTAGCCAGCTTTCCCATGAGATTCTGAGAGACTACTCCCTAGAGACAATGTTTGCCCCCTCCTACCCTTCTGAGAGACTGTTCCCTGGAAACAATCTCTGGAGACAAAGTTTTGCCCCCCTCTTACCCTCTCCCTAAACTTTGATTTCTTTCCTTTATATTGCAGTGTGAGAAAATAAAATTTGGCAGCTTAATCAGAATTCCTGTCTTGCTGTCCATCTCTTGTGTCTCTTGTCCCCCATTCTCTCCTAGGTGCTTCAGGGAATACCATTGACTGTCCTGCACATTGGGACAGATATTCATAAGGGACATTTGTCTAATGTTCCCTTTTTTTGTTGAATCTTTGCGTGGCTTTGGTATCAGCAAAATTGTAGCTTCATAGAATCAGTTGGGTATTGTTCCTTCTGTTTCTATTTTGTAGAATAGATTGAATAGTATCGGTGATAGGTCTTCTTTGAAGGTCTGATATAATTCTGCATTAAAACCATCTGGTCCTGTGCTTTTTTGGTTGGAAGGCTGTCAATGTTCACTTCTACTTCTTTAGGGGTTATGGGACCGTTTAGATGGTCTATCTGATCCTGATTAAACTTTGATAGTTGGTATCTGTCTAGGAAATTGTCCATTTGATCCAGATTTTCCAGTTGTGTTGAGTATAGGCTTTTGTAGTAGGATTCGATGAGTTTTGAATTTCCTAAGTATCTCTTGTTGTTTCTCGCTTTTCATTTCTGATTTTGTTAATTTGGATACTGTTTCTGCCCTCTTGTTGGTCTGGTTAAAGGTTTATCCTTTTTGTTGATTTTTTCAAAGAACCAGCTCCGGGTTTTGTTGATTCTTTGGATAGTTCTTTTTGTTTCTATTTGTTTGATTTCAACCCTAAATTTAATGATTTCCTGACTTCTACTCCTCTAGGGTGTATCAGCTTTCTGTTCCAAAGCTTTCAGGTGTGCTGTTGATCTCTCCAGCTTCTTTTTGGAGGCACTCAGAGCTATGAGTTTTTCTCTTAGCACTGCTTTCATTGTGTCCCATAAATTTGGGTATGTTGTGTCTTCATTTTCATTAAATTCTAAAAAGTCTTTGATCTCTTTCCTTATTTCTTCCTTGGCCAAGGTATCATTGAGCAAAATATTGTTCAGCTTCCATGTGTATGTGGGCATTTTGTTGCTTGTGTCGCTATTGAAGACCACTCTTGCTCCATAGTGATCTGATAGGAAGCCTGGTATTAGTTCAATCTTCTTATATCTGTTGAGGTCTGTTTTGTAACTAATTATATGGTCAATTTTGGAGAAGGTACTTTGAGGTGCTGAGAAGAAGGTATATTCTTTTGATTTAGGATGAAATCTTCTATAGATATCTATTAAATCCATTTGGTCCAAAACTTCTGTTAGTTTCATTGTGTCTTTGTTTAGTTTGTGTTTCCCTGATCTGTCCATTGAGGAGAGTGGGGGGTTGAAGATACCTATAATTATATTGAGGGGTGAGATGTGTGCTTTAAGGTTTAGTAAAGTGGTTTTTTTTTTTTAATGAATGAGGGTGTTCTTGCATTTGGAGCATAGATGTTCAGATTGAGAATTCTTCCTGGTAGATTTTTCCTTTGATGAGTATAAAGTGTTCTTCTGTGTCTTTTTTTGAAGACTTTTGGTTGAAAGTCTATTTTATTGGATATTAGAATGCCCACTCCAGCTTTTTTTCTGGGACTATTAGCTTAGAAAACTGTTTTCCAGCCTTTTACTCTGAGGTAGTGTTTGTCTATTACACTGACATGCTTTTCCAGTATGCAGCAAATTGTTGGGTCCTATTTATGTACCCAGTCTGTTAGTCTATGTCTTTTTATTGGGGAATTGAGTCCATTGATTTTAAGTAATATTAAAGAATATTGATTGTTGTTTCCTGCTATTTTTGAGGTGATTTTTATGTTTGTGTGCTTATCTTCTTTTGTGTTTGTTGAAAGAAGATTAGTTTTTTTTTGCTTTTTCTAGTGTATAGTTTCCCTCCTGTTGGTGTTTTCCATTCATTATTCTTTGAAGGGCTGGATTTGTGGAAAGATACTGTGTAAATTTGTTTTCATCATAAAATGCCTTGGTTTCTCCATCTATGGTAACTGAGAGGGCATTCGTGTCCCTTAGGGTCTGTGTGACATCTCCCCAGGCTCTTCTGGCTTCATGGTCTCTGATGAGAAGTCCGGTATAATTCTGATAGGTCTATCTTTATATGTTACTTGATCATTTTCCCTTACTGCTTTTAATATTCTTTCTTTGTTTAGTACATTTGGTGTTCTAATTATTATGTGACAGGAGTAATTTATTTTCTGGTCAAATCTATCTGGAGTTCTGTAGGCTTCTTATATATTCATGTGTATCTCTTTCTTTAGGTTAGAGAAGTTTTCTTCTATAATTTTGTTGAAGACATTTACTGGCCCTTTAATTTGGTAATTGTCACTCTCTTCTATACCTATAATCCTTAGGTTTGGTCTTCTCATTTCATCCTGGATTTCCTGGATGTTTTTAGGTCAGGAAATTTTTGCACTTTGCATTTTCTTTGACTGTTGTATCAATGCTTTCTATGGTATCTTCTGCATCTGAGATTCTCTCTTCTATCTCTTTTATTCTGATGTTGATTCTTGGATCCATGACTCCTGACTTCTTTCCTAGGTTTTCTATGTCACGAGTTGTTTCCCTTTGTGATTTCTTTATTGTTTCTATCTCCATCTTTACATCCTGGATGGTTTTGTTCAGTTCTGTCACCTGTTTTATCTTGTTTTCCTTTACTTCTGTAAGGGCTTCTCCCTGTTTCCTTGTGTTCTCCTGTATTTCTTTAAGTGAGTTATTTATGTCCTTCTTGAATCCCTCTATTAACATAATGAGCTGTGATTTTAAATCCAAATCTTGCTTTTCTGGTGTGTTGGGATATCCAGGACTTACTGTTGTGGGAGAATTGGGTTTGGATGGTGCCATATTGCCTTGATTTCTGTTAGTACCTTTCTTACATTTGCCTTTTGCCATCTCATTATCTCTGGTGTTAGTTGGTACTGTTGTAGCTGGCTGGTGCTTGTTCCTCCTGTGTACCTGCAAGCCTATCTCAGCACCCCTGGGTAACAGGCTTTCCCCTGGCACAGATTGCTGTGGGGCTGCCCAGCTCCTGGGTGCAGGTAGGGCCATGCCAGACGGAGTCCCTAGTGATCTTACACTTAGTTGTTCTCTGAGTTCTTGGCTATAATAGCCCACTTAGTTCCAGGAGTGAAGATGGTGGCCTCACCTCTAACTATGGTCATTCATGCTGGGCAGGTGTGACTCCCTGCAGGACAGATGTCCTCTGGCAGGGTAGGTGCACAGAGGCCTGTGTCCTGCCAAGCTCCTGGGTGCAGGTGGAACCCTCGTGGACCACGTCCCAAGAGATCTTCCACTTGGGTGATCTTTGCATACCTGCTGCACCTGGCTGCTCAGTCACAGGAGCAAAGATGGCAGCGGCCTCCAATCATTACTTTCTTGATCCAATCATTTGGTTATTCTCCTACCCAAATATATTATATGAATTAATTCATAGTCATGCACATAGATACAACAAATATGGGTGCATAATGAAATAGCATGCCTAGAAGTAGACACAGAAAAGCAATAGATATGTAGCCAGAGAGATATGGTAGAAAGATGCAAAATATAAGATAGGGATGTACTGAAGCTTGAAAATGCATATTTCATAAGTATAAAGCAAAGAAATCACACCACTTGGAAAGAAAATGGTAGATTAAGAAAAGCAATTTAGAGGATTTAATGTTTAAACCATGTCCTGAAGCAAGAGTCGTACTCCCTTAGCTGTACAGCAGATGCAAAGGCAGAGTGACATAGAAACTGCTGAGTGAGAGCAGTTCTAAGTTGTGCTTTTGAGATCTCCCTGAATCTCTATTAAGTCAAAGGATGCTCTGTGTCAGGAAACAGGGTAATACACTGATATGGAAAGAATTTACCAGAAATGGATCATAGCACACCTGCTCAGTAAATGGTATATGGAAAAGAAGCTAATAATTATTGTGTCCAGCACAACACTACTCCTACATGCTCTGTCTCTTTGGTATTATTCTCAGATTCACTTGATGGATAAGAAAGCTGAGGTTTAAAAGGTGAGAAAAACTGCCCAAAAACTGCTTAAGGGGCAAAGATTTGCTTGACATCAAAAGAAATTTTCTCCAAAAAACCATCTCAATACCACTGTTTCAGAAACTGAGGCTTTTGTCATAAAGGCTTGGGGTCAAATGATGAGAAGATATTGAGGGCAATGATAACATCAGGCTTACCTTAATGGTCTTCTCAGGGAAGAACTCTTGATTCTATGAAGTTATCAGTCAACAAACACACAAAAAAGTTGTTGAGCTTAGTAAACATGGGTGTGAGTCTGTGCTGTGTATGTGTTGTTGTTTGCTTTTTCCTTTTAATTAAACTTAATTGAACTGGCTCATTGCCTGACTAGCCATGGCTTCTTCCAGAGGCTAACTTTTACTTCATCTTTCATTGACAAAATAAACTGTGATATCCTAACTCTTAGAGAAGCCTAAATGCATTGAAATTGTGAGACTTTTATCTATTTACCATTCTTTAGATTTTTGTACTAGAAGAAAATATTCTGATCTTGTGGCAGTATATAATTTAGTATCCCCACACTTCCTAATATAGTATGTAGTACATTGAGAGGACTAGTACAGTTTTTCAGAATTTCAGAATATTAGTACTTAACAGAAGAGAGTCTAATTTCTTGAGTTCTTTGTCTATTATGTCTCTCGGAAGTAGGGTTAGTGAAGATATTTTCCCAGTCTGTAAGTTGCTGCTTTGTCCTACTGACAATGTCCTTTGATTTACAGAAGCTTTTTGGTTTCATGAAATTTTCCTCAGTGCCAATGTGTTCAAGGCTATTTCCTACTATCTCTTCTATTAGATTCACTGCATCATTTTGAGTTTTTAAACACATTAGTTCAGATAAGTGTGCAGAGGATATGCCATACTTGATTTTCAGAAAAGGTTCAGGAGTTCAGGAACCTTTAGTGATAAGCTTACCAATGTAGATTTATACCAGATATAGTGTCAGATATTAAGGCTTTGTCAACTAGATGGTACCTCAATTCACCATCATGAGGCAGCTCTAAAGAGAATTCATAAAGAATGGAGTCAAGCTCAATACTCTAGAGGTAAGAAACTAGAGCAAAAGCAATTAGACTAATAATGGCAAAAGCAAGAGAAAAAAATGAAGAACCTTGTGATCCTGTTCAAAGTCTTACTTTTATAGCCATATGTGGCATTCAAACAGTTTAGAGAGATAGCATTTTTCTCTATGAGAACTAGACTAATTTTCAAGTAAACACAAAGAAGTAAAAATTAGTTTTGATTTTCTTTCCTAATAAAATGTCTTCCTCCCAATTTATTTTACTAAATTAAGTTTCCCTAATTTAGCAACAGCAAGTTACTTCTAGTTATGATTTCACTTTTTTCTCAATCAATACAAGCATTAAAACAATTTCCAAAAAACATAATGCAATTTAATTATATATGATTAGTTATCAGCACATTTAGGTATTAGATACAGAACACATGTTCTGAGAATAAGCCAAATGGTAAGTATATAAGGTTTTAAGTGATATGAATGGTAGAGAATCAGATGCTTTAAATAAAACAGTTTTGTGCTTTTCTAATGGGGGTCTTTTACATATAAGGCTCCTAGATCACCAAGCCAATTATGAAAAAAATTATTGAAACTAAGGGCTATTTGAGGGGTGGAATGCAAACCTAATACAGAGCTGTTTTCTAAAATGTATTTCTTAAAATGGTGGTCTAAATGGAATTGCTAAATAACCAGGGAGAGAAAGCCCCAACTGAACCTCTCTAGTAACCAAACCAAGCTTCCAGTTCTGTGAATATGTCACATCTAATTGAGTTATAGGCTAGAGGGTCACCATAGGAATGTCCAAACAATCCGTGCTATTTCCAAATGTGGTGGTTTGAATATGCTTGGCCCATAGGATGTGGCACTATTAGAAAATATGTGGCCTTGTTGGGGGAAGTCTTTCACTGTGTAGGCAGGTTTTGAGGGCTCCTAGTGCTCAAGCTCAGCCCAGGGTAGAAAAGGGGTTTTTTTCTCCTGGTGGCCTTTGGATCAAGGTGTAGAACTCTTGCCTCCTAGAGCACTCTGTCTACCTGGATGCTGCCATACTTCCTGCCATGATGATAATGGCCTGAACTTCTAAAACTATAAGCCAGCCCCAAATAATTGATGTTCTTTATAAAAGTTACCTTGATCATGGTGTCTCTTCACAGCAATAAAACCTTAAGACAGAAGTTAGTACCAGGAGTTAGATATTTCTGTGATATACCTTACAGTGCTTTTTACTAGGAGGAAGTCTGCATTTGGAAAACAATGGAATGTTTTAAGTGGTACTTAATGGGCCATCCGAATACCTTGGTACTGAGGGTGATTTAAACTCCGGGATGCTAGCTTGAGATTTTTCAGAGGAAAAAATTTTCAGTATGTTCCATAGAGATTATTCTTGTAATATTTTGGTAAAGAATGTAACTATTTTTTGCCCTTATCTGAAGAGTCTGCCTGAGGCTAAGATGGTGAGATTTAGATTAATTGCATTGACATAGGAAGTCTCAAAAAAGCCCATCATATAATTTGTCATCTGGTTTAATTTTATGAGGAGTATTTTCATCAAACATAGCGTACTTAGAAAAAAATTAAAAATTTATGGATCAAGCATTAATGATGCACCTGGAAATACAATGGAGTTAAATCTATTGCATTTATTATTAATTATTATTATTAAATTCTGAGTTTAAGGATACTAAACAGAATTAAGGGTGTGGTAACCACAATAAAAGATTCCACCCAGCTAAGCCTATTGTTTATGTGTCTACAGTTGAAAGAATATTTATATCATGTTACATGTTATTATTACCTGTTTTTTATTTCACTTGGATGGTTTAGTTAATTATAATAAACTAAAATCTAGAAATGGAGGGCATACCTGTGATCCAGATCTTGAAACTAGAAGACATAAGCTTTTAATCAAGATCTTGACCTGGGATGGCATGGACATGCCTTTGATCTGGATCTTAAGGCATAGTTGCCATGAAAAAAGGTTAGGTGCAGACATGGTGGCATATACCTTTAATGGCAGGAGACAGAGTCAAACAGATCTATGTGTTCAAGGTCAGCCTGGTATAAGAACAAGTTCTAGGTAAAGAAAAGATTAGATAGTGAAGGAACTAGAAAACAGAAGGTGGTGATGGTACAATAGAATGGGGAGGGGGGCATATTTCAGCCCTAGCAAGTAGCAGAACTCAGCAGTTTTAGCCATGTGGCTCTGACTTTAGAATAAAGAGTAGAAGGGATTACTGGAACAATTGGTGCTGGTTAGCTAGAGCCTAGAAATTAGTGGTAATTAAGAGAGCAGTGAGAGGCAGAAAAAGAGGGGAGAGGAAGGGGAAACAGGAAACAGGATCAGGTATGAGCATGGAGTCAGGAGAGAAGCCCAGGAGTCCAGGAAAATGAATGGAAATACACAGCCTTGGGCAGTGAGGTGTACCAGAAACTTTTGAGGTGAGAGACTCTCAGAACTCAATGAAGGCTGACTTTAGCCAAAATACCCAACAGTGTGTAGAGGGAACCTGAAGAATCCACCTCCAGTAGATAGACAGGGCCTCAAGTAGAGAGATGGGTTACCAAACCACAGTCAAAATTCCCGACCCAGAATTGTTCCTGAATTGGGATCCATCTCATGGTAGGTAGGAGGCACCAGGGCCTGACACTATTACTGATGTTTTGATGTGCTTACAAACAAGAGCCTAGCATGGCTGTCCTCTGAGAGGCCCTACCTGCAGCTGACTGAGTCAGACACAGATACACCCAACAATTGGACTGTAGTCAAGGATCCCTATGATTGAATTAGGGGAAGGATTGAAGAAGCTGAAGCAAAGACCAACCACAAAGGAAGATAAGGAGTCTCAACTAATCCAGGAC
The DNA here is from genome assembly GCA_964023405.1 of Apodemus agrarius. NCBI lineage: Eukaryota > Metazoa > Chordata > Mammalia > Rodentia > Muridae > Apodemus > Apodemus agrarius. The sequence continues at coordinate 71,560,625 of OZ030019.1, read as the reverse complement.
CCTGGGAGCTTCCAGAGACTGAGGCACCAAACAGACCAAAGAGGCAGCATGCATGGGTTGGCTGGTCTGAGGTCATTGGCACATATATAGCCTGATTCTATATCTGGAATCACTAGGAGATGATTTGTCTAATCTTTTAGAGATTTGAGGTCCCAGGAGTTGTAGGAGAGGGGAAACACACTCTCTGAGGCATGTGAGAAGAGGAATGGGATGAGGAACTGCAGGATGAGGTACTGAGAGGGGAGGGACAATACCAGGAATGTAAAGAAATATTTTTTTAAATTAGACCAGTGTCACTGAGGTTAAATATTCTGGGAAGTGAGTTTTTAAGAGAAAAAAATATCTGTGATCCAGAGATAGCCAAGATTGTACCTTGTGATGCAGTTTGAATCGTCCAGGTAATGCTGATTTTGTAGGCATAAAGGTGTCATGAAGAACAGCTGAGACTTGGCATTGTGAGAGGCACAGGAAAGACTATTGGTAAAGGTATAGCCTTGGTTGGAGTTGATGGCCCAGGACTGAAGGGTGCTGGGAGCCAGCCCCGGCTGGGAGGTGTTCTACTTTCTTGTTGGTTTTTCATGAGGCAGTGGAGGGGGAAAGAGTGTCAGCAGGAGCAAGACTTGGTCTTACCAAATTCTGGGGTAAGACTGTTTTATGAGATTTGTGGTAAGACTTTGTCTTATGAGATATTTAGGGTTGCTGTATAATAAAAAGTTTACTTATCTAAGTTTAAGTTACTATGCTATTGGAGCTGACCTGCCCTCTGTGTTCCTCTGAAGCCAGAGACTACAGTCTCAGGCACTTAGCACCTCATCCTAAAACTGCAGGAGATAAAGTAAAGGATTAATTGCTAGAGCCTTTTCCCTATTGTCCAGATGCTTCTTTCTTGTCAGACTACAGGGAAGTTTGGAGCAATAAACTTCTATTGAACCAGGAGAAGAGAGTAACACTCACAGAAAGAAAAACATTTACATAAGTGAATATGCATAATCTCACATAAGTCCATACACAGCTTCATGCATGCAGAGCTCTCATTTACACATTTCATATGAATTCTGTTGGGTCCAGCTTGGATGCATTCTCGCAATTACATACTTACACATACACATGCATACATTCTCACAGTTACATACTTATACACACATCCATACTTACATATGCCTATGAAGCAAAAGACCAAGCACGGGTGCAAAAAGAACTCACTCATTCTGGATGAAAACTGAGCTACAATCTTTATTGCATAGAGAAAGAAAAAGCTTCCATCCTTATAATGCTAAGGGAATTAAAACCATGTTTGTAAGAAAAACGCTTTGTTCCTTTTAATACGACTAAGCCTGTCTTGTCCTTGCCATGGGACCTGTTCTATCCCATGGTAAAGAGGATCCTGCCTGCTCCTTTTGCTCTCTGCAGCATCTTTTTTGTTTTTCCCTTTACATTCTGCACACAGCTCTCTTCATTTTTTTATGTTACCTATAGTTTCTAAGTTATTCCACTCTGCATTCTCCTTCTAATCTTGTTCTCTGACTAAAATCTCAGTTTAGTTCCTCTCTCAGTTCAGTTCTTCTCATCACTGTTCCTCAGTTCCTCAGTTCTGACTCTTTGTCCTCAGCTCTTAAATATTTTCAGAATACATGATAATCTGAAGTTTATGACAAGTTCACACACAAAAAAATCAAGTCATAAATTGAAATAGAAGTTACAACAGAGAATGTTTACAAGCATATCCATTAGGAGTAAAGTTCTAGCTAAACATCTATCACTTGTCTCAGCTCTGCAGGTTCATTACGGTTTAAAACCATAACTAAGTTATATGTGAAGTTTTGTATAGATAAACCCAGTCAATATTTTATCCTCTGTCCTAGCACCTATAATAAATCATTAGTTCCCTTTTTATGACCTTTGGTTAATTGGTTTACAACCTCTTGGAATGTGCTTTGAGTAGGAGAAAGTCTTGTTTCCATCTAAAAGCAATTAACTGTTGACACTTGGGAGATTGGCAGAGTTCTCATTGCAGTTTTGACTATCAGAAAAGGACCTAATAGCAATCCCGTTATAAAAGATCTTAATAATCACAGATAAAATTTTATGAATTCTTATAGGATCATCATTAAAAACTTCACTCATCTATTTGTCTACATAACATCAGTATAAGACTTCATGGATCTGCCAGAGATCTTCTCCAAAGGGATGTGCTATTACTTATTACCATATATGTTTAAAAATAATAGGAAAATCATATTAATAGCAGGAATCCTCCTTACAATAGTCCCTCACAGCCTTGCTTAATGAGAGCTCACTTATTGCAAATTATATATTAATCCGAAGCAGGCCTTTCAGGATGATCACCTGCTAGTATATTAGCTTGTCCCATTTGGCTCTTTGCAGAAGGGGTTATCCAACAGGCTTGGTACTGTGAAGTGAGCCTAAAAGAGGCTATTGGTGAAGCCTAGTTGCAGCAAAAGACCCAAACATATTGGAGACTCCAGTACCATGGGATGAGCATCAAGATCAACAGCAGCAGCAGTGGAGTAGAGTCAATCAGAGCCTGGAGTGCTACAGAGAGCAGTGCTGGAGAGGTGACCCACACCCTTTTGAGAAGCCCAGAAAATTATGTGTGGATCCCAGACATTGGATCAAGAAGTTGTGAAGCTGTGAAGGTTGCTTTGGAAATTCCAAGATGATAGAAATGCCAGGGCTGTCAGATACCTGTCAAGGAAAGCTGCTAACAAGTAGTGGAACAATCCCAAAAGAAAGAAGTGTGTCCCTGAGAAGCTGAAAGGAGTTGGACACATTAGACAGAGATGCAGAGTTTGAAGTTTGCCCAGCTGGTTTGTCTTGCTTTGGTCCAGTATTTCCTTACTATGATATTTTGGAATGGGAATGAGTATCCTGTGCCATAATATGTTGGAAATATGCCATCTGCTTTTTGATTTTGATTTGATAGGGCTTTACAATTAAGCTATTTCATGATTCTTAGATGAGATTTTTATCTTGGGACTTTTAAACATTGTTGAGACTGTGAAGTTAGACAATGTATTTTGAACTATGCTGTAGACCCATGTGTTTGAAAAAGCCTATGGAGGCGAGAGGGCAGAATGTTGTGGTTTGAATATGTTTGGCCTGTGGTAAGTGGTATTATTAGGAGGTATGACCTCTTTGGAATAGGTATGGATTGAACCTCTGAAACTATAAGCCATCCACAATTAAATGTTGTTCTTTATAAAAGTGACTTTGGTCATGGTGTCTTTTTACAGTAATAACACCCTAAACAAGATATCAAAGCTCTTGGTTGATTACTCCCAACAAACTGTTGTTAAGGTCCTATTGCTGGGGACAACACCTACACAACACAGTGATCATGGAGAATTAGAGATGGTGCCTACCTAGAACTTTTACCCTTACTGACTAGTGTATGGCCCTGGAAGGCATTCTACATGCTGACAAAGAAGAATGGTAAATGCCAATAGAACTACAATCCTTCAATTTCAATGATAACCTGAATGTAAGGTATGCTACTGCAATGGTGACACAAAGCTGTGAGGGAATAATCAACTGATATGTGTTTGGCGTTAAGTCCCTCTGCATGAGATAGAAAAAATATCTTACAGAGATAGAGGAAAAACCAAGTCATACCTCTGCTAGAGGAAGGTTGTGACCAAATGACTTTAATGACATTCTTCTATATTCATACATCAGTGGTTTGCTCAGCCATCATCAGAGATAATTCATCCTGCAAAGATGTGAGTAAATGTGGGGGCCAACATCTGGACACTATGCAGCGTGAAAGTGAACATGTTATATTCAGTCCTAAATGGAATGACTCAATCAATTCCCTTACTTCAGAGAACCACATGGAAGAGGATGCTAAAAGATTGTAAGAGCCAGAGTTGGTGGAGAGTACCACAGAAAGGCCTTCTGAACACAGCAGGACTGATGCATATATGAACTTAACAAAGACTGTGGCAGTATGCACTGCGTCTGCATATGTCTAGGCCTGAGTAGATCCCAGTGCTGAGAGTGAGTATGGACAAAAGCTCACATATAACTTAGAAGCTATCATCAACTGATAACCACTTTCAAATAAAAATTGCTACTCTCTGTGTCTATGCAACCCATGCTGAAGAACAGGCTCATGTCAAGCATCGGATGACCAACTCAAAATGAATTCAGCACTGTTTTGAAGGTTTATTTTGTCTCATGATGCTTTGTCTGGGCATTCCTGTTCTCCTTTTCTTACCTCACAGGTCTTCTGATTATATATTATGGCAATTGATCATTCTGTTTTTAGAGGATTTCTGTGTGCACTAATGTTTGTGCCTCTGTGTCTGTGTCTATATGCTTGTGCTTCTTATGTTTTTCCTTTGGCTGTTTATTGTTCTGTTTTTTGTTTTCATTCTATTCAGATCTCTTTGCCTTAATTTTTTCCTACATACAACCAAATTCAACCTTTCCTCCATTCGATATTTAGTTTTATCTTTGCTTTGCCAACTTATGTTTCTGCACTTAGATATTCAACCTCAGTCTTTAGCTACCATAGTCTTATATCCATTGACGATGATAGCAAATCATTTCTTTTTAAATGCTGTCATCCATAAGACCACAGGATGTAGTTCACATGGACAATCAGGAGCATTGGCCCTACCCTTCAATTTAGAGACATCTGGTGCTTTTGTGAGCAATATATCAGAAAGATGCATATCAAATCTAATACTGGGATTTGCATTTAATAGCCTTTGATGTCTCAGAAGACCATTATCCACTCATGAATATAGGTGCTTCTGTTATTTTTTAATTATGTTTTTAATAGATGTATGAGGCAGTGGGTATCTATCTGGATTTTTCATATATCATTAGTTTGTCTAACCCTCCTCACTAACTTCTTTCTCCATACCTCAAGGCTCATTCTCATTTAATTTTTTATCCCCAGAATTCCCCTCTCTGCTTTTATATCATCTTCATTATTCTTCATCCAATCATTAAGTTCTCTTCCCCCCCTCCTATAAGAGTCACATTTAGTTTCCTGAATTTTGAGCATTTTAATTCAAATACACAATTCAAATGGAAAGAATTCAAAGCTATGGATTGCAGAGACAGCTTACCAGTTAAGTGTACTTGTTGCTCTTGCAAAGGACTTTAATTAGATTTTTTTAGTACCCTCATGGTAGTTCACAACCATCTGTAATTCCAGTTCCAAAGTATCCCCAAGCCTTCTGACCTACATGGACCCCAAGCAGAGACATACTTGTAAACAAAACACTCAAACAAAAATTAAAATGAATGAATGTAACTTATGTGCACATGAAAGAGGGCATTTACATGTGGTGTGGAGAGGGTGGGCATGGAGAGGTAGTTTGCCCATGGCTGGTTCGCCTTGGTCAGTACTTTCTTCATTTTTACCTATTTACCATGAAATTTCACGTTTCTTTATCATTGAGAAAAATTTCATTATCAGATGATAGAAAGCTAGGCTTGCTGGACTTTTCTAGTTTTAATGTAATGAACAAGTTGACCATGGGATCTAAGTGTTTTGATTTGAGGACACAACACATTTATGACATAGAACTCTGAGAAATCAAGCTGGATTTGGCTTGGAAGTTTCTTTTTGGCTAGCTTCAATAGGAGTGGACAGTGCTGTGAAGTGCTGGTGGAGATAAGCCATTAACACTTTGGCCAAGATATCAATCACACATGCTAAAATAATGACATGCCTAGAAAAAGGACAGGCTCACTAGTATAATAAAATAATTAATGTGATTATTACAATGCTAGTAACCAAGTGCTTGCTGATTACATTTGAGTCTTACTGTACTGGAGGTAATTCATGCCTCGCAAGTAAAACTAGTCAAAAACCTAAAACTGGCCAGGTGGTGGTGGTGCACGCCTTTAATCCCAGCACTCTGGAGGCAGAGGCAGGCAGATTTCTGGGTTCAAGGCCAGCCTGGCCTACAGAGTGAGTTCCAGGACAGCCAGAGTTACAAAGAGAAACCCTGTCTTGAAAAAAAAATGTCCTGGTGTTAGGACATTGGAAAAAATCTACTTCTGTTGTTTTGGTACATTGATATAACATCAAACTTCCTTCTTTGTGTTCAAGGTTTATTTTAAATTTATTTTTAATGTGTATGTCTTTTTTATATGTTTGTGCATTTGTTTGGGAGTATACAGAATCTAAAAGAAGGTATTGGATTCCCTGGTATAAAAGCTATAGGCTGTGGTGCACTTTATGATTTGGGTTCTGGAAACACAACTCTGGGTCTCTGTAAGAGCTGCAAATTCCTGTATCTACTGAGCCATCTTTCCAGGTCCCAAAATGCCTTCTAATGGTCATGTTCATCCCCAAAGATTAGTGCAGCTTTTGGTCTCCAATGGAGGTGACCAAGAAAGGGTCATTACATCATCTTCCTCAAAGTTCATGAAATATGGTAGAAGTGAGAGGAAGGAATGTAAGAGCCAGAAGCCGAGGAGGAATCCTGGGGTTCAGTATCTTTTGTATATGGCATAGACATGGCATTTAAGAACATACATCGGTGGCCACATCGGTAAGGTTTGCATAGGAGTGGAACTTTCACCATTTCTTCACATATTGGGAAAGTTTTTATCAGGATATAGGGAGAGATGAGAGAAAATGAAAGACATTTTTAAAATGCCACAAACAGTATATGCATGTACAACATCCACAAAGATTCAAAATAAATGTGTTCTCTTTCGAACAGGTAACAATATCCAAGTCTAATAAGTGAATAAGGAATTAAAGAGGAGTATTTGAGAGGGGTGGGAATATTTTCTCAGTTTTCTTCTTGAACACGTTGAAAAGACACACCTGACCTCCTTTGTGAACCCCTTTAAAAATGTTGATGGCAAAAGTTTAACTAACAGATCAGCAGGCAGCAGTGGGGTCCTGGTGTTCCTTCTTAATTGACTTGGCCAAGAAGCAACTCGTTAACAGGGAGCTGGGTCAGACCTACTCACCAACAATCTAAGCCATTTATCCCAGCTTTAGTCATGGAAGAAAATTTTAGAAAAAAAAAAAAAACCTCATTTTTTGAGAGAGAGAGACAATGATTTAAATTGTTTACATATTTTTTGCAACGTTAGAAAGACATACATGTCACAAAATCAAATAAGTCATCTTTCAAAGAAATTCATTTTATAATTGTTGATTGTACAGTCTTAAAAATGGAATTGAGAGTAGGGACCTCAAGATCTATGATAATAACTTCTTTGGAAGTGTTTAGGTAGCTGCTTATTTGTGACTGAATCAATCTCAGGAAAAACCATATAGATATACATTAAACATAAAACCAGATCCTGTATTTATGTTAAATTCAGGCCATTTAGAGTAACATGTAGATGTTCATGATGTAGTGAAACAGACTTTCAGTTTTATGCACTGTGTGGTGACACAGAGAAGATGGGGTGTGATGCGACGCCATCAGGATATTTTAAATCTGAAATGTCTACTGGGGTAGAAAATATACAGTAATTTTAACAAGACTGATTTAATATAATCATTAACTATATAAGGAAAAAATATATACATTGAAGACAATATTAAAAAAGTATTAGATAGGAAGCAGGAGGAGATGTATATAGAACAACATCCTTGAATATGTATGTTGATGACCCAGTTAACAATGTGACACTAATTGGTGATGAGATCTTTAAGAAAGCCCTTATATTTACATGAGATCATAAGGCTGGAATTCTTAATAAGTATTAGCATTGTCTTTATATAAAGAAATTAGTAGGACATGGAACACATAGAGAGAAGAAAAATTACATGATATTACATCAAGAAGGCAGTTATCAAATAGCAAGGAAGAGAGCACACATTAGAAAACCAAGTTTGCCAGAATCTTTATCATAAATTTTTAGCCTGCAGAAGATTGACAAAAATCAATACCAGGTGTTTCAATGATTCCTTATGTGATATTTTGGGACATTAGCCAGAACTGATTGATACAGTTACCACAGGAAAAAAAATTAGTCAGAGGAAAAAAGGACTTTCACGAATGGTGTTCCAACATGTGCGACCCATTTTCAGAGCTGGTCCAAGTATGGTGGTCAAGACTGGTGGTCAGAACATGATTATGTTCTGACTCTATGTTCTGACTACAAGTCTTGGCCCACATATTTGGGTTGTTGGAAAGAATTGATTGTTGAAATTCCTGGAAACATATATGGTGATTGTGGATAGTTTTCTGAGATGTCATCAGCTATGTTATCTATTGAAATTACTAATGTTAAAAACCACATATATGGAAGATTCTACAGCCTTCTGTGATGAGTGGAGCAGCAGCTGGGATGGAAGTCTTCCTGCTGCCATTTGCACCAGGAGCCTGGAGACTCCACAGCCTTCTGTGCATAGCCTGCCAGGAGGGAATGATCTCTCAGCAGGCTTTCACTTTTGAGCACAGAGGTGAGATCTCCACCTTCTCTCTGGTGGGGACCAGCTAGGAGCACACAGGGCCTAAAATCAGTGGAGCAGCTGGGACAGAAGTCCTACCTGGGAGCCAGGAGACTCCACAGTTTTCTGTGCATAGCCCACCAGGAGAGATCTCCCAGCAGTGCTTTCACTTTTGAGCTCAGAGGAGTAAGGACACAAGCTTACAGGCCCATAGGAGGAACAAACTCCAGCCAGAGACAAGAATACCAACTAGTACCAGAGATTACCAGATGGCGAAAAGCAAGCACAAGAACCATACCAACAGAAACACATGGCAACATCAGAACCCAGTCCTCCCACCACAGCAAGTCCCAGATACCCCAACATACCAGAAAAGCAAGAGTTGGATTTAAAATCCTATCTCATGATGCTGATAGAGGGCTTCAAGAAAGCCCTCTTAATAACTTAAATAACTCCCTTAAAGAAATACAGGAGAGGGGATGGAGAGATGGCTCAGTGGTTAAGAGCACTGACTACTCTTCCAAAGGTCTTGAGTTCAAATTTGAGCAACCACATGGTGGCTCACAACCATCCATAATGAGATCTGATGCCCTCTTCTGGTGTGTCTGAAGACAGCTACAGTGTACTTACATATAATAATAAATAAATCTTTAAAAAAAAAAAGAAATGCAGGAGAACATCAGTCAACAGGTAAAAGCCCTTAAAGAGGAAACACAAAAATCCCTTAAAGAAATACAGGAGATCATGGGTCAACAGGCAGAAGCCCTTAAAGAAGAAACACAAAAATCCCTTAAAGAATTACAGGAAAACACAACCAATCAAGTGAAGGAACTGAACAAAATTATCCAGGATCTAAAAGTGGAAGTAGAAACAATAAAGAAATCACAAAGTGAGACATCTCTGGAGATAGAAAACCTTGGAAAGAATTCAGGAGTCATAGATGCAAGCATCAAAAACAGAATACAAGAGGTAGAAGAAAGAACCTCAAGTGCTGAAGATACCATAGAAAACATTGACTCAACAGTCAAAGAAAATACAAAATGCATAAAGCTGGTATCAAAATATCCAGGAACTCCAGGACACAATGAGAAGACCAAATCTAAGGATTATAGGTACAGAATAGAGCAAGGATTTACATCTTAAAGGCCCAGTAAATATCTTAAACAAAATTGTAGAAGAAAATTTCTCTAACCTAGAGAAAAAGATGCCCATGAATATACAAGAAGCCTTCAGAACTCCAAACAGACTGGATCAGAACAGAAAATCCTCCTGGCACTTAATAATCAAAACACCAAATTCACTAAACAAAGAAAGAATATTAAAAGCAGTAAGGGAAAAGGGCAAGTAACTTATAAAGGCATTTCTATTACAATCACACCAGAGTTCTTACCAGAGACAATGATGAAAGATAGAAGATCCTGGGCAAACCTCATACAGACCCTAAGAGAACACAATTGCCAGTCCAGGCTACTATACCCAGCAAAACTCTCAATTATCATAGATGGAGATGCCAAGATATTCCATAGTAAAACCAAATTTGCACAATATCTGTCCACAAATCCAGCCCTACAAAGGATAATTGGTGGAAAATGCCAACACAAGGAGGAAAACTACACCCTTGAAAAAGCAAGAAAGTAATCTTCCAACAAACCTAAAAGAAGATACCCACACAAACATAAAAATAACATAAAAAATAAGAGGAAACAATCTCTATTCCTTTATATCTCTTCACAATAATGAACTAATCTCCCCAATAAAGAGACATAGACTAATGGAATTTTTCTCATGTAAATCTTTAATTTTATCAGAAAATGTTTTTAATGCCCCTTTTAATTAATTTAATAATTTCTTTTATGTCTACCATTTTATCTGCATTTTCATGATAATCTTCAATTTTAATATGTCTTTCTATATACTTCCTCTATTTTATCTGAAATGTTTTCAGTGTAAATCTTTGATTTTATCACAAATATTTCTAATTCCATGATCAATTAATTTAGCGTTTTTACGTCAACCATTTTTATGTAAATTTGCCATGAAATAGTCAATTTTAACATGTTTGTCTCTTAATTTCTTCAAGTTTACCAGAAATATTTTCCATGTAAATCTTCAATGTTATCTGAAAATGTTTATAATTCCACTTTCGATCAATTTAGAAATATCTTTATGCCTATTATTTTATCTATACAATTTCCATGATAATCTTTAATTTTAACATGTTTTTCTATATTTTTCTGCAATTTTATTAGAAATAGTTTCCATGTAAATCTTCAAGTTTATCAGAAAATGTTTATAATTCCACTTTTAACCAACTTAAGAATACTTTTATGCCCACTATTATAAAATTTTCCATAATAATCTCCAATTTTAACATGTTTTCTACATTTTCTACTATTTTATCAGAAATATTTTCCATGTAAATAATTGATTTTATCATAAAATATTCTTATCCCATATTTCAATTAATTTAGCAATGTTTTAAATGTCTACCACTTTACTCCATAATTTTCCATGAAAATTATAAATTTTAACATGTTTATCTGAAATATTTTCCATGTAAATCTTTAATTTTATTATAAAGTGTCTTTACTTCCCTTTACTTCCCTTTTCAATAAAACAAAAGAAAAATGAAAAAAGAAAAAAAACACATATAAATCTGGAAATATTTCATTCTTTTTCCAGTATCTTTCTTTGGCCTCTTGCCAGCTGTCAGAGTGGAAAACAAAGGCAGATAATGTGCTAAGAAGCACTGTATAGATAACTCAATAGAATGCTTTCCTCAAATGTGTGGAAAGAACAGACTGGAAGCTGGACCATTCCCAGGGATAAATAGATTATTCCATAATTCCTTACAGACTTATTACCATGGACTGTGCTAAAAGCTTTGCTACAAGATCTCAGGTGCTTCTCCTGGATCTGAAACTTCTTAATGCCCCTTCCCTCCATATGAGGATTGTTCTAGAATATCCTACCAGAGGTTTTCAGTTTTCTAAAGCTCTCATGCCATTTTACCCATGCACATACCCAAGTGCACATGCACATGCATATACGCAAAACCTTTTAAGTTTTGTTTCTCTTTCTTTTAAAAAAAGTGCAGAATAAGTTAGAATAGGAGAAAGATTTTCAGCCCATGGCATTTATTCCTAAAATTTTCTTTGGTAGGTGTTGGTTATTAATCCATCCCAGTTTCTAATGTTCCCAAGAGACTGTCAGTTGATCCTGAATATGTACATAGTGTTGGACCTACTTATCTCTTTGAAATGATCAGTAATGAATGACATACATTCTTTTTATTTACAGTGACATTCATAGGTGTGGAATATTCCTTGTAAATGCATATAAAAGGGGAATAAACTTTCATTTTTTCATAATAAATGAGTCTCTACCTTGCTACCATTTCTGAAACATATTTTACATTATATATATAAATATAACTATAAATTCATAATGTGAACTACACATTCTTCATAGTTTGTGGTTAAAGTAGTTAAAGATATAGTGGAATTAGATGGATGGAAAAGCTTTAATCTTCTACCATACTACATTTCTGAGCTACTCAGTTTCTCACAGAGACACTTGGAAAAAGTATTGTTTTTCAAGGGTCAGGGAACTCACTCATGGACATTTTGGGGTTTGTTTGACAGTGAAAATTTGATATATTTTACAGGTCAAATCTGTGATGAATTTTGAATATTTCGGTTCCCCAAATGTCTGTGCTTTGTTTGCACTGAAGACTCAGCACGGAACAATGCCTGCTGTCTAAATTCTCCTCATATATCTAGTGTATGCATGTGTCTTGTTTCATCTGTTGGAACAGGGTTCTTTAGGGATCTTGTTAAAGCATGCATGGAGTCACCTAAAGCTCAAGGAGGAGAAAAATCTTCGTTTGAAGTTTGCTGTTATATATAGGTATATGGAAAAATAGATTTTAAGAGTGAACTACTCCATGGTTTTTTGTTTTAAGTCATGTACTCTTGTATTTCTTTGGAGAAATAGTTTCAGGGAGTCCTGATAAAACCAGTGTAGTTGTAAGGCATCTTGTTGTTGACTTAATAGAGAGCCAGGGCTCCCACTGAGCCCTCAGCCTCCATTCTGAATGTGTCAGCATTTTCTGGGCTTTGAAATCTAATTGCCCTACCAGCGTCTCCAAGATGACCCATCTCATCCAGTCCATCAACATAGTAACAGAAAACAAGGCAACACATAAGCTTTGCAATAGTTATTCCTCCCAGTTATCTCCATTACGGAAGGAACCAGGAATGTGATCTTTTTTTCAAATTAATTATCTTTTTCTGCATAATTATTAGCAGTGGCTCTTTCTTATGATTTTTTTAACCGTTTCATAGTATGGTGTTTGCCATGGGGCACAGGTAGTGGGCAAAGGAAAATTTGAACAAGGCTGTTCTTGTCTTCCACTAAGTGGGTCCCAAAAGACAAAGTCAAGTGTGCTGCTTGATGGTAGGCACCTGTACTCATGTGAGTCTGTGTGTTCTATCTGGAAACATTAAATATTAGTGACATGATGTCGATCTGATAAGCAGTAGTATGAAAGCTGTATAACTATGACTATTAACACTTTTCATAGCATCTCTACTAAGGGTTATTTTTTATGTATGCGTGTGTCTGTGTGTGTGTGTGTGTGTGTGTGTGTGTGTGTGTGTATGTGTGTGTGTGAGTGCGCACGCACGCATGCGTGCATCTGTGTCACATGTGTGTATTAAATATAAATTGCTTTGGATCATTTACATCTATATGATACATTTTCTTTACCCAGTCGAGTGCTTTAAAATGGACTTGTACTCGGAGTCAATAAGTAAAGCTAAGTTCTCATTAGAGGCATGATTTTGTTGTGATTGATGCCCCTTTCCAAATCCAGGTGTTTAAGGATAGTTAAATAAGTTCTTGTGGCTTATTTACTTTTTCCCATAGATATATCACACACTCATGAATTTAGAACTCATGTTCCCATTATAATTGAAGCTGCTTTACATATACACATATTTCTGTTATTAAAATATATGAATATGAAATTAGCAACATTTTCTTTGTTCAAGTATATGAAACTATATGGATCATTCTGAACTATTTACACTCAGAAGAATGGAGTGTTAATGTTTGTGCTGAAATAGGGGCTATAGACACTGCTTTATTATTAGATAAAGTATATCATTGATACTATGTATTTGAGTTTGAAGAGCCACAGACTTATGGTGATATGTGATAAGGTCTACACTATCGATTATGTGTGAAATATCTTATTTTAAGCCCAAAAAATCCATCCAGAAACAAAGCCAACCACAACAATAGTAACAACAGCAACAACAACAGCAAAAAAAAAAAAAAAAAAAAAAAAAAAAAAAAAAAAAAAACCTTATCATCAACAAATTGTTAACAAAGAAAAAGTCAGGCTGGGAAGTAGTGACACACAACTTTAATTCTAGCACTTGGGAGATAGATGCATGTGGATTTGTGAGTTCGAGGCCAGCCAGGGCTACGCAGAGAAACTCTTGTCTTGAAAAAAAAAAACAAATTAAAAAAATTCAAAAAAAAAATAAAAAAGAGAGGCATAAAGCAAAAGTGGTCATTATCTGTAGATTTGTTACCTACTAATGTAGTGAATTCAGCTGCAGAATGGAACTCCACAGATGTGTAAGGCTTTGCATACCTTCTTGTTTTCTGATTATATTTAGAACTTGTGTTTAAGTACAATTTGAATGAAATATGAAACGTTATACCTCACTCTTCTGAGATAGCTCTCTGTTATTAGGCTAGAGATGCATTTTTTAAAGAAAATATTATTATGGCTTTGTATTATAGACACCTAAATGTTTGGTTACTCACCGTGAGATGGGACTTTATATTTGCCCCAAGTTAGTTTAACCCTATTTTTATCAGTTATCATTTTGGTACTGAGGATAAGTAATGGCTAAAGTTTGTCAAACATAATTGACAAGTACGTTTAACAAGAACAGAAAAATAATTCCCATCAAGTCCTTCAGCACAGAACTTGGCTCTCCACTGGCTTCGATTATATAATTGGTGGATAATCAAACAAAGCAGGTGTGGCAAATGACCACAGTGTGTAAGGCCAGTGTTGAAATGCAAGTGTTCTACATTTATCATGAAAAATCTCTATAAGAACTGGGCTTACGGAATGTTTTGGTCCTAGTGTGTAGAAATTGCTTGTGGATCATTTAAATTTCTATAGCATCTATCTAAATTTGAGCTACAGTGTGTCATTTATTGCACAGGACAAATATATTTTCAAATCCAGTTCTGTAGAATAACTGACTTAGTGCCATGATATTTCTAATATGTTGGTTTTATTCTATTTAAAGACAAATTTTAGAAATGATATTACTAGTACAATATCAGTAGCTAGCTAATATCTGAATAACTCAGGTTGCAAATGGAAGGCTCAGACTTGAGGGTATTAGAAGGTTAGCATTAATGTTATGTTATGTCAGGGTTAGCTGGTATCAAAGCAACTTGGCTTAAAAATGAAAGAAACTGGGGAAGACCCTGGACGACATTGGCTCAGGGGGAAAGTTCCTGAACAGAACACCAATAGCTTATGCTCTAAGATCAAGAATAGACAAATGGGACGTCGTAAAATTACAAAGTTTCTGTAAGGCAAAAGACATTGTCAAAAGGACAAATCAGGAACCAACAAATTGGGAAAATAGCTTCACCAACCCTATATCTGACAGAGGGCTAATATCAAATGTGTACAAGAACTGAAGAAGTTAGACCCCAGAAAACCAAATAACCCTATCAAAAAATGGAGTACAGAGCTAAACAAAGACTTTTCACCTGAAGAAATTTGGATGGCTGAGAAATACCATAAAAAAAAATGTTCAACATCATTAGTCATTAGAAAATGCAAATCAAAACAACCCTGAGATTTCACCTCACACCAGTCAGAATGGCTAAGATTAAAAACTCAGGAAACAGCAGGTGTTGGCGAGATTGTGGAGAATGAGGAACACTCTTCCACTGCTGGTGGGAATGCAAGCTGGTATAACCACTCTGGAAATCTGTCTGGCGGTTCCTCAGAAAACTGGACATGATACTTCCGGAAGACCCAGCCATACCACTCTTGGGCATATACCCAGAAGATTCCCCAGCATGCAATAAGGATACATGCTCCACTATGTTCATAGCAGCCTTATTTATAATAGCCAGAAGCTGGAAAGAACCCAGATGTCCCTCAACGGTGGAATGGATAAAAATAAATGTGGTATATATACACAATGGAGTACTATTCAGCCATTAGAAACAATGAATTCATGAAATTCTTAGAGAAATGGCTGGAGCTGGAGAACATCATACTAAGTGAGGTAACCCAGTCTCAAAAGAATACCCATGATATGCAGTCACTGATAAGTGGATATTAGCCTAGACTCTTGGGACACCAAAGACACAATCCACATACCAAATGATGTCCAACAAGAAGGAAGGAGTGGACCCTGGTGCTGGAAAGGCTCAAAGCATCAGTGTAGGGAATACCAGAACAGGGAAGTGGGAAGGGGTGGATGGGGGAACAGGAGGAGGGAAAAGGGCATGTGGGACCTTTGTGGGGCAGGGAACCAAGAAAAGGGAAATGAAATGTTAATATAGAATATATCCAACAAAAACAATTAAAAAATAAAAAAGAAAGTGGAAATGCTTTAGCAGTATTTGACAATTTAAAAAATAATCCTGTTACCAAGGAAGGTATGAATCACCTGTGAATTGTTTGATCTAAAACTCACTCCTTTAGTCAAAATCCAACTTCCACTATTGAAAAATGTTCAGGGCTTGGGTGAAAAAGAAAGGTATATTATATTTTTTATTTTTCTTTTGGAAAAATAGATTCAGTTCAATAAAAAATGAGATGTTAAAACACAAGCAGTTTTTTTAAATGAATTATGTTTCTGGACTTGGCAAACCACAGATTTTACCTGTCTGATGATCATTGTTTAATATCTCAGGATCAATTATTTCTTTCTGTTTCATATTTTCAAAAGTTACCTGTGGTGCTGCAAAATTATCTCTTAGGAAACTAGAACTTTTGAACATCACAGCCAGAGTTAAGAATGGTTTACCTTGAGGTCACTTAAAACTTTAGATTGCTGGCCTTCTGTGTACTTAGCCGTCTTATTTTACCTGTCTTAAAGGAAAAAAAAAAGTAACATCCAACCTCACGTGCCTTGGACTTCCCATGTAATCAACTTTTATAGCCAAAGCTAATGCATTTCTGTAATCTTAAGTTATGCACTCTTCCATGAGGCTGACCCACAGTAATGCTTATGTATCAATTTACCAGAAGCACAGAATTCAGAAGATGAAAGCAATGTCCTAAGATCTACCATGAAGGCTGAAAGCAACCATTTATCAATATTGGTTGATAAACAATGATTTTTTTTTACCTGAGTCACTTGAATTCTGTTGGAACCAGTAACTAATCCCCTGTAAAATTTTGTTAAAGATTTCTATTAAATATCCCCTCCCATCTCCATGTGATGCTTTCAATGCTGTTCAGTAAATACATAGTGAAGCCCTTTGATAGGCCTGACAGAACCACATATGCACAAGCAAAGGCACAGACACATACAATTCATAATTCATAGAGCAGATAGGACAGAAACAGACACATATTCTGGGACACACCCATACTACATACAGAAGAGACACCATATCACACACAATTATACAAAAGACAGGCATGCAAACAGTCATTGAGACATCTATACTATACATGCAGAGTAAATTACAACAGACATATCAGACAAAGTGATAGGCACATCCCTCAGGCAGGCAGAGACAGATGCATAGAGCAGACTGAGGCTAGATGACTCAGGGAGTATGAAGTAAATAATTCAAATTTGGACTCACTCTTGGTTAAATGGCTCTAAAGGGGAACTGTTGTTTTTTCTTTCTGTACAGTTAAACCAACACAGTATTGGTGACTTTAAGTTAATCACTAATTTGTATAATCTGCACACATATCATGTTACAGCTTGTTACAGATGTCTGCATCTATCTTTAATGTAGTATTTAAGTATTAAATTCACTTACTTATTCACGACAGATTTTTGAATGCTACTTTAAACACATGCATAGCCATGTGGGAGAAATCAAAATAATTAGATACAGCTCCTGTCACTGTCCTTATAAACTTTACAAATTTTCACGTGGAGAGTTGAGGAGAACTGTCATTTCCCTCAAAACAGCCTTACAAATTAAGCCAGTGCTTAATTATATATAAAAAAAGAACACCTAAAATCTGTATTAATGTTGACACTGTTTTAATAGAATACCTGAAGCAGGGTACTTTATAAAGAACAGAAAGCTGGGGCAGGGGCATGGCTCAGATGGGAGGAGCACATACTGCTCTTGCAGAGCATTTCTAGGCGCCCTAGACGTCCACACTCACACCTGCACAAACATTCCCACAAGATGCACGTGTTGATCACATCGCTCTTTGTTTTGTCAGACATGACATTTTACTATGCCTCTTTGATTACATTTCCCCAGAAAATTCTGCTCTACAAAAAAAAAATAATCTAATGAGGTCGATGCCAAAAAGCCTTTGTAGTAATGAGTTAAGATTATCTGTTGGGTACCCAAAATGATAGAGAAAAAAATTGGAATTCCTTCCTAGTGTCTTTAGAGATTATTGTGTTTCTGTTCCTGCAAAAGCGTTGGCTATCCTCCCAAAGCGTAACATAAGATTCTTGGTATTGCGGTCATTCCAAAACACTCTCATGATGTTTTCATATAGAAATTACAATTTAGTAAGGAAACAGAAGAAAAATTTATTGAAAATTATGTATAGACTATTCCATTGCAGCAGAGTATCTAATTCTCCTCTTTTGGAAAGTTCATCAATGAATGGCTCTATTGTCCTATTTTCCAACATTTACATATGTGAGACAGGTATAAGAAAGACAATAAGAAAATAAAATACTGAAATCATAAATAATTGCCTACTTTCTGGAAGTTTTAATATGTTTTATCATTTCTGTCTCTTGTTATAACTTTATTCTTTAGGAACCAAACTAGAAAAATATCCCATTACACAAGCAGTGAGTTGAGCAAGATGATTTAATTGCCTTTCTTTCTTTTGTTTCAACTGTTTGCTACAGGCTTGTGATTCAAAGATACAGTTTTATCCTTTCAAAAAAAGAAGGTCATGTTTCTTAAAGAGAACTCTAATTATTTTGCTGCTCGATACCTCTGTATCTATAGTACATTTCATCTTGTACTGATGCAAAATTGTAAGTAAAACTGTCAGAAGAGCACGATGGGACAGGAAATTGGCAGGAATATGGATTTATAACGGCAACTGAGGTGTTAATGAAAACAGAAGTTTGTACCTAAAACCATCTTTGACTAAATAAAAAAACACTTAAAAATTAGTCCATGATGTAGAGACTTTTATGAAAGGCAGTTAAGATGTTAAATGAGCATCTTATTGTTTTTTTAAATTGTACCTCCATAGTACTAGAAATGTATCCTAATATCCTAATATATTTACTTATAACAGGGCTAAATGTATGTATTTATTTATATAAAATTATATATATATATATATATATTATTAGTGAGGGCTCTCTAGAGGAACAAAATAAATAGAATGAATATATATGTATATATACATTAGCCTCCTGGTTTTAAAAATCTACTTGACTCTTGTCTCACAGAGTATATTTTTAAAAGCATTTGCTATTTTCAGTCAAAAAATCAGAATACTTTTGAAGGATTTTTATAACTGTTGAATGTTGGGCATATGACTGAATCTATATCACCAACAGCCAGGGGAGAAGTCACAACCAGATCACCAAATTCCTAATAAACATTTCATGATATTTGTTCAACTTGATTATCTTGTTTAGGGGTAATAATCTGGTTAAATTATTAGTTTTCTGTAAATCAAAGTATTAACTCACGATTTGAAAAACCAGCCATAGTATCCTGTGAAATTATCTGTGTATCATGAGTATTTGTTTTTCTTTCCTTAAAGTTGTATGTAGATTAGCTAATTTATTATTTAGGAAATCAATTAACATCCAACTGAATCATTCCAGGATTGGGACACCAGATTTTGAAGATCTGAATATAGTGTTGGTTCCTTTTCTGGTTCTCATATTTCATTTTCCCAATAAGTGCATCTCCTCCTATGCTTTAGTTTTTAGAGAGTTTTTGGGGGTCTTTTTTTTTTTTATCACAAGGAGTTGTCCACAAAAAATTAGCACATTACCTTGAAGTTATATTCATATGATCAAATGAAAAGCCAAATTACTTAGATCTTTTATGAAAGTGTACAATGTAAGAAATTGGCTTCTGAGCATTTTTTCCATTATGTGTAAAAGTATGGATATATCAAACAAAGTATAATATATATACCTGAAATATCCTAAAGGATGAAACACTCATTTTTCAAATTACTTCCTGTTGAGTTTGATTGTGCAGAAGTTATCAACTGATAGTAGCTTAAAGCAATTATGGCATTATAAAAAGTTTGTAAGTTATATATTACATTCATTTTTATATAATTTACTTATATTGTATCTCTTTCACATTTTACAGAACATTCTTATATATGACATATTATACATTTTTAGATAATCATTTTTAGATAAATACATTTGGTTGAATGTTTAAAGTTCTGCATTACCTTGGTGAGCTACCAACCAGGCAGCATACAGGAGCTGGTCCAAGACCCCAGACACTTATATAAAAGAGAGCTGCCTGGTCTGGCCTCAATGGGAGATGCACCTAATCCTCAAGAGACTTGAGGCCCTAGGGAGTGGGGAGGCCTGGCATGGGGTGGGAACGTCTTCTTAGAGACAGGGAGGAGGAGGAATGGGATAAAGAACTTTGGGAGGGCAGACCTGGAGGAGGGCAATGACTAGACTGTAAAAAAAAAAAAAAGAAAAGAAAAGAAAGAAAATAATAATAAAAGTAATTTTAAAAAATAGGTAGCAAATATGTCAACCTGTTTGAAGATAATGGGACTTTAATCAGGATGAAGTCAGAAGAGAAAACAAGAAATGGATTATATCGAGGATCAATATGTTTTGTTGAGTTGAATGTGAAACATAAATGAGAAGAAAAAGATAGTCTCAAACCTTTTGACAAAAGAGATGAATGGAGGTGTTGCCCCTGCCTAAAACAAGGGGAATTTGCCTTAATGAGAGTGGAATTGATCCTTGACTCTCTGCCTTTTGTCAAGCAAATTTTGTAAAAAAAATATTTAATATTTTCTGTGCCTTGACTCCCCTTGATATCAAACCAAGTTAGTGATATTATCCTATGAATTTGCTGAATAATGTGATGGTATGCCCATATGATTTTATACAGGAAATGGTCCGTGGTAACTATTTAATAAATGATCTTCTCTAATAGACTCCTAGATCCACCCTGAGATCAGAGTGCTTAAGGTCCCTTTACAGAGGACATGGTTTTATTGCCAAATGTGGAATTCTGATCTTATAGTTAACAGACCATGGATCACTAAAAGTGAGCAAAATGAAACCACTAAGAACACTTCCCGCTTAATCAAACTGTGTGTTTGCTCAGGCAATGCAGTAATTGGTTGCCATGAGGTTTATTTCCAAATGAACTGTGGCTAATTGACATGCAAATTGATGGGTTAGTAGCAGACTTTAGAATTCATAGGTATTATGTAGAAGAGGAACTTCTGAATCTCCCATTCTTGTGTTTTCTAGCCAAAACAGTTAAGAACAGCTGCCCAGCTCAGGCTCAGGCAGGACTGCTTTCCATGAATCCCTTCATCATTGTGGTGTGAAACAGTTCCTTACTTCACAAATGGGCACGACGATGCTCACCCATGAGATTTTCCAGTGCATTAATTAAAATGATTCTCGGGATATGATATAGTGATTGCTCAGTAAATGCAGGCTGTCATTGTCATAATGTGAGAAATTTAGAGGATGGTTAGATGGTTAACAGAATCATGACATGTGATCTGATCATTCATAAATTGATAATGAAGAAAATCACATCAAAATAATTTTCTATGACATCCATTTTTTTATGTTATAGCAGCTTCGAAAAGTTCAATAAGTGAAGCAAATTTTCCACATGGGTTTAATTGTAAAATTAGTCTCCGAAATCCCCACAGTACCAAATTATATTACATTTTTATTTGGCCCCCAAACAACACACCTCCACTTTCTTTCTCTATTCTCTTTCTAAGAAGAATAACATATTCAGGTTTATGTATATGTTCACAGTCCGTTAGGAGTCTTTAATCTCTTTTTGAAGCGCCATACAAAGTAATGAGATCCCTAAAGTAACCCTGAAGGGCCTCTAAATAACCAGAAAGGAAGAGCTCATCTCATTCAACCAAGCCTTGTAAAAAAGCAATTTGTTAGTTAATGATATAAATACAGCATCCTCACTTGAGGATATGTACCATAAAACAAAATCACCTTCCACATACGTCGGAAAACATGCAGAGACTAAACTGGAGTTACTGGAGTCAGCCCTGTGTAATGCATCATCCTTAATAGTGCTGTTAAAATTATTTTAAAAAATAAAAAGGAAAGAAATAAGAAAAATCTCATTAGCACCTTATCTCATGGAGCACTTAAAGGTAATCAGCAAGGGAAGGGGGTCTCACAGTGCAATTAGTGGCCGTTAAATTTAGACAAAATTAGAGGGGCTATTCTCTACCAGGTTCCTAGTCAACTGCGAATCACTGGGCTGAGCATTATAAGGGCTGGTTCATTAAGGAGCAATCACAGCAGGTGTGGTTTTCAAAGTTAAAGAAAGAGGCAGCATATTTCATTCCTCCAGTCAAGACAGTGGGGCTCTACGGGGCGGCTTTCTAACCCTGCACATTTATTTGATTTTTTTTTTGTTTTTGTTGTTGTTGTTGTTGTGTACCTCTGAATTCCAGCAGGACTCTGTTCCTGACACATTACATATTTGTATCACACTTTGTGCTTGATTTGTAATTTGTTCTTTTCTCACATAACATACCATGTTGTTGCCAAACAATTTTACTTATAAGGTAACATAAAATCACTTATTTATACTATGGTAGCATTCTAATGAAAACAAGACATCACCTATTTTAAAGACAACTTTGGCCAGCTCCCTCTAATTTTCTGTCTGTCATCTCCCAATGTATCAATCTATCATGTATTCATCTGAGTATCACCTGTATATGTGTTACAAGTGATATTTAAATTGCATGTAAAGCCTGCTTTATAAAAATATAACTAAGCTCGCAGAAAAAAAATGACTAAAGTAAAATATTGAGCTTCATTCTCTAACAGTTTCCCTCTTTTCATGATTCCCCTGACATTTTAATTTTTAATACCTGTAGACAGAGATACTTCATTCTCTATTCAGATTTGTGTTCATTTCTCTCTCACTGTGTGTAGGTGTGTTGTTGTGAGTTTTATTTTTCTTTTTTGCTTTACTGACTGGTATTATGAAGCAGCCTCATCACGATCTTGTGATGTTTCTGCCTCAGCCTCCCAAGTGTTGCAATCATGAACATGCCCAACCATGCCCTTTCTGCCTCCCAATGTGACACATCATGATGAGTTTCCATCTCAAGATAAATCTTCAATAATCTAAAATATCATACATCTACAAAATTACACAAAATAGCTGAATTTACATGGAGACAATTAACTCAAAGGCTGTAAGGGATGTAGTTGTATATCTGGAGATTATAATTTATAGAGGAATTTTAATCCAGCAACATGGCTGCTGGGACAAGGGATCATATCCAAAGACCTTCTAGTTTCGTGCAATACAGCTGGGATGATACAGGTTTAATCACCCTGGCTGGAATACAGACATAACCTATTACACATCTTTGAGCCCAAACAATGAAGGTATGTTTTCAAGTCAAGTCTAAATGATGGACAGACAAAGTGATGAATTAGAAAAAGATTTCAAAGAATGAATCAGAGATAGGATACACCCAACTCTTATGAAAAGAGACAGGAAAAAGAAGCTAGTTAAGAGCAGTGAAAGAAAGAAAGGCGGTTTGGTGTGCTATGGTATATGACAGTTTTACAGAGACAGGTTTCATAGAGAACAAGGTAGACACAGGAGAAGACAGAATGAGCCACAGAATGAGAAGGAGCCAGAGGATTAGAACATAATGCCAAAGTTAGTATGAGGACAGACAGAGCAATTTAGTCAGAAGCCAAGAGAAGCTTGATGAAATGAGTAAGTTTGGAAGATTAGATTGTAATCTTTGAGGATAGAAGATCGTAGGCCTATACTAAAAGATAGTTAGAGAAAGAAATGCTCTGGGCTCAGCCCAAGCTGTCTCACAGCTTGGGTATGGCTCGCATCTCATCCTATCATCTGAGGGAATAAAAATGTCATTTATGTCTGCAACCCAACATGGTTGGAAGAAAAATCCAACATGATTGGAGAAGAAAGCCCACCCATATTGAAGAAGGTAGATGATACCGGACAGATATATCACAGAGGACAGGAAACATTTGACAGAAAGCAGCAGAGGAGAAATTCACCTGGGATTATCTCCAGACGAAGCATCAGGTATGTTGAGTTTGGCTGGATAGCTAGAGAGACTTGGGAGACTCCAAAATGATGGGACCCTAGACCACAGAGCAAGGAAAGACAGGAGATTCTGAGGCTGAATCAGAGTAAATTATCCCAAAAGACAATTTTAATTATATAGACAGACTTTTCATGAAATAGAAAAAAATTGGGAAACGCTATTTCAGACCCCTTAACACCAAGAATAGTGGTTGATGTGATAGAAAAGTTACCTAAAAATCCATAGCATTAATTATTACAACTGTGGGCACTGGAGTAAACATTTCATTCATTTCAATTACAGTGTATATATTTTCTCTCAAAATGAGTGAAAATAATAATTGTACAATAAGATAAAACCTCAAAAGCACTGAAAAACTAAGTGTATAACAACCAAAATAGTTGAACAAGAAAACATGGTTATGATAGAACAAAGGCTTGAGAGACAAAAGACAAAGGGAGTAAGGGGACAGGAGTAGCCTAATTGTGAACCTATTATACCTAATGATATTATGCATCAAGACAGACAGCCCATTGAGCCTGTGGCACTACCTCTTAATGCAACTGAGAGGTGGCAATCCCCACTAGCTTTCCCTCTTACTAGGAAACAAATGCCCCAAATGGTGAAAATTCACAAAATGAACAACTAGACTGGAATCCTGTTAAAATACAAGTTGGGTTAAACATTTTAAAGAATCAATAGTAGTTTATGAAATACACTCGCCCTATGAATACAGAAGCTAAATAACGGAGCTACCCAAAATGGGCTTATCTCCCAAGAATGGAAAGATTAAGCAGCACCTTAATGGAAGACATTTCTCAAATACAGTGGCTGACATGGTGGCAAGAAGAAGCTGCAATTAACTGAGATAGGTCTAAAGGTGTTAATATTGTGAAAGACCAGTTCAGTTGTTATGTGACAGTAAATTTCATGATTTATGATAGCAGATGCATTTTGATGACTCTATTATTATACAGTATTCTTTAGTAGCTTTAAGAGCCTAGGATAAGGCAGAGGAATAAGGAAAAAGGTCTGTGTCATTCACAAAGATGTTGCGAAGCCCCAGAGGGAATTTTACTGACTTCTTACATAGATTAATGTCTGCTATAAACAGGGAAATGTCAGATCCAGATGCAAAAACAGGTACTAATTGAGGTTTTAGCTTTGAATCTGCAAATGCAGAGTGTAAAAAAAGTTCTTAGACCTTTAAAATCTCAATCAGCACTCATGGATGAATGGATTAGAATTACTGCTGATATTAATTTAACCCTAATGACTATCTAATTGGACAAGCAATGGCCAATAATCCTAGATATCAAAATGTCTGTTGCTTTGTCTGTGGCGAAACAGGTCATTTGAAGATTGATTCAAGATAAGGCATCCATAGAGGCTTCTGTAAAACACCTCAATCTTCCAGGTTTGTAGAAGGAGTGATAAGGGTAGGCATTGGACTAATAAATGCAGATCTGGAAGAGATATTTGAGGCAATCCTTTACTAAGAGGAGACACCCTAAGAGGCTAGCTAATATCCTGTCCACAAACAATACATGCCAGGCCTTTTCTGTCAACAATTCACAGAGAAAATAAAGAAAACTAAAGTAGGTATTAGAGAATTAACATCTTGTGTAATGTGGCATGATTGCTTCAATGTTTAAGTGGGTGAGATATCCAGCTTGGTGGCCTGGAACCAGGCATGGAATGTGAGTGACTACATGTTTACTTCATGTGTGGATTCATAAAGAACTAATTGCACGTTGATAAGCAGAAAGGGGTAATAATATAAGTTGAAAGACAATGGATTGCATACAAAACTGCTGAGTGAGACTAACCTGTATATTTTAAAGATGATTTGACATTAGAATGGAGGTCAGGGAATGTGTTGCATTGGGGAAGAAGTCTTATCTCTATTTCCACAGCTGATGATAGATGGAATTCCAGCAAAATTGATAAATATACAATCAGATTCAGACAAGCTTCCACATGAAAGGCATGACTCAAGGAAGGAAGAGAATGACAGCAACACAGATGACAGAATGCTGACCCCACCGGCAAGGGGACAGTTCAACAAACTGTCTGAAAAGGGACAGATCAATCATCAGACTGGCAGATTGGAAAACCTTGGTGCTTGAATGCACATTTGCTGAAGAACAGATGATCATGACCATAGTTATGAAGGGATCTTCATGACCATTGCATCAAAGGATCTTCATTAGGACATTTGGACTGTTCAGATTATGGGATTGGTGATAATTGTTTCTCTTGTAATTGTTAAACTATGTACTTTGTTTATTGGTAAATTTCAATCTAACAACATGACTGTTCTGGAAAGGTATCAACATCCAAAGACCTTTTAGGTTTGTGTGATCCAGCTGGAATGACACACCTCTAACCCCTCCAGCTACAGACATGCCCTTAGTGCACACCGGGTATCCCAACCAATGAAGGTAAAGTAAGTTTGTAGGCAGAAGCAGCCACACATGCAAAGTGATGTCTAATTGAGTGGCACAAAAGGTGAGGAATCAGAGAAAGCTTGACAGAATAAATCAAAGACAGGATAAGCCCAACTCTCATGAGGACAGGAAAGGAGGATGCTTAAGGACAGCATAGAGGATTCTCCTGGCACCTTTCCTCCTACCTTCATGAGACTCCTGAACCATAGAGTTAAAGTATTTTCCCTTTCCCACCTATGTTAGCAGCTCTCTGAGTCCTCTGGGCCATGCCAACCTGCCCTAAGTATCCTGCTAGACAAGGGGCACTTCATTCTCTTACCACCTCTCTGGCCCCCTTTATCAGACCTGAAACAAAGTAAACAAGACAAAGAATCATAGAAACCAAGAGCTGGCTCTTTGAGGAAATCAACAAGATAGAGAAAGCCTTAGCCAAACTAACCAAGAGACTTTTGCTTTAACTTTAAGTAGCCTGTAGTCTTTTTTAACAGAATTAGAAGTAGGAAAATAATGATGTTTTATTTACTTGCTCTCTGCATCCTGTCTTATTATACAACTTACCATCTGCTGCCATTAGCTTTCTGCCTGCAAACTGTCCTTTAGCACTTCATGTAGTGCATTTTGTTAACAATTAATTCTGTGAACATTTGCTAATCTCAGATCGTCTTTTCCCCCTCATTATTATTGCTGATTATAGTTGGACCTACAATTCGGTTTTTCTTTCTTGTACCTAAGTTTCTCCATAAGTTTCTTCTAGTTTATCTATGTCGAGAGGTCAGACGTGATATTTGAATGTTTCTTCACACATAGAACATGCCTTTTCTCTCTTTTCTTCTCCTTCAAGATTTTGTTTTCAGCTGAGTCACTTGAAATTCTTCTATGAAGGCTGGCTGTAAATATAATGTCTTTACTTTTCCTATCCCTCAATTTCCTTGGTGTGGCTCTTCCTGTACTTATAAAACTTCAGTTTCTATGTGTTTTGGATTATACTCTATTAAGTGATCTTTGAAAGCCCTGGATATTCCCTAAACTTTAGACTTACTGTGTGATTTCTATCTCCTTGTGGGACTTGTAGAGGCTTAGTTTTGGTTTGTTAGGAATGATCTAAAGGAGATATGACTTGGGATCCCTGGCTTTCTCTCTCTCCAGTACATTCTTACTGCTCTCTCAGGTGGATGCTCACTACAGATGGTTGAGTTTAAGGTGTTGCCTGTGCTTTGGGTAGATTGGAGGATTTTATTTTTAATGCTTTTCATTATGTGTCTGTGCATTGAAACACACACATGAACAGAGGTGTTGTAGAGAACAGAAGCGCTGGATCTTTCTGAAGCTGGAGATGCAGATGTAGTGAACTTCCTCATTTGTGGGCTCAGAACCAAACTTGGATCTTCTGCTAAAAACAGCCAGGAGACATTCTCAACAGCTGAGCAATCTCTCCAGACTGTTCAAAGTCTTTAGTGACGTTGACTTTCTGGTCTCTGTCTCCGAGTAATTGATCAAGGTTTATGTCATTTTACCTGCAGATGGACAACTTAAAGTTCTGTAAATAACTCATGGGTTTAGGACAGGGACACCAGGGTATGTTTTCTATGTATCTCTCTTTGTCCCTCCAGTTTAGACTCTGTCTTCCATAGTCCAACATTATATACTGTCCTAAACTATGATAACTGCCTCATAAAACTGTGTTGTTTATACTCTAGATCAATACCAACATAGTCAAGAAATTGATCTAGGCTACAGTAAATATATATGAGATACAAATCTTATCTATTTATCTATATCTATCATATATCTATATCATCTTATCTATCCATATCATCTATAGCTATCTATATCTACATAATTTTGTGCACTATGTCTTTCAAAAACTTCCATTAGCCTACTTTCTGAATTTGAAATGTTAAGATTTTGCAGTTATTTTTGGCAGTACTTTTCTATATTCTCCATTTAACTCCACATCTGACATATAGGTGACAATTTTTCTCGCATTCTGTATGTTTGATCTCCACTCTGCTGATTACCTTTACTGTGTACAAGGTTTTAAACATCATGAAATTCCCTATAGCAAATCTTGAGATTATTCCCGAAAATATAGAGATGTTTTCAGAAACTCCTTGAGTATGTCTGCACCTTGAATTTCACTGTTTTCCTCTAAAGGCTTCAGGTTTTATATCAAAATCATTAAACAGTTTGAATTGATTTTAGAATTTCAATTATCTGCTTATAAATATCTAGTTTTCTCAGCATCATTTACTGAAAAGTCTGTGTGTTTATTTCATATTTGCCAAAATAATAGGTGGAATGGCTGTGCAGATGTGGTTTTGGATCTTCATTGGTCTATGTGTCTTTGTGGCAGTAGTAAATTGTTATTGTCACCATGACACTGTCATATCATGTCGTGTGAGGTGTTATGACACCTTAAGCCTTCTTCTCATTGCTGTTCTTTTGATCATTTGGGATTTTTTATTTGAATTTTAGTATTTTTATTCCAATCTAAAAATAGCATCATTAGACTTTTATCATAGCAATAATAATATTCCTGTTCTTAGGGCTAGTGACCAGTCTAACCACAGTTTCTTAGCCATGATAATTGTGCTGGGTATAAGCATTAACTTGAAGAGCAGATTAAATCCAATAAGGTAGTGATTGTGTAATTTTTAGTGACATGTTTGCCACTTGCACATTGGTGAGCATGTCTTGCCAGCTTGACTTAGCTTGCAGGACTCAGAGCTGAATAAGACTGGCGATTTTGCTTGTTCTCAATGATCATTGACAGCACTAACAGAGCTAGTTAGTGAGGATGGTGTTTGCAGGAAAGTATCATCTTGGCACCTCTGTGTTCAGTGACTCACAGATGTGGTGTCTTTAGTAATATGTTCTCACCAAAAAGTACTGAAGGGAACCAAGAGCAGTGGTAATACCTTACAATGTTTGGGCATCACATACAGTACTTAATGATAACGATTCCAAAATAGGTATCCAGTTTTGGGCTCTGTGATTTTTATTTGTTCTCCTATGGGGTCTAGTTGGTTATTGTTGCTTATATTATGGTAAAAATCAATTTAATCTTATCATATAAGTGTATATATAAACTATATATGTTAGGAACATTCTACACTATGAGATTTCCATGTGATTTTTTTAAAATGGCTTTAGTTTTATTTATCCATTGTTACATAATCTCATCCCTCCTGCCTTCCAGTTTGTCTTCATTTAAATGCTTTATATAAAAATTTTCCCTGTTAGCCCTTTGTATGACTGCATTTTATTTATACTTTCTGAAAGTCCCTCTCCAATAGTCCCTTCGTAGTTACCTGATCTCTATGGATATATCAAATGGAACACATATATACAAAGATTCTAGGATAATTCTAGTGAGAGAGAGAGAGAGAGAGAGAGAGAGAGAGAGAGAGAGAGAGAGAGAGACTATATTGAAATCTCTGGACTGTTTTCTGTAACACCGCAATGAATTCTGCCATTCCATAAACACAGAGAATTTCTATGTACCTAGTGTCTCCATAAAGGTTTTCATAGTGAACTAAAATCTTCATTTGAGAAGTCACCCTTTGTAGGGCTGGATTTGTGGACAGATATTGTGTAAATTTGGTTTTTACAATGGAATATCTTGGTTTCTCCATCTATGATGATTGAAAGTTTTGCTGAGTATATTAGCCTGGGCTGGCATTTGTGATTTCTTACGGTCTGTATGAGGTCTGCCCAGGATCTTCTAGTTTTCATAAAACCAAATTTACACAATATCTGTCCACAAATCCAGCCCTACAAAGATAATTGATGAAAAATGCCAACACAAGGAGGAAAACTACACCCTAGAAAAAGCAAGAAAGTAGTCTTCTTCCAACAAACCCAAAAAGAAGATACCCATACAAACATAAAAATAACATAAAAAATAACAGGAAACAACAATCACTATTCCCTAATATCTCTTAACAACAATGGAATCAACTCCCCAATTAAAAGACATAGACTAACGAAATTTTTCTCATGTAAATCTTCAATTTTATCAGAAAATATTTTTAATTCCCCTTTTAATTTATTTAGTAATTTTTATATCTACCATTTTATCTGCATTATTTTTCATGATAATCTTCAGTTTTAATGTATTTCTATATACTTCCTCTATTTTATTAGAAATGTTTTCAATGTAAATCTTTGATTTTATCAGAAATATTTCTAATTCCACCTTTAATTTATTTAGAAAGAGTTTTTACATCAACCATTCTTTATGTTAAATTTTCCATGAACTATTCAATTTTAACATGTTTGTCTATTTATTTCTTGATTTTTACCAGAAATATTTTCCATATAATTGTCAATGTTATCTGAAAATGTTTATAATTCCACCTTCTATCAACTTAGAATTATCTTTATGCCTATTATTTTCTCTATATAATTTCCATGATAATCTTTAATTTTAACATGTTTTTCTATATATTTCTTCAACTTTATCAGAAATATTTTTCATGTAAATCTTCAAGTTTATCAGAAAATGTTTATAATTCCACTTTCAATTTAGAAATACTTTTATGCCTACCATTATTATATCTCTATAAAATTTTCCATGATAATCTTCAATTCTTACATGTTTTTCTACATTTTTCTACAATTTTATCAGAAATATTTTCCACATAAATCTTCAACTCTATCATAAAGTTTCTATCCCATATTTCAATTAATTTAGCAATGTTTTACATGTCTACTTTACTCTTTAATTTTCCATGAAAATTGTCAATTTTAACATGTTTAAAAATTTTTCCATGTAAATCTTTAATTTTATCATAAAGTGCTTTTATTTCCCTTTAATTCCCTATTCAATAAATAAAAATAGATAAATAAAATAGTAAAATAAAATATATAGAGAGAAGTCACCCAACTTCTTAGTTAGATC
Source organism: Apodemus agrarius (assembly GCA_964023405.1). Lineage (NCBI taxonomy): Eukaryota > Metazoa > Chordata > Mammalia > Rodentia > Muridae > Apodemus > Apodemus agrarius. The sequence continues at coordinate 71,529,324 of OZ030019.1, read as the reverse complement.
TATTTCTAATCTAAGTATTTTTCAGCTATTATGCATAAAGTATTTCACAGAATTTCTTTCGTAGATTTTAAAATTGTACATTAAAAAAAACTCTACTTATCATGAGATGTATTTTTTCTCCTTTAGTTATGACTGAGAGTTTTTCTGTTTATAGTAGTTTGGGTTGGCATCTGTGATCTTTTAGTGCTTAAGCTAACCAGGCCTTTCTGGCTTTCTTGATCTCCATTGGAAAGGTAAGTGTTACTCCAGTAGGCCTGCCTTTATATGTGAATTGCTCTCTTCCCATTGTGGCCTTCAATATCTCCTCTTTGTTCTATAATTTGGTATTTTGATTATTATGTGTCTTAAATTTTTATCTGGCCTGTCTATCTGGTATTCTGCATACTTCTTGCACCTTGATAGAGATTTCTTTCTTTAGATTTTGAAAAGTTTCGTTGATTTTGTTAAAATAATTTTCTATGCTTTTGACCCTTTTGAAGAAGGGTTTCTTCTTCTTCCTCCATATTATTATCCATTATTTTTGTCTTTGTACAGTTACCCTGATTTCCTGGATGATTCCTGCTGGCATCTGTTGTTGTTGTTGTTGTTGTTATTATTATTTTGAGATTTAATATTTACTTTGATTATTGATGCATATGTACTTTGTCTACCAGACCTGAAATTCTTTCTTCCACATCTTCTTATCCGTTTTTGCTCAAAACCCTTAGATTTTCAGTTCAAGTTTTATTGCACTAAGGTTTTTCTATACTGATTCTATTTCTCTGTTAAATTCTACTTTTATGTCTTGAAATGGTTTCATTATTTTTTCAACTGTTTGTGTTTGTGTGGTCTTTGTATGCATTCACAATTGCTATTTTTAAAGTGTTTTGTCTTGTGTCTTGTATTCCAGTTAAATAGGTTTACTTTAGAATTTTACAGTAGACATTTTGCAGTATCTTCTGCAAATAGGGATTATTTGATGTCTTTCTTTCTTTTATGTATGCTTTTATTTCTCATATTACTCTAGATAAGATGTCAGTCATTACATTGAATAATAGTAGAGACTGGACACCTTGACTCATTCAACATTTAGAGGAAATGGTTTAAATTTCCCCCATTTAGAATAGTATTGAGTATAAGTTTGTAATATATACTATTACTTGTGCTGTTATGTTTTTTTTATTACTAGATTCTTGAGCATTTTCTGAGGAAAAGATAATGAATATTACTAAAAGCATTTCTTTATCTATTGAAACTATTAATATAATTATATACTTAAATTATTTATGCCTTGTATAATTATTTTTGTGAATATATATTTGACTCTTACATTGCATCTGTGGATCAGACCAAATTAAATGTGATATATGACCTTCACAATTGGTTGTTGAAATTAATATTCAAGTATTTTGTTGAGATTTTTGCTTCTAATAACACATATAAAAATTCTTGCTAATAATCATTTTACTTAATAAATTTGTATGAAGTCACATGTTTCATACTTGAATTTAAAATACTAATGTTTACTTTGAAAAGGAAAAACAGATAAAATTAACCAAAAATATAAGAGGGAAAAATAAATTCAATAAAAGGGGGAAATTACATAAATTACAAAATTATGTATTACAAAATTACATAAAATAGTCATTTAAGTTTTTCATATGTATGAAAATATAAAGCTCTAAGCATACAGATTTTTTTTAAGTTTGCTATATTTTGGTTTGGAATTGCTGATATATTACCATCCTCTATCATGAAGAACTTGGAAAGAGTCCACTTTTGTCCCGTGGGATGAATGAATTACACTGAATGGAAGAAACCCACACTATTTCAAATTTTATCTCAGGGAGTGTGAATAAGCTGCAGCTGCATTTCCTTGTCATAATTAATTCCTGTTGGAAAACTTGATTACCGGGAGTTGGAAGGCTAATGTACCAGGCTTGGCTTCTTGAGGCCAAATTTTATCTGGAGCATATGCAGCTGTGGAATTCCAGGAAGTATGGAGGGTGTTCAGGAAATGATGAAGCAAACTCACAAAACACCAGAGAGAACTCTTTGGCAGATTAGCAAAGCACTCTATAGTCTCCAACTTGAGCTATACCCACACCAAGGGGTGCCGGGGGGGGGGGAGGCGGGGAGCAGGAGGAAGGAGAGTGGAGTAGATCCCTCTCCTTAGGCTTTGACAATTTTTTGGCTGCTTATGAGGTAAGATGAATAGCACATTGCTGGTTTTGTTGATCAGTAGACACCAGTGTTCAGAATCTAAAGTTTGACTGCAATAAGAAATTGAAGGAGATTAACTTTTCCATATTAAAAAGCATTTTAAACATAATGCCTCCCAAAAATATTCTGATGAAAAACATCAGAAGGAATACATTGGAGGAGCTCTCAAGTCAGTCATTCTGTAGTGACTGCTAGCTTACAGACTGGTGAGCCAAGAACTTCTAACTCTTAGTCTTTCTGTGAACTTAAACTACAGTGTTCATGCCAAGAACTAAGTCAGGCTCAGTATGATGCCCAATTTGGAAATCCAATTCTTATGCACCATTTCAGTTGTAGTATCTCACGCTAATAAAAAAAAGGAAAGAATTAAGGTTGAAATCTATCATTGCCTTCCATCCAAGGTGGTGTTATTATGAGGTAAGTTTTCCATGAGGTAAATAGAGAAAGAAAGAAAGAGAGAGAGAGAGAGAGAGAGAGAGAGAGAGAGAGAGAGAGAGAAGGAGGAGGAGGAGGAGGAGGAGGAGGAGGAGGAGGAGGAGGAGGGAAGGAAGGAAGGAAGGAAGGAAGGAAGGAAGGAAGGAAGGAAGAAAGGAAGAGGCTGCATAAATACATTGAGAGAATTTTAGAGATACAAGTAGGCCTTATTTTCAAAATTAAATTGAAAAGTAGGCTGAGAAAATAGCCCTGGGAGAAGGCCCTTGCAACAAATTCTTAGGGCCTTAAGTTCAGTTCTCAGTTCCATGAAGTGAAAAAGAAAAAGAAAATTTAACTACGACAAACAAATCTTGCAAACAAAATTCAAAAGCATAGAACGCACAAAAACATGCATAGGATCAAATTCTGTGGCGTTTAAGTAGACAACACTATTATTAAGGGAAGATGTTGCAGGAAATAGTAAAAAAAGAACCTGCAGGCTCCCCTCCTGTGCCTCTACTCTGGCTGGCCATGCACCAGCATGCAATGGCCTACCTGTTTTCTCTGGTGGAGACTCTCTGTCCAGCAGACTCTCAGTCTCCACCCAGCTCACTAGGTTCCCAGGGGCAAGTATCACCACCATACCAGCTCTGTGCTTCAAATTCCCCACAGCCTTTGTGCAGCACCCAGGCAAACTCACACTTTGCTGTACCTTTCTCTCTTGAACCCAGATGAGCTGCCATGTGGTAGAAAACACCACACGCAGTTCAGAAATGACTGTAACTCAATCACTGAGTGCAGTAACTGAAATCCTTTTTTTTAAAATTTTTATTTTCTATATTCTATGTTTACATTCCAAAGACTTTCCCCTTTCCCAGTTACCCCCTACCATATGTCCCATAATTCCTCTCCTCCCTGCTATTCCCCACTCATTCCCCCCCCTCACGATTTCTCTGTTCTGGGTCTACAATACTGGATCCAATCTTTACAGGCCCAGGGTCCTCTCCTTTCTTCTTGGGAATCATTTGACTTGCTATTTGTGCCTTAAGTATTTAGGGCTTCTGGGCTCATTAATATCCACTTATCAGTGATTGCATTTCATGTGCATTCTTTTGTGATTGAGTTAGCTCACTTAGGATGATAGTTTCCAGATCTAACCATTTACCTACAAATTGCATGAGTTCATTATTTTTAATTGCTGAGTAGTACTCCATTGTATAAATATACCACATTTTCTGTATCCATTCCTCTTTTGAGGGATATCTGGGCTCCTTCCAATTACTGGGTATTATAAACAAGGCTGCTATAAACATAGTGGAGCATGTGTCTTTATTGTATGCAGAGGAATCCTCTGGGTATATGCCCAGGAGTGGTATGCCGGGGTCCTCTGGAAGTGGCATGCCCAATTTTCTGAGGAACCGCCACACTGATTTCCAGAGCGGTTTTACCATTTTGCAATCCCACCAACAGTGGAGGAGTGTTCCTCTTTCTCCACATCCTCACCAGCACTTGTTGTCTCTCGAGTTTTTAATCTTAGCCATTCTGACTGGAGTGAGGTGGAATCTCAGGGTTGTTTTGATTTGCATTTCCCTGATGACTAATCTTGGATACCCTGAAACACCAGAAAAACAAGACTCAGATCTAAAATCACTGATCAGGATGCTGATAGGGGAAATCCTTTTTTTAAACCACTGATTAAAGTATTTTATTTTAAAATTCTCTCAAACATTTATTAATCTTTTTTTTTAAATTTTTCTATATTCTTTGCTTACATTCCAAATGCTTTCCCCTTTCCCTGTTCCCCCCTTACCATATGTCCCATAAGTCCTCTTCCCTTCTCTCATTCCCCAATCACTCCCTCCCATTTCTCTGTCCTGGTACTCCTCTACAATACTGGATTAAGCCTTTTCAGGACGAGGTCCCCCTCCTTCCTTCTTCTTGAGAGAATTATTTAGTATGCTAATTGTGGCTTGAGTATTCAGAGCTTCTAGGCTAATTAATATCCACTTATCAGTGATTACATTTCATGTGTATTCTTCTGTGATTGGGTTACCTCACTTAGGATGATATTTTCAAGTTCCAACCATTTGCCTAAAAATTTCATGAATTCATTGATTTTAATTGCTGAGTAGTATTCCATTGTATAAATATACCACATTTCTGCATCCATTCCTCCATTAAGGGACATCTGGGTTCTTTCCAATTTCTGGCTATTATAAATAAGGCTGCTATGAACATAGTGGAGCATGTGTTTTGTTGGGGAATCCTCTGGGTATATACCCAGGAGTGGTATAACAGGGTCCTCTGGAAGTGTCAGGGCCAGTTTTCTGAGGAACCGCCAGACTGATTTCCAGAGTGGTTGTACCAGCTTGCAGTCCCACCAGCAGTGGAGAAGTGTTCCTCTTTCTCCACATCCTCACCAACACCTGCTGTCTCCTGAGTTTTTAATCTTAGCCATTCTGACTGGTGTGAAGTGAAATCTCAGGGTTTTTTGATTTGCATTTCCCCAATGACTAATGATGTTGAACATTTCTTAAGGTGCTTCTCAGCCATCTGAAGTTCTTCAGGTGAAAAGTCTTTGTTCAGCTCTATACCTCATTCTTAATAGGGTTATTTGGTTCTCTGGGGTCTAACTTCTTGAGTTCTTTGTATATATTGGATATTAGCTCTCTGTCAGATGTAGAGTTGATGAAGATCTTTTCTCAATTTGTTGGCTGCTGTTTTGTCCTTCTGACGGTGTCCTTTGCCTTACAGAAACTTTGAAATTTTATGAAGTCCCATTTGTCAATTCTTGATCTCAGAGCATAAGCTATTGGTGTTCTGTTCAGGAACTTTCCCCCTGTGCCCATGTCCTCAAGGGTCTTTCCCAGTTTCTTTTCTATTAGTTTCAATGTTTCTTGTTTTATGTGGATGTCCTTGATCCACTTGGAGTTGGGCTTAGTACGAGGAGACAAGAGTGGATCAATTCACATTCTTCTGCAGGTGGACCTTCAATTAAACCAGCACGATTTGTTGAAGAGGCTATCTTTTATCCACTGGATGGTTGTAGCTCCTTTATAAAAGATCAAGTGACCATAATTCTGTGGGTTCATTTCTGCGTCTTCAATTCTATTCCACTGTTCTACTTGCCTGTCAATGTACCAATACCATTCCAAGTAACTGAAATCCTAATCTTGTAAACCTTATTAAATTTAAATTTTCCAGTGGAGAATACTAAGGGATCCACCATTGAAACCAGGAAACACTTGTAGCTACATCTTTTCCTCAGGGTATCTCCATCCAAAAGGACCTTTCTCCTGCTTCCTCTCTTCCTGTCTCCAACTAGGAAGTCCCACCTACTCACCCAATGATTGGCTCTTTTATTCATTAGGGTATTGGTTCACAGAAGTCACCTGATCATGATTTACTTTTTGTCCCTAACCCCTTCCAAGAGAGTGGAATGAGCATCAACCTACAAACAGCACCAGACCCATCCACAACAGGAAGACAACAAACTGGATAAAATAAAAATAATAGAAAATGACTCGTAGTGTGAAAGCCAGGAATGGTTTATTAAGAAGTTAAGAACAATATTTTGCAAGCCTGAAGACCTGGGTTTGAATCTTCAGCAGTCATGTAAAATGCCATCCATGGATGCATGTGCCTAAATCTCAGCACTGAAAAAGAGGAGATATAAGGTTACTGACAGCTCCCAACCAACTGGCTTAGCCCAAAGACTGTTTGACTGACAAATGCTGTCTCAGGAGACTTAAAGAGAAAGCAGTAGAGAAAGACACTCAACTTCCTATTTTTGCTTCCATAGGTGCATCTTGTGTATCCACATACTCATATGCATATAACACACATGCACATACAGCCACAGACACACACACACACACACACACACACACACACACAAACACCATTTTAATCGTGTTAAATAAATACTCAAATATATATACCTTCTTTAATCATTCCAGAATCTATTAGAAATAAGAAAATATGGGAGGGGTAGGATAGAGAATGAAAATCAGAAAGAAATGATTTTTCCCAGTAGTAGTGCTGGGATGGAAAAATAGAGTGTTTCAAACAGTAGTTAAACATGATAGCTTTGAGCAACATTCCCAGCTCTGATACAAATGACTGTGTTAATACCTATATAAAATTGGGCTATGGGCTGGATAATGTGCTCTAAAAAGTAAGTATTGCTTAATAGAACTGGAAGTATCCAAAACACATTGCATATTGTACACCATATAACAGAAAATGAATAAATTCCTTTGAAAATACTGACCTTTCTACACCATTATAAGATTTTCAGGAACATATACTCTCAGTTTTAAAAGGTGAACCCATGATAAAAATGAATTGATCAACTACATGTATACAATATGAAATTAATTTAAGGTATTCATATTAATTTTCATATTTGTTGTTAAGGATATACTTCCACCATGTAGTTTAATTCACCTCGAATTTGCCATCTTCTTGTCTTAGCCTTCTGAGTGCTAAAATATAGACATATATTTCTGTGCCCAATTACTATTTTAAAGTTTTACCAGGTGTATTTCTAAAACATTCAAGACTATGGTGTTCAGTATGTGATTCTCATTTGTCATTGAATTACTTTGTAGTTTTTCACAGGGGTACTGGTGTGCTCTTTGAGAATGGGTGCCAAATATTCAGCCTATGTTTGTATTTTTTTGCAATACACAATTCTATGTTTTGACAAGATGGAAATTACTTTGAATAAATCATAAATATGCTACATAGCTGAGAAAGGAAATAAATGGTTCAGTTTGTCATGACTATATAAATTAAAAAGGGTTGAATATTCCTTTGACAAAGTTCATTATCTCTATAAATGTTACTCAATATATATATATATATATATATATATATATATATACTCAGTGTATATACATAAGTATATATAATACATACATATATAAATATTTTATATTTACCTTATACAAACTTGTGTACCAATAATAATAGAAATTATTTACACATTCCCAGTGCCTCTAGCAACAGCACAAGGTTGAGAATTTTACAATAAATTTGAAAAACTTGAAAAATACATATCTTACCATGAAAATTATATTTATTGGTCTATAGATATTTAATTTGTATTTCTCTTTTGCTTTACATTGTATGGTTCATTTGTATTACATGACTTATTAATTTAGTATTATAATCCTATTATAAAGATTCTTCTATCCCATTTCTTTTCTTTTTAAAGTATTGGCCATGAGTGTTCTCAATGCTAATTATTCAATTGTATTTATTTAATTCTCACTGGGTTATAGTGTTTAGAAATCATACAGCCCTTGAGAGAAAGGTTCTTAGTTTTGCAACCAACTACACCTTTTTCAATTGGATTATTATATCAATCTTATGTATTAATATGTCAACATGTTTCAAATAACTATTCCTTTGTGTTATAAGCTGTTTCTAATGTTTATTCCATGAACCACTCAATGCCTATGTCTATTTTGTCACTCCAGTATGTAAAACTACCTGCTAATCAATAAAGTAAGCATATTTATTGATTGCCTTCATTCTGAGTTACCAGGCATATGTAGATTAAGTCATGAGAATAAATTCTTGAAACATACAAATTTGAATCTGAATTATTGAATCTTGAATATTCAGTAATTGATTCTGGGCCTATAATTTCCATTCATCTTATTAAATTATTTCCCTAAATCATTCATATTCTGTATAATATGATTATTATCTATAAATATAGAACCATTCCCCTTTGTGTTCTTTCATCCATTAACAATTTGAACTGGGGGATAGTTTTAGCCTATGTCCTCTATTTCTGTTAGGGATTTTAAAGATGGATTTACACTACTCTATTAGTTATTGGGAAATATAAAATTATTGTCTTAAGAACTCCTAAACACTGGTATATGTTCTTAAATATGGTTCTCAGATTAATGAAGAAAAAAAGTCTGCTACAACTTTTAACAATTATTTAAGACTACACACAGAATGTGTGAATTTTACTCTAATAGTACTCTCTATAACTTTATTAAATGAATGATAATTATGTGACTATTCAGAGAAATAGTGTAAACACCAGTGTTAGGTTTGTTCAAACCACACACTACTTTGTACCTCCTTTAAGAATCCTAGACAGATATCAAATACCAAAATTAAATCAGCATCAAGTAGACCAGCTAAATAGTCCCATAACCCCTAAAGAAATAGAAGGGGTTATAGAAAGCCTCCCAACCAAAAAAAGTACGGGACCAGATGGTTTTAGTGCAGAATTCTACCAGATCTTCAAAGAAGACTTAACACCAATACTCTTCAAACTATTCCACAAAATAGAGACAGAAGGGACACTGCCCAACTCATTCTTTGAAGCCACAATTACGCTAATACCTAAACCACAAAAAGATCCAACAAAGAAAGAGAACTTCAGGCCAATTTCTCTGATGAATATAGATGCAAAAATACTAAATAAAATTCTTGCTAACCGAATCCAAGAGCACATCAAAACGATCATCCACCATGATCAAGTAGGCTTCATCCCACGGATGCAGGGATGGTTCAATATACGGAAATCCATCAATGTAATCCACTACATAAACAAACTGAAAGAAAAAAACCACATGGTCATCTCATTAGATGCTGAAAAAGCATTTGACAAAATTCAGCATCCTTTCATGCTAAAAGTCTTGGAAAGAGCAGGAATTCAAGGCCCATACCTAAACATAGTAAAAGCAATCTACAGCAAACCAGTAGCCAACATCAAAATAAATGGAGAGAAACTTGAAGCATTCCCACTAAAATCAGGGACTAGACAAGGCTGCCCTCTCTCTCCATATCTTTCCAATATAGTACTTGAAGTTCTAGTAAGAGCAATTAGACAACATAAGGAAGTCAAAGGGATACAAATTGGAAAGGAAGAAGTGAAACTATCATTATTTGCAGACGATATGATAGTTTACCTAAGCGACCCAAAAAACTCCACCAGAGAACTTCTACAGCTGATAAACAACTTCAGCAAAGTGGCAGGTTATAAAGTTAACTCAAGCAAGTCAGTGGCCTTCTTGTACTCAAAGGACAAGCAGGCTGAGAAAGAAATTAGGGAAATAACACCCTTCACAATAGCCACAAACAACATAAAGTATCTTGGCGTAACTCTAACCAAACAAGCGAAAGATCTGTACAACAGGAACTTCAAGTCCTTGAAGAAAGAAATCGAAGAAGACCTCAGAAGATGGAAAAATATTTCTTGCTCCTGGATTGGCAGGATCAATATAGTAAAAATGGTCATCTTGCCAAAAGCAATATACAGATTCAATGCAATCCCCATCAAAATCCCAACTCAATTCTACATAGATCTAGAAAGAGCAATTCTCAAATTCATCTGGAGCAACAAAAAACCCAGGATAGCTAAAACTATTCTCAAAAATAAAAGGACTTCTGGGGGAATCAATATCCCTGACCTCAAGCAGTACTACAGAGCAATTGTGTTAAAAACTGCATGGTATTGGTATAGCAACAGGCAAACAGATCAATGGAACAGGATTGAAGACCCAGAAATTAACCCACAGACTTATGGTGACTTGATCTTTGATAAAGGAGCCACAACCATCCGATGGAATAAAGATAGCCTTTTCAACAAATGGTGCTGGTTCAACTGGAGGTCAATATGCAGAAGAATGCGAATTGACCCACTCTTATCTCTTTGCTCTAAGATCAACTCCAAGTGGATCAAGGACCTCCACATAAAACCAGACACACTGAAACTATTAGAAAAGAAACTTGGGAAGACCCTGGAGGACTTGGGCACAGGGGAAAAGTTCCTGAACAGAACACCAATAGCATACGCACTAAGATCAAGAATCGACAAATGGGACCTCATAAAATTACAAAGTTTCTGCAAAGCAAAGGACACTGTCAGAAGGACAAAACGGCAACCAACAAAGTGGGAAAAGATCTTCACCAACCCCACATCCGACAGAGGGCTAATATCCAATATATACAAAGAAATCAAGAAGTTAGACCGCAAAGAACCAAATAACCCTATCAAAAAATGGGGCACAGAGCTAAACAAAGAATTTTCACCAGAAGAAATTCGGATGGCTGAGAAACACCTTAAGAGATGTTCAACATCATTAGTCATCAGGGAAATGCAAATCAAAACAACCCTGAGATTCCACCTCACACCAGTCAGAATGGCTAAGATTAAAAACTCAAGAGACAACAAGTGCTGGCGAGGATGTGGAGAAAGAGGAACACTCCTCCACTGTTGGTGGGATTGCAAAATGGTAAAACCGCTCTGGAAATCAGTTTGGCGGATCCTCAGAAAATTGGGCATGGCACTTCCAGAGGACCCTGGCATACCACTCCTGGGCATATACCCAGAGGATTCCCCTGCATGCAATAAAGACACATGCTCCACTATGTTTATAGCAGCCTTGTTTATAATAGCCAGAAATTGGAAGGAGCCCAAATATCCCTCAAAGGAGGAATGGATACAGAAAATGTGGTATATTTATACAATGGAATACTACTCAGCAATTAAAAATAATGAATTCATGCAATTTGTAGGTAAATGGTTAGACCTGGAAAATATCATCCTGAGTGAGCTAACCCAATCACAAAAGAATGCACATGAAATGCAATCACTGATAAGTGGATATTAATGAGCCCAGAAGCACTAAATACTCAAGACACAAATAGCAAGTCAAATGATTCCCAAGAAGAAGAAAGGAGAGGACCCTGGGCATGTAAAGATTGCATCCAGTTTAGTAAAGAAACCGAGGGGGGACGGGGAATGATTGGGGAATAGTTGGGGGGGGAGAAGAACTATGGGAACTAGGGTGGGTGGAAACTGGGAAAGGGGAAAGCCTTTGAAATGTAAACATAGAATATAGAAAATAAAAATAACTAAAAAAAAAGAAATTCACGTAATAGAAAAAAAAAAGAATAACAATATTAGCAACAATAACAAGAAGAATAAACTATAGGACATTGGCCAGAGAAACAATAGAATATACTTACTATGTCTTGTTAAATAACAAAAGAAAGCTCTGATATTTGTGTGGAAGGTTTGAAGCTAACTCACACTTCAGAAGGGTGAGCAGAGTGATATTTATCAGTGACTGAAGATTGGAATGGAAATGTGTTAGTTAAAGAGAAATATAAATATTCTACAGAGGGGCAAGATGGCCATAGTTAACAAAATTGCAATGACTTAAAAATCTACAGAGAGAGGAAATTAAAGGCTCATATTCTAGAATAGAGAACTATGTGTGAAGTGGTCCCATAGCATCTTTATGGTAAAATTTTCAATGCATACATTCATGTTAAAACATCATTTCTCAATCTTTTTTTATTTTTATTTTCTACATTCTATGTTTACATTCCAAAGGCTTTCCCCTTTCCCAGTTCCCACCTACCATAGTTCCCATAGTTCTTCTCCCCCCCAACTATTCCCCAATCATTCCCCCTCCCCCCTCGGTTTCTTTACTAAACTGGACGCAATCTTTACATGCCCAGGGTCCTCTCCTTTCTTCTTCTTGGGAATCATTTGACTTGCTATTTGTGTCTTGAGTATTTAGGGCTTCTGGGCACATTAATATCCACTTATCAGTGATTGCATTGCATGTGCATTCTTTTGTGATTGGGTTAATTCACTCAGGATGATATTTTCCAGGTCTAACCATTTACCTACAAATTGCATGAATTCATTATTTTTAATTGCTGAGTAGTATTCCATTGTATAAATATACCACATTTTCTGTATCCATTCCTCCTTTGAGGGTTATTTGGGCTCCTTCCAATATCTGGCTATTATAAACAAGGCTGCTATAAACATAGTGGAGCATGTGTCTTTATTGCATGCAGGGGAATTCTCTGGGTATATGCCCAGGAGTGGTATGCCAGGGTCCTCTGGAAGTGACATGCCCAATTTTGTGAGGAGCCGCCAAACTGATTTCCAGAGCAGTTATACCATTTTGCAATCCCACCAACAGTGGAGGAGTGTTCCTCTTTCTCCACATCCTCACCAGCACTTGTTGTCTCTTGAGTTTTTAATCTTAGCCATTCTGACTGGTGTGAGGTGGAATCTCAGGGTTGTTTTGATTTGCATTTCCCTGATGACTAATGATATTGAACATCTTTTTTTTTTTAGTTATTTTTATTTTCTATATTCTATGTTTACATTTCAAAGGCTTTCCCCTTTCCCAGTTCCCACCCACAATAGTTCCCATAGTTCTTCTCCCCCCCAACTATTCCCCAATCATTCCCCCCCTTTTAAGGTGTTTCTCGGCCATCCGAATTTCTTCTGGTGAAAATTCTTTATTTAGCTTTGTGCCCCATTTTTTGATAGGGTTATTTGGTTCTTTGCGGTCTAACTTCTTGATTTCTTTGTATATATTGGATATTAGCCCTCTGTCGGATGTGGGGTTGGTGAAGATCTTTTCCCACTTTGTTGGTTGCCGTTTTGTCCTTCTGACAGTGTCCTTTGCTTTGCAGAAACTTTGTAATTTTATGAGGTCCCATTTGTCGATTCTTGATCTTAGTGCGTAAGCTATTGGTGTTCTGTTCAGGAACTTTCCCCCTGTGCCCAAGTCCTCCAGGGTCTTCCCAAGTTTCTTTTCTAATAGTTTCAGTGTGTCTGGTTTTATGTGGAGGTCCTTGATCCACTTGGAGTTGATCTTAGAGCAAAGAGATAAGAGTGGGTCAATTCGCATTCTTCTGCATGTTGACCTCCAGTTGAACCAGCACCATTTGTTGAAAAGGCTATGTTTTTTCCACTGGATGGTTGTGGCTCCTTTATCAAAGATCAAGTCACCATAAGTCTGTGGGTTAACTCCTGGGTCTTCAATCCTATTCCATTGATCCACTTGCCTGTTGCTGTACCAATACCATGCAGTTTTTAACACAATTGCTCTGTAGTATTGTTTAAGGTCAGGGATATTGATTCCCCCAGAAGTCCTTTTATTTTTGAGAATAGTTTTAGCTATCCTGGGTTTTTTGTTGCTCCAGATGAATTTGAGAATTGCTTTTTCTAGATCTATGAAGAATTGAGTTGGGATTTTGATGGGGATTGCATTGAATCTGTATATTGCTTTTGGCAAGATGGCCATTTTTACTATATTGATCCTGCCAATCCAGGAGCAAGAAATATTTTTCCATCTTCTGAGGTCTTCTTCGATTTCTTTCTTCAAGGACTTGAAGTTCCTGTTGTACAGATCTTTCGCTTGTTTGGTTAGAGTTACGCCAAGATACTTTATGTTGTTTGTGGCTATTGTGAAGGGTGTTATTTCCCTAATTTCTTTCTCAGCCTGCTTGTCCTTTGAGTACAAGAAGGCCACTGACTTGCTTGAGTTAATTTTATAACCTGCCACTTTGCTGAAGTTGTTTATCAGCTGTAGAAGTTCTCTGGTGGAGTTTTTTGGGTCGCTTAGGTAAACTATCATATCGTCTGCAAATAATGATAGTTTCACATCTTCCTTTCCAATTTGTATCCCTTTGACTTCCTTATGTTGTCCAATTGCGCTTGCTAGAACTTCAAGTACTATATTGAAAAGATATGGAGAGAGACGGGAGCCTTGTCTAGTACCTGAATTTAGTGGGAATGCTTCAAGTTTCTCTCCATTTATTTTGATGTTGGCTACTGGGTTGCTGTAGATTGCTTTTACTATGTTTAGGTATGGGCCTTGAATTCCTGCTCTTTCCAAGACTTTTAGCATGAAAGGATGTTGAATTTTGTCGAATGCTTTTTCAGCATCTAATGAGTTGACCATGTGGTTTGATCAAGCCTACTTGATCATGGTGGATGATCGTTTTGATGTGCTCTTGGATTCGGTTAGCAAGACTTTTATTTAGTATTTTTGCATCGATATTCATAAGAGAAATTGGCCTGAAATTCTCTTTCTTTGTTGGATCTTTTTGTGGTTTAGGTATTAGTGTAATTATGGCTTCGAAGAATGAGTTGGGCTGTGTCCCTTCTGTCTCTATTTTATGGAATAGTTTGAAGAGTATTGGTGTTAAGTCTTCTTTGAAGATCTGGTAGAATTCTGCACTAAAACCATCTGATCCCGTACTTTTTTTGGTTGGGAGGCTTTCTATACCCCTTCTATTTCTTTAGGGGTTATGGGACTATTTAGCTTGTCTACTTGATGCTGATTTAATTTTGGTATTTGATATCTGTCTAGGAAATTGTCCATTTCCTCCAGATTCTCCAGTTGTTTTGAGTATAGACCTTTGTAGTAGGATCTGATGATCTTTTGAATTTCCTCAGTTTCTCTTGTTATGTCTCACTTTTCATTTCTAATTTTGTTAATTTGTATACTGTCTCTGTGTCCTTTGGTTAGTCTGGCTAAGGGTTTATCTATCTTGTTGACTTTCTCAAAGAACCAGCTCCTGGTCTTGTTGATTCTTTGTATGGTTCTCTTTGTTTCTATTTGATTGATTTCAGCCCTGAGTTTGATGATTTCTTGTCTTCTACTCCTCCTGGGTGAATTAACTTGTTTTTCTTCCAGGGCTTTAAGGTGTGCCGTTAAGCTGCTAGTGTATGCTCTCTCCAGTTTCTTTTTGGATGCACTTAGAGCTATGAGTTTTCCTCTTAGCACTGCTTCCATTGTGTCCCATAGATTTGGGTAGGTTTTACCTTCATTTTCATTGAATTCTAAAAAGTCTTTGATTTCTTTTTTCATTTCTTCCTTGACCAAGGTGTCATTGAGTAGAGTATTGTTCAGTTTCCATGTGTATGTGGGCTTTCTGTTGTTTTTGTTGTTATTGAAGACCACTCTTACTCCATGGTGATCTGATAGGAGGCATGGGATTAGTTCGATCTTCTTGTATTTGTTGACATCTGTCTTGTGACCAATTATATGGTCTATTTTGGAGAAGGTACCATGCGGTGCTGAGAAAAATGTATATTCTTTAGCTTTAGGATGAAATGTTCTATATATATCTTTTAAATCCAATTGGTCCAGAGTTTCAATTAGTTTCACTGTGTCCCTGTTTAGTTTCTGCTTTCTTGATCGGTCCATTGAGGAGTGTGGAGTGTTGAAGTCACCCACAATTATTGTGTTAGGTGTAATGTGTGCTTTAAGCTTTAGTAAGGTTTCTTTTACGAATGAGGGTGCCCTTGCATTTGGAGCATAGATGTTCAGTATTGAGAGCTCTTCTTTGTGGACTTTCCCTTTGGCCAGCAAGAAGTGACCTTCTGAGTCTCTTTTGATGATTTTAGGTTGAAAGTCAATTTTATCTGATATTAGAATGGCTACTCCAGCTTGTTTCTTGAGACCATTTGCTTGTAAAATTGTCTTCCAGCCTTTTACTCTAAGGCAGTGTTTGTCTTTGACACTGAGATGTGTTTCCTGTATGCAGCAAAATGTAGGGTCCTGTTTCCGTATCCAGTCTGTTAATCTATGTCTTTTTATTGGGGAGTTGAGTCCATTGATGTTAAGAGATATTAAGGAATAGTAATTATTACCTCCAGACATTTTTGAAATTATATTTATTTATCGTATTTATTTTTTATATTCGAGAGGTTACCTTCTTTTGGGTTTGATGAGAGGAGGTTTCTATCTTGCTTCATCCCGGGTGTAGTTTCCGTCCTTGTCTTAGTGTTTTCCCCCTATTATCCTTTGTAGGGCTGGATTTGTGGAAAGATATCTTGCAAATTTGGTTTTGTCATGGAATACCTTGATGTCTCCATCAATGGCGAATGAGAGCTTTGCTGGGTAAAGTAGTTTTGGCTGAAGTTTGTGTTCTCTTAGAGTTTGCATGATATCTGCCCAGGATCTTCTAGCTTTCATGGTCTCAGGTGAGAAGTCTGGTGTTATTCTGATAGGTTTTCCTTTATATGTTACTTGGCCTTTTTCTCTTGCTGCCTTTAGTATTCTTTCTTTGTTTATTACATTTGGAGTTTTGATTATTATGTGATGGGATGTATTTCTGTTCTGGTCCAGTCTGTTTGGGGTTCTATAGGCTTCTTGTATATTCATGGGCATCTCTCTCCTTAGGTTGGGGAAGTTTTCTTCCATAATTTTATAGAAGATATTAGCTGGACCTTTAACTTGTAAATCTTCACTCTCGTCTATACCTATAATCCTTAGGTTTGGTCTTCTCATAGTGTCTTGGATTACCTGGATGTTTGGGTTACCACCTTTTTGCATTTAGTATTTTCTTTGACTGTTGAATCAATGGTTCCTTTGGTATCTTCGGCTTCTGAGATTCTGTCTTCTATCTCTTGTATTCTATTGTTGATACTTGCGTCTATGGCCCCTGATTTCTTCCCAAGGTTTTCTATCTCCAATGTTGTCTCCCTCTGTGATTTATTAGTTGTTTCTACTTCTGTTTTTAGTATCTAGATGAATGTGCTCAGATCTTTCGCTTGATTGATTGTGTTTTCATGTTTTTCTTTAATAGATTTTTGTGCTTCCTCTTTCATAGCTTCTACTTGTTGGCCCACGTTCTTCTGTAGTTCTTTAAGTGACTTTTGTCTTTTTTCCTTATTGTCTTCTTCTCTTTGATCCATCTTCTCCTGAATTTCTTGAAGTGATTTTTGTATTTGCCTCGTAAAGGCTTCTAACTTTTGATCCATTTTCTCCTCTATTTCTTTATGAGATTTTTCTATGTGTTCAGCTACCAGCATCCTGACCAGTGATTTTATATCCAAGTCTTGTTTTTCCGGTGTTTTGGGGCATCCGGGGATTCCTGTTGTTGGAGAACTGGGATCAGATGCTGTCATGTTGCCTTGATTTTTGTTAGTAACGTTCCTTCGTTTTCCTTTTGCCATCTGGTCATTTCTGGTTTTAGTTGGCCTTGTTGTCAGTGGCTGGTGTTTGAATCTCCTGTGAGGCTGGGCTCACCTGTTGTTTCTCTATTGGTGAATATGTGTGACTGCTGCTTTAAGGGATCATAAGCTGGCTGCTACCCATGCGATTGTAGCCCCTGTTGGAGTCTGTCTACCTGGGCTTCTCCAGCTGTGTCCTGGTTGCAAGGAACTCGGCCTGCTTGGCTCTGAGAGCCTAGCAGATCCCCCGTGAGGGTAGCCCTGGAAGGGGTGTCTACCTGGGTCTTTCCAGCTGTGTCCTGGTTGCAATATGGAGGCCCGCCGCTATCGCTGGTCCAGGGGCCGGCGAGCTGGTTGCAGAATGCAGCCTCGGTGCTCGGCCAGAGGGCGCGGGGATGTCCCACAGAGCCTGGGCCTTTCCAGCTATGTCCTGGTTGCAATATGGAGGCCCGCCGCTACCGCTGGTCCAGGGGCCGGCGAGCTGGTTGCAGAATGCTGCCTCGGTGTTTGGCCAGAGGGTGTGGGGATCTTATTTCTCAATCTTAAATGTAGGTTTTGTTTGTTTGTACTATATTTTTCAATGTTGTTGGAAAAATAATAGTACCTAAGTTGTCATTCAAGCTTATCTCTTAATCTCTAGCTGCTAGAGATAGGGCTAGAAAAATTACCCCCCCAACCTCAGTAAGGAGTTTGATAAATATTAAGGCAAGAGACATCTAGGTTTATAATCCTTAACTCAAAATATTTTCTATGGATAGTGTGATATACATATAAATAATTTTTACTATTTTTTAATGCTTGGCAAGGATCTAGATGTTTAGTCAGAAATTAGGGGTTTGCAGGGGCTGAAGATGTGGTTGAGTCAATAAAGGCCTTGTAGCCCAAGAGTGAAAACTAGAGTTACTTTCTCTGAACCCATGCAAAAACCAGATGGGCATAGCCTCCCATTTGGAATTTCAGCATTTGGGAGGAGGAAGCAGATTCTCTAGAGCAATCTAGGTAACTAGATTATCTACTCACTGAACTCTGGGTTCAAGTGAGAGATTCTTCTCAAGGATATGGAAGTGAGAGATTGAAGTTTCCTGATGTCTACTTCCAGCCTTCACATGCATGGACATATTCATGCATACACATGGATGCAAACCTGCTACATGCAACTAACACAGATACATAACCAGATGGCAAAAGGTAAACATAGGAATGTTACCAACAGAAATCAAGGCAACATGGAACCATATGAACCCAATTCTCCTACAAGAGCAAGTCCTGGATACCCCCAACACACTGGAAAAAGCAACATCTGGATTTAAAATCACAGCTCATGATGCTGATAGAGGGCTTCAAGAAGGACATAAATAACTCACTTAAAGAAATACAGGACAGCACATGTAAACAAGGAGAAGCCCTACAGAAAAGCACAACAAATCAGGTGAAGGAACTTTACAAAACCATCCAGGATCTAAAAATGGAGGTAGAAGCAATAAAGAAATCACAAAAAGAAAACAACAGTCAAGAAAACAAAAAATGCAAAAAGGACCTAGCCTAGAACATCCAGAAAATCCAGGACAAAATGAGAAGACCAAACCTAAGGATTATAGGTATAGAAGAGAGTGATGATTTCCAGCTTAAAAGGCCAGTAAGTGTCTTCAACAAAATTATAGAAGAAAAATTATAGAAGAAAACTTCCTTAACCTAAAGAAAGATATGCCCATGAACATACACAAAGCCTACAGAACTCCAAATCGATTGGACCAGAAAATAAATTCCTCCCAAAACATAATAATTAAAACACCAAATGTACTAAACAAAGAAAGAATATTAAAAGCAGTAAGGAGAAAAGGTCAAGTAACATATAAAGGCAGACCTATCAGAATTACACCAGACATATCACCAGAGACTATGAAAGCCTGAAGATCATGGGCAGATGTCAGACAAACCCTAAGGAAACACAAATGCCAACACAAGCTATTATACTCAGCAAAACTCTCAATTAACATAGATGGAGAAACCAAGGTATTCTATGACAAAAACAAATTTACACAATATCTTTCGACAAATCAAGCACTCTAAAGGATAATGAATGAAAAACACCAAGAAGAGGGAAACAACACACTAGAAAAAGCAGGAAATTAATCTTCTTTTAACAAACTAAAAAGAAGAGAGCCACACAAACATAACTCCACCTCTAATAACAAAAGTAACAGAAAGCAACAATCACTTCTTAATATCTATTAATATCAATGAACTCAATTCTCCAATAAAAAGACATAGACTAACAGACTGGAACATAAACAGGACTCAATATTTTTCTGTATATAGGAAACTTACCTCAGGTACAAAGACAGTCATTACCTCAGAGTAAAAGGCTAGAAAACAATTGTCCAAACAAATGGTCCCAGGAAACAAGCTGCTGTAGCCATTCTAATATCAAATAAAATCAAATTTAACCTATGGTAATCAAAAAAGATAAGGAAGACACTTCATACTCATCAGAGGAAAAATCTACCAAGATGAACTCTCAATTCTGAACATGTATGCTCAAAATACAAGGGCATCCACATTCATAAAAGAAACTTTACTAAATCTCAAACACACATTGCACCCCACACAATAATAGTGGGAGACTTCAACACCTCACTCTCATCAATGGACAGATCAGGGTAACACAAACTAAACAGAGAAACATTGAAACTAACAGAAGTTTTGAACCAAATGAATTTGACAGATATCTATAGAACATTTTGTCCTAAAACAAAAGAATATTCCTTCTTCTCAGCACCTTGCGGTACGTTCTCCAAAAGTGACCATTCACTCCATCACAAAACAGACCTCAACAGATATAAGAAGGTTGAAATAATTCCATGTACCCTATCAGATCACCAATGACAAAAGTTGGTTATGAATAACAACAAAAACAACAGAAAGCCCACATACACATGGAAACTGAACAACATTCTGCTCAATTATAACTTGGTCAAGGAAGAAATAAAGAAAGAAATTAGTCTTTTTTAGAATTTAATGAAAACAGAGGCACAACATACCCAAACTTATGGGACACAATGAAGGCAGTGCTAAGAGGAAAACTTGTAGCTCTGAGTACCTCCAAAAAGAAATTGGAAAGAGCATACACTAAGTGCTTAACAGCAGAGCTGAAGAGAACAAAAAGAAGCAAATACACCCAAGATGAGTAGATAGGAGGAAATCATCATATTCAGGGCTGAAATCAACCAAGTAGAAACAAAAAGAACTATACAAAGAATCAACCAAACCATGAGCTGTTTCTTGATAAAACCAACAAGATAGATGAATGTTTAGCCAAACAAACCAGAGGGTACAGAGACACTATCCAAGTCAGCAAAATCAGAAATGAAAAGGAAGGCATAACAACAGATATTGAGGAAATCCAAAAAAATCATCAGATCTTACTACAAAAGCCCATACTCAACAAAAGTGGAAAATCTTGAGGAAATGGACAATTTTTAGACAGATACCAGGTACCAAAGTTAAATCAGGATCAGGTAAATGATCTAACCAATCCCATAACCCCTTAATAAATAGAAGAGGTCATTAATAATTTCCCAACTAAAAAATGCCCAGATCCAGATGGGTTTAATGCAGAGTTCTATTAGACCTCTAAGAAGACCTAATGGCAGTATTTTTCAAACTATTCCACAAAATAGAAACAGATGGAACACTATCCAATTTGTTTTATGGAATCGCAACTACTCTGATACCTAAACCACACAAAGAGCCAAAAAAAGGAGAACTCCAGGTTAATTTTCCTAATAAATATTGATGTAAAATACTCAATAAAATTCTTGCCAAGAACACATCAAAAAGATCATTGACCATGACCAAGTAGGCTTCATCCCAGGTATGCAGGGATGGTTCAATATATGGAAATCCATCAGTGTAATCCATTATATAAACAAACTCAAAGAAAAAAAACCCCATATGATCATTTCATTAAATGCTGAGAAAGCATTTGACAAAATTCAACATTTCTTCATGATAAAAGTCTTGGAAAGATCAGGAAGTCAAGGCCCATACCTAAACATAGTAAAAGCAATATACAGTAAACCAGTAGCTAATATCAAACTAAATGGAGAGAAACTTGAAGCAATCCCACTGAAATCAGGGGATTTCACTCTCTCCCTACCTGTTCAAAATGGTACTCAAAGTCCTAGCCAGAGCAATTAGACAACCAAAGGAGGTCAAAGGGATTCACATTGGAAAGGAAGAAGTCAAAGTATCACTATTTGCAGATGATATGATAGTATGCTTAATTGACCCAAACAATTCCACCAGAGTACTTCTAAACCTGATAAACAACTTCATAAAAGTGGTTGGATATAAAATTAACTCAAACAAATCAGTAGCCTTCCTATACTCAAAGGATAAAGAGAATGAGGAAGAAATTAGGGAAATTACACCCTTCACAATAGCCACAAATAATATAAAATACCTTGGTGGAACTCTAACCAATCAAGTCAAGAATCTGTATAACAAGAACTTCAAGTCTCTGAAGAAAGAAATTGAAGAAGATCTCAGAAGATGGAAAGATCTCCCATGGTCATGGATTGGCAGGGCTAATACAATGAAAATGGCCACCTTGCCTAAAGCAATCTACAGATTCAATGCAATCCCCATTAAAATTCCAACTCAATTATTCATCGAGTTAGAAAAATCAATTTTCAAATTTATACAGGATAACAAAAAACCCAGAATAACAAAACCTACTCTCAACAATAAAAGAACTTCTGGCAGAATCACCATCCCTGACTTCAAGCTATACTACAGAGCAATAGTGAAAAAAATTCATGGTATTGGTTCAGGGACAGGCAGGTAGATCAGTGGAATAGAATTGAAGGTCCAAAAATGAACCCTCACACCTATGGTCACTTGATCTTTGACAAAGGAGCTAAAACCATCCAGTGGAGAAAAGACAACATTTTCAACAAATGGTGCTGGGTCATCTGACAGTCAACATGTAGAAGGATGCAAATTGATCCATTCTTATCTCCCTGTACAAAGTCCAAGTCCAAGTGGATCAAAGACCTCCACATAAAACCAGATACACTGAATCTTATAGAAGAGAAATTGGGGAAGAACCTGGAGAACATGGGCACAGGGAAAAATTTCCTGTATAGTACACCAGTAGCTTATGTTCTAAGATCAAGAACTGACAAATGGGACATCATAAAATTTCAAAGCTTTTGTAAGGCAAAGGACACTGTTAATAGGACAAAGGCAACCAAAAGATTGGAAAAAGATCTTTACCAATCCTACATCTGATAGAGGTCTAATATCCAATATATGCAAAGAACTCAAGAAGTTAGACTCCAGAGAACCAAATAACACTATGAAAAATGGGGTACAGGGCTAAAGAAAGGATTCTCAACTGAGGAATACTGGATGGCTGAGAAACACCTAAATAAATGTTCAGCATCCTAAGAAATGTTCAAAACTGCATGGTATTGGTACAATGACAGGCAGGGAAATCACTGGAATAGAATTGAAGACCAAAAATGAACTCACACAGCTATGGTCATTTGATCTTTGACAAAGGTGCTAAAACTATGCAGAGGAAAAAGATAGTGTTTTCAACATGTGGCGCTGGTTCAACTGGTGGTTAATATGCAGAAGATTGCAAATTGATCTATTCTTATCTCCTTGTACATAGCTCAAGTCCAAGTGAATCAAGGACCTCCACTTAAAACCAAACACACAAACTAATAGAAAAGAAAGTAGGGAAGATCCTCAAGCACATGGGCACTGGGGAAATTTCCTGAACAGATCATTAATAGCATATGCTCTAAGATCCAGAATAGACAAATGAGACCTAATGAAATTGCAAAGCTACTGTAAGGCAAAGGACACTGTTAATATGATAAAATGGCAACCAACAAACTGGGAAAAGACCTTTACAAACCCTACATCTGACAGAGGGCTAATATCAAATATTTATATAAAGAACTCAAAAAGTTAGACTCCAGAGAACCAAATAACCTTTTTAAAAATGGGGTGCAGAGCTAAACAAAGAATTTTCTACTGAGGAATATAAAATTGCTTAGAAGCACATAAAGAAATGTTCAATATCTTTAATCATCAGAGAAATGCAAATCAAAACAACCCCGAGATTCTACCTCACACCAGTCAGAATGGCTAAGATCAGAAACACAGGGGACAGCAAATGCTGGAGATGGTATGGGGAAAGAGGAACACTCCTCCATTGCTGGTGGGATTGCAAGTGGGTAAAACCCCTCTGGAAATCATTTTGGCGGTTTCTCAGAAAACTGGACCCAGCTATAACTCTCCTAAGCATATACCCAGAAGATACTCCAATATCTAATAAGGACACGTGTTCCATTATGTTCATAGCAGCCTTATTCTATTATATAATAGCCAGAAACTGGAAAGAACCAGATATCCCTCAACAGCAGAATGGATACAGAAAATGTACATATACACAATGGAGTACTGCTCAGCTATTAAAACCAATGAATTCATGAATTCATCCAAATGGATGTAGCTAGAAACTATCATCCTGTGTGAGGTAACCCAATCACTAAAGAACACACAGGGTATGCAATCACTGATAAGTGGATATTTGCCCAAAAGCTCGGAATACCCACAGACCATGTGAAGCTCAAGATGAAGGAAGACCAAATTGTGATACTTTGATCATTATTGGAAAGTGGATCAAAACACCCATGGCTCACAGCCAACCAATAGAATGACAGTAGGGTCCCCAATGGAGAAGTTAGAAAGAGGACCCAAGAGGCTGAAGAGGTTTTCAGCTCCACAGGAAGGAAAATAATATGTACCAACTAGTACATCCAGAGCTCCCAGCAACTAAACAACCAACCAAAGAGTACACATGAAGGGTCTCATGGCTCCAGTTACATATGTAGCAGAAGATGACCATTTCAGACATAAATGAAAGGTATGGCCATTGGTCTTGTGAAGGTTCAATTCCCTAGAACAGGGGAATGCAAGTCAGGAAATTGGGGAGGGGGAACAAGGGAAGGGGTACAGGAGAGGGGGATTTTCTGTGGGGTAATGTAGAAAAGAGTTAACATTTGAAATGTAAATAAAACAAATATCTAATAATAAATAAATAAATAAATAAATAAATAAATAAATAAAAATAAGAGTTGCCTTGATTATGGTGTCTATTCACAGCAATAAAACCCTAACTACGACACCCAGGGAAGAGCCCTTAAATTATATACAAACAGGTAATATTAAATGTATCTGTAACACTACTTGAATGAAAGAGGCCAGAAGTCATGAATCTGAGAAAGAATGGGGAAAGCAGTTGGAGGGAATAGATGGGAAAAATGATACAATAATTTTTTTTTGGTTTTTTGAGACAGGGTTTCTCTGTGTAGTCCTGGCTGTCCTGCAACTCACTCTGTAGACCAGGCTGGCTTCGAACTCAAAAATCCGCCTGCCTCTGCCTCCCAAGTGCTGGGATTATAGGCATGCGCCACCACGCCTGGCTCACAATAACATTTTAATTTGAAAAAATAAAGATAAATAAACAGATGATACTGTGGAATGATCCTTCACTATCTGGTTCAACATGAAAAGATATTTGCCAGCAACCTAATGATCTGAGTTAAGCACCCAGGAAGAACATGGAGGAAGAAGGAAACAAACTTTTCCAAGTTGTTCTCTGATTTTCACATGGGTATTAAGTGATGGAACATGGGCACATGCTTCCCCCTACACACACACACACACACACACACACACACACACACACACACATATATATATATATATATATATATATATATATATATATATACATATATATATATATAAAGAGAGAGAGAGAAACACAAGTAAATATATTTTTTAGTAAAAAAAAAAAAGATGAAGTATAATTGAAGATGATGCCTGTACATCCCCATCTGACCTCCAAAAAAAAAGATACCTAAACAGAAATACTTAGCACGGTTGTATGCTGTACCCAGTTGTATGAACTATCCCTTTGCAATGGGGAGCAATGTTCTCTTCAGCATTGCCATAGGGATATAGCTGTGTGACATGAAAGGACTGTGACACCATGACCATTGAGATGGTCTATTGCTCTCTGAATTGCTAGACAGTAGGAATAAAATCATTCTTTAACATCTTCTGTGACAGAAAATTATAAACAGACCATGCATGCTTAAGTAATCTGCGGAAGCTGTCTCTTCAACTAGAAAACATGTATTATCGACACACTTACCATTCACTGAATGTTATTTCTACAGTAGCGTTTCTGCCTTCTGATAATTATTCATGTCTTTGCAAAGCTGTTAATAGAAATTAGAGAATGCTATTTTTAAACACTATATTTCATATTTAATAAAACTATTAGGGATTGAACAGCTTACAGAACACTATATAATTTCATATTTTCTGAAAATAATGTAATTTCCCCATATATTTTGAAAATTGTCTTTGTAGAACATGCGATCTAAACATCATGTGGTTCTTCATACAACACTATGAAGTCGGCAAGTGTGAAGCCTTAGCACTGTTACTTCAAAACCCTTAAAATACTTAAATGTCTACAAAAGCAATAAAATGGTCACAGGATTCTATGGTGATATTTAATTTTTTGTACAAGTTAAATATCACTGATAATTAACTGTTAGGAGTTTACTTTGAAGTGACATTTTCCTGGAATATCAGACCTTTATAGCATAATTAATGGTTATCTCATTGTAATGGTGTCCTATTGCTTATCTAAAAGTTCCTTAAGCTTGAGTTTTCTGCCTTATAAAATATCATACATGCACAAAAAAACATGCAATTTGTTGCACTCTCATGAAATGCTTCTCTCCAGAGATTAAGAAATGTTTCCATTTCTTGGACTGCATTAGAGAAGCCTGGGGTTGGGGTGTGATTTAACAAAGTGTCCTGAGCTAATCTGTGTATTTGAAAAATGAACATGCCACTCGTTTTTCCATAAGGATAATAATCATTCACCATGAAAACTGTTAATTTTTATTGCAGTATGTGCATATTAACTATGGATATGCTATGTAAATCATATGGAGGTCAGAGGAATTTGTGTGTGGGTTGCTTCTCTACTTCCAGGAGAAGAAACTGAACTTAGATGATCAGTCTTGGTAACACCAGTCTTTATCTACTGGGCTCTCTTGTAAGCTCCCTGTTTTAAGACCTGACCAACCAAAGGATATCGCTACTATAGCAGACTGTGGCCCATAGAAGAATTCTTTTTGTCTTATCAACAAACATGATACTATCTAAAAAGAACCTCTAGTTAGCCACTTCGATACATTGCTGAAAATTCTTTATTAACTATCAACTTTGAATTAGGGACATAGCTTAAGACTACAAGAAAAAAATATGGCACAGAATTAAGGCTGTATCATAATGACTGAAACTGACTTCCATCTCTATGATACACATGCACCATTGATTATACAATCATAAGAGTCTGAGGTCAAATATCAGAACATCCACTTAAAGCTAGATGCAGTTGCACTCACCATAATGCAATTGATCCTAAGGCAAGTAGAAGATAGGGACAGGAAAGGGTCATTATTTCTTGGGCTAGTTAGCCTGGGGTACACAGACACAAACAGTAAAAACCTGCTTCAAAGTGAAACACGACAGCCGACATCAGTCATTCAATGACCTCTACAAGTGTGCCATGTGCAAACAAATAATGATGCACACAAATGGATGTATCACTACATGTATACGAAGAAAAACATACAAAGATTAACCAGGGCAGTGCCTCACAGACCTTTATATATCCAGCACTCAGGAGGCAGAGGCAGGTAGATCTCTGAGCTTAAGACCAGCCTATCCTACAGAGTGAGAACCAGGACAGTCAGGGGTATAAAAAGAAAATCATGTCTTGAAAAACGAAAACATGCTGCCCACCAGCTGAACCAGAACCATTTGTTGAAAATGCTGTCATTTTCCCACTGAATTGTTTTAGATCCTTTGTCAAAGATCAAGTGACCATAGGTATGTGGGTTCATTTCTGGGTCTTCAATACTGTTCCATTGATCTGCCTGCCTGTCTCTGTACCAATACTGAGCAGTTTTTTATCACTATTGCTCTGTAATGCAGCTTGGGGTCAGAGATGGTGATTCCCCCAGATCTTTTATTGTTGAGAATAGTTTTTGCTATCCTGCGTCTTTGTTATTTCAAACAAATTTGCAAATTGCTCTTTCTAACTCTATGAAGAATTGAGTTGGAATTTTAATGGGGATTGCATTGAATCTGTAGATAGCTTTCAGCAAAATGACCATTCTTACTATATTAATCCTGCCAAGCAGCATGGGAGATCTTTCTATCTTCTGAGATCTTTGTTGATTTCTTTCTTCAGAGACTTGAAGTTCTTATCACACAGATTTTTGACTTGACTGGTTAGTCACAGCAAAGTATGTAATATTATTTGTGACTATTGTGAAGGGTGTCATTTACCTAATTTCTTTCTCAGCTTGTTTATCCTTTGAGTAGAGGAAGTTTTCTTATTTGCTTGAGTTAATTTTATGTCCAGCCACTTTGACCTAAGTTGTTTATCAGGTTTAGGAGTTCTCAGATGGAATTTTTGGGGTCACTTAAGTACATTATCATATCATCTACAAATTTGATATTTTGACTTTTCCTTTTCTATTCGTATCCCTTTGACCTCCTTTTAGGTTGCCTAATTGATATGGCTAGGACTTTGAGTACTATATTGAATAGGTATGAAGTGAGTGGGCAGCCTTTTCTAGTCCCTGATTTTAGTGGGATTGCTTACAGTTTCTATCCACTTAGGTTGATGTTGGCTATTGGTTTGTTGTATATTGCTTTTACTGTGTTTAGGTATGGGTCTTAAATTTCTGCTCTTTCCAAGCATTTCATCATGAATTGGTGTTGGATTTTGTCAAATTCAGCATCTAATGAAATGTTCATGTATTTTTTATCTTTGAGTTTATTTATATAGTGGATTACATTGATGGATTTCTGTATATTGTACCATCCCTGCATCTCTGGGGTGAAGCCTACTTTATCATTGTGCCCCCCCCAGCCCTCGAGCATGAAATTCAAATTTCAGTGTTTGCCACCATCACTCACCTAGGTTGGAGCTTTAGGACTAGGAGTCTGTTGTTCTTCCAGATCTGCAGCTTCCAACACTGAGCCATCTACCCATTGAGCAGCTGAACCTGTTTTCCTGACAAGGCCCTGGCATTTTGGGGGAAGGGTTTTCCCCAAACTTTAAATTGGAAGCTACCCATTAAACATTGAGCCTTGATCAGAAAACTTGTCTTGGCTTCGTTATTTCTCCCACCTGACCATTCTTCTTTCAGTGATGGCTTTCCTTCCAGGTGAATCTGGTTCTCCCTGGCTTCAGGACAGCTACAGATCTTGATGGATGATTGTTTTGATGTGTTCTTTGATTTAGGTTTCAATAATTTATTGAGTATTTTTGCATCGATATTCATAAGGGAAATTGGTCTGAAGTACTTCCTTTTCTTTGTTGGGTCCTGTGGTTTAGGTATGAGAATCATTGTGGCTTCATCATCTCCTAGTACAAACCTCAAGCCCATGTGGATCAAAGTCCTCCACATAAAACCAGATATACCAAAACTAATAGAAGAGAAAGTGGGGAAAAGCCTCAAGCACACGGGCACAGGGGAAATTTTCCTGTACAAAACACCAATAGCATATACTCTAAGACCAAGAATTGACAAATGGGACATCATAAAATTGCAAAGCTTCTGTAAGGCAAAGGATGCTGTCAATAGGACAAAATGGCAAACAACAGATTGGGAAAAGATCTTTACCAATATTGCATCCAATAGAGAGCTAATATCCAATATATATAAAGAACTCAAGAAGTTTGACTCCAGAAAATTAAATAACCCTATTAAAAAATGGGGTTTAGAGATAACCTAAGAATTTTCAACTGAGGAATACCAAATGGCTGAGAAGCACCTAAAGAAATGTTCAACATCCTTAGTCATTGGGGAAATGCAAATCTAAACAACCCTGAGATTCCACCTCATACCAGTCAGAATGGCTAAGATCAAAAACACAAGTGACAGCAGATCCTGGCAAGGGTGTGGAGAAAGAATAACACTCCTCTATTTCTGGTGGGATTGCAAGCTGATACAAGTACTGTGGAAATCAGTCTGGAAGTTCCTCAGAAAATTGGACATAGTACTTACTACCTGAGGACCCAGCTATACCACTCCTGGGCATATACCCAGAAGATGCTCCAACATGTAACCAGGACACATGCTCCACTATGTTCATAGCAGCCTTGTTTATAATAGCCAGAACCTGGAAAGAATCCAGTTGTCCAACAGAGGAATGGATATAGAAAATGTGGCACATTTACACAATAAAGTACTACTCAGCTATTAAAAACAATGAATTCATGAAATTCTTAGGCAAATGGATGGAACTAGAAACTATCATCCTGAGTGAGGTAACCCAACCATGAAAGAACACACATGGTATGAACTCACTGATAAGTGGATATTAATTAGGCCAAAAGCGGGGAATACCAAGATACAATTCACAGACCAATTTAAGTTCAAGATGAATGAAGACCCAAGTGGATGCTTCGGTCCCTCTTAGAAGGGAGAACAAAATACCCATGGTAGGAGATACAGAGTGGTTGCTGTATTTGTCAGGCTCTGGCAGAGTGTGGAGCAGAGACTGAAAGAAAGGCTGTCCAGGGACTGCTCCACCTGGGGATCCATCCCATACACAGTTACTATTGTGGATGCTAAGAACTGCTTACTGACAAGAGCCTGATATAGCTGTCTCCTGAGAGGCTCTGCCAGAGCCTGACAAATACAGAGGTGGATGCTCACAGCCAACCACTGGACTGAGCTCAGGGTCCCCATTGGAGGAAGGAGCAAAAGGACTGAAGAAGCTGAAGGGGTTTGCAGCCCATAGGAGGAACAACAGTATGAACCAACAAGGGCCCCCAGAACTCCCAGGGGTCCACCAACCAAAAATTAAACCTGGAGACACCCAGGGTTTCAGCTGCATATGTGGCAGAGGATGGCCTTGTGGGACATCAGTGGGAGGAGAGGCCCTTGGTCCCTGATGCCTCAGTGTCAGGTAATGCTGGGCTGGGGAAGCAGGAGTGGGAAGATGGGTAGAGGGAACACCCTCATAGAAGCAGGGGGAGGGGAGATGGGAGATGGGGTTTTCAGAGGGTAAACCAGAAAAGGGGATGACATTTGAAATACAAATAAAGAAAATATGTAATGAAAAATTAAAAAAAATAAAACTACAATAAAGGGGAGTGTATCAATGGATCAGCTGGTAAGAGTAGTCACTTGCAGAGATTTGTACCATTACCAGGATCCAAATGGCAGCTCACAACAGTCAATTCCATGTTCAGGGTATCTGGCACTCTTTTTTGCCCTTTATGGGTACCAGGCATGCACTGAGCACATGCTACATACATGCCACCAGATCATTCATTCATGTTAAGTTAAATAAAATAAAGAAATCTTTAGAAAGGAAACAAGAAGCCATTGCTGTCTTCCGATGTGGGGCATGTCTAGATCTCTCTCTCTCTCTCTCTCTCTCTCTCTCTCTCTCTCTCTCTCACACACACACACACACACACACACACACACACACACACAGTTTCTAGTGTTCTTCCTGTTTCCATTGAATATGCACACTTTTCAGGATGTTACTATGTACGGTGTTTTTTCTGCATAATTGACTGGATGCTTTTCACTCTTTCTTCTGTGTTTGAGAGCCAAACTACTAAAAAGAAGGATCAAAATAAAGCTTCCAGTTTGTCACAGTGTATTTCGAAGGACAAAGTTATGATAATTAGTTATGTGGATGCCCTGAGAGCTCCAGATTAGTTGCCAGAGTATAGAAGCTTTATTTTTGAATTCCAACTGTCACTGTTATCACTTCCAGCTATGTGTGTGTCTCCAGTGCCCTACTCAGATGCGGGGCCCATCAGCTCCCTGTTGGTTTACATTAAACACTTGGCTCCCATGCTGCACCTCTCTCTACAGCACTTTGTAAATGTCAGTTAATCTCACCCCCTCAGGAACTGTTCAGCATTGTCATTTGTATCGTATGTATTAAAATACCAAAATGCAGTGTGGTTAAAAAGCCTCAATAAAGACCTCACAGGACTTGGTATCAGAGAGCAAACCAAAAGTCCCTCCGGGTTTCATTTCTTAGCACAGTATTTGAAAACTAGTATCTCTTTCATGATCCTATAAAAAAGATCATTTGGATTTACTTGTTCATAGAGTCTTTGGACATTGGCAATGAAGCATCTTATTGATTGATACCGTTGCATTCTTGTTGCCACTGGGGGATACACAGAGTTCATGTAGTTCATCTGGAAGGAAATGCTCACATCCAACAGTTGACTGCACTGAGACCATCATGTTGTTTTCCTAAAGTCCCATCGCCTCCATCAATAGGACTGCATTCTATTGATTCTCAAGACCAATTGTTATTCACATACATGACTTGAAGGCCTGTTCCTGAATATAAGTATGACCTTCTTGGTAACCTGTCTATCAAAGTGTGGTCTTAGGTCTTGGAACAAACTGTTTCAGTCTGTTATAAGAATTTATCTACAGTCTCTGGGGAAGAGAAAAAGAACCATAGTTATTATAAGTCAGGGCTCTGAGACATTCTTTTCGAGAAAAGTAAACACACTAAAAATGTATTTAGGTGCTCTCAGAAAGATCTTCATCCAAAAATTGTAGATGGAATATCACATATTTTTATGCTTTATGCTCTGTCATTGTAATGGAAAGTTTGCCCTTCCCAACCTTTTTTGTTTATTTTAGCAAAGAAATTTCAAAGTAGCTAGCTACATTTACTTGGGATTTTGGCAACTGTTACAAAGGCTTTGTTTTGGGAGGCCCATTATCAATTCACACATTTCTGTAACCCAGTATAACATCATTGCTAATATAATGAGAATAAATACTTATTAACACTCAAAGCAATAATTGCTGTGAATTTTGCATGCATAGTGGTTCTAATCCACCAATATAAGAAGGTCAGCTAATATAATAAGGGGGAAAGAGAGTGTAAAATTACAATATGAATGCACTGAGAACAATACATTAAGAACACAAAACAAAATTATATATTACAAATAAATTCACAATGAAATTGTAAAGGATACTGTAACATTCACATTCTGAGACAAAATGGTGTATGGATATGTTGCAAGTCTGAAATGCTTTTAGAATCATTAGACCTAGCCATGGTTTGAATGTTTTACAACCAGAGGTCCACATGTAAAGGACTTGGAATAAAAGTTGGCATCTTTTGGAGATGCTGTGAACCTTACTAGGTGAAGTGTCACTGCAAGCCATTAGTTGACCCAGAACATCCTTTCTCTGATCTTTCTCTTTCTTGTTTTGCTTTCTGGTTTATGGGCTAATCAGTTTATACCCCTCTGAGCTCTTTCTAATGTAGTCTCAAATGTCAGAGAAGAAATCTATGAGAGAAATTAACCAGGGGCTTAAACCCTCACTTCTAAATTGTGAGCTAAAGCTTTATACATTAATTGATTCAGGTGTTTCATTTATACAAGGTAACTGACCAACATAAATTCCATTCTTTGTAAAATGTGTTAGCATCTGAATGTACTCTGGCGACTCCAGTAATACCTTATGTTTTTTCCTGTAATTGACTATATCAATACTTTAAAACTATGACTGAGTTTTATAAGGAGAAAAGGTTGACACTGAAAATGTCTTGAAACGCAAACTAATTGTCAGAACGACATATTGTTTTTCATTTTACTTCTCTTGTCTTTTATAAATGCCACTTAGCACTAGGTAGACAATCTGGACAGATCAAATATTTCTACCCCATCTTCATCACCACCAATCATTACACTGACTGTAGGTCCTACATCCAGCAGCATACTAAGTCCCAATGGAAAATGTACAACAAAGAAAGAAAGAAAGAAAAGAAAAAGACAAAATACTACTCCTTCACTCAAAAATTTTAAACAGTGAAGTTCAAGTTTACACAAATGAACAAGGAAGAGCTGGGTGATGTCTCCTACATACCGTTCAAAAAGTACACAGCATAATGGAAATTTGATTTTGTACCACTTCTCTCTGAAATAGTAAGATGATAAATTTTTATTGTTCTAAGTTTCCTTATCTAGGGTACTTTAAAAAAGCAACTAAAATACTATTTATAATCTGTGACTACTTAATATTTAAGGATAAAATGTTATTCTGCATGTGTGATCCCTACAATCGCAGTGAAACAATGTGGTGAGCAAATGGAAAATTAATATATTAATGTCACATATTGAGTGGTTCAATAGTAAAATAAAACCCTGCTGTTTACAGCCCTTTCTATCAGAACTGGAGCAGACTTTGTTTCTTACCATTTTTAAAAATCAGCAGTTTGATTTTCAATGAACATTGGAGTTCAAATGGGTAGTAACAAAAAAACCTTTTAAAACAATGGAGATATAAAGTTTGCCCTAACCAATGTCAAGGTTTCCTATAGAGTTAATTTGTCCATAATGAATAACACAGTATGAATAATAATACAGATGATTTTCTTAGTGGAATAGATGATCTAGAAATAGGCTTCAATAGACACTTGATATTTCAAAAAATTCACACTAATAGCTGACTTTTGATATTTATGAAAAACATTGACAGGGAAAACTAATGGAGAAAATAATTATTTTAGCCTTGCAATTTCAGACTTTGTAGTTTTATTCTTGAATTTTTTTTTATCAGAGTCAGGGTCTTGCTGCACTGCCCAGGCTACCTTTGAAAGCATTCTGTAGTATACCAAGCTGACTTCCATCTCAGCATCTCTACCTCATCTTCCAAGTGCTCTGATTTCAAAGGTAGGCCTCATTACTGCATATGTGAGGCCAGATTGAACATTGCAAGCAAGTGGAAGAGCCAAACAAAATAGACAAAAGCCAGAGTGAAAGGGATGTGCCAAAATATGAGACAAGCCATGTGAATTTTCCCTTGGTACCTTGTTAGGCCTTATTTCCAAAAGATTGTATCATTTTCAGTAATACATCCATAACTATAAATCCATTGTTTATCTCAGAGCTTTACTGATATAATCATGTCTCAGTAACTGGACAATATCAAACTGTAGTTTGGGGGGAGCATCTAATCATCACACCATAAGTAGTTCCTAAGGGATTATTTAAGAAAATATCAATATGTTAACTAGTGGTTTTGGAAAATTGAATTTTCACAGAAAATAAAAGGAATCAAACCAACTTTTTATCCAAAACTAATTGAATTGAGGTAGACTTTACATGAAACTTGAATTCTAAAACATATAGAAAAAGTTAAAGAAACAACTATGCCACTAGATTGTGTGAGAAAAATTGTGATAAAACAAAAGGTAAGACTTCTAAAAGGAAAGGCATAATGACATTATCAACTTTATATCTTCTGAAGAAATTTTAAAAGCAGATGTAATCTATATAAGCAGAGAAAAAAGAGTCATAAAATCATAGTTTTTGTGCCAATTATATCTCTAAATACTAGCATTGTCAAGAAGTCTGAATGGTACTTTCATAAGACAATGGATGCACAGGGATTTCACAGGGAAAAGACTTAACATTATCCTTCATTACAAAAATGCAAATTCAAAGCCATAATGAGGTACTCCACATACTTAATAGAGAGACAGAAATGAAAATGTTCAAAATACCCAATGGTGGGAAGAATGTCAAAAACACAAACAGTTCCTGAATCATAGTGTGGATGCAAACTCTAACAATCTCTTTGGGAGACAATTAAAGCTCTATAATATAAGTATCCTTTTCATATAGGAAAGCAGTGCTGTTCCAAGGGAGGAAATATGCCTTAAGTCCATACAAGGACTCACTCATGGATAAGAAATGGCACTTGTAACAGCTGCTAAATGAGTATTTTCAAATGTCCATCAACCGATTAGTAGAATTTTAAAACTGCTACATGCATACAGTCATATCCCAAAAAGGAAAGTATACTGCTGCTGCATCGCATAATCCAGATTCATCTTGCAGATAAATCAAGTAAATAAACAGATTCCAAATTCAAGACAATTATTCCTCTAACAAAGTGAAGACAGCAAGGTCCGGATGTTAAATTTTGCCATATTCTAAGCACAGAGAAAAGGTCTGAGCCTCAGATGGTAAAGAGGATGTTGTGGGCTATAAATATGTCCAATATTGTGGCTGGGATGAACAGTGTGAGACCATACAACTGTCAAAATTCGCTTAAAGCTTAAAAATAAAACCCTCACACTTTTTAAGTATATACTACTGAGGTTTGTGATGTGCCTGACAGGGTCAAGTATTAGAACACTAGCCTTCCTCTGTTGGTGTTCTCAGACATTGTGGACACTTCAGGAGGTGGAGCCTTTCTGGTGGCAACAATCACAGGGAGGGCCATTTAAACTTTTATGGTCTGGATCTACTTCCTGTCAACTCTTTGCTACACTGCTGACAACATGAAGGTTCCTGTTGCCAAACATTCCTGACAAGATACATTATACCTTCTCAAAACATAAGCTGAATATACCTTTCATCCTATTATAAATAGCTTCTTGTCAGGTGTTTTGTCACAGCAATAAAAGCAGCTAATATGATACTTCAGTGAAGTTGACCAGAAGAATTAAAAATCAAAGTGCATTATTTATATCCCCATTTAAAACAAATATTCATTTTCTATTACTTTTATTAATATTTAGTACTCACTATTTTTATTTACCTAATTGAACTCTCTCCCTCACCACATTTTGTACTTGCTCTTAAAGATGACCTACCTTAATGAATAATATAAAAAATATTAAGCATTTGTTCAGCTCCAAATAAACTAAAATTATTCCTCTGCCCTTATCATGGTACTGTAGAATAGTATATATTCTATATATGATAAAATGTATATATAATAAAAATCATTAATATGATCTATAATGCATATATATTACATATACTAAATAGCTATTAAATATACTCTACTATATATCACATACTTGTATATCTAGCATATATATATGCTATATATCTCTATTTACTATGTATTATAGTATACATACTACATATGCTATATCTTTGTCATATATATTATACTTCACATCATATATCATAAATACATAAACAAAAGAAAGACTGTGGAAGGTGATTCTGGAGGGTGACCACCCTCATCACCAGGATTTATTTTAAGGATAGTTTTTATAATATTTGCTGATGACCTAAATGTCATGGATGACTGGAAGAAAGCACCTCTAAAAAAATCTAATGTTTGTGCTGATTGTGTGGAACAGTTACCTCGGTGCCTACTCACTGCTTTTAGAACAGTCTGACTTAAAGTATCATTATGTACTTGATTAAAGTATACTATTTTCTGATTTCTTGTTTCTCCCCAAATTTTGGGTTCCGAAATCCAATGACTGAGGTAATGGTATTAGGGGTAAGAACACTTGAAAAGCAATTAGATCATGAGTGCAGAGTCCTCATGAACAGTAATAGTCCCCTCTCTATGGAAGCACCAGAGTTCGCATAACACTAACACTACCTGAAGATACAGCAAGAAAGCATCGTAGACGAACAGATGCAAGGCCTCTTTATCTGAAAAAAATCAATTTTGGCTGCCTATTGTCATTCATTTGAAGGCATTTTGTTGTGGTTACCTACAATGGATTGTGCAAAGGTAGTTTACATAGTCAATGGGTATAAACATTAGGAAATTTCTTAAAGAATTGAATATAACGTAAAAGAATAATAATGTTATTGAAAAAAAGCCCAAAGGGGGAGTAAGTGATGTGAAGAAAAAGATGGAAGAGAAACAAAATGAAAGGAAAGAAAAGAAATGAGCATGAATAGCCTTTGTGGAAATACAACAATGGACCATAGTGCCCTTGAAAAGAATAACAGGAATTAACTCAACTTAAGCTGAGTGGTGCTTACTCACTATTAGCGATTTTTGAAACTTTACCATGAAGATATGCACATAATTTAAAAAAATACCAGCAGCATCCAAGTGTAAAATGATGCCTGAAATATAAGCTGTACCTGTCTCAAGATGCTGTAGCATTCAGGATATAGATGTAAATGTAGATGTAGATGTAGATGTAGATGTAGATATAGATGTAGATATAGATATAGATATAGATGTAGATGTAGATATATGCAGGTAGATAGATATATATGATGATATAGATAGATATAGACATAGACATAGACATAGACATAGACATAGACATAGACATAGACATAGACATAGATATAGATACTAAATACATGTAGTTTTTTTGGTTGGTATTTGAGACTGGTATCTCTATATAGCCCTGGTTGGCCTGGAATTCTCTGTGTAGAACAAGTTAGCCAGTCACAGGCAGAGATCTGCTGACCTCTGCCTGCTAAGTGCTGGGATAGAAAGCAAGTGCCACCTCCATCGGCATCAGGATCTGTTTTGAGGATAGCTTTCATCATATTTAATGACGACCTAAATGTCATAGACTATGAAAGAAGAGCAATACCAAGTACTCTTGATGGTCTCTGATCCCAATAGCAGCAAAGACAGGACAAAGACACCATTCCATGTACACAAACACTACCTTATTTTCAGATCTCCTCCAGCACCTATCTCTTCTTGATGTAAGTTAAAACTCCCTTCTAATCTAAAACCATATCCTTAGACCAAAATATCTAATATAAAGCAGGCTTTCAGCCTCACAGGAAAAGAAGCATATCCTTATACTTCCTTGAATTCCAGAAATGTTTCCTGCACTTACTTTTCAATTTTAAATGTGAAGGCTATTCTTCAGTCCACTTATGCTCATGCCTAACTGAATCACCCCTTCTAGATTATTGAGAAAGAAACTCAAAAAACTTTCCATAGCTTTTCAGTTTGGTAATATGTGATATTTAAGGCTTTGAGATGTTTTCAAAAAAAGTAGCCTGAGAGAACCATATGTTCTTCAAATCATTAAACTTGTACCTGCAGTCTTCCATTTTGTGTTCTTTCAGTTTTGTTC
Source organism: Apodemus agrarius (assembly GCA_964023405.1). NCBI lineage: Eukaryota > Metazoa > Chordata > Mammalia > Rodentia > Muridae > Apodemus > Apodemus agrarius. Next base: position 71,490,935 of record OZ030019.1, on the reverse strand, counting down.
AGGCTGACTCTTAGTTTTTGAGAGGATGATCTGCCGTTTATGTAGAACATGTTGCTTGATTTCATTTGAATACCAAATTTCAACTAAAAAAGCTCCTTAAAGCTCAGGTTACCCGTTGACTCTGGTTTCACCCATGCTTGTACAGGCAATGGATAAACTGTGTTCTATAATTGGCTCTGTGGAAGAACTTGAAAAATAATTTCACTGGAGACAACTGGTATCCCTTATTTTTTCTTTCTGTGTAATTGAGAAATATTCTGCTCTTCTCTCAAGTAAGCCAAAGCTGAAGACAGCCATAGAGAAGTCCAGCCTCCTGTGCTTCATTTAACTGTGTTTTGGTTATCTTCCAACAGTTCTATAAAAAGGGTCTAGCAGATTATTTCTAATTTCCATGAACATTTTCTAGTTGTATCCTATTGATCAATAGCTATCAAAATAAACCTTAGGACAATTAATATTATCTGAATATTAATTCAAATATTATCTGAATATTAATTTCAAATTTATATCAACAAACTTCCAAGTACTTACAAAATTCATTATAATTCTCAACATAGTAACAGCCAATTAGGAACAAATAAGAAAGAATTAATATCACCCAGGTTGTCCAAAATTCTTGACAATTTCTATTTCATCAGGAAGCTTTTCTAAAAAATATTCATAAAAGTTTTAGCAGTCAGAGGCACAGTAAAGGACTACTAGTCAAAATATAGAGAACAACTGACCTTGGAGTGGCCACCCCAACAGATGAATCTTCAACACTTCTCCTTCACCCGAAGCTCAAGAAACAGAAAGATTGTAAGAGCCAAAGGATAGAGGAAGTTTGCTGTGAGGGTGTATCTCCTAGAAATGACACGGAAATTTCAACAAAATGGATTTCTTCAATTCCTTAGACAATAACAATATCAATAGACTTGCTAACATGGAAAAAGGAAACCGCATGGAACCCCACCCCTAAAAAGTGAGTTACAAGAAATTAGAAAGTGCTGAGAGGAGGAAAATCAGTCTTTCCCAGTTAGAAACCTTCTCTTAGGTTATCGAGTACTGAGTGGCTGAGTGCTCATATAAGCAGAACTAAAGAGATCCACTAGGGTGTGTGTGTGTGTGTGTGTGTGTGTGTGTGTGTGTGTGTGCATATATATGCATATAATGGCATATTATATCATTAATAAGAATTAATCTGAGGGGTCACTACATAGAAGGTTAGAGGGTGAAGATGTAGATATATGTAGAGGAAGAAATGATGTAGATATATGTTAACTTTAATGTTTGAAAATAAAAATAATATTTACTAGTAAATTTTTCCTATCATATTTTCTTTACTTAGATTTATTCTTATTTTGTGATTATGTGTATATGTTTATGTCAATATACATATATGCACATATGTGTGCAGGTGCCTGCAAAGTTCTGAATTAGAACCTTTTTGCTTCAGCTGTGAATCCTGAAAAGGGCATATCTCTCACAGTGACAATACTTTCAGCCTAGCAGCTAAAATTGCATCTATTCTATGACTGATGAAGAGTACATCAGATCCTATGTATCTGGAGTTATAGGTAGTAATGGGAATGTTCCAGAGTGGTTGCTAGAAACTTATCAAGTTTGAGTCCTTTTCAAGAACAGAGTGTGTTATTAACTGATGAGTTATATCTGCAGCCTACATAATTTCTTTTTATTTCAATATTCTTGATATTTAATTATCAGCTCAAGATGCAGAGTTTATCTGTATTTCCTCTTGAAATCATTTTATGTATATTTTTTTCTGAAAATCATGACTATTCTCATGTCAGGGGGCTTAAGTCAAACAGGCAATAAAACCACAAATTTACAACTGGAATGTCACTTAAAATAGTAATACAGAGAATACCATTCAGAAAGTTCTATATTAACTTTTATATATAAAGGTTCATATTTGAAAAGTATGCTTAAGTTCTCAAGAGGATCTTCAAAATTCTTCACAGTAAAAATGGTTGGATACTGATATTTATCAAGAAATATGTATTTGAAAACAGTTGAATTTAGTTATTTGCAACCATGCCTGAAACAATGTAGATTCACAAGAGATAATATCTGTTCAAAAGGTTTCCATATTCTCTGACAATGAACAAAGCTAATTTAATACTTGTTCAGTTACTTAATATTAATAACAATTTAAATAAAATAATTTATTGTAGGTAACTGACTGCACCATTCACAGATCTGTCATGCTGAGATGGAAATACGCTCTTGATAATTGATTATTGACTGTGCATATTTGCATACATGCATATGCATATTGCTGAGATTTATCTGCCTAAGACATCTCCTTGATCTTTGGGATTATGTATTTCATTAGAGGACTGAAAAAATATAATAACAAGATATGATTAGCTAGTTCAATATCTTAATGATGTAATTTTATTTATATGCATGTTTGTGTGTGTACATACTCATTTGTGTGCTGGTACCTGTACAGGCCACAAGAGCGCTTTGAATTCCCTGGAGTTATGGGGAGTTTCAAGCTGTACAACATGGGTTGTGATGATAATGAAACTTGAATCCCTCACAAGAGCAATTATTCTTGGCTACTAAACCTCTTCTTTAGTTCCTGCTTGTTCTACTATATGCCAGTAACCATAAAATGTCATTTTATGTGTTTTCAACAATTACCGTCTTCAATTCCATTCATACTTTGTTAATCAATGTTTCCCTGGATCATAGGATGAATGATAATTTGCTACACCAGAGAAGAGTTTTACATGCTATTGTCTGAATTGGAACCTTCTTGCTCCAGCTGTGAATCCTGAAAAGGGCATATCTCTGACAGTGACAATACTTTCAGCCTAGCAGCTGAAATTCTATGTCATTTGTATTCCAACATTTAAAAATCCAGAGAACCCAGGGCTAGTTGAACCACTAGCCCCATAGAGTGTCTTATTTACATTTCTATTGCTCTAATAAAACACCATGACCAAGTCAACTTATAAAAGAAAGCATTTAATTAGATATATGGTTCCAATTCAATTCGACTCTCAGAGAGACATGATGACAGGAATATCTACGAGCTCACATCTTAAACCATATGCAGGAGACATCAGAGCACACTGAGGATGACATGGACCATTTGAAACCTGAAAACCTGCACCTACTAATACATTTCATCCAAAAAAGCCACATCTTTTTATCCTTGGCAAACATTTCCATTAGGTATAAACCAAGTATTCAAGCATATGCACATATGTGGCCAGTTAGAATTCAAATTATCACATGCACACAACTAGAGAAAGTGGTATACACACACACACACACACACACACACACACACACATATATATGTTTATATATATATATAAAATCCCGGCACATTGGAAGAACCAGAGATAGGTTCCCAGGCTAAGTCAGAATTATCTATGTGATGATGTGTATCTAGTAAAAAGATATCATTATAATCCCTTGAGATTTTGAGTTTTTATGAGCCTGGAGGCCTTGGAACACTACTGATACAATCATAAAAACTGGATACAGGTCTCTTATTGGCAGGAGAGTTTCTTAAACAAATCTTGGGAATTTATAAGGAAGGGAAAACAAGCTTTGGCAGAATATTAGGCATTCACACAATGAAAGTGGGATGAGTGTTATAAAGAAATACAAATTTAGCACATACCTTTGTTTGGTCGTGAAGTAATGCTTTGAATTTTGGTGACCATGCCTCAAAAATTCTTTCCCTCAATTTCTCTGCAAGGCAATTATTCACTATTTACTCTTGTGGGGGGGGATGACAATGTTTCTATTTCCAAAAACTTATGCAAATTGGTATGTATTAAGTTACCTTCCTTAATTACATAATCTCATTTATCTTAGATCATTAGGAAGCATGTTCTTTACATGTGTACACTTGGGATTTTTGTCTAAACTGACTTTGTTTTTTGTGTTATAATCTTTCATATAAGCAGGCATAACTAAGACTCCTTTAAAATGCCATCTGATTCGTTACTTTATTTTGTGTTCTCTCTATTAGCATCCCTGTAACTATTAAATTGTGAAGAAACCCAAGTTTAATTCTCCAATGAGAAAATTAATGTTACTTTTGGAAAGCTACTTTTGATTTTTGACAACTGAAAAAATACATATTTAAAAACACAGAAATAAAATGTGGTATAAATGGACTTTTTTCCTTTTTGTCGATGAGAGTTTCTATGATATAATAGTAGTCATTATAATCAATGTTTGAAGATGGCATCACATTCTATTCTTTAAAGAGGTATGACCACTCATGTCCTTGGAGTTTTGATGGGTATTATGAAACGTATTTATATTTTCTGTTCTTGGGCATGGGTGTGTAGCTTTTCATTGTAAAAGTCACTTTTGTATTATAAACACTTTCTTTGAGCCACTTGACAAATGTCATTTTCCATATAATAATTTTGTTTGAATAATTTATGCAAATTTATAAAATTATTATAGTTCATATAAGTATGTTTACCTATAACGTGACATATTATCTAAATACCTGGTTTTGGAGCTGATTCAAACGAAAGGAGACACTGTCACAAGAAAAAGTAGACAATGTTGCAAGAAGGTTAAAAAAAGAAAGAAGACATCTGTGGGACTGTAGAAATAGCTTAGAGGTTAAAATCACTTGCTTCATTTGTAGAGCACCCATGTTGGTTCTTAGCATGAAGTGATGGGCTAACAATCATTTCAAAGCTCAGATCCAGAAGATTTGATGTTCTTTCCTAGGCTCTGTAGTCAACCACAAGCACACACATGTGCACACACATGTATACACACACACACACACACGGTGCACATGCAAACATACAAGCAAAACACTTCTACACATAGAAAATAAAAATGTACAAAAAGAGTGAAATCTTGGGAGCCATGAACTCTTGATTACATTTCAATTTCAAGTTTATGTTTCAATTATAAAAGGAGAGAGAAAGGTAAAGGGAGGGAGAGAGAGAGAGAGAGAGAGAGAGAGAGAGAGAGAGAGAGAGAGAGAGAGAGAGAACACAGTAGTTGTTATGGGAACATACTGTTCTTGCAAAGGACCCTAGTTCAGTTCTCAGCACCTACATATGGTATTCAGACCACCTATAACTTCAGCTCCATAGATTTTGATGCTAAAGTAGATAGAGCATATTTAATTCAGTTAAGTGGCTGTGGAATAATTTGAATAAGAAATTGAATGTATTAATTTGCTTTTGGTGGGTTACAAATAATTTTTAGAATAAAATTTTATTCAATTTTTCCTCTCTCATATCATATCTTTGATATCTCTCCCTTCCACTCTCTCTAGTTCTCTCTCTCTCTCTCTCTCTCTCTCTCTGTGTGTGTGTGTGTGTGTGTGTGTGTGTCTTATTATAGATTTCATTTTAAATATTATGTACAGAGACAGAATAAAATCAGATTTAACTGTAAATTCTAGGAAAAGTCCTACATTTATATACAAGAAAACCCTTTATATACAAGTATTACATCTAAATCTCAAGAACCCATCTGTTCCCAGGAAACTTGGGAACTTGTTATTCAGTGCAGAATAGTAATATAATATAGTTGGAATGCAGTTCTGCCTAAACTATGACTATGTAATTCCTACCACTATTGTATGGAAGATTTCAAAGTAAGGTAATAATGTGGGTATCAGATAAGGAATGCGTTGGTTCTCTTGCTATGCTTCTAAATCTCTATAACAGAAGCAAAGCCAGCTCTGTAATTTGACTTTGAGCCACTACTTTCCCTACGGTTTCCTGTACAACACCATAAGCCTTTCAGAGCTGCTTTGTTATGTTAGAAGTGGCCAGAATGAAAGAGTTCTCAGCCCTTTCTTTTATTGGGGGGGATTTTTTTGGATTTTTAATTTTTTTTTCAATTTTATTTTCTATATTCTTTGTTTACATTCCAAAGGCTTTCCCCTTTCCCAGTTTCCCCCTCACCATGTGTCCCATAAGTCCTCCCCCTGCCCCCTGCGCATTCCCAATCACCCTTTCTGTATTCTGGTACTCTCCTGCAAAACTGGAACCAGTCTTTTCTGGACCAGTGTTCTCTCATTCCTTCTTCTTGGGAATCTTTTGATTTGCCTTGAGTATTCAGAGCTTCTGGGCTCATTAATATCCACTTATCACTGATTGCATTTCATGTGTATTCTTTTGTGATTGGGTTAACTCACTCAACTGGTTGGATCTGGAAAATATCATCCTAAGTGAGCCCTTTCTTCTTGCTGGCATATTCATTCATTTCCCTTTAGAAAATAGTTAACCTTACTGCACTTTATTTTGAAGTTTCTGCCCAGCTTAATATTATCCAATTACTGAAACATCAGTACAATTGAAAATCTAGGACCAGATAAAAAAATTATGCAGTCCATGTTTGTGCCTCTTGACCCCGATTCATTATTACATAAGGACCTATTTGTATATATGAAATTTAATTAAAATTGGGATTGAGAAAATAAAATCTAAAAATAAACAAAATAACAGAAGTTTAAGTAATAAGATGCATTTTTTGAAGGGAAAAAGGAAACCAAAATCTATACTGCTAATGTTCAGGATTACCTTAGCATTGTTTTAGGAGAGGATTGGTCACAGAAGGGAGTGCCTATGGAGTTGCAGAAGATGCACAGTCATTATCTGGGTGATGACGGACCATAGAGGGAGCTGTTGCTCAAGGCATGGCAAGCTATGCACCGGAACAGTCAAATTTTCACTGAAGCAGAGTATTTTCAAATCATCACTTCTAAAACCTAAATTCATAGCTGAAATGTGAAGTAAAATGTCAGCAAGGTTGGTATTTTTGGAAGGAAATTATAATAAAAATTATCTCTCACCTTTTTGCTGAGAAAATTTTTCACAGGGAAGAAAAGTCTTTTATTATTCCAAACAAAAATATCTTTCAGAAGATGGAAATAATTCTGCATTGTTTTCGCCTGACATTGTTCCCACTTTCATGCTGATGGGACTTATTGGAAAGAACATAATCTTTAAATTTTAATTAAATTATTTTCAAAGCACTGACTTTTAAAATCATTCGATGGTATTTGAAAATCACAAAATTATGAATTGATAGTAGGCAGAGGAAAAACATGTTGCAGTAGGTCAAAATCACGGTGATTTATGGTTCTATAATCGTCATAAAAATTCATTACACATATAAGACAAAGAAACATTTGGCTTGTGACAGAAACTGAAGACAAACAGCTTTCTGAAGTAATTGAACGTATAATCTGAATGTGTGCCACCTGGTTAGTTGAGAATTAGCCAACATGAATAATAACACTTCCTAAGAATGTACCCCATCAATTAGTATTAAAATGTGAGCTGTCACATGGATTGACATATTATGTGACAAAACTTAAAATAGCTTTTAAACTATTCTTCTCATGAAAGACCTCACGAGTGCCCTGAGATAAACATAAAAGTATGATTGTCTGAGGCCACAACAAGGCATCATTAATAGCCTTCTATTTTCTGTTGCAATTCAAAGGAGCTTTTGAGAAGTACACATGAATCTCCCGGAAGAGATGAACTTCAAGTGCACATGGAGCCCTGGTGTCTAAACAGTTGAGGAACTTTGGAAGCATCATTTTAAGCAGTTTTTCTTCTTGTTTGTTTGTTTGATGACTTTAGGAATGCTAGCTGTGTCATCATTGACTGCTAGCTTCCCAGCATAAAAGCTCTGTGCTGTGGGTCCTGCTGTTATACTCTTCATCCTTGGGCATTACTAGAGAATGAGCAGGTTTAAGCTCCACCTATGATGTGTCAATTTGATGATTTCTGATTAGAGCTCTTTGAAGGCTGTTATTTAATCTTGTGTGTGTGTGTGTGTGTGTGTGTGTGTGTGTGTGTGTAATTATTGAAGAGAATATTAAATAAGGATAGATTATCATATGATATATTCTTACTAAATGAGTTATTTTCTCAATATTAAATTTTTGTTTTTAAATTCTGGTTTTAATATCTGGCTCATGATAATAATATGATGAGTATGATCATCTTATGGCCAAAGGTACAGTGTCTTAAATATTTTATTATATTATGATTTTTTAAAGCACTCCTATGTGGTACAAGAAAATATCCAAGGGTATATGGCTTTAATAATATTGTCAAATAAATGAAGGATATACTGAAATATATGGTCCAGTGTTCCTTTATTTTCTCTAATACAACTTTTTCAAAATGCATTAGATAAAATATATCATTTATTTTCATATTGATGGGAAAGTTCCAGATAAAAAATGGAGAGAACATTCAAATTAGAACCATATGTTTAATTTCTACTAAATTCTAGATCTTCTGATATCAGAGCAAATGGTTAAATGTACACCAAAACCACACAGATGTTCTCCGATTAGTATTTGCTGTTATGGATATAGACAGAGCAATTTAATGTAATTTTGAGAAGATGGAGGGTATTTTAACAGGTTGATAGGGTATATGTGAGATGAATGAATAAAGAGTACTATAATGATGATTGCAAAACAGAACCTATTAAACAAGAAATACTAATTAATAAACAAAATAAAAGGGACAAAAAGGAAATAGATACAGAAAAAAAATCTTAAAACAATTTTTAATGCAGTGGTCAAATCTGGGATCTTGTAGACTGTGGTTCTACTACAAAATATCAAACTCTTTTTTGCATATATTTTGACTATATGGGAACCATTTTAACAAAATAGAGGGTTATTGGTGATCTCTAACAAAACTCATATTTACTAAATTTCTAGCTATTTACTTTGAAAATGTGGATTGACTATTTTTAAAAGGACATGGGAGGCATGCTCTTCACTGCAGCGATTGTACAATATCAAGTGAGAAGGAACAGCCTCAGGTCTCCACTGCAGAAGATGGCTGGAGGAAAATATAAATGCTTCATTGGACTAATAGAAAGTTGCCCTCTGACCTTCACCCATAACACTATACACAGATGCATAAACATGAACACACAATCATAATGATACATTTTAGAAGCATTTTAAGTTGTTGATATATTAATAAAAGCTTAAACACTAAAGGATAGCTTTATGAATTGAACTTATAAACATACATTGAAGTAAAAACTTAAGGGTTCATTAGAAAGTCGGTTGGAACTCCTGGGCATATACCCAGAGGATTCCCCAGCATGCAATAAGAACACATGCTCCACTATATTCATAGCAGCCTTATTTATAATAGCCAGAAGCTGGAAAGAACCCAGAAGTCCCTCAGTGGATACAGAATTGATACAGAAAATGTGGTATATTTACACAATGGAATACTACTCAGCAATTAAAAACAATGAATTCATGAAATTCTTAGGCAAATCGTTGGAACTGGAAAATATCATCCTAAGTGAGGTAACACATTCATAAAAGAACACACATGGAATGCAGTCACTGATAAGTGGATATTAGCCCAGAAGTTCTGAATACTCAAGACACAATTTACATAGCAAATCATTCCCAAGAAGAAGGAAAGAGAGGGCCCTGGTCCTGGAAAGGCTTGAAGCAACAATGTAGGAGATTACCAGGACTGAGAAGTGGGAGGGGGTTGATTGGAAAACAGGCAGAGAGAAGAGGGCTTATGGGACTTATGGGGAGGGGGGAACCAGGAAAGGAGAAATCATGTAAACAAAGAATATGGAAAATATAAAAAAGAAAAAAAGAAAAAAGAAGAAAGAATGTTGGTTGGATCATGTTTTGCTGTGGCAAACACATGAAGGGACATTTAGCTGAAGCAGAACCAGATAAAAGGATGCTCTGCTAAAGCAAGCATGTGAAAGGACACATGATGAAGCATCCTTTGCTAAGAACACTCATGCATTGGTCGGCCTTACATTGCATAGTCGAGTTGCATTTGTCAGGACTCTATAGAAAGGAAGGCACCAAAATCTTCTGGTGGTGACCTGCTGCTTCTTGCCACTTCTGCAAACTCAGCCTGATTGGCAGAGTGACGTCAGCTGAGACAGATGCAAGTGCTGAGGCGTGATTCACGATGAGGCAAGACCTGTGGAGGGCACGTCGTTTGGAGGGTATATCTTATGCTGTTCCACAGGGTCTCTCCGGCTAACACAAGCTGAGGCTAAGCCATGGCTATTTCCAGCAGTTCACGTCACTGCTAACTTGACTCTACCAAACTGGACTGCTCATGTAGCTGTGAAGTGTTTGTGAGTGGAATGAGCTGCTGCTGCTGCTAACCTGGAAACTGAGCTTCTGATTTTCAGACAACACAGGTGGGAGTTGCTCCAAAGAGCCATTCTAAACAGGTCTACTTCCCCACATCCTTTCTTTCCCTCTACCTTTGGTGGGTGGCGGAGCTAAAAGAGATGTTAAAGAACTAGTGTTAAAAATAGGTTTGAAAAAATTAAAGTTACAATACAAGTAGTGGGCTTAAAAGAGAAATTATATAACATTTAGGAGTAGTTTCTTTTCCAGAGGCCAATAAAAATGGTTATCTGTGATAATGGGGACTGGGAAAGAACAGTAACAGTACTCTTCTCAGCAAGTGCTAAGAGTCAGGCATTTCACCAGGAATAGTACTAAGAATACACGTAAGTCAAAATAAGGAGAGGGATAGAAAAGTCTCTAGGGCTGGGTTTGAACTACAAATATGATTTTATGTATTCCATAATTAATTAATTAATTTAAACTGTCTAGGAATGCTCAACTTGGAAGCACAGGAAGTTCTCAGACATGAAATACCATTGTGGAGGAAGATGAGTGATAGGGAGAGGGGAGGAAAAAGGAAGGGTGAGGAAAGACAAATGTATACACACACACACACACACACAATGTGTGTGTATCTATATAGATATAGATATACATAGATAGATGATATAGATATAGATATAGATGATATAGATATAGATAACTCCTGAGGCAAGTACCACATTAGAAATAGCCCACAGGAAGCAAATTTTTGCAAACAAACAAAAGAGGGTAAAAGTAAATGAAGGATAAATTACCTTGATATATTAAAAGGAGAATTTAGACTTTAGCATTAAAAACTACTATATTAGAATTCATAAAATTTGACTGAAAATAGTCTTCAGCAACATTAACAAACTCAAAAATGGTAAAAAAATAATCAAAGAGAAGAAAAAAACAGTAGAAGAAGCCCTCTATTCATAGATAAAGCATAGAGAGTTAAATAAATTACTTTGCAAACACAAAGATGAGATTTGTTTAGTAGGTGGTTTTCAAGGAACATCTCTGGATAGAGATTGTTCAGTAAACAAAGTATTTAACCAGACTCAAATGCAGAATCCATTCATTTATTTTTAATAAGCTGAACGAGGCCATCTTGCATGAAGGATCCAACAGTCACTATCATAATAATTACTAAGTCATAGGCACCATTTATCACCTGTTGTGATACACTGACAACACACTGTACACAATCTAGGTTTCTCCCTCCCAAATTTTCCCACTAGGAGTTGAATTATAAGAAAATAAGACAAACCTAGGCTCTGTGACACAGTTGAATGATGGTTTCCATTCATTGATTCATTGTCTTTAAAGTTATATATCAATCACTATGTTTGGGGATCTGATTGTGTGAAGAGTGTAGAGACAGAGCTCATGCTTTAGGGCTGCTGATCACCTTACTGCAAAATATTACACATGCCAATGAGATGGTAAGAACATAGTGTTTTAATCATGGCCATTGGACCACAATTCCTCTTACTGTGAAATAGCAAATAAGAAGTATCTAATGTAAAGGTCATGGAGCCATAGAGATCAAAAGAGAGCACCTTTGGTATACTGAGGGACTACTCAAAAATCAATTGCAACAGACTCAAGAAAGTGAAAAAGAGTTGAGTGCAGTTCCTAGGAACCAGGCAAGATATATGAGTTCAAATATAACATGTATTAATGAGTTGTCTGTTAAGACAACAAAATTCCAAAGGTAACCAATTTATAAAGAGAAAAGATTGTTTTGTTTCAAAGTTTTGACTCTTGCAATGTGCAAGGAGATAGCTCTTTTGTATCGGGGCTGTCATGAAGAAGTAGATATGCCTAGGAGTATGGCAGAATAAAATGATACCTCATACTCAGGAAGCAAAAGAAAAGAGGAAGAGAGCAGGCTCTAAGATATTTCATGGCATGAGTCCAGTGAACTAATGCTTTCCCACAGTCACATCCAGGGTCCTTCAGGAAAAAGCCAGAGTCTAGACTATAGCAATGTGCTAGAGAATGCCAGATTAAGGAAAATTCATGTCATCTCATAATGATGTTCTGGTTTTATCGAGAAGGGAATATAGGAGACTACTGTCTCTTAGAACACGTGGACTATGTAGGTAAACATCTCTAGTCAACTACTGCATACTTTGAGAGCCATAAATGAGTCTGAAAGAAAGGCAATCATTGTTCCAAAATACACTTAGTCACTGAGGCAAATTTATGTGTTCTAAAATTAAATATTATTTGTCACTAATCCTAATCTCCTGACTCATTACTTGTATTCCATCAGAAATGAAATATTCCATCTGAGTCATTTTCTTTGTCAGCAATTATTAAGGGTTTTTTGTTTTGTATTTTTTATAAATTCAAATTTTCTCATAGAAAAAGAATAGTCTGTGAAACATTGAGTAAAATTAAATAAATAGCAACTGTCCCTTGGAGGGAAGAAAAAGGGCAGCAGATCTTCCAAGGCCATATTTTACCAGGCTTCCCATTTGCTGGTGTAGGCTTTTGGGAGCTGCTGGCAGGGGAGGAATAGAAAATTCTCTGAAAATGCTTAATTTCATTTTCAATTTAAGTAGCCAGAGTCGACTCAAAGAAATAGTCCCTGGAGTGAAATTTTGCAGCTGAGAAATTCTTTCAAATCTTTTCCATTCTGCTGCTAACGTTCCTTAAAGCAAGAAAGAGGCAGCTTGGTTCTTTTCTTGTTTTAGTCACAACTGAAGGAAGAAAAAAATCTCCCTGATGTTCCCTCTTGTCTATCTTTAATAACATCTCTATTGAGGGTCCTAATGGTGCTCTCAAAACCAGATGGACACGCGCTTCCATTTGTGAAGTTATCCTACAGCCAACATCTCCCTCAGCTGTCCAGTGGGATTTTCCACAGAAGCTAAGGGGGACTCGACAGCTAGATCAAGGTGGGATCTATGGCTTCATGAGTTCACTACAAATTCAAAATCTTTGAAAAGAAACATGAAAAAGAAAAAAACCAGAAAAACATGGGGGGAAGCATGCAATGCTCCCAGCTGAAAATTGGATAAGAGTTAAGATACCATAGACCCTTCCCAGGTTCCCTCATTCTATTTTAGAAGATGTGGCTAAGTTAATAAATGTAGCCACGTGTGGAAATAAGACTCCTATACAGCTAGAAATATAATTACAGAACAAAACAGAAAACACTCTAGGAAATAAAAGTTGAAAAGGTTTAATATCTAAAGATATGGGGCAGTTTACATTGTAAATTTTAGAATTGTGGCATAGCCCAGATATATTTTTAAAGCATTCATCATTGCTATATGTTAGAAATGGAGAATGGTGGGCTATACTGAATTTTGTTCTGAATCTGTTCTATGAATCATAATAGAAATTCCTAGTTATATCCATAAAGTTCTGGGCTTTTCATTTACCTTATAAATCTAAGAAGCTGATTTCTCCTCCTGGAAAAGGATATCAGTGATCTATTTTAACTGATGCATACTAAGTTTATCTTGGTTGTTGCATTGTTTTGAGCTCTCGTGAAATTGTTGTCTGAAAGCTGTGTGTGAAGTACTCTTGGTCCTCTGACTGGTAAGTTCTCTAAGTGAAGGTTGTTACTGCTTTTGGAAAGCATGAGTTCTTCACAATGTCATGGTCATACAATTGCAGTCATTATTATAAGAGTCTTAAATCTTGAGAAAGAAAAATACAGTATGCAGCAGACCCTAGGTTTGACCCTTAGAATTTTATAAAATTGTGTTTAGCACAAATACTAGTAGTACCAACATTTTGGAGTTGGTAGCAGGAGGAACAAGAGTTCAAGATCATATCCTCTCCATAGAAAATTGGATGACATCTTTCGATAACTGAGATGCTGTCTCAAAAACAAATACATAAATGAAATGACCATTGACTTCTGGTTGTTGATGTGAGATACTGCTTATTTTTTTCTTAAGGGTAAAATTTGACTCCAAAGGAATTAAACCAAAAGGTAAACAAATACATTTAATTATATTATGAATTCAAAACTGGGACCATCATTCTATGCTGGCGGTTTGGTTATTAATTAGCATGCACCTGACCCTAGGCTTGGTCTTTAGAATTGCAAAACAGAAACATAAAATGTTAAAGAACTAAATGTAAAGTAAATGTAGGTAGATGTAATAGTGCATATCAGTAATCCCAACTCTTAGCAATGGGTAGCTAAGGTAGGATGCTTTTTCATTTGGAACCAGCCTGATCTATGAAGTGAGTTGCAGACCAACTTTAGTTACATAGTAAGACTCTGTCTACGAGAGGAAAGGTGGGACTGGAGAAATGACCCATTTACCACTGTGGTAAAGCCAGCCAAAGCACCTGAAGTGTGAACAACTCATGTGAAAATCTGGGCATGCTGGCATATGCTTGTGACTCCTGCACTGGGAACATAGAAACAGGAGGTCCCTGGAGCTCTTGGCCAAGGAAGTCTAGAAAATCATATTTCCCAGGACCTTACAAAACTCTGTGTAACAAAACAAGATGGTTGACCTGAGGTTGAAATCGGTTTTCACATGAACGTGTACCACCAAACACAGAGAGTAAGTACAGTCAGGGAGAGAGAGAGAGAGAGAGAGAGAGAGAGAGAGAGAGAGAGAGAGAGAGAGAGAACCAAAATCATTGCTTTTATCCCATTTTATCATACATTTTAGTACTACTAGCAATGATTTCATTTAAGATCAGTTAATAAGGATAATAGAAGAACCAAATCACCCACATCACCCACACTTTGGTCTTCCTTCTTTTTGAGCTTCATGTGGTCTGTGAATTATATCTTGGATATTCAGAGGTTTTTGGGCTAATATCCATTTAGCAGTGACTGCATACCATGTGTGTTCTTTTGTGATTGGGTTACCTCTCTCAGGATGTTATTTTCTAGGTCCATCCATTTGCCTAAAAATTTCATGAATTCATTGTTCTTAATAGCTAAATAGTACTCCATTGTGTAAATATATCACATTTTCTATATCCATTCCTCTGTTGAAATTTTCAGACCATATGAAGCTCAAGAAAAAGGAAGACCAAAGTGATTCAGTTCTTCTGAGAAGGGGAACAAAATACTCATAGGGTCATATATGTAGATAAAGTGTAGAGCAGAGACTGAAGGAAAGGCCATCCAGAGACTATATGACCAGGGTATATCCCATATACAATCACCAATCCCAGGCACTATTGTGGATGTCAAGAAACACCTGATGAAAAGAGCCTGATATGGCTGTCTCCTGAGAGGCCATGCCAGAGCCTAAAAGACACTGTCAAAAGGATAAATCGGCAACCAACAAATTGGGAAAAAATCTTCACCAACCCCACATCCGACAGAGGGCTAATCTCCAATGTATACAAAGAACTCAAGAGGTTAGACCCCAGAAAACCAAATAACCCTATCCAAAAATGGGGTACAGAGCTAAACAGAGACTTTTCACCTGAAGAAATTCGGATGGTTGAGAAACACCTTAAAAATGTTCAACATCACTAGTCATTAGGGAAATGCAAATTAAAACAACCCTGAGATTTCACCTCACACCAGTCAGAATGGCTAAGATTAAAAACTCAGAAGACATCAGGTGTTGGCGAGGATGTGGAGAAAGAGGAACACTCCTCCACTGCTGGTGGGAATGCAAGCTGGTAAACCACTCTGGAAATCAGTATGGCGGTTCCTCAGAAAACTGGACGTGATACTTCCGGAGGACCCAGCCATACCACTCCTGGGAATATACCCAGAAGATTCACCAGCATGCAATAAGGATACATGCTCTACTATGTTCATAGCAGCCTTATATATAATAGCCAGAAGCTGGAAAGAACCCAGATGTCCCTCAACAGAGGAATGGATACAAAAAAATGTGGTATATATACACAATGGAGTACTATTCAGCCATTAGAAACAATGAATTCATGAAATTCTTAGAGAAATGGATGGAGCTGGAGAATGTCATACTAAGTGAGGTGACCCAGTCTCAAAAGAATACCCATGGTATGCAGTCACTGATAAGTGGATATTGCCTAGAATCTTGGAACACCAAAGACACAAATCACATATCAAGTGATGTCTCACAAGAAGAAAGGAGTGGACACTGGTGCTAGAATGGACCAAAATATCATTGTGGGAGAGTACAAGAACAGTAAGTTGGGAGGGGGTGGATGCGGGAGCAGGGGGAGGGAAAAGGACATGTGGGACCTTTGGGGGTGGGGAACCAGAAAAAGGGAAATGAATTGTAAATATAGAATATATACAATAAAAAAAATACAGAGGCAGATGTTCAGAGCCAACCATTGGACCAAGAGTGGGGTCCTCAATGGAGGGGTTAGAGAAAGGACTAAAGGAGATGAAGGGGTTTGCAATCTCATAGGAAGAACAATAATATCAACCAACCAGAGTCCCCAGTCTTCCCAGGGACTAAGCCATCAACCAAGGGGTACACATGACTCTAGTTGTAAATGTAGCAGAGGATTGCCTTGTCAGGCATCAATGGGAGGAGAAGTCTTAGGTCCTATGAAGGCTTGATAGATGCCCCATTGTAGGGGAATTTAGAGTGGGGAGGTGGGAGTGTGATGGGTGGAGGAACACCATCATAGAAGTAGGGAGAGGAAGGGTGGGATAAAGGCTATCCAGGAGGGTGTAGAAACTGAGGAAGGGGGTAACATTTGAAATGTAAATAAAATAAATCCAATAAAAAAAGGATAATAGGATAAGGTATTTTTCAATTGTCAACCTGTCTGTGTTAAAAACAACAACAACAACAACAACAACAACAACAACATATTTTTTTTTTTTGCCAATACTGGAGCAGAACATGGCCAATGAAGTTTTCCTTAGACTTCTTTTCTGATTGCTCTGAGCATTCAGGAAAATACTCTCCTTGAAAACACATGGGTACAGTCTGCTTTTTAACAATTAACACTGAACACTATAGAGCTAAAATAATAGACCCAAGAAGAATTGACAAACAAAAGGAAAACATTTTTTATTAAAATACATTCCTGAAAATGAATAAATTAATTGAAAAGAATGCAATTTCTTTCATTATCAACAGAATATGTGTGTACTCCCTGTTCAGTATTTCTATACTAAAAGCCTCCAGTTCTATTAATGGTATCAGGAGATAGGACTTTCAGAAAGTAATTAAATTTAAAGAAAGGGATCAGAATGATTACTAATCTTGACTGTCAACTAACTGTATTAAGAAATGCCTGAGATATCAATAAAGTAAACTGGGTGTGTCTATAATGATGAGTCCATGAAGAATTATATCCTGAGGGCTCTGATATAATCAGTGAGTTAATGTATTAATGGGTTCATAATGCAATGGTACTACTAGGAGATTGTGACTGACAGTGAGCCCTGATTTATATGAGTCTCAGGGAGAATGTATTGGAATTTTTATCTAACCCTAGTATTTTAGTGGATCCATGTTTCCTTGTGAAATAATCTGCTATACCATGCTCTACTTGGTGAGATAGGCTCTGTAACTATGATCTTATCAATAAACCCTGCTACAAAGATCAAATTCTTCTCTCTAATATACTCACTGTTATGTAAAGTAAATAAAGTAGTTGCAATGTAATAACATCCCAGATCTAACATTCTTTTCAATGCTGAACTGCATGGTCTTCCTTCAAGAAATGGAGTGAGGTAAGAATGTGTTTTCTCTATACTTCTATTCATTACCTTATTTAAATCTATACAATAAATTTTAATAATAATAGAAAAGAAAAGCTTTACAAATTAGTAAATTCTCTACTTCTGAAAAACATGATCACATTTGAAGAAACCACTGAAGAACCATTGTAAAACTATTAAATGCCTGTGGCAGGGTTTCTAGGTAAATGTTCGTCATATAAATATTTAAGTTTGATTTATAAACTAGCAATGTCAGCCCAAAAATGAACTCAAATTCTTATTTACAATAGAGTAAAAAGAAAATACATAAAACAATTATAGACAAATACCCTAAAGACATTGAAGACAAACAATTCTTCAGCATATCAAATCAGACTGCACCACCAGAAATGGCAAGACAAACAACTCTTAACTACTAGAGCAATGTCAAAACTTTTTTAAAAATGTAGATTAGCATGTCATATTTTTTTTAATTCGAATACTAGTTAATGGAGTCCATATTTCTTAAATTGACCTAGAGACTCAATGTAATTCCTATCAAAATCCAAATTTTGTTTGTAGAACTGGGAGTTCATAGAAAATTTTAAATTTTCTATCAAATGCAAATAAATAAGAAAAACCAATGAAATCTTTAAAAAGAGCAAAGGTGAATGTCTTATACACAGTTCTTTCAAGAAAGTGTGAAAATTGACTACCATATATGGAAGAATAGGCTGTCTTCCATAAGCATCTCATCATACAGAAAAATAAGCTCAATATACTTCAGAGACCAAAATTTAAGCTTGAACTAAACATCTTAAAATGAAGTTTGTTTTTTTATCCCTGCAATGAAGTTATTTTTTAGATATAGTATCAAAACCCAAATAGTAAAAGGAAGCAGGGCCATTGCAATGATTCCACCAAAATTATAAAATTTTATACTTCAAGATCATTACTAAGATAATGCATAGAGATCCCAATTGTCAATTCTTGATAGTAGAACATAAGTTATTGGTGTTCCGTTCAGGAAAATTTCCCCTGTTCCCATGTGCTCAAAGCTCTTCCCCAGTTTCTTTTCTGTTACTTTTAGTGTGTCTGGTTTTATGTGGAGGTCCTTGATCCACTTGGACTTGAGCTTAGTACAAGGAGTTAAGAATTGATTGATTTGTATTCTTCTGCATGGTAGCTGTCAGTTGAACCAGCACCATTTGTTGAAAAGGCTATCTTTTTTCCACAGGATGGTTTTATCTCCTTTGTCAAAGATAAAGTGACCATAGGTGTATGGATTGATTTCTGGTCTTCAATTATATTCCATTGATTAACCTGCCTGTCACTGTACCAATACCGTGCACTTTTTAACACTATTGCTCAGAGTATTGCCTGAGTCTGGGATACTGATTCCTCCAGAAGTTCTTTTACTGTTGAGAATAGTTTTAGCTATCCTGGATTTTTTGTTATTCCAGATGAATTTGAGAATTGCTTTTTCCCACTCTATGAAGAATTGAGTGGATTTTGATGGGTATTGCATTGAATATGCAGATGTCTTTGGGCAAGATGACCATTTTACTATATTAATTCTGCCAATTTACGAGCATGGGAGATCTTCCATCTTCTGAGGTCTTCTTCAATTTCTTTCTTCAGAGACTTGAAGTTCTTGTCATACAGATCTTTCACTTGTTTTGTTAGAGTCACACTGAGTTACTTTATTTTGTTTGTGACAATTGTGAATGGTGTTATTTCCCTAATTTCTTTCTCAGCCTGTTTATCCTTTGAGTACAGGAAGGCTACTGATTTTTTTGAGTTAATTTTATACCTGGCCATTTTGCTGAAGATGTTTATCAGCAAAGGACATTGTCAATAGGACAAAACAGCAACCAACAAATTGTGGGAAGATCTTTACCAACCCTACATTGGACAGAGGGTTAATATCCAATATATACAAAGAACTCAAGAAGTTAGACTCCAGAGAAAACAAATAACACTGTTTAAAAATGGGGTAAAGAGCTACACAAAGAAATTTCACCTGAGGAATAATGAATGAGTAGCACCTAAAGAAATGTTCAACATCCGTAGTCATCAAAAAATGCAAATCAAAAACCCCTGAGATTTCACCTCATACCTGTCAGTATGACTAAGATAAAAAACTCAGGACAGAGCAGGGGCAGGCAAGGATGTAGAGAAAAATAAACACTCCTCCACTTCTGGTGTGATTGCAAGCTGATACTATGGAAATCAGTTTGGTGGTTCCTCAGAAAACTGGGCATATTACTACTGGAGGACCCTTTCATACCACTCATGGGCATATACCCAGAGGATTCTCCTGCATATAATAAGGACACATGCTCCACTATGTTCATAGCCACACTGTTTATAAAAGTCAGAAGTTGGAAGAAATCTAGATGTCCCTCAATGGAGTAATGGATACAGAAAATGTGGTATATTTACACAATAGAATACTACTCAGCTATTAAAAACAATGAATTCATTAAATTCTTAGGCAAATGGATGGAACTGGAAAATATCATCCTGAGTGAAGTAATCCAATCACAAAATAACACACATGGTGGGGGCTGGAGAGATGGCTCAGCAGTTAAGAGTACTGACTGCTCTTCCAAAGGTCCTGTGTTCAAATCCCAGCAACTACATGGTGGCTCACAACCATCTGTAACAAGATCTGACACCTTCTTCTGGTGTGTCTGAAGGCAGCTACAGTGTACTTACATATAATAAACGAATAAATTGTAAAAAAAAAAAAAACCACGCATGATATGTACTCACCGATAAGTGGATATTAGCCCAGAAGCTTGGAATTCCCAAGACACCATTCACATATCAAATGATTCCCAAGAAGAAGGAAGAACAAAGTATGAAATCTCTGGTCCTTCTTAGAAGGGGGAACAAAATACCCACAGAAGAACATGTGGAGACAAAGTGTGGAGCAGAGTCTAAAGGAAAGGCCATCCTGAGACTACCACACCTAGGGATTCATCACATATACAGTTACAAAACTCAGACACTATCATTGATGCCCACAAGTGCTTGCTGACTGGAGCCAGATATAGCTGTCACCTAGGAGGCTTTGCTAGTACACAACAAACAGAGAGGAGGACACTTTAAGACAGCCACTGACCTGAGCACAGGGCCCCCAAAAGAGGAGCTAGAGAAATGACCCTAGGAGTTGAAGGGGTGTGCAAGGCCATAGGAGGAACAACAATATGAGTCACCCAGTATTCCTAGAGCTCCCAGGGACAAAACCATCAACCAAACAGTACACCCATGGCTCCAGACTCATAGGCAGCAGAGGATAGCCTTTTGGACATCAAAGTGAGGAGAGGTCCTTGGTCCTGGAAAGGCTCAATGCCACAGTGTAGGGGACTACCAGGACAGGGAAGCTGGAGAGAGTTGTTTGGGGAGCAAGGGGAGTGGAGATGGCTTATGTGAATTTTGGGGTGTGGACCATGAAAGGGAGAAGCATATGAAATGTAAATAAAGAATATATCTAATAAAAAAAGATTATGAAAAGAACTCATTGAGTAGGTATATATAATCAACTACCTTATGTCTGTAGAAGAAAATAGTGCACAGGTTATATGCCGACATTAAGATAGCTCAAACTGAAAAATGTATACAAGGGCTTCATAATACTCATGGAGAGAGGAAATGTAGACAAAAGTAGAAAATAGAAAGAAGATGATTAGCTCTGGGTATTTGGCAGAGCACCAGATTTGATAATAATTGACTCTCCCTGAGGACCTTGGAACTAAGCAGCCCTATGCACATTTTGAAGCCAGGTTGCCAACCTCCCAGACTTTTAAGACAATAATGTTCTGTTGATTAAGACATGTAGTCTGTGGTACTCTGTTATGACCGTCCTAGAAAACAAATGGATGCACTTACAAACAAGTAAACTATGTCACTAATAAGTGTCATGAATAGCTACTCATTTATTATAATTCATCTTTCAGTAGGTGGCACAAATGAGAAAAAATTGTTCTTAAGAGAAACTACATGAAGCTTCCATACAAGGTTATCAGGGATGAATGATCATGGTTGACTTATTGCCTGAAGATACTGACTAGGTTAGTTAAGTATTTCTTGGCCCCAAATCTGTCTTATAGTAAGGGATCATTCCAAAGTAAGTTGACAATAGCCTCAGGAGCTTGAAAATATATTGTAATGATTCATAGCAGGATCAAACTGGGAACAAATGCCACTTTCTGGGGAAATACGCTTAGACTTGATGACTGACTGTGGCAACAAACAACTTTCGTGGTGGGAAATGACGGAAGGAAAGAGAACCATTTTATAAGTTTTTATCCACATACAAAAAGTATTTCACTCTTGACTAAGAGTCCGTGTCCATGAAGAGAGAGACTGAATCAAAGTTAGAGGCAATCATGCTTCTCATTGACAGGCTAAATATATCCTAAACTCGAGCAAAAGCAAGGCTCCAAATGCCGGATTTTTTTTATACAGTGTCAGAGGTGTTTTGTTTTTATAAAATGATTCATAGAAATTTTTATTTCTCATTATATAAAAATTCTGTAGATACTAATCCTTGTATTTTCTTGCAATAGCCAGAATTATAACCTGCTTGAAATATTTTCTATGATCCTGTTTTTTTGTTTTTCTAAATCGATGGTCTTGATTTTAACAATAGACAGCACCTTTCCTATCCCCAAACTATTTGTCTTTGAAATTTAGAGTTGATATTAAAATACATATTTGAAATTTATAGCAGAAACATATTAGAAAATACATATTTATTTTCTAATGATTCCAGTCTAATGATTGGGAACCTGTTCTAGGGCCAGATACATATCTAACTCCTGCCTCTAATATACATATATTTCAGTTATGCTGATAAAGGAGTTAACATGCATTCATTGAATAGTTAATTATTCTAATGGCTAATATAAATTTACATTAAATTACCATACTGTTTTTATGAAACTACAGTATCACTAGACCATTGAATGAATAAGACAATTAATTTAGACTGGTGTGCACTTATTGAATTTTCAAATGGCACAACATAATTAAGATTTTGAACAGAATTAAATTTCCCTAACTTTTTAAAATTATTATTAATGTTATCATTTTATAGTCCAGTTGATAGCCATCCTGGCCCACCCTTCTACAGTTCCACATCCCATTGCTCCTCTACCCTGACTACCAAGAGGGTGTCCTTACTGTACCCCACATTCCTGCCAGGCCTCCCCTGTCCCTGTTCTAGGAAGCCTTGTATCAGCATATCAGCTAGTGTATCCTGCCTGGTTGGTGGCTCAGTGTCTGAGAGATCTCAGAAGTCCAGGTTGGTTGAGACATATTGATATACCACACTCTACACTTTCTAATTAAATATGAAGACCAAACAAGATTCTATGGTCATCAGGGAGACAAGCATGTTGAAGAGATTTTTGCCTCTTAAGCTTTGTATATTGAGAAGTCATTCTATACTTGAAATTCCATCCTGGCGTACTCTTAGAACATTCTGTCTAGAATTTGAAGGCATGTATTTTAGCAATGGGTTTCTTGGGGCATGGACACTTCACAACAGACTTTGCCTCATCCTCACATCATCCTCTCACTACTAATTTGATTTAATATGACAGAGTTTAGAAGTAGGAGTTGTTTCTTCAGGTTTGATCTTAAGGATATCTCATGGAAAGAAGATTTCCAGTTTATAGTTTTCAAAGATCAGTTTTTGGTTCTGTGGCATGAGAGAGACTTTAGAGTAGTGGTTCTCCACCTTCCTATTGCTGCGACCCTTTAATACAGTTCCTAATGTTTTGGTGACCTCCAATCATACAATTATTTTTGTTGCTACTTCATAACTCTATTTTTAGTGTAAAGATTGTAATTGATAGTGTGAAAAATTATTGACTGTTACATTTTTGAGGCCACTAAATAAAACAGTACTCCTTTGATGTTGCTATCTTTAAGTTAAAAACAATTTTGAAATGTGGAATACTAAATCTAAAAATATGAACAAATCTCATGATCCAAACTCTGCTCTCTGTAAAATTTGTCAATATCAGTCACAATGAGGTGACTTGTGTCAAAAGCCACAGAAGAAAGAACCATGAAAGAGTTGAACTGTATATAAAACACACCCTATCAGAATTATTGCAGATCTACAGACCTTATTTGGTTGTTCATGCTGGTAAGCCCAATGTTTAGCATGCTGAGACAAGAAGATGATTTTTTTTTTAAAGAATGTAGGATATAATTCTGTTAAAGAAAAAAGTGAATAGTTTCCTAAGATGAAATGGCTGCCTGTTCCACAGTGAGAAATTGAAGTTGGAGGACAACGTCTGGATGCATAGCCAGTGTGTATTCTCATGAGGTCAAAGGAGGGACTAAGATTGGATGGATTTATTCATAAAGATTAATTTATTTTTCAGAGATGATAATCAATAGTTTATTCTGAAGTCAAATATGAGGGATCACAGCCTGGGAACACAGATTTGGATGGTGTCAAGTTCCATGTTCCAATAATTTCTGCAAGGATTTATATAAATAGACCCAGTAATAATAATAAATTAAGAAATTTTCCAAATATACCTATATAAACATTGTAATAGCTTGCATCAATTAATGAAAATATACGGTATATATTTTAGATGTTATCATATCGTTTTAGAGCCATTTAAATGGTTGAAATTAGGGGTCTGTTTGCAGATTCCAGATGATTTACCTAATAGCCACAAGAATTTTTGGTAACGCATAGAGGTGGTCAGTCAATGGCTGCTAAAGGCCCAAGAAAATTGAGCTCTGTGCTTGCTACAGTCCAGTATCTCCACATCACTGAAGTGCTGATATCTCAAACAGCCTCTGTAGTCTCAGCTTTATAGCTTCTTTCTAGGAACTCCAGTTCAAAATAAGATGACAGCTCTTGAGATAGCCCCTGCACTGGTTGTTTGGGACCCA
Organism: Apodemus agrarius; assembly: GCA_964023405.1. Classification (NCBI taxonomy): domain Eukaryota; kingdom Metazoa; phylum Chordata; class Mammalia; order Rodentia; family Muridae; genus Apodemus; species Apodemus agrarius. The sequence continues at coordinate 71,466,249 of OZ030019.1, read as the reverse complement.
CATGAAGACCCACGTGAAAATGTGCATCTACTACATATGTGCTGGGAGACCTAGGTCTAGCTGGTGACTGTTGGTTTTTGGTTGGTTGGTCCAGTCTCTGAGAGTCCCAAGGTTCCATGTTAGTTGATGCTGCTGGTCTTCTTGTTGAGTTCCTATCCACTTAGGGGCTGCAATCCTTCCTCCTATTCTTACATGAGTCCCCAACCTCTATCCACATTTTGGCTGTGGGTGTCTATCTCTGTCTTAGTCAGCTGCTGGGTGGAACATCTCAGAGGACAGACTTGCTAGACTCTGTGAGCATAACAGAGTATCATTAATAGTGTTATGGATTGGTGCTTGCTCATGGGACTAATCTCAAATAGGGTCAGTTATTGGTTGGCCATTTGCTCAGTCTTTGTTCCAGCCCCAATTCCTGCATTTCTTGTAGAGAGGTAAGTTTTGGGTTGAAAGTTTTGTGGGTAGTTTGGTGTTTCTCTCATTCCACTGGGGTTCCTACCTGACTACAGGATGCAACCTCCCCAGGCTTCATATCCCCAATACTTTGAGCCACAGCTAAGGTCACGTCTGTTGATTCTTGGGCACCTCCCCTATCCTAGGTCCCAGTTTCGTCCTGGAAATGCTCCCTACCTCCCCATGCCTCTCAGTTTCAGATTTCCATTTATTTCATGTAATTTTAAGACTAACCTGGGGTACTCAATGAGATATAACCAGTCTTACCTATATAATGAGACCCTATTTCAAAATGAAAAGAGTAGCACCTCAAAAAGACTGTGTGAGCATCCCTTTTATACCTGTGTCTGAAGTAACAACTTTTTTCAAGGATTGATGTGTGACTCATAAAGATAGCTGGCCACAGGTATGGGGTTATTTGTTGTATACACTATTTCTACCATTGAATAGATGTCAAGTATCATGAGTCCCTGCCACCAGTGATGGCTTTTCCAACCAAATTACATGGGATTCTCCTTTTAGCTTACAAGTCTTCTCTTTGAGCCCTAATAGGATTCACATATGAAAAGACATGCTCTGCTCTGTTATTCACAGAAAAGGTCACATTCCTTAGCAATTCTCACTTTGCTATTTAGATGGATAGTTGGTAGAATAAAATGGCTAAAAAGATGGACTACTAATTGAAGAAGACTTATCCCTGGAGTAAGTATGATGTTTAAGCAATCACAATCTCCTTCATAATTTTGTGGGCAAACAATCTGTGAATCATGGAGTTTTTTGTTGGTGACAATACTTAGAGTCACTGATTTATTCTCTGCAAAAGTATTCTTACCTTGAGTTGTCCTCAGAAATTAGGAAAAGGAGGAAATTCTTTTGTATCTTAAAACTCCTTAGATAATTGAGATTATTGAAAAGAATACTCATTTTTGTGTGTTTCTTTCTTTAGAAACAATATGATACTGGTAAATGAATTTTCAGACGTATAAGATAGCATTGTGTTCTAGTTATGTATCATGACTATAAGAATAAGAAAACAACATGGTAACAATGTTTATCTAGAAAACACTCCATCGTTTTCAGATGTCCATTACTGTGTAGCAAGTTATACAGCTTATAAAGAATTAGAAAGTAAACAATCCTCACAAGTTTCAGGAAGCTCCTATAACACACGATTCACAGCTCTGACTCCAACCCTCTACGATGTTATACAAAAGCAGTCACAATTGCTATAGGGAAGAGATTCTTTGAGAGCTAATTGCTTTTAATATATGCCGAGAACCCAGGGAGACAGCAGCTTTTGAGGGTTTTCACCCAAGCCAGTTTGAGCTATAGGTAATAGGTAGAAAATTGTCTTTGAACTATGCATTTCTAAGTATGCCCTCACCTACACTGCTGTAAATAAGCCCAATAAACCAAATTTTTATGGTGCTAGATTTTGCCAGTATTTTTTTTTATTTTCTATATTCTTTGTTTACATTCCAAATGATTTTCCCTTTATCGGTTCCCCCCTCCCCATAAGTCACATAAGGCCAGTATTATTAATCTAGTTGATTGTCAGTAGTTTCCTACCTGGGGTGAATTTTTCCCCAAGGAAAATCAGCTTATTATCCATTTAATTTAAAAATATTATATTGGATATTTTATTTATTTACATTTCAAATGTTATCCCCTTTCTGGATTCTCCTCCCAAGAAATCCCCTATTATCTATCCCCTCCTCCTGCTTCTATGAGAGTGTACACCACCCACCTACCCACTCCCACCTCCCCAACCTTGTATTCCTCTACACTGGGGCATCAAGTCTTCACAGGACCAAGGGGCTCTTCTCCCATTGATGGCCAACAAGGACATCTACTACATATATGGCTGGAGCCATGGGTCATCCATGTGTGCTCCTTGGTTGGTGGTTTAGACCCTGGGAGCTCTGGTTGGTTGATACTGTTATTCTTCCTATGGAGTTTCAAATCCCTTCAGTTCATTCAGTCCTTTAACTCCTCCACTGGGGACCCTGTGATCAATTCAATGGTTGGCTGAAAGCATCCTTTTGACATCCACAATTTTGTGTCATCATCTTCAAATACCTTATCTTTCATAAACAAAGGATTCTATTTACATTTATTCAAGCAAAAATGGAACAATTATTACTTTTTCCTTCTAATCACTGTAATAAAAACCTTCAGTGGAATTTTTTTATCATTTAGTTTGCTATTGGATGATTCATTTCATTGAATCCAATGCACATGTAGAATAACCTCCAGAAGAGACTGTAAAATCATATCTAATAGGTTTTGCTTCCTATGAACATAGCATAGTTCAGCAAATATAGTTGTAGTTATTGGGAACAGAGAGAAATATGCTGTGATGAGAAACAGTGTAACAACTGCTCAGATTCCTGTAACATTAATGGCACTGATAGAAAGTGCAAGGTGGTTGTGTTTCTTTCCTTTCACTATCAAAGGTAATAGAGCTTTGCTGCAGTGGGATGATGCCCTATAACATCTTGCAGAATGGGACTGATAAATGAATAAGCCTCAAGGGGGATCAGCTATGTACTGGGCCTCAGTTGAGTACATCTTTCACTGCCTTTTAGTTATTTAGATATATGTCCTATGTCACATTGTGTTCTGTATTTGAAGGGTATGTCTATGTAAGTGTTGGAGAGAATGTTCTGTGAGTACATATGTAAGTGTGTGAGTGTGTGTATGTATGCATGTGTGTGTGTGTGTGTGTGTGTGTGTGTATTTTTCAACAATGAACCGAAAGCATCATTTCTCTTCAACCATCCATCTTAGTATTTTGTGATAACATCTCTCATTGTCCAGGAACTCATCAAGTAGTTTTGGCTGTATGGCCTGTTAGTCCACCAGATCTACCTGCCTCTGACTTTCAAGTCTCACATTACAACATACAACACCATATCTGTGTTTTGTGCATGGATTCAAGGCTCACCCTTAGAGTTTTAGGTTTGATTGAGTTTTACCAGTTATTTCCTGAGTGTCTCATTTCTCAGTAATTCTTTCAATAAGGTCTGATAGCTGTTTCGCAAATATGTGCTTACTAGCATGAAATAACCATTCTTTAGGCATTCAACTATACAGTCATGTAATGATTTTATCATATGTGACCCAGCCATTAAATAGCCAGATATCTGATATCTTCACTTTGACATAGTTTCCAGTTTTCTTCATTTCAGTCTATCTTCCTTAACATGATATCAAGATTGCTATGAAACCATAGCTACTTTGATTTTGTTTTTGTTTTCAATCTCCCATAAGTCACCCTCTAGTAGAGTGCTAATGAACCACAAAGTGAGTACTTTGGGGAGACTAGAAGAAATTAAATTAAATTAAATTAAATTGTAGAAAATTGATTGGTTGGTTAATTTCTGCTGCTCCATTATTTTTACTAGAAGTGACTGGCAAGTCTTCACAGTAGAAAGGACTACAGCATGTGAATGAGTGTCCAGAAGAGCCTAGTTGTAAATGAGATACTTTCACAAAATTTTCATTTATGCTACATATGTATAAGGGATCTAGATCTAGTCCATGGATGCTATTTTGTTGATTGTTCAGTCTTTGTGAGCCCTCATGGGCCCAGGTTAATTGATTCTGTAGGCCTTCTTAAGAGATCCTTGACTCTTTTGACTCCCTCGATTGTTACATGAACTTTTCCACAAGACTTTGTGAGCTTTGCTTAATGTTTGGTTGTGATAATTCTTATTTTTTTCATCAGACGCTAGAAGAAATCTCTCAGAGGTCAGTTGTTCTAGGCTCCTGTCTACAAGCATAGCAGAGTATCATTAATAGTGTCAGGGACTGTCTGTCTCCCATGGGGTGGGTTTTTGTTGAGCTAGACATTGGTTACCCATTCCCTCAAACTTGGCTCCATCATTATCCCTGCACATCTTGTAGGCAGGGCAAATTTTAGAGCAAAGATTTTGTGAGTGGGTTGAAATCCCCCTCACTCCACTGGAAGTCCTTCTTGGCTACAGGAGGTGGTTATTTAGCTTCCATATGTCCTGTTGCTAGGAGTCTCAGCTAGGGTCACCCCCATATCCTCCCAGGAGCCTCCCTTTAGCTGGGCTATGTTGTCTGGCCTCAGTGGGAGAAGATGTACTTAGTCCTGATAAGACTTCATGTGTCAGGAAAGGTTGGTACCTAGTGGGTGGATGGGTGCTTCCCCCTCTAAGGAGATGGAGAGGGTGGAAATGGAGAAGACACATGGGAGGGTGGGTCTTAGAGGAGAGGCTGGAAAGGGGCTGTGAAGAGGATGTAAAGTAAATGAATGGATGAATGAAAAATGAATGGATGAATAATTAAATAATCATACAAATGAGTAATTTAAGCAAAATAATACAATTTTTTTTTTTTATTTCAAGGGTACATGTAGGAAGAAGTCAGACTGTCAGCCTGTTGATGATTTACAGTGACTTGAGATATTCAGAACAGGCCAAACCAAATTATTCATTTGTCTTGAATTTCCAGAAGACTATATATCACTGAAAGCAAATGCCTGAATCAGAATGTCTTCCCTAATCCCAACAACAGTCATAGAACTTAAACCCAAAACAGAATTTTTGAGACAAATACTGGGTGTTTAGATACTCTCTTTCCTAAAGAGTATTCATTCCTTACCTGGCAATAATGTTGGTGCTTAAGAACAAATGCTCTGTGATTTAATAGGATGGAGCTTCCCTTCTCAAGTAACCAAACTTATGATATTAAAGAAAAATAAAACCATCACCTCTACATTATTTATGATTAATAAATTATATATATATATATATATATATATATATATATATATATATATATATTGTTTTTTTGAGACAGGGTTTCTCTGTGTAGCCTGGCTGTCCTGGAACTCACTCTGTAGACCAGGCTGTCCTTGAACTCAGAAATTCACCTGCCTCTGCCTCCTGAGTCTGGGATTAAAGGCATGTGCCATGACTGCCTAGAAATTACAATATTTTTATCCAAAGCATGTAACACCTACAATGGTACTGCACTCCACCTACAAGAAAGAGTATACCAGAGACAATTAATCTTCAAATGACCAAGTTTGTCTTCTAAAAGCTTAGAAAGCCTTCAGATTTTCTTACAAAAACTATGTCTAGTGTGCCCTTTAAAGAAAGTAGTTTCTTTTTGGATATTTGAAAATTGTTCCATTACCATGGAATAGCACTTAGAAAAATAGCCTGAACTTCAGTTATGCTTTCTGATGACAGCACTGAACATCAGTGAGCTGTTGAATGATAGAATAAAGTCTACAAAAGAGGAATCAGAGGCTAAATGTAGCAGAATGCAGCTCCTGGAAGGGTGCCATTCGGAGCTGCACAATGCGGAAAGTGCATCACTGTGACAAGCTCTCTCTGAACTTGGGAAATGCACATTTACTGTGATCGCGTTGTCTTTTAGTGTGTGTATGGCTTCACTTTCATTCTGTGATGAGTGCAGTGCATGCTGCAAATGCATGTGTTTTGTTCATCTTGTGGGACCTACATGTGCAAGTCACATTTGAGTTCAGGCAAGTCTTTATAATTCTTTAGCTTTCAAGTTACTTTAAGGAACAGGTGGGGGTGGGGGAGATGGTTCTGTGGATAAAGTGTTTTCAGCACAAGCATGCAGACTGCTGTTTGGATCCCCAAAACCCATCTGACTTCTGAGTAGGCAAAGGCATACTTTTTTTCCAATTCTGACACTAGGAATGTAAGACAAGCATGTTCCCTGACAAGTTGGCACCTAGACTAGTCATACCAGCAGCTCTAAACTCAGCTAAGTGACTTGTGCTCATACAGATATGGACATGAATACCTTCATAAACCTACCATGCATGTATACACACAAAAATTATAAGTGCAATATTATCACTACCAGGGATATTTAAATGATTATTTTATTAGCAGGACATTTTTTTCAAAGGCAATTCTGAAAATCACATTTTAAATATAAAACAGTTGAGCCACTCTGATTACACACACACACACACACACACACACACACACACACGCGCGCACACACACATACACACACACACACATATCATGGTATTCCTCTTTTCCACAAGCTTCCTCACAGATGAAGAGGTCCCCCAAGTCACTGCTTAGGAAAGCTAGTGTTATTCTTCATTTATATGCTTTACAAGTGCCTCCTACTTTGTCTCAGTGCCTACCAACTCAGAGAAATCACTACTGTGATGATGCTACTCTGGTTAGCAGTGATTTTGAGTTTTTAATGTTGTTACTTATTCTGAGTCACAATATATTTTCTGGAAAGGTGACTTATTTTACCAAGTATGAGTGATTACTACACAAATGTGAGGGCCAGAGATTTGATCTCCAGGACCTGCCTCTCGTAACCACTGGTACCTATAGGCAAAGTGCTGTGACCCATTGGGGAAAACACTATTGCTAGAGTTTGCAATTGGTGGTTAGCCAGCTGCGGATACAGTGATAGAGTCTATCTCAAGCCAATAAGACACAGACATATAGAAGGACACCTAGAATTTAGTCTACTTACTTAATGTGCACACATGGACAGTAGCAACTACATATCTTTGAGGATACACTTCACACATGCACGTGCACATACACATGCATACATACACACACATTTCATTAATTTCCTTACACCTTCTCTCATTGTCACACATATCAGTCCCATCAATTCCTTGTTGGACATCAAAGAGATGAGAGGCCCTTTGTCCTGAGAAGGCTTGATGTCCCAGTATAAGGGAATGCCAGGACAGGGAAGAAGGAGTGGGTGGATTGGTGAGCAGGCAGAGGAGGGATGGGATAGGGTGTTTTTGGTGGGGAAACTAGGAAAGGGGATAACATTTGAAATGTAAATAGAGAAAATATCTAATAAAAAATTCACAGATCCTAACTAAGAAACTTGACAACTTTCATAATACAATTGTAAGTTTTATATTTTCCCCTCTTAAAAAAATTCTAACAGCTAGGATGATGGCTGATAATACATTTTTTTGAACATAATGTTTAAACACATTTGAGAAATTATAGAAACTACTAGTATATGATAGGTTACATTCATTTTATTGACATATGCCTAGTATATATATATTTTGTATATTGTAGCCTATAAGTATATGATGAATAGATAATATTATTTATGGTTTAAGGAATACCGAAGCCAAGTAAATCCACCACATTTATACAATAATTAGAGAAAGGCAGCCTGGCGGTGGTGGCGCATGACTGTAATCCCAGCACTCTGGGAGGCAGAGACAGGCAGATTTCTGAGTTCGAGACCAGCCTGGTCTACAGAGTGAGTTCCAGGACAGCCAGGGCTATACAGAGAAACCCTGTTTCAAAAAAAAAAAAAAATCCAAAAAACCAAAAAACCAAAACCAAAACCAAAACCAAAAAACAAAAACAAAAACAAAAAAAAAAACCCAAAAAACAAAAAAACAAAAAGTAGAGAAAGGCAGGTAAATTGTATTTGCTTTTAAAATCAAAATTATCTCATTTTAATTTGTATATAGTTAAATGTATTCATTTTAATTATTCATTTGATGCTATCACACATATGTGCATATGTTTATAGAACTGATATTTAGCTTTTCCATATGTATTATGCTTTAGAGCTCTCATACTCAATATTCTCTAGGCAAACATTCATATGTCTTAATTTTTGTATATTATATATACAAAATTTATATATAATTAATGCATTCTTATCTTAATGCACTTAGTATTTCTGTAATTGAACAACACACTAGGTAATTCAAAATGGAAGGCATTTTATGTTGTGTTGAAATATCATACAGGTCCTCATTAGTATGTATGATTAATGCATGTTAATTAAAAAGTTATGTTTCTGACATTTCATGCAATGAAAGCCACTTTTTAAAATGTTATTTTAAAATTAAACGAACATGTTTCAGATTAATACTTTCAGCAATGTATTTTTAAAATAGGTTTGAATACTAATGCTCCTTTGAAAGGAAGCAGGAGAAACCTATAGTAACTTCTCTACATGTATATTTAGTAATAGTGCTTGCATCTGATGTATACATAATAAAATGACTTTGATGTTGAATAACAGATAATAATAAATTAATTTTTTCAATTTGTGAAACAGAAAAGCTTAAATCTAAGGTGAAGTGTTTGGTAGAACTTTTGCTCTATCCTAGCTTGGTGGAGGTCGCTATAGGTCTAAAAAAGGGATTCACTATATTTTAGCAGAACCCCAGTCCTATCTTCACTAAGCTAAGAATACAACTATTCTCAAGATGTCCTTAACACTTCTGTGAGAGAAGAACCCCTCATGACACTACACTTGCACAAATTATTACACTGTTTTCCTATATAAGTTCACTTGTTTCCTATCAGAAAGGTGTGTGTGTGTGTGTGTGTGTGTGTGTGTGTGTGGTGTATGTGTGCATGTGTCTGTGTATGTATGTAAAAATCTGTGTCTGTGACCATGTAAACTGTTTATGTGTGGAGGCTACAGGTTGGCATTAGCTTTCTTTCTTTCTTTTATTTTTTTTTAATTTTCTTTTTTAAAATTTTCTTTTATTTTTTATATTCTTTGTTTGTATTCCAAATGCTTTCCCCTTTTCCAGTTCCTCCCTTCCCATAAGTCCCATAAGTCCTCCCTCCACCCATTCCCCAATCACCCCCTCCCATTTCTCTGTCATGGTACTCCCCTACAAAGCTGGATTAAGCCTTTCCAGGACTAGGGCAGTCTCCTTCCTTCTTCTTAGGAATCATTTGATATGTTAATTGTGTCTTGAGTATTCAGAGCTTCTGGGCTAATTAATATCCACTTATCAGTGACCTGCATTCCATGTGTATTCTTTTGTGATTGGGTTAACTCACTTATGATGATATTTTCCAGTTCCACCCATTTACCTAAAAATTTCATGATTTCATTGTTTTTAATTGCTGAGTAGTATTCCATTGTGTAAATATAACACATTTTCTGTATCCATTCCTCCATTGAGGGACATCTGGGTTCTTTGCAGCTTCTGGCTATTATAAATAAGGCTGCTATGAACATAGTGGGGCATGTGTCCTTATTGCATGCTGGGGAAATCTCTGGGTATATGCCCAGAAGTGGTACAGCAGGGTCCTCCAGAAGTGTCATGCCCTGTTTTCTGAGGAATTGCCAGACTGATTTCCAGAGTTGCACCATTTTGCAATCCCACCAGCAGTGGAGGAGTGTTCCTTTTTCTCCACATCCTCACCAACACCTGCTGTCTCCTAAATTTTTAATCTTAGCCATTCTGATTGGTATGATGTGAAATCTCAGGGTTGTTTTGATTTGCATTTCCCTAATGACTAATGATGTTGAATATTTCTTAAGGTGCTTCTCAGCCATTCAAAATTCTTCAAGTAAAAATTCTTTGTTTAGCTCTTTACCCCTTTTTTAATAGGATTATTTGGCTCCCTGGAGTATAACTTCTTGAGTTCTTTGTATATATTGGATATTAGTCCTCTGCACAGTGGAAAATTTCCTGAACAGAACACCAATAACTTATGCTCTAAGATCAAGAATTGACAAATGAGATCTCATAAAATTACAAAGTTTCTGTAAGGCAAAGGACACTGTCAAAAGAACAAAATGGCAACCAACAAATTGGGAAAAGATCTTCACCAACCCTACATCTGACAGAGAACTTTCTTTATTGTACACTACTTTATTTTTTTTTATTTTTTATTTTCTATATTCTATGTTTACATTCCGAAGGCTTTCCCCTTTCCCAGTTCCCACCCACCATAGTTCCCATAGTTCCTCCCCCCCCAACTGTTCCCCAATCATTCCCCCTCCCCCCTCGGTTTCTTTACTAAACTGGATGCAATCTTTACAGGTCCAGGGTCCTCTCCTTTCTTCTTCTTGGGAATCATTTGACTTGCTATTTGTGTCTTGAGTATTTAGGGCTTCTGGGCTCATTAATATCCACTTATCAGTGATTGCATTTCGTGTGCATTCTTTTGTGATTGGGTTAATTCACTCAGGATGATATTTTCCAGGTCTAACCATTTACCTAAAAATTGCATGAATTCATTATTTTTAATTGCTGAGTAGTATTCCATTGTATAAATATACCACATTTTCTGTATCCATTCCTCCTTTGAGGGATATTTGGGCTCCTTCCAATTTCTGGCTATTATAAACAAGGCTGCTATAAACATAGTGGAGCATGTGTCCTTATTGCATGCAGGGGAATCCTCTGGGTATATGCCCAGGAGTGGTATGCCAGACCTGTCTCTCACTGAATCTGTTGTTCAGATAGCCTGGCTGATTAGCAGACCTTTTAAAATCTCCCTGCCACTGCCTTTCCATTGCTGGGATTACCTTTGCATACCATCACACTTGGCTTTTAAAAGGGTGTGGGGGAACCAAACTCAGAGGTCTAATTCTTGGGCATTAAATATTTTATCCATTGAGCCATCTCCCTATACCCTGAACTTTAATTTTAAATTCTTATTATTAATGAATTTGAATTTATGATCCTATGGGTATTTTCTTATCTTGTCTATGAATTCTTGCTCATATATTAGCTCACTTTTCTGAGATCTTTATATATAGAAATAGTAATACCTATTGTTGCTAGGTAAAATGTATTGTATCTGTAAGCTTGAAGAGGCTTATCACATCTTTGTTGTGCAAATGTTTCTTCCCAGTATGAATATCGCTTTTTTTTAATTTTCACTATAAATAAATGGTGTCTCTTTCTTTTAATCCCAACGTATATTTTCATTTCTTTCCCAAGTCTACTATTTTGTTAGTTTTTGAAGTAAGTTTTAAAAGTCCAGAAGAATTTAATCTGATCAGGAAATAGAAAGACAAATCTATAGTTTTAAGACATTACATAATATATGCAATCTGTATTATCTAAATGTCTATGTCATGACAGATTCAGGTAGCAGAGGAACTAGTATTTTTAGTGTATTTTTTTTTACATTTTTTAAATTTTCTATATTCTTTGTTTACATTCTGAAGGCTTTCCCCTTTCCCTGTTTCCCCCTCACCATATGTCCCATATGACCTCTTCCACCCCCCCACCCCACCCCCCTACCCCACCCCCAACCACTCCCGCCTATTCCCCAATCACCACCCCACCATTTCTCTGCTCTATTCTGGTACTCTTCTACAAAACTGAATCCAGTCTTTTCAGACCAGGGTCCTCTCCTTCCTTCTTCTTGGGAATCTTTTGACTTGCTAATTGTGCCTTGAATATTCAGAGCCTCTGGGCTCATTAATATCCTCCTCCCATCATTCTTTCTCACTATAGATCCAAAACCTAAGTCAACAAGTAACCCTGTAGTTCAGCAAGCTCTGAAACCATTGGCTAGATTTTGCAAATATCCTCCTTTCTGACAGGTATTTTATATCTCCCTACACAAAGGTGGCTGCTACAGGTATATGATTGGCTTGCATTCATTGCCTTTGATTTCTAAAACCTATTTGATCATCAATAGAAAGCATTTTCTAATTTAGTTAACTAGCATGGCTGAAAGATGTACAAAAAGTCAAGCTTTGCTTGATTAAAGTCTGTATCTTGAGTCACCTTCCTCTTCTCATACTTTATTATAGACCCCAAAAGAACTGTACCTGGGAGACTTTGGCATGGACTAGGATACATACTCTATCTCCCACTATTGTGAGAAACAGATTTGATAAACTTTTTGTTTCTACAAGATAAGACTTCCTTGGCTATGCGGATGGCTGAGAAACACCTTAAGAGATGTTCAACATCATTAGTCATCAGGGAAATGCAAATCAAAACAACCCTGAGATTCCACCTCACACCAGTCAGAATGGCTAAGATTAAAAACTCAAGAGACAACAGGTGCTGGCCAGGATGTGGAGAAAGAGGAATACTCCTCCACTGTTGGTGGGATTGCAAAATGGTAAAACCGCTCTGGAAATCAGTGTGGCGGTTCCTCAGAAAATTGGGTATGTCACCTCCAGAGGACCCTGGCATACCACTCCTGGGCATATACCCAGAGGATTCCTCTGCATACAATAAAGACACATGCTCCACTATGTTTATAGCAGCCTTGTTTATAATAGCCAGAAATCGGAAGGAGCCCAGATATCCCTCAAAAGAGGAATGGATACAGAAAATGTGGTATATTTATACAATGGAGTACTACTCAGCAATTAAAAATAATGAACTCATGCAATTTGTAGGTAAATGGTTAGATCTGGAAAATATCATCTTAAGTGAGCTAACCCAATCACAAAAGAATACACATGAAATGCAATCACTGATAAGTGGATATTAATGAGCCCAGAAGCCTTAAATACTCAAGGCACAATTAGCAAGTCAAATGACTCCCAAGAAGAAGAAAGGAGAGGACCCTGGGACTGTAAAGATTGGATCCAATATTGTAGACCCAGAACAGAGAAATCGTGGGGGGGGATGAGTGGGGAATAGCAGGGGGGAGAGGAATTATGGGACATATGGTGGGGGGTAATTGGGAAAGGGGAAAGCCTTTGGAATATAAACATAGAATATAGAAAATAAAAATTAAAAAAAAAGAGCTGATAAGACTTATATCTTGCTTACCTCCAAGTCTTCATCAGTAACATCATCAAAGTACAAATTCTATAGTAAATTTTATATGTTTTACTTTTCATGAGAGGATGCTTCATACTTTGCTGAGTCCCATGTGAAGCCATTCAGAACTTTCAGACACTTAAAACTGCCAATGATGCAGGATTTACAGCCAACAACCTAGCTTCAAGATGATCCCAAGCACTGATAATTTTATAGACCTTGAAATACTAAAAGTGAACTCTTCTCATATTTTCTATGAGTCAGAGATTCAGGTAGAAGTTAATTACCTTCATCTTTTGATTTCAATAAATCAAAATAAAATATCATATTGGCTCTGAAGTCTTCACTAGACATAAAAAATAAAATAAGTTAAGTATTTCTTAAATGCATAGATAGAGTAGCCTCAGAATGTCTGCTGTTATCCCCAGACAAGATAGAGGAAAGAAGGATCACTATTTTTAAGCATGTCCAAAACATAAGGGAAACGTTGTACCTTAAATTAGATTTTTTTCTTTTTAATCTTCCTGTTCTATCTTCCAGATAGACTAAAGCAGGAATGGGATATCCAGGGGTCCTAGGTGGCTCTGTCACTCATAGGTCATGGAAGCAGTCTTCTTCCACACCTCACTAATCATATATGTCTTCAGCTCTCTCTCCTTTCCTCTGGGCCTCACCCTAGTGTAGGATCTGGATAGTGGTCTCATTATCCTTAACCTTGCTCTCTTATGGGTTCTCTCTCATATCATTGCCTTTATAAAAGCTTTCTATCTAAGCAGGAAGCTATCTGGAGCATCCTTAGCACTTTATATGGAGAAACACATACCCCTGAATATTTTGGACTTCGTGTACCCATGGAGACATGATTGCAGAGAAATTGCTATGACTTACCACTTTAGCCTTCCAGAATCTTGCTGAGTTGAGTCACTACTGTATTGATCAAGGAGTGTCTATCATGATGTAGAGAGGCAGACATGAGACTGCTTCAGGCAGAAATCATTAGGGTCCTATGAATATCTGAGTCATGTCTTTTGAAATATTTTTATCTTCTAGTCACTGGAACTCTTCAGTTTGGAATGAAACATCAAAATTCTGCCTATCTAAATCAAAGGATAAGTGAGCTGTATCTTTGTTCTTTTCTGAGGACGTGTTTTCCTTCTTAACAACATGACCAGGAAAGAAAATTTCTGAATCCTCAAGTTGTGCTTCTCATTTATCAAAAACCCAGTCTAGTGTATTTATATCTGATTAATTACTGTAAGGGAATTAAGAGAAACCATGCCACAGCCTCTATATTTTGTTTATAGATTGATTCTGACTATCCTGTGTGAGATTCCTAGTTCATTTTTTCTAAGCTCCCCCTTTCATGGACAAGTAGCCCATGAACACAATTCAGCCACGTTCTCTGCCATTTTATAACAAGGATGACCTTTCTTCAAGTTTCTAATAACACATTTCCTATACCAAAAGGGACATAGTTTTAACAAGGTGACATTTGAACAGAATTTGAAGGTAGTAATAGTCAGCCATGTGGACACTTGTGGGAACAAGTGGTCCCTACAGAGGATAATCCAGGAGCCTGCATTTGGTTTGAAAAATACCAAGAATTCTTTGTAATCACAATAGAGGGAGAGCAGGACAGATAGTGCAAGACAAGAAGAAGGCAATGAAAGCCAGACCTCAGGTTAGTGTTATGCTTCATCTAAATGACACAGAGGTCATTCAAATGTCTTGAATCAAGAAATCACCATGAAGCAACTCACACTTAAATGTCAAACTGTTCCTGTCATGTTGCAGAATTCAGTTTATAGAAATTATTTTCCATCAGAGAGCTAGCTGAATTCAGTTAAAGAAATAAATTAGACAAATAAGAAAGCAAAAAGGAAAGATATCTTGGAGATGGCTGGTTTAAAAATCTTTACTAAGGAGCAGTCAACCTCTACATTGTAGAAAGAGATCACAGAGGAATAAAAGAAAAAAAAACCCTGATGGAAGTGTAAACTGACCAAGCCCAAAGAGAATTAAAGAATAATCAACTATTTAATGTTTACTATGTTTAGATGCTGCTGAAAGTGTACCAGTGTTTCTCTCACTCTCCTTCTGTCTGTCTCTGTGTCTCTGTGTCTCTGTCTCTTTCTCTCTCTTTCTCTGTCTCTGTGTGTCTCTCTTTCTTTCTTTCTCTCTCATACTGTGTGTGTGTGTGTGTGTGTGTGTGTGTGTGTGTGTGTTTCAGCTGATTGTATTGCAATCAACATCATATGGAAATCTGCACTATCAGAGTCAACTAAAGAGGAAAGAGAAGACAACAGAGACAAAGGCACTGAGGAATCATAGGAAGTGTTTCCTGTGGAGAAAGGTGAGAAAAAAAGAGAATGAAATGAGACAGAGGGTACTGTAGAGAGTCCTTGGGAAGGTGACATAAAAAGAATGTAAAGTAAGAAGTGGAGAGCAAAGCTTTCAGTTCCAGCCTAAACATTCTCTCACTCTAGCAGAAGGGACAAGTGTGTGGGCAGGTGGCACTTATGCCACAGCACTTGCGGGTATTTTTAGATGTCAGCTCTCATCTGCTGATTCTATTTGCTTGAAGAAGTATGCTGAGAAGTCATTAGCTGAGGATGAAGGCAAATGTGCTAGAAGTATGAAAGAGGCATGCCGGAGCCAGTAGTGTCCAAACTGATGCCAGTGTTCACAATTTGTCTGATTTAATTTTCTATTCTGAAGAGAATCTACTGATGATGGTTTATTTTTCTTGAAATTTTTTCTTATGCATCCATAAAGAAAAATGAGTAGTTTGTTTCCGCATGGAAAATGATTTTGTCAGGAACCGAGAAGGATGTTATATAAATATATAAAATATTATGGAAGGTATATTTTAATGAAACAGAAATAATCATCTACTCTATAAAATAACCTACAAAAGAACAATGGATTTTAGAATATTTTTTTCTTGATTAAGTTGGAGGACCACTGAAGGAAAGGCATAACTATCAGTGAAACAAAGAAAAGGAACTTGGTATTTGTGGGTAGGTTATTTGAATTGATTGGCTACATGAGTTGGGAATCGATTTTTAAAAAGATAACATTGATCTGGGGAGAAGCATTTCATAAACAGGGCATCGAGCCAGCTGGCCACACTGCAGTCACTCTCAGGAGGAAGAGGGAGACACAAATTGACTACTGGTACCCACCCACCTCAACTTCTCCTTATGCAATCTCAGAGTGCAACATGTGGAATGATGAGCTGATATCTATCAGTTATAGCAGCAGTAGTATTGGAAGAGATGGTATGCTCAATGACTGGAGAAATGTTCTCAGAAGAATGACAGGTAACAATATAACCAGGGAAGAAAGGTAAAACGTGGCAGCTTAGAAGACAAGGGAGCAAAGGCCTCCCCTCCCATTGATGTCCAACAAGGGTGCTTTGGCTCTTCTTAGAAGGGAGAAATATGCATGGAAAGAGATACAGAGGTAAAATGTGGAGCAGAGACTGAAGAAAAGGCTGTCCAGAAACTGTCCCAGCTGAGGATCCATCCCTTATATAGTTACCAAATCCAGACCATAATTTGAATACCAACAAGTGCTCGCTGACAGGATCCTGATATTGCTGTCTCCTGAGAGGCTCTGCCAGATTGTGAGAAATATAGAGGTCAATGCTCATAGTCAACCATTAGACTGAGCAAGGGGTCTCCAATTGAGGAGTTAGAGAAAGGAAAGAAGGAGTTGAAGGGGTTTGTAACCCATAAGAAGATCAGCAATATGAACCAACCAGACCCCCCCCCCCCAGCTCTCAGGAACTAAACCACCAACCAAAGAGTATACACAGAGCAACCCATGGCTCTAGTCACATTTGTAATGTGTTAACTTTTCTTGATAACTTAAATTGTTTTGTCATTGAATCTGCTTAGAAAATGAAATATTTTTCAAAATGAATGAGCATAGTGATACAACAGAACAAGAAAGGCCAAACCTGACCATTGAAATGGGAAGACAACCAATTTCAGGTTCACAGTTCATCTCAATTTGCTATTGATAGTGTTACCATCATGGAATTACCTACACTATCCACTCTTCAAATACTAAGTCATTATAAAATATAAATAGTAATTACACACATAAGTGTATACAGTGTTTCTTCAGGGGTAGCATAAAAATTGGAAAATTGGAAATAGAGTAGGGGATCTGTGATATTTTATGTAACATTTACTACAAAAGATAAATTAAAACTCTGTTTTAAAATTAAAATATTTACAGTATAGAAGTTTCAAAAATATACCAATGTAAAATATTCTCATTTTTAAGGTATTATTATTATTCACAGTTTTAAGCATTTAGTAGGTCTTTGACAATAATTTACTCCTTCAATTCATAGATTAGCTTTAAAAAGAGTCTAATACTTAAAGAATATGGTGTATTCTGAGGAGCTATGTTCAAGGTATCTTTAAGAATTGCCTTAAGTTTTTTCTCTCTCTTTTTGATTTCTTCTATTTTGATCCCTAAGTTCTTAAAAGTGCAAATAACGTGTTTCCTTCCCTGACTGGTTGATGCATCTTATCTGGTGATTTGAATTTCCAGGATCGTTGAGGAAGCATTGTTTGCTCTTGCTTGCCTGCCATTTTACCTCATGCATCTAATCAGAATCTCTAAGACAAGTATAAATAAAACAAAATGTCACTCTTTCTCTCTCCATGGTGGTAGAGAAAAGCTATTGGTACTTATGCAGAGGAAAATTATAGCTGGCATTAGTAATATACAATATTATAGGTCAACGTTTTTATTTAATAGCTAGTAACTTTTATCTGACATTCCAGTGTTTATTTATCAGTAACAGGAAAAAAACTTTTTTTTCGAAACCATACTTCAGTAAAGAACTTTGAAATGAAAAGTACACACATGCATGCATGCATAAAATAAAATATCATTTCAGTAGTTCCAAAAGTATACTTTAGAAATAGAACATTCTCATTGTGTAACCATCACCATCCTCTATTTCTACAATCAATGGATAAATCCATTGACAGATTTATGATAGGGTAGCAACATCAACAATAGTACAGAAACATGAAAGTCAGGCTTTTCTAGAGGTAGCCAACACTGGAGTTTGTCATTGCACTTCATGCCTGACTCCAGTGGGAAAGACCTACTGGATTTGTTCCTTTGCCAAAGACTGGAAACCATTATTCCCTATTTTTTCTAATTGAAAGCAGCAAGATCATTTCCACGGGTGTGTAGCTATTGTATGTCCTGATGGAATATTCGATATCCTTCTATACATGAGTAGTAGGAGGAAATTCCAACAGGTCTTTTTCTGTTTTAACTATGTTTCCACAATTAAAATTAGATTCAATTTAAACTTTGGAATGACCATTGTTTTCTACTTAGACCTTATTTTTTCTAAGATTACATAGAGCTATAAACATAGTTTGCTTGCACATTCACACCAGGAAACCTGAGCTCTGTACATCGTTTTTCTTATTACTGGGACCTTAACATCTACATAGGTATGAAATGATGGTTTATTACTTTGGATTTAGTAAAAGCAAACAGAAATATCCATGACATTTTATCGAGGGGATATTTTTTCTTTCTCATTCTCATTGTTTTGTTTCATAAGAAATACATTAGCCTTTGCCATTCATCTCCAGTCCGAACTGTCATTACAAATAGGCAGTAAAATGTGATTTGGAAATGCATGAAACACAGTTCACTGACCACTTGGGATACCTGATAAAAGTTTGGATAGATTGGTTTCTGGTGATTTAAAAATTCTATAAAAGAGAACAAATCATTAAACTGTTATGAAAGAGATACTGATCCAACACCCATTACTATTTGTACATACATCGTTATATTTACCTTTTGGTTACTAGTCTATGCAAAGTATATTAAAGTCAATGACATCCTCATAGGGAATACTAGAAGAGAATTTTTTCAAGACAATACATTTGTCTACTAAGTCTTAGGAAACCACCAAAGCCTAATCTTTGTCTTATAACAGCCTAATAGCCCCAGTACTGTCATATTCTAAGGAAGGAAGTACATACACCCTTGACATAATTCATACTTGACAAATGTAGGCTATTTATGAAATGTTGGTGATAAAAATTTTAGAGTGAAGGCTGGGGAGGTGTCTCAGTGGGAACAGGATTTATAATGCACGTGTGAGTACCTGATCTCAGATTTTCAGCAACCATCTAAAAGAAGTTATGCCTAGTGGTGTATGACTGTAGTCACACTACTATGAATCAAAACTAGTAGGCAGATACCAAAGACAATCCAAGCCAATCAACAATCTTCAAACTCTGTAAGACATACACATTAATAAATAAGATTGAGAGGGACTTAGGCAAACACTTTACGTTGATCTCTGACCACTGTGCACACAGATGTGTACACATAAAAAGCAACAAATGGAAAGAAAAAAATCAATAGCAAATCTTATATCCATTGAAAACTCATAAGTAAATACTATGCCTTGGACTAGCAGTTGGTCTAATAGTACATGATCAGTATCTGCACAATGCTTTCTGGTGTGTACTGTCAAGCTTAGAGTTAAATGACTCAAGAGAAGAGGACCCAATGGGCATTCCTAGCATAGCTCCCTACCACGTAATTGTCTCTCACACCTCGTCTGTGCTTCCTTTTGCTCAATCTGTCATCATTCCTCATTAAAACAGCGACACGAGCTATAATAAGAACAAGAAGACTGCTTGATGGCTTCTTGTTTTATTCTAAGCATTTCCACATTGTCAAAGCTTTCACGTTTTTTTAGAACAAATACTTGAAGGTACTTTCAAATATTTCATGGACTGAAAATATAAAGGCATCCAGTAGTTATCTGACCCCAATTTAATTTCCCCCTCTGTCTTTAATAAGGAAGAGATTTTTTGAAGTCTATGACTCTGGATGTTTTAAATGCTTAACTCAAGGCCTGACACATTGATTTTTCTCAAAGCCAATAATCTACTAAAAAGTCATTCTTTATTTTGATTTGACAGAGAATATACTTTCATGTTATAACCAGCTTATGTGATCCACATCAGTCATAATCTTCATGCTGATTCTATCATACAGGACATCTGAAAATGGAAGGTCACCACAGTCCACAGGGCACAAAGCCCTTGATTCATGGTGTAGAAATGTCAAGGTGTTATTGGTTGCTATCTATAACTTGCCTCTTTGAGCCTATTGACAGGAAGACCTCTGTAATTCATTGAGATTGTCGTCTTGAATAATGGTTCTTCATCAGTATACTGGGCTACTTTGAAAATGTCACTGTCAATCTGTTCGAAGTTGTCTAATTCCTCTGAAAATACCTGTGTCTACCCAACATTATTTGGGTTTCTCCCAACAGAGAAAATATATGCTATGTAGAAAAAAAAGAAAACCATTCTGTAACTCCTGTCTACCTTTCATTAAAAGTTCGATCTTTTTCTTCACATAATAGCTCCCACCTGAGCAATAAAACAATCCACAGCTTAGAGGCTTTTTGTAGCAGTTCTCTTCCCTGCCTTCCCAGAAGTCCTATGCATAATTGTCATGAACAGGAAGAACAAGTTTTCTCTGCTACATCTTAAGCTGTGTTACTTAAATTAGTTAATTTATGATAATAAAATTTATGACATTAAAGTTAGTTCTGTGTGTCACAGTCCCCAGTTAAAAAAGAAGTTGAGAACTGAGTTGCTGTCAGATTTTTATTCAAGAATGTATTATTTTTGCCTTACATATTCTTACTCTAGTTTTGTTGCAGAAAAAATCCAAACTGAGCCTATTTCCTTGAGAAATCCTTTCTCCAAAGTTCTACAGCTACATTGCCATAACATTTCAGCAACTCCTCCTCAGCTTGGGGTGCATTTCACTCCAGTCACTGCAGAAAGTGGGAACTCTTAATCGGTATGTCAGTCATTTTGCTATTTCAGTCCTCAACAAAACATCTCAGCAAGGGCAAACATTCAACAGAATGAATTAATATAAACTCCATCTAGATAACATGCATACAATCTATATTTTAGGGAAATGTCCAAAGAATTTAAATAATTTGATTCAATCATACATTATGGAAATAAGTAAATTTCCTAATCAAACAAGTATTTGTATCATTCTAGTTTGTTGTCTTTATTTAATACTTTGTGATAACAATAATTAATCATGAATTACCTTATTGCTGCTCTCACAGTCTGGGTATCTCACTCTTAAATCAATTTTATGATGGAGGGTTCATTGAGTCATTTGTTAATTTGTATGAATTTTAACTCATAGGTTTTTCTGGATAAATATTAACTCAGTTTGCATTATAGCTCTCTATGTGCATGTGTAGTGATAAGATTCAATGCACCAGTCTTTCATAAGCTAGGCATGTGCTATACCACTGAAACACATACCAGAACTGTAAACTGAAGTAGGGTGTTAGTGAATGGCTCAGGCTACCCTTGAATTGTTCAGCCCAAAAGGACCCCTACTCCCACCTCCAATTGCTTGATTTACTGATGTGCATCATCATATCAAGTCTAATTGCATTTTAATATCATATATTAATTATTTGAGAATTCCATACATACACACATTCCATGTGTTTTGATCATATTCATCCTTACTCCCTGTACGTCTTACCAGCTTCATCAATATCCACACTCACTTTACCATTCACCTCCAACTTAGTATCTTCTTTTTGATAATGTCATTAATAACCCACCAAATGCAATTTGTGCTGCCAGTATACTCTTGGATGAGAAACCATCCATGAGAATATGGGAGATCTACCTGGGGACACAACCTTAAAGAAAACTCACCCTCTCAAATCCAGAAGGCACTAACTGTAAATAGCTCCTATTTTTTGTTTGTTTGTTTGTTTATCTCTCCAGACTTTATTCCCCCTTCCAGGTCCACCCTCCAACTGTTCCATAACCCATACCTCCTCCCCACATCCTTCTCTCCACGAGGATGTCCCCAATCCCACCCTCACCCAACCAGACTTCTAAACCCTCCGGGACCTCCAGTCTCTTGAGGGTTAGGTGCATTTTCTATTACTGAACCTAGACCTGTTAGTCCTCTGGTATATATGTGTTGGGAACCTCATATCAGCTGGTGTATGCTGCCTGGTTAGTGGTCCAGTGTTTGGGAGATCTCAGGGTCCAGGTTAATTGAGATTGCTGGTTCTCCTACAGGGCCGCCCTCCTCCTCAGCTTGTTTCAGCCTTTCCCTAATTCAACCACATGGGTCAGCAGCTTCTGTCCACTGGTTGGGTGCAAATATCTGCATCTGATTCTTTCAGCTGCTTTTTGTGTCTTCTGGAGTCCAGTCATGATAGGTCCCTTTTTGTAAGCGCTCCAAAACGTCAGTAATAGTGTCAGGCCTTGAGACCTCCCCTTGAGCTGGATCCCACTTTGGCTTGACACTGGACCATCTTTTCCTCAGGATTCTCACCATTTCTGTCCCTACAGTTCTTTCAGACAGGAACAACTATGGATCAGAGTTTTGACTGTGGGATGGCAACCCCTCCCTCACTTGATGCCCTGTCTTCTTGCTGGAGGTGGACTCTAAAAGTTCCCTCTTCCTACTGTCTGATATTTCATCTAAAGTCCCTCCATTTGAGTCCTGAGAGAGTCTTAGCTCCCAGGTCTCTGGTGCATTCTGGGAGGCATCCTCCAGTAATAGCTCCTAATTTAATTTAAAGCCTCTAGAGTAATTCTAGAATGCTGACTGTCTTAACCTTGTGCAGTCAACCCAGCTCCTATAATTTCACAAGTGAAGTGCTCTTGTCATACCTAGAGGACAAGTTTTCAGTCAGTTCTTTCCCAACAACTGGATTCTATGATCTTTCTGGCCTCCTATTCTATGATGGCTCCATAGCCTTGGAAGGAGGGCAGTGATGTGGTTGCTTCCCTTGTGACTGAACACTCAACTTGCACTTATCCGCACATGGACCAGTTGTTAGTTTCCTTATTTTTTTATTGGATATATTCTATATTTACATTTCATTTCCCTTTTTTGTTTCCCCACCCCCAAGGTCCCACATGCCCTTTTTCCTCCCCTTGCTCCCTCATCCACCCCTTCCCACTTCCCTGTTCTGGTATTCCCCTACACTGATGCTTTGATCCTTTCCAGCACTAGTGTCCATTCCTTTCTTCTTGTCAGACATCATTTGGTATGTGAATTGTGTCTTTGGTGTCCCAGGATTCTAGGCTAATATCCACTTATGAGTGACTGCATACCATGGGTATTCTTTTGAGATTGGGTTACCTCACTTAGTATGACGTTCTCCAGCTCCATCCATTTCTCTAAGAATTTCAGGAATTCATTGTTTCTAATGGCTGAATAGTATTCCATTGTGTATATATACCACATTTTTTGTATCTATTCCTCTCTTGAGGGACATCTGGGTTCTTTCCAGCTTCTGGATATTATAAATAAGGCTGCTATGAACATAATGAGCATGTATCCTTATTGCATGCTGGGGAGTCTTCTGGGTATATTCCCAGGAGTGGTATGGCTGGATCCTCCGGAAGTATCATGTCCAGTTTTCTGAGGAACTGCCAGACTGATTTCCAGAGTGGTTGTACCAGCTTGCAGTCCCACCAGCAGTGGAGGAGTGTTCCTCTTTCTCCACATCCTCGCCATTACCTGATGTCTTCTGAGTTTTTAATCCTAGCCATTCTGACAGGTGTGAGGTGAAATCTCAGGGTTGTTTTGATTTGCATTTCTCTAATGACTAATGATGTTGAACATTTTTTAAGGTGTTTCTCAGCCATCCGAATTTCTTCAGGTGAAAAGTCTTTGTTTAGCTTTGTACCCCATTAACTGATACCCACAGCACAGAAAAGCTTCTCTTCCAAGGTCTGAGAGCTGTACTGATCTACAAATGGAGAGATACAAATTTACAGCCTGGTTTGAGACTTTGTCCATTTAGTAAAATAATAGCAGTGGGCTAAATCCTGGGGCCTGTGAGCTTTGGGCCTTGCATTATTAACCAGATTTACAGCATCAGGCATGTTTTTTCCCCTTCCTGTAGAGGACCTTAGAAAAAGTGATTGGTTACCCTACAATATTTGTACCACTACTGTGCCCAAGGTCATATCTTGCTATGTCAGTCACTTTTATTATAGCTCATGAGACTCACATCTGGATAAGACTGCTGAGCAATGAAAACCTAGCAAGTAAACAGGAAACTTTCTTGACAGTTTTCTTTTCTCCTGCCCCATGTTCAAAGACTGTGTAATAGGCTTTTACTATTGAATTGCTTTAAGGAAGCAACAGAGATGTCAGTAGTCCAGACTCTTTTAACAGTCATCAAGACACCCCTGATCAATAACTTTGGGGCAAGTACCTCACATGCTTTTTGTTTGGCCTCATATGACCTCTAATAGAAACATTATCCACTGTGAAAAGAAAATCCAGTTAATAACTCTGTCTCTGTCTCTGTGTCTGCCTCTGTCTCTCTGTCTCTCTGTCTCTGTCTCTCTGTCTCTGTCTCTCTGTCTCTCTCTGTCTCTGTCTCTCTCTCTCTCTGTCTGTCTCTCCCTCTCTTGCTTGCTCACTCTCTCACTCACTCTCTCTCCCTTGCATGCAGACACACACATTATATATCAGAATTTTAAAATAGGTCTTTACCACGTGGCCAGTGATCAAGGTATAGTAAAATGGTTAGTGCTTTTGGATGGCAAGCTCGAGCGTACAGAATGCAATGAAGCTACAGAAAGTGTGCCGAGATAAAACTCACTTCATGAATTAGTTTTAGAGACCTCCACATAGCCTCAAAAATTGTGTTTAAAGCACTGTGAGATAGTTTCCTAGAGATTATCACAAAATTTCAAGAACTGCTGCCACGACAGAAAATAACTTTACCATTTTCCTATACTACACTCCCAAAGGCACCTTCAGATGATGCTTTATAATTTCCGTGTGGTCTCATCATATGAAGAGAAGACACTTTGGCAAACATTCTTGACATGTTAAATTTACTACAATTGAGTTAACATAATATGTTCTTTCTTTCTGCAACACAGAAAGAGTGCTTCCTCAGAACATTCTTTCTAGTTGTACGCAGTGTACAGAAATGCCCATGGTAGATATAAATAGAGATTATGACAGAATACCATGATGCATCTTATACAACTTTTTAAAAGTATAGCAAGACAAAAGGAATCTTTTTTTCCTATTTAAAGTTTTGCACCATTTTACAAAGTCAGTAGGTCTGTTTTTCCCTTCCATGGACCTGTTTGTTTTAATATCCATGCATTAATTGTCTTGCATTATATAATTAGATTACAAATTCTTGAAAGCAATTCATTTTAATCATTTTGTGATTTTTTTCTAGGCCATGTCTATGGCACTTCTTTTTTCCATTAATTAAATTATTTATTCACTTTACGTCCTGATAGCAGCCCCGTCCTCCTCTCCTTCCAGTCCCACCCTCACAGTGTCCTCTGATTCCACCCCCTCTACTCTTCGAAGAAGGGGAGCCTCCAACCCTGATTAACAACCTGCCTGGGCACAGCAATTCTCATGAGGGCTAAGCACATCTTCTCCCACTGAAACCAGACAAGCCAGCCCAGACTCGGGAAAGGGATCCAGATGTAGACAAGAGAGTCTGAGTGAGAGACAGCTGCTGCTCCAACTGTTGGGAGACCCACATGAAGAACAACCTGCACCTTTGCTACATAGTGTAGGGGGCATACTTCTATTTCTTTTTACTACAATGTTTGTAAATGAGCATTTTGAATGTTGAAATCTGTTAGTAGAGACTCTCTTCATTATATGGCAGTTAAAATTCAGTGTTCATTCTTTATCAATACACCCATTTAGAAGCTTTGTACCACATTTATTTTTAGTGTGTGTGTGTGTGTGTGTGTGTGTGTGTGTGTGTGTGTTGTGTGTGTGTGTGTGTGTTGTGTGTGTGTGTGTTGGTGTGTGTGGGGGGAAGGTGGAGGGGCAGAAAAGGGGGCAGGGGTAGGGAGAGGGAGAGAGAGAAGGAGAGGGAGAGAGGGAGAGAGAGAGGGAGAGAGGGAGAGAGAGAGGAAGAGAGGGAGAGAGGGAGAGAGGGAGAGAGGGAGAGAGGGAGAGAGGGAGAGTGAGAACAGGTATACATGCATGAGTACAGACATGGAGGCCTGAGGAAAATGTCCATTACCATTCATTCCTATGTGTCATGATCCTTATATTTTGAGACAGTCTCTTACTCTTACTGGAAGCTAGCTGAGTACTTTAGATTGGCTGCCCAATAAGTCCAAGAGACCCATTTCTCTCTGCTTCCCCATCACTGGGACTGAAACTTGTGTCATGTTGGCATTTTTGGGGGGGAGTTCTGTGGATCAAAATTTGATCCTCATTTTTCCAATCTTGTTATTTAGTTTTTTAAAATATCTTAGTCAACTTTTTAAAAAAATTTTATTAGATATTTTTGTTTACATTTCAAATGTTATCTATCCCCTTTCCTGGTTTCCCCTCCAAAAACACCCTATCTCATCCCGCCTCTGCCTGCTCACCAATCTACCCACTCCCACTTTCCTATCCTGGTATTCCCCTACACTGGGCCATTGAGGCTTCTCAGGCCAAGGGCCTGTCCTCCCTTTGATGTCCAACAAGGCCACCCTCTGCAATATATGCAGCTGGAGCCATGGGTCCTTCCTTGTGTACTCTTTGATGGGGTAAAGAGCCAAACAAAGAATTCTCAATTGAGAAATACTGAACAGCTGAGAAACACCCTAAAGAAATGGTCAACATCCTTAGCCATTAGCTAAATGCAAATCAAACAACCCCGAGATTCCACCTTACACCAATCAGAATGGCTAGGATCAAAAATTCAGGTGACAGCAGGTACTGGCAAGTATGTGGAGAAAGAGGAACATCTCCACTACTAGTAGGATTCCAAGCTGGTACAAATACTCTGGAAATCATTTTGGTGGTTCCTCAAAAAATTTGGCATAGTACTACCAGAGGACCCAGATATACTACTCCTGGGCCTATACCCAGAAGATTCTCCAATATGTATTAAGGGCACATGCTCCACTATGCTCACAGCAGCCTTATTTATAATAGCCAGAAGCTGGAAAGAACCCAGATGTCTCTCAACAGAAGAATGGATACAGAAATTGTGGTACATTTATACATAGTCAACTTTTAAAGTCATATATATATATATATATATATATATATATATACTTGTTAGTAATATGAAATATTTCATGATATCTGATGTCATGAAAATGCTATTTTTAAATTTTTATTTCCTGTTATTGGTAATGTGCAAAAACATAATGAATTTCTATGGACTTATCATGTAGCCTTATTAAATCCTAGCTGCAGGAACTATTTTTTTGTAGAATTCTTAAATTGATTATGTATAATTTTAGTCCGTGAATATAAATGCTTACTTTGTTTTTTAAATTTTTTGAATATGCCCACATCAAATTTTCTTTCTCCCTTATTATTGTGGTTAGGTACGTCATCTAGTACTTTGCTGAAAAAAATATTGTGTTTTTCTTAGCCCTACATTTGATCTTAAAGTATATTACTTGTGAAAATGTACGTGCATTTAAGCAGCTGTAGAAAGTCTCCATCTGTGTCTAGCTTTCTGTGGTTTTTATGATGAATCAGGTCAGTGCTGCTGTTAAGTGTTGAATCACTTTAGATAGTTATTTACAACATTCAGATCTTCTAATGGTTGTTCCTCATTACTTTGTCAAACTGAATAATTATACTGATCACTTATGAAAGCTTAAACTAAATTTTGCATTCCTTATATGATAGTCAGCTAATCTTTTCTATTGTCAGGACAGATCATTCCAAATATCATGTTTTCAAAACAGAAAACTTCAATAGCACGTGTATCTTTCAGGTTTTCTCCCATCAAGGAAGACATAAACTCCTAAATTGAAGGGAACAGAGCATGCACACAGAGGAAGCCTCCTTATGGATACATAGGCATATAGAGGAAGGTCTAAATAATGGCCTCCCCATGTCTCACCAGATTATTATTATTTGTTTTATATCTGGGCTTTTATTGTTAGTTCAAATTATCAAAAAGCATTTACTTAGATTGAGAGAGGGGGCAGTTATTTCAGCTCACATCTTTAGAGATCTCCCTCAAGTGATAATACATTTCTCACTTGGAACCTGTGGTAAGGGAGAACATCATGGCCAGGAGTAGATGTTACAGGTGCTCAGTCCCTGCTTGCCAGGAAGCAAAGAAACAGGTAGCCTTGTTTCATGTTGGCATTCATGTCATCAAATCCATACTAATTTTTATTTAGTGCGGATTTTTATATAGTGTAATAGAAATATTGAAGTATTCTGTTTAAAATTTACCCATTTTAGTTCATTCACTTAACTCCTTCTTGTAGGACTTCATATTTTCAAGGGTCTATCTCATACCCTCACTTCCATAGGCTACTGAACAAGCCATAAACACATGGCCTTGGGAGGACTTCAAAGATCTAAGTCATAATGTCATGAAATTGTAGTTTTTCCCCCTCAGTCATATTAATTTATGATTTTAAATAAGAACATTGTTTCCTGAAATTTCTTAGTTTTATTTTTCTTATGAAGTTTCTAATGTCACATCAAACTTACATCAAATCCTTATATGTTTTTCTCTTTGTAGTCTATTATGTTTACATTTGTCCCAACCATGAATCTTGTGATGGGTAAGGAAGCCTTTCATTACATTTGTCAACATGAGCTATCTATCCATTTTGAACAGTGTTAAAATTGTTTTTTTTTTCTTATTTTTAATGAAGGGGACATTTGTGTTCCCAAAAGATATTTTATTATAGTTTATATTATGCAATTTATGCTACTGTAAGATTTGTGGTTACTATTGACCTCAGAATGCCATATTCTCTTGCTCTTTCTTTTCTATTTTAGGGGAATGACCTAGGGGAATAGCTCATGATTATTAATATGTATGTACTTATGTATAATGTGCAAAGGAGCAAGTGTATCAGAGAGGTTAGGGAAGAATGTTCAGGAGTTGAGACTTTCTTTTCACTGTGAGTCCTGGTTACCAAACTTAGGTACTTGTGTGGCAAGTACATCAACCTAATAAGATATCTTAACCATCCTTGTGTCCTTTATTTTCTGAAAAAAATTAACTTGAAGCAGTGGCATCATTTATTTAATCATTTGATAGTTTATAATAAAACCACACATTTATAGTATAGAATTTTCTTTGTTCAGAGATTACAAATTGTAGCTTTACATCATTAAAGAAATGTGTCCATTTTATTTGTTTTTTATAATAATTGACATACAGGTTGATATTTTTAGTACTATACAAAGGATCACATAATCTGTAATTGTTTTCACTTGTGCTACTCATACTGTAGATAATTTGTGTCTTAGATAAGTCTAAGTAGAGATTCATTAACTTCATTGATATTTTAAATGTTAGTTTCTGTCAAGGTGATGAGAACTGTCATTAGGTTTTCTGGAAGAACAGCAAGTAATATTCATTACTCAGCCATCTCTCCAGTCCTGCGTTATAAATTGTTTACTAAGCATACCATTTATAGACCCTTAAAAGACATTTTTTCCTAATTACCTTGCTCTTCTTAACTAAAGAAATTGAGACTATAATGTCATGGCATAT
Organism: Apodemus agrarius; assembly: GCA_964023405.1. NCBI lineage: Eukaryota > Metazoa > Chordata > Mammalia > Rodentia > Muridae > Apodemus > Apodemus agrarius. The sequence continues at coordinate 71,436,688 of OZ030019.1, read as the reverse complement.
TACACAAACATATAGAAATGAAATCATTCTCTGCTTTCTAACCATGATGATGAAAGGCCAGCTAAACAATAGAAACCCATGCTACTGTCAAGGAAGTGTACACATATCATAATTTAGGTTATATTGACATACACTTGGTACTACTAACAAAAAGAATGAAATTGGGCAACTGAGGAATTCCGTGTTTGTTCATCTGATTAAGAGTATATTTTAAAGAACGTCACCAAGAGATAACATCTTATTATTGTATTCTAGGCTGCCATGAATTGTCTCAGCAAGAGAGCTACTATGGATGCTTGGTGCTTTAGGTGGCAAGTAACAATAAAAGACAGAAAACTCACTCTTGGTTGTCTTAAGAAGAAAGAAATAAAATTAATCTCATAAGTGGCACACAGAGATTTCAGGAAAACAACTGTATTTGAAGAATGGCTTATTTAATTATATGATTGAAAATTTTTCCTTAATTGCAGAAAAAAAGAAAATAATGTAATGGAAATCCCCAAAGTTCTTATAATTTAGGTAGCAAAAATAAGTACATTTGATGCTATTTAGAGTAACAATAAATTGCTGTCATAATGTTGCATAATGAACATATATATTCACATTAAATAAAAAATAATAACACAAGTTGGAAATATAATAGCTTCCTTCTTAATCCATAATTTTAGTCAATTTACACATGAAAATACAGCATGTACATTTTTAGAAATAAAACAGCTCATAAGATTTTACATGCACATTTTTCTTAGTATCATGATGAAATCTTCTGACATAGCCAAGCACCCATGGTGGGAAGTCATTCCTTAGTCTAGCAGGTATACCACAAATAGGCTGTCTCCTAATACTTAAAGGAGAGCTAAGGTATCCCTGTAGAGTTCTTGTTTTCAATTCATTATTTAGCTTTATAAGTTCCCCCACATGAAAGATTAACTATGCTGTTAATTTTCATACAACAAAGAGAAATTATAAAGTGCTTTCTTTAAGAGAAAATATGTAAAGGTAACTTCTATTATCTAAAAGTAATTGTTATCTCCTATCCTTACTGCTGAATGAGCTTATTGATGAATAAACTCACCCTTTTTACCTCTTTCCAAACTTTGGCTGTCTGGCTCTTCTGGTTGAAACTCTTCTCCACGCTGACTAATTCAAACTGGCTCCTCATAGCTGCTGACTGAATTGCTCAATGTGACCTCAAATTAACTCTAACAATCTGTTTTCATTTTCTGGCATCCTATTAGTCTCTGGCTTCAGCTGTCTTTGCTGATCTACATTGATCTGCATGAACCCACCAAGGAACTCAATTTTACTGCACTGCACTCATTTCATTGACTCTCATCTTCCAAACTAAACAGAACTGACTTTGAACTCAGAGATCTGGATGCCTCTTTCTCCTGAGTGTTGAGAGTAGTGGCACATACCACCATAACTGGGCTTAAGCTTTTTTTTTCAAACCTTGCTATATAACTGGTTGGCCTTGAACTCAGAAATCTGCTTGCCTTTGTCTTCTGGGATTAAAAATGTATCTGCATTCCAGTAAGAGTAATAATGTTGCTAGATTAAAATTCCTCTACCAAAAGGGAAACGTTCAGAAAATTTTAGCAGAGACATTTGATTATGTTTATTATCATCATCATCATCATCATCATCATCATCATCATTACTATTATTACATGCTGCTGTAACTGTTCTTTCTCATTGTCCATTATTTTCACCATCTTATTGATGCTAATTTGTAATTTAAATGTAACCATGGCTATCTAAGCATGGAGGAAAGAAAGAAGGGCTTTATACTATTTATGGACCAAGTATTCTCATGGATTCATGGATCAGACTTGTCATTAGTAGAGGGATACTTCCTTTTATAATCTATAAATTTAATTTAAATAAAATTACATCCTTCCCAATTTTATTCTCTCTGGTTACTCTCATCTACCCTATCTCTTCATATTGCCACATTACAGCTTTAGTATTTTTAAATTTATAGTGTTTTACATGCACACATACACAAACACACACATACACACACAGAAACTCATACACACAGAGACACACACTCATACACATACACACACATGAGTTCATGCATAAATACATATAAATAAACCTACTGAGACCATTTTTGCTTTTGTGTGTATATGATTTTAAGGTTGAACACTAAATTGTGCAATCAATAAATGTTAATTCATAGAACACACTAGTTCTCTTCCCAGTAGTTACTAATTCACTTTAGTCCCCTTTCTAGTGTTAGAGTGTATAAAATCCCCTCCCCTTTTCATGTTAGCACATGCATTAATATTGCTTTTATTTTAGTCTTGTTTTTGCAGCCATTAAGTTTTGGAGAGACTGTTCACAACTGGTTTCCTGCTATTCTGTCTTTTGCAATCTAGCTTCCCCCTCTTTTGTAATGTTCCTTGAGACATAGATATAGGCCCTATGAGATATATGTAGCCAGTTGTTTTAGTTAGGGTTTTACCACTCTGAACAGATACCATGACCAAGACAACTCTTATAAAGGCATTTCCTTGGAGCTGGCTTATAGGTTCAAAGATTTAGTCCAGTATCCTCAAGGCAGGAACATGCCACATCCAGATAGGCATAGTGTCAGCTGAGCTGAGAGTTCTACAGCTTCAACTGAAGGCTTCTAGCAGAATACTGGCTTCCAGGCAGCTAGGATGAGGTTCTTAAAGCCCACACCCATAGTGACACACCTACTCTAACAGGGCCATGTCTACTCCAACAAGGAGATACCTTCTAATAGTGCCACTCCCTGGGCCAAGCATATACAAACCATCACACTAGAAGAGCTGGGCTCCCTGTGAACTGTTGATCTCTGCACTGTATCCAGTTTTGGTTTTCTGTGATGCTCTCCATGCTCCCCACAAGAACCATAGACTAACACACACACACACACACACACACACACACACAGTGTCAGTGGAACAATTTTTGCAATTTGTGAAGTATTGCATGCACTTGGCAAGTACATGTGAATTTGAAAAACAGAAATAGTATAAATGAACCAATAATATGTTTTTGGTGCTTTGAGTTCTAAAGTAGTTATGAAGTTAGTGCTGTGATTAGTATTGTTATGTTTTTCAGCTATCTTATTATTCCATTTGCCTAGTGGAGATTTTGAGAGGATGAATAAGACTAGTTAAAATGCCACTTCACCTTTGAAAAGACAGTATGGATTTCTTGCAGAGCAATAGGCACATAAATTCCAACCAAGTACTGATGAACAGAGCTGTGTTGAAAAACAGCACAGTGTCTCTCTTATTGTCCAAGCACATAACCTGGTGTTTGGAGCAAAAAAAAAATCCTTAGAGCACCCTGTGTGAGGTTTTTGTTTGTTTATGTTTTTTGATTTAATTTTTGTTTTTTTTTTAGATTTGTGCTATTATATTCTCAGGTATAATACCTTGGTTAGATGTAAAGACAGGGTTTTTATGATAAAAACAAAAGAGAAATGGAGAGGAAAAAAAGAGAGAAAGAGCATCAAGTGTAATAACTTAGGATGATTCTAAATCTGAATCAGAAGCCAGACACCTGGTTACCAAATGGAAGCCCAGCACCACTGCTTCTGCTGAATACCATTTAGTTAAACATCCATTTGGTTAGAGGTAGTAGTGGGAATGAGCTACCAGGAAAAACACAAAGAAATAAACAACTTTCTGTGCTGTGGGATATGGCAGATCTGGTGCTAACAGAAGGTGAGAAAGCAGGTGATAGTAGCATATCTCGGGACTGACTTACCCACTCACTTTCCCTTAGTTCAATTCTATATTTGGAAGTCTATGGAGAAGAGTTCCTTTTGCATATCATCTTACAGTTATGAACATCTAAAAATAGGACTGCTTAAAACATTTCTCTCTAAGCTTACTTATCTTGAGATATTTACATTTACTTTCTATTTACATTTGCTTTCTTACATGTAAATTCTCCAATGATCAGAAAAAAAAAGTAGTGGTTTTATAAAAATGGTCTCACCTTAGTGCTTTGACTCATGAGTTGGGGATGAGACCACCATTCTCTCTCCAGTGATTGTGCAGGCAGGTGTGGCACAGGAAACACAGGATCCGGAGAGCAGCTGGGACAGGGTCCTTCCAGGCTCTTTCTGTACCCAGGAGCTGGACTGATCTACAGCAATCTGTGCACCAGTCCTGACAGGAGAAGATGGGTCTCCAGGCAGTGCTTTGACTCACAGGCTTGGAGGTGTGACCACAATTTTCTCTCCAGTGACTGTGCAGGCAGATACAGCCAAGAACAAGGGAACACAGGAGTGGTAGAGCAGCTGGGACAGTGTCCTTCTGGGCTCTGTCTGAACCTAAGAACTGGGCTGAGTCACAGCCCACTGTGCCAGGGGAGAGCTTCTTTCCCATGGTTGCTCAGACACGCTTCCAGGCACACAGGAGGGACAAGCTCCAACCAGAGACAACAGGACCAACTAACACCAGAGATAACCAGATGGAGGAAAGCAAACACAAAATCAAAACCAACCAAGGCAACATGACACCATCTGAACCCAGTTCTCCCACAACAGCAAGTCCTGGATACCCCAAAACATTGAAAAATCACAATCTGGATTTAAGATCACATCTCATGATACTGATAGAGGACTTCAAGAAGGATATAAAAAACTCCTTTAAAGACATACAGGAGAACATGGGTCAATAGGTAGAAGCCCTTAAAGAGGAAACACAAAAATCCCTTAAAGAATTACAGGAAAACACACACACACATAAAAAAAAGTGAAGGAACAACAAAATTATCCATGCTATAAAAATGGAAGTAGAAACAATAAATAAATGACAAAGGGAAGCAATTCTGGAGATAGAAAACCTTACAAAGGGTCAGGCAGTGGTGGTGCATGCCTGTAATCCCAGAACTTGGGAGGAATAGGGAGGCGGATTTCTGAGTTCGAGTCCAGCCTGGGTTACAGAGTGAGTTCCAGGAAAGTGAGGGCTATACAAAGAAACCCTGTCTCAGAAAAAAAAACTTAGAAAGAAATCAAGAGTCAGCAACAGAATACAAGAGATAGAAGAGAGAATATCAGGTGCTGAACATACCATAGAAAGCATTGACTCAGTAGTCAACAAAAAGACAAAAGGCAAAAAGCTTGTAACCCAAAACATCCAGGAAATCCAGGACATAACCTGGAAGACCAAACCTAATGATTATAGGTATAAAAGAGAGCAAGGATTTACAACTTAAAGGGCCAATAAATATCTTCAACAACTTTATAGAGGAAAACTTTCCTAACCTAAAGAAAGAAATGCACATGAACATACAAGAAGCCTACAGAACTCCAAACAGACTGGACCAGAACAGAAATTGCTTCCATCACATAATAATCAAAACACCAAAATGCACTAAACAAAAAAGAATATTAAAAGAAGTCAGGGGAAAAGACAAGTAACATATAAAGACAGACCTATCAGAATTACACCAGACTTCTCACTAGAGACCATGAAAGCCAGATGATCCTGGGTAGATCTCATACAGACCCTAAGAGAACACAAATGCTAGCCCCAACTACTATACCCAGCAAAACTCTCAATTACCATAGATTACAAAACCAAGCTATTCCATGATAAAACAAATTTACACATTATACTTCCAAAAAAAACCCAGCCATACAAGGATAAAGATGGAAAATGCCAAAACAAAGAGGGAAACTACACCTTAGGAAAAACAAGAAAGTAATCTTTTTTTCTAGAAACCCAAAAGAAGATAACCACACAAACATAAAAATAACATCAAAAATAACAGGAAGCAATAGTCACTATTACTTAATATCTCTTAATATCAATTGACTCAGTTCCCCAATAAAAAGACAGGGACTAACAGACTGGATTCATAAACAGAACCAAGTATTTTGCTACATACAGGAAATATACCTCAGTATCAAAGACAAAAACTACCTCAGAGTAAAATGGTGGAAAATAATTTTCCAAGCACATGGTCCTAAGAAACAAGCTGGAATAGCCATTCAAATATTGGATAAAATCGACTTTCAAACAAAAGTCATTAAAAAAATACATAAGGAAGGGCACTTTATACTCATCAAAGGAAAAATCTACCAAGAAGAACTCTCAATTCTGATCATCTATGCTTCAAATGCAATGGCTCCCACATTCATAAAATAAACTTTACTAAAACCAAAGCACACATTGTACCACAACACAATAATTGTGGGGGACATCACCACCCCACTCTCATTAATGGACAGATCAGGGAAATATGAACTAAATAGAAACATTGAAACTCACAGTAGTTATGGACCAAATGGATTTAACAGATGTCTGTAGAAATTTTCATTCTAAATCAAAAAAATATACCTTCTTCTCAGCACCTCATGGTACCTTTTCCAAAATTGACCATATATTGGTCACAAAACAGACCTTGACAGATTTAAGAAGATTGAAATAATCCCATGCTGCCTATCAGATCACTATGGATTAAGGCTGGACTTCAATAGCAACAAAAAACAACAGAAAGCCCACATTCACATGGAAGCTGTAATATTCTCTATTCAATGATACATTGGTCAAGGAACAAATAAGGAAAGAAATCAAACACTCATTAGAATTTAATGAAAATGAAGGCACAACATACCCAAACTGATGGCACACAATGAAAGTGGAAAACGCATAGCTTTGAGTGCCTCCAAAAAGAAACTGGAGAGAGCAGACACTAGCAGCTTAACAGCACACCTGAAAGCTCTAGAACAAAAAGAAGCTAATATACCCAAGAGGAGTAGAGGGCAGGAAATAATCAAACTCAGGGCTGAAATCAACCAAGTAGAAACAAAAAGAACTGTACAAAAAATCAAGTAAACCAGGATCTGATTCTTTGAAAAACCAACAAGATATATAAACCTTTAGCCAAACTCACCAGAGGGCACAGAGACAGTGTCCAAATTAATAAAATCAGAAATGAAAAGGAAGATATGACACCAGAAACTGAGGAAAGTAAAAAAAAATTATCAGATCCTTCTACAAAAGCCTAAACTCAACAGAACTGGAAAATCTGGATGAAATGGAAAATTTCCTAGACAGATACCAAATACCAAAGTTAAATCTGGATCACTTAGACCATCTAAATGGTCCTATAACCCCTAAAGTAATAGAAGTGGTCATTGACAGTCTCCCAACCAAGAAGAGGACAGGACCAGATGGTTTTAGTGCAGAATTCCTTAAACCTTCAAAGAAGACCTAATGAGGATACTCTTCAAATTATTCCACAAAATAGAAACAGAAGGAACACTACCAAACTTGTTCTATGAAGCCACAATTATTCTGATAACAAAACCACACAAAGATCCAACAAAGAAAGAGAAATTCTGCCCAATCTCCCTTATGAATACTAATGTAAAAATGCGCAATAAAATTCTTGCCAACTAAATCCAAGAACACATCAAAATGATCATTCACCAAGAACAAGTAGGCTTCATCCCAGGGGTGTAAGGATGGTTCAATTTACAGAAATCTATCAATGTAATCCACTATATAAACAAACTCAAAGAGAAAAACCACATGGTCATTTCATTGGATGCTGCAAAAGCATTTGACAGCCGGGCATTGGTGGCGCATGCCTTTAATCCCAGCACTTGGGAGGCAGAGGCAGGCAGATTTCTGAGTTCAAGGCCAGCCTGGTCTACAGAGTGAGTTCCAGGACAACCGGAACTATACAGAGAAACCCTGTCTCGAAAAACAAAACAAAACAAAACAAAACAAAAAAAGCATTTGACAAAATTCAGCATCCCTTCATGTTAAATGTCTTGGAAAGCTCAGGAAATAAATGCCCATACCTAAACATAGTAAAAGCAATATACAACAAATCATTAGCCAACATAAAACTAAATGGAGAGAAACTGGAAGCAATCTCACTAAAATCAGGGACTAGACAAGGCTGCCCTCTCTCCGTTATCTATTCCATATAGTACTTATAGTTCTAGCTAGAGCCTTTAGACAACAAAAGGAGGTCAAATGGATACAAATTGGAAAGGAAGGAGTCAAACTATCACTATTTGCAGATGATATGATAGTATACTTAAGCAACCCTAAAAACTCCACCAGAGAAATCTTATAGCTGATAAACTATTTCAGCAAAGTGGCCAGATATAACTCAAACAAATCAGTAGGATTCATATGCTCAAAGGATAAACAGGATGAGAAAGAAATTAATGAAATTACACCCATCACAATTATCACAAACAATATAAAGTATCTTGGTGTGATCCTAACCAAACAAGTGAAAGATCTGTATGACAAGAATTTCATGTCTCTGACAAAAGAAATTGAAGAAGATCTCAGAATTTGGAAAGAACTCCCATGCTTGTGGATTGGCAGGACTAATATAGTAAAAATGGCCATCTTGCGAAAAGCAATCTACAGATTCCATGCAATCCCCATCAAAATTCCAACAAAATTTTTCACGAAGTTAGAAAAAGCAATTCTCAAATACATCTGGAATAACAAAAGGCCCAGGATTGTTAAAACTATTTTCAACAGTAAAAGAATTTCTGGGGGAATCAGTATCCCGGACCTCAAACAGCACTACAGAGCAATAGTGATAAAAATGCATGGTATTGGTACAGTGACAGGCAGGTAGATCAATGGAATAGAATTGAAGACCCAGAAATGAACCCACACACCTATGGTCACTTGCTCTTTGACAAAGGAGCTAATTCCATCCAGTGGAAAAAAGATAGTCCTTTTAACAAATGGTGCTGGTTCAACTGGCAGTTAACATGCAGAACATTCTTATCTACTAATACAAAGCTGAAGTCCAAGTAGATCAATGACCTCCACATAAACCAGACACACTGAAACTAATAGAAAGGAAACTGGGGAAGAGCCTTGAGCACATGAGCACAGGGGCAAATTTCCTAAGCAGAATGTCAAAAGCTTATGCTCTAAGATCAAGAATTGACAAACAGGACCTCATAAAATTACAGTTTTTGTAAGGCAAAGGACACTCTCAAAATGGCAGCCAAAAAATTGAGAAAAGATCTTTAACAACATTATGTCCCACAAAGAGCTAATATCCAATATATTCAAAGAACCCAAGAAGTTAGACTCCAGAGAACCAAATAACCCAATTAAAAATGGGGTACATAGCTAAATAAAGAATTCTCAAATAAGGAATACTGAATAGCTGAGAAGCACCTAAAGAAATGTTCAACATCCTTAGTCATGATGGAAGTGCAAATCAAAACAGCCCTCAATTCCATCTCACACCAGTCAGGATGGCTAGGATCAAAAATTGAGGTGACAGCAGGTGCTGGTGAGGATGTGGAGAAAGAGGAACACTCTTCCACTGCTGGTGGAATTGCAAGCTGAAAATCAGTTTGGTGGTTCCTCAGAAATTTGGACAGAGTATTACAGGAGGACCCAGCTACACCACTCCTGGGCATATACCCAAAAGATTCTCCAACATGTAATAAGGACACATGCTCCACTATGTTCATAGCACCCTTATTTATAATAGCCAGAAGCTGGAAAGAACCCAGATTTTCCTCAACATAGGAATGGATTCAGAAACTGTTCTATATTTACACAATGGAATACTACTCAGCTACTTCAAAAATGGGACCTCATAAAATTACAAAGTTTCTGTAAGGGAAAGGACACTGTAATTAGGACAAAACATCAACCAAAAAATTGGGGAAAGATCTTTACCAACCCTACATCTGACAGAGGGCTAATATCCAATATATACAAAAAACTCAAGAAGTTAGACTCCAGAGAGCCAAATAACCCTACTAAAAATGGGATACAGAGCTAAACAAAGAATTTTCACCTGAGGAATATTGAATGGCTGAGAGGCACCTAAAGAAATGTTCAACATCCTTAGTCACCAGGGAAATGCAAATTAAAACAACCCTGAGATTTTACTTCACACCAGTTATAATGGCTAAGATCAAGAATTCCAGAGAGAGCAGGTGCTGGTGAGGATGTTGAGAAAGAGGAATACTCCTCCGCTGCTTGTGTGATTGCAAGCTGGTACAACTACAATGGAAATAATTCTGGTGGTTCCTCAGAAAACTGGGCATGATACTACAGGAGGATGCTGTTATACCACTACTGGGCATATACCCAGAGGATTCTCCAGCATCGAATAAGGGCACATGCTCCACTATGTTCATAGTGGCCCTATTTATAATAGCCAGAAGCTGGAAAGAACCCAGATGTCCCTCAAGGAAGGAATGGATACAGAAATTGTGGTATGTTTATGAAATTGAATACTACTCAGCTATTAAAAACAATGAATTCATGAAATTCTTATGCAAATGGGTGGATCTGGAAAATATCATCGTGAGATAACCCAATCACAAAGGAACACACATGATATGCACTCACTGATAAGTGGATATTAGCCCAGAAGCTTAGAATACTCAAGACACAATTCACATATCAAATGATGCCCAAGAAGAAGGAAGAAGAAAGTATGGATACTCTGGTCCTTCTTTTAATTTTTTTATTTAAAACTTTTTTAATGAATAAATTCTCCATTTACATTTCATTTTCCTTTTTCTGGTTCTCTGCCCCCCAAAGGTCCTCCATGCCCCTTTCCCTCCCGGTGTTCCCCCATTCACCCTTTCCCACTTCCCTGTTCTGGTATTCCCTTACACTGATGCTTTGAGCCTTTCCAGAACCAGGGTCCACTCTTTCCTTCTTGGACATCATTTGGTATGTGGATTGTGTCTTTGGTGTCCCAGGACTCTAGGCTAATATCCACTTATAAGTGAGTGCAAACCATGGGTGTTCTTTTGAAACTGTGTTACCTCACTTAGTATGATATGATCCAGCTCCATCCATTTCTCTAAGAATTTCATGAATTCATTGTTTCTAATGGCTGAGTAGTACTCCATTGTGTATATATACCACATTATTTGTATCCATTCCTCTGTTGAGGGACATCTGGGTTCTTTCCAGCTTCTGGCTATTATAAATAGGGATGCTATTAACATAGTGGAACATATATCTGTATTGTATGCTGAGGAATCTTCTGGGTATATGCCCAGGAGTGGTATGGCTAGGTCCTCTGGAAGTATCATGTCCAGTTTTCTGAGGAACCACCAGACTGATTTCCAGAGTGGTTGTACCAGCTTGCAGTCCCACCAGCAGTGGAGGAGTGTTCCTCTTTCTCCACATCCTCACCAACACCTGTTGTTTCCTGAGTTTTTAATCTTAGCCATTCTGACTGGTGTGAGGTGAAATCTCAGGGTTGTTTTGATTTGCATTTCTCTAATGACAGATGGTGATGGACATTTTTTAAGGTGTTTCTCAGCCATCTGAATTTCTTCAGGTGAAAAGTCTTTGTTTAGCTCGGTACCCCATTTTTGATAGGGTTATTTGGTTTTCTGGGGTCTAACTTCTTGAGTTCTTTGTATACATTGGATATTAGCCCTCTGTCAGAAGCAGGGTTGGTGAAGATCTTTTCCCAATTTGTTGGTTGCCGATTTGTCCTTTTGACAGTGTCTTTTGCCTTGCAGAAACTTTGTAATTTTATAAGGTCCCATTTGTCTATTCTTGATCTTAGAGCATAAGCTATTGGTGTTCTGTTCAGGAACTTTCCCCCTTAGCCAATGTCCTCAAGGGTCTTCCCCAGTTTCTTTTCTATTAATTTTAGTGTGTCTGGTTTAATGTGGAGGTCCTTGATCCACTTGGAGTTGAGCTTAGTACAAGGAGATAAGAGTAGATCGGATTTTCATTCTTCTGCATGTTGACCTCCAGTTGAGCCAGCACCATTTGTTAAAAAGGCTATCTTTTTCCATTGGATGTTTTCAGCTATTTGTCAAAGATCAATTGGTCATAGATGTATGGGTTCAATTCTGGGTCTTCAATCCTATTCCATTGCTCCACCTCTCTGTCACTGAAGCAATACCATGCAGTTTTTAACACTCCTGCTCTGTAGTATTGCTTGAGGTCCGGGATATTGATTCCCCCAGAAGATCTTTTACTGTTGATGATAGTTTTAGCTATCCTGGATTTTTTCTTATTCCAGAGGAATTTGAGAATTGCTCTTTCTAACTCTATGAAGAACTGAGTTGGGATTTTGATAGGGATTGCGTTGAATCTGTATATTGCTTTTAGCAAGATTGCCATTTTAACTATATTTGTCCTGCTAACCCAAAAGCATGGAAGATTTTTCCATATTCTGAGGTCTTCTTCCATTTCCTTCTTCAGAAACCTGAAGTTTTGTCATATAAATCTTTTACTTGTTTGGTTAGAGTCACACCAAGATACTTTATATTGTTTTTGGCTATTGTGAAGGGTGTCATTTCCCTAATTTCTTTCTCAGCCTGCTTATCTTTTGAGTATAGGAAGGCTACTGATTTGCTTGAGTTGGTTTTATAACCAGCGACTTTGCTGAAGTTGTTTATCAGCTGTAGGAATTCTCTGGTGGAGTTTTTTTGGGTCACTTAAATATCCTATCATATCATCTGTGAATAGTGATAGTTTGACATCTTCCTTTCCAATTTGTATCCCTTTTATTTCATTATGTTGCCAAATTGCTCTAGCTAGTACCTGAAGTACTATATTGAAAAGATATGGTGAGAAGAGGCAGCCTTGTCTAGTCCCTCATTTTAGTGGGATTGCTTCAAGTTTCTCTCCATTTACTTTGATGTTGGCTATCGGTCTGCTGTAAATTGCTTTTACTATGTTTATGTATGGGTATTGAATTCCTGTTCTTTCTAAGACTTTTAGCATGAAAGGATGCTGAATTTTGTCAAATGCGTTTTCAGCATCCAATGAGATAACCATGTGGTTTGTTTCTTTGAGTTTGTTTATGTATTTGGATGATGTTGATGGATTTCCTTATATTGAACCATCCCTGCATCCCTGGGATGAAGCCAACTTGATCATGGTGAATGATCATTTTGATGTGATCATGGATTCGGTTGGCAAGAATTTTATTTAGTATTTTTGCGTTGATGTTCAAAATGGAGATTGGTCTGAAGTTCTTTCTCTTTCTTTGTTGGATCTTTGGTTTTGGGATCAGGGTAATTGTAGATTCATAGAATGAGTTGGGTAGTGTTCCTTCCATTTCTATTTTGTGCAATAAGATGAAGAGTATTGGTAGTGTTTGTCTTTGGCCCTGAGGTGTGTTTCCTGTATGCAGCAAAATGTAGTGTTCTGTTTCCATAGCCAGTCTGTTAGTCTATGTCTTTTTATTGGGGAATTGAGTCTATTGATGTTGAGATATTAAGTAGTAGTGATTATTTCTTCCTGTCATTTTTAATGTTATTTTTGTTTTTAAGTGGTTATCTTCTTTTGAGTTTGATGGAAGAAGGTTACTATCTTGCTTTATCCAGGCTGTAGTTTCCCTCCTTGTATTGGAGTTTTCCTCCTATTATCATTTGTAGAGCTGGGTTAGTGGAAAGATATTTTGTAAATTTTGTCTTGTCATGGAATATTTTGATTTCTCCATCTATGTTTATTGAGAGTTTTGCTGGGTATAGTAGTCTTGGCTGACATTTGTGTTCTCTTAGGATCTGCATGAGATCTGCCCAGGATCTTCTAGCTTTCATGGTCTCTGATGAGAAGTCTGGTGTGATTCTGATAGGTCTTCCTTTATATGTTACTTGGCCTTTTTCTCTTACTGCCTTTAATATTCTTTCTTTGTTTAGTACATTTGGGGTTTTGATTATTATGTGACGGGAGGTATTTCTGTTCTGGTCCAATCTGTTTGGAGTTCTGTAAGCTTCTTGTATATTCATGGGCATCTCTCTCTTTAGGTTAGGGAAGTTTTCTTCCATAATTTTGTTGAAGATATTTGCTGGCGCATTAAATTGTAGATCCTCACTCTCATCTATCCCTATAATCCTTAGGTTTGGTCTTCTCATTGTGTCCTGGATTTCCTGGATATTTTGGATTACAAGCCTTTTTCATTTTCTTTGACTGTGGAGTCAATGGTTATTATGGTATCTTCAGCATCTTAGATTCTTACTTCTATCCCTTGTATTCTGTTGTTGATACTTGCATCTACAACCCCCTGATTTCTTCCCAAGGTTTTCTATCTCCAAAGTTGTCTCTCTTTGTGATTTCTTAGTTGTTTCTACCTCTGTGTTCAGATCTTCAATGGTTTTGCTCAGTTCCTTCACTTGTTTGTGTTTTCTTGCAATTCTTTAAGATATTTTTGTGTTTCCTCTTTCATGACTTCTGCCTGTTGACTCAATTTTTCCTGCATTTCTTTAAGTGGTTTTTTTCATTTTCTCTTTATTGGCTTCTGTCTGGTGACCCATATTCTCCTGGAATTCTTTAAGTGATTTTTGTGTTTCCATTGTAAGGGCTTCTACCCTATTCATGTTCCCCTGCATTTCTTTAAGAGATTTGTTTATGTCTTTTTTGTGTTCCTCTAGCAGCATCATGACCAGTGCTTTTAAACCCAACTCTTGTTTTTCTGGTGTGTTGGGATATCCAGGACTTGCTGTGGTTAGAGAATTGGGTTCAGATGCTGCCATATTGCCTTGATTTCTGTTAGTAATGTTCCTAAGTTTGCCTTTTGCCATCTGTTTATCTCTGGAGTTAGTTGGTCTTGTTACTGGTTGGTGTTTGAAGCTCCTGTGAGCCTGGGGTTTAGTGCTTCTGTAGTAGAGGGTGTCCATGCTCCTGAGGTAGAGTCCAGTAGGTTTCTGCTACTGGGCTCTGAAATAACCTTCTCAATTCTGGATGAGCCTAGATGGTGGCGCTCCTAGTCCACAGGTCTCTGTCTGGTTAACAGTCTGTGGTGCCCTGAGACAAGATGTCAGCCTCAGGCTGTACTCCAGGAGCAGACCCCAGAGCAAGTTGGTGCCCACCCAGGTCGGCACAGAGACTACCCGCCTAGCTGATCTGGCTCTGGGTGCACCCTCAATCTGTCTATGCACAGAACTCCCGCCACCGAGCTGCTCTAGCTCTGGGTGCTGGCAAGGATCTGATGGGGTGGTTGATGCTAGGAAAAGAGTCTGTCCATGCGTCTGGCTTGAGTTGCCAGCCGCCCTCAGTGCCCCAAGGAAAGATGGCGCCCTCCTCTACAAGCCAATTGGGCTGGACCCCAGTGGTCAGCAGAGCCAAGCTGTCGGTGCACAGATCTCCCACTCCGCCAAGCTGTTCTGATTCTTGGGACCCATAGGGGCCTGATGGGGTAGTTGATGTTAGGTTAAGAGTCTGTCCACGTGCCGGGTGGTGGTTGCACATGCCTTTAATCCCAGCACTTGGGAGGCAGAGGCAGGCAGATTTCTGAGTTCGAGGCCAGCCTGGTCTACAAAGTGAGTTCCAGGACAGCCCGAACTACACAGAGAAACCCTGTCTCAAAAAAAAAAAAAAAAAAAAAAGTCTGTCCACGCACCTGTCTAGAGCTTCCAGCTTCCCGCAGTGCCCAGAGGAAAGATGGCGCCCTCCTCTGCAAGCCATTCAGGCTGGATTCCAGCGGCCCGCAGAGGCCAGCTGCTGGTGCACAGACCTCCCGCCGCTGGCTGCCACTGCCACGGAGCTGTTCTGGTTCTGGGCACCCGCAGGGGCCTGATGGGGTAGTCGATGTTAGGTTAAGAGTCTGTCCATGCACCTGGCTAGAGCTTCCAGCTGCCCGCAGTGCCCCAAGGAAAGATGGTGCCCTCCTCTGCAAGCCGATCGGGCTGGACCCCAGCGGTCCACAGAGGCCAGCTGCTGGTGCACAGACCTCCCGCTCCGCTGAGCTGTTCTTAATCTGGTCCTTCTTAGAAGGGGGAACAAAATACCTACAGCAGGAGATATAGAGACAAAGTTTGTATCAGAGTTAGGGATAGACCATTCAGAGACTACTTCACCTAGGTATCCATCCCATATACAGTTACAAAATCCAGTCAGTATTATTTATGCCCATAAGTATTTGCTGACTGGAGCCAGATATAGCTGTCACCTGGGAGGCTCTGCTAGTGCATGACAAGTACAGAGGGGGAAACTCTCACCCAGCCATTGAACTGAGTACAGGGTCTCCAATTGTGTTAGCTAGAGAAAGAACCCAAGGATCTGAAAGTGTAGGCAGTGCAGTAGGATGAACAATGATATGAGCCACCCAGTACTCACAGAGCTCCCAGGAACAAAAACATCAACCAGATAGTACATATGGTGTGAAACATGGCTCCAGACACATAGACAGCAGAGGATGGCTTTGTTGAGAAAAAAGAGAGATGTCCCTGGTCCTGGAAAGGCTCAGTGCAGCAGTGTAGGGGAATACCAGGACAGGGAAGCAGGAGGGGATTGTTTGGGGAACAGAGGGAGGGGAGATGGCTTATGGGACTTTCAGGGGGGAGTGAACCAGGAAAGGGAAAATCATTTGAAATGTAAATAAAGAATTTATCTAATAAAAATAAAATTAAAATAAAGGGAATCAGGATATGAACAAATTGAAGAAAAGTTAATAGTAATAATAACAAATAAAAACAGCTCTATATGACCTTTAAAAAAAACAGTGAATTCATTAAATTCTTAGGAAAATGGATGGAACTAGACAATATCATCCTGAATGAGGTAACACAATCAC
Source organism: Apodemus agrarius (assembly GCA_964023405.1). Lineage (NCBI taxonomy): Eukaryota > Metazoa > Chordata > Mammalia > Rodentia > Muridae > Apodemus > Apodemus agrarius. The sequence continues at coordinate 71,420,176 of OZ030019.1, read as the reverse complement.
AAAAGAGCACACATGGTAGTCACTTACTGTTATGTGACTATTAGCCCAGAAGCTCAGAATACCCAAGATACAATTCACAGACCAATTGAAGCTCAAGAAGAAGGAAGACCAAAGTATGGATACTTTAATCCTTCTTAAAAGGGGGAACAAAACAGCCATGGGAGGAGATATATAAACAAATTGTGAAGCAGAGACTCAAGGTAAGGCCATCCAGAGACTGCCCCACCTGGGGATCCACCCCATATACTGTCACCAAAACCCAGGCACTAATGTAGATGCCAACAAGCATTTGCTGACAGGAGCCTGATATAGCTGTCTTCTGAGAGGCTCTGCCAGTACCTGACAAATACAGAGTTGCATGTTCCCAGCCAACCACTGGAGTGAGCACAAGGTCCCCAATGGGGGATCTAGAGAAAGGACTCAAGGAGCTGAAGAAGCTGTCAGCCCCATAGGAAGCACAATATTATGAAACAACTAGTACCCCAGAGCTCCCAGGGACTAAACCACCAACCAAAGAGTACACATGGAGGAACCCATGGCCCCAGCTGCATATGTAGCAGAGGATGGCCTTGTTAGACATGAAAGGGAGGAGAGTCCCTAGGCCCTGAGAAAGCTTAATGCCCCAGTATAGGCAATAACAGGACAGGAAATCAGGAATGGGTGAGTTTGATATCACGGCGATGTGGAAGATGGGATAGGACATTTTCAGAGGGGAAACTAGAAAGGGGATAACATTTGAAATGTAAATAAAGAACATATCTAATAAAAAAAAGGTCTCACCTGAGAAGTTGGGCTGGGAATGTTGCTATAAACTACTATTCAAGCTTGGTCCAAATTAGCAATGTTAACATATGCTGGGAACTTAACTGTAATGGAGTGTGGTTGATACAAACCTTCAAGTTGAGAATCACTGCTTTACACCTTACTTTGGGTTAATGCTCTGCTTGAGTTTCTTATCAGAGAAGGAATGTTTCTTAGGAAGTGACCTCTAGACTATGAAACACTTAAGATCCTATTCATGCATCCTTCATTCACTTAATGGTAGAATTTCCAGATTGTTCCTCTTGCCTAAATTTCAGCATTGATAAGAAAGAATGGAATTCAAGGTATATGTCTACCATTTAAGGTTCTCAGAGAAAACCAATTTTAAGGTTGAAGACACGTGAATATGATAGAATGTAAGGAAACAGCAGAGATGGTTGCAGTTCATATCCTGATTCCCTTTATTTTAATTTTATTTTTTATTAGATAAATTCCTTGTGTGGCTTTGTTTCACAGTACTATTCAGCCTGCTTAGTACAGCCTCTGGAAGACAGTAACAATATACATATACATTCCAGTACTCTAAATCTGACACAAGTCATGCATAAACACTCACCAAACACTTTCCCCCCAATGACATAACAAACTAAGGTCAAGAAGATTTGAGTTTGTTTTTCCCTGAATTATCAGAGAGGAACTGTTTTAAAAGGCATCACAGCTTCAACATATGTACATGCATATATGCATGTGCATTAAATGTTTGGCAGCTCATCAAGTGTTCTCTTCAATATCCAATGGGTTGGTTTTAAATGTGAATTTAAGGGTAATGGATTATAGGAATATTGCAATGGTCCTTCTGTTCCAGTTTTAATTGTTTCTTTTCTTGAAAATCCTTAAGATTAAACTTCTTCAGTAATTATCAGAATTTTTACTTTTACACAAAAATTTCCAAGACTCACATCTCACATCAAGCTTTTTATTGTGTAGACTTCATACCTTTCAAGGAAGCATGGTATGTGGTTCACACAAGTATGTCAGTAAGAAAATCCAGTCTCATTAGATCATGAGGCTGGTAGGATAGCTTAAGAGGACACACTATTTACCACTAAGCATGATCACCAGAGTTCTGTCATGTTACTCTGTCATTTTGGAGTGAAAGGTCTGACTCCTGAAAATTGTTCTCTAACTTCTGAAGTGGGTATTTCTGGTTTGTATGGAGACTCTGTTGTGTCAGGTGATGTTTTTCTGGAAGTTGTCTTATGAGAGGATGTTTGCTGAGATCAGACATGCAATATTTTTGTGGAGGCTGCATGATGAAAGAACATGTGATGTTTTTCTGGAGCAGACACTTGAGAGGGTACATGATATTTGGAAAGTGAATAAGTATAACCCAACAGATAAAGGATGACACTCTGGCATTAGTTTATTTTGATGGTCTTTACTGATCGATGTTGTCATGACTTTGTAGAGAGAAAGACTCCAAAGAACTTCTGGTGGTGTTTCTGTTAGTGAACTTTTATAGATTTACAGAGCCTAGCAGTTTCTTCTGCATCAAGCCACTGCTGATTCCTGTTTGGTGTGTACTGGACTGCTGATGATTGAGTTCAGAATAGCCCTAAATAAATACTTTTAAACAAATCCATGACCCCAGATTTGTCCTGTTAGCCATCTTCCTCCCCTAATTTTGCTCAATGGGCTATAAGGGATGCTGAAGTGTTTAATAACCCTTATTGAAGTAGAGTTTTGAAAAATACAAGCCTATAGTCTTCTATGTGTATAATGTGGCACAATGACACTTATAATAATAAATAAAATGGGGGAAAGTTTTAAAACTAAAAGATATTTTTGAAGTCATAAAACTGTGGGGTTTGTAAAATTAAGCCAGAGTCATTTTAAGCTCCAGGGTCATAATAATACAGGGTTTGGGGCATGGCAGATGAAGGATAACTGTAAACATTGGTAGGCTTTTGTTGAGTACTCATCACTGGAGACTGAAAAGAAAACTGTCTCTTCACCCTTTTGTTTTGTGAATTATATTTATTATTATGGTTGAAATCTGAATGGTCTCAGGACGGCTTAGCTACTGAAGGATCTGAGGCCAGGTGATAGCATTTGGGGAAGCATCTGGTCTAAGAGGTACCTAACATCATTGATCATCATTACTGGTTAATGGTTTCTTGGTATTAAGTGATAGTGGAGACTAGGAACTGGGGATAATGTGCAAATGTACACGCCCCTGCATTCTTATCCATAAGTGGATTATCTTTTCTCATTCCCTTTTTCTGTCTTTCTGCTCCTCATATTTCATGAGATGAGTAGCATTTCCCCCAAATGTTTTTCTATCATGTTATTGCCACATGCCACAAGCCCAAAGACCATGGATCCAGGCAGTCGTGTAATGAATGAGATCTCTAAAGTCACTAGCAAAAATGATCTTCTTTTCCTTCAGTTGCATGTGTACTCAGGTATATTGTCACAGGAAGAGAGAAAGAAAGAAAGAAAGAAAGAAAGAAAGAAAGAAAGAAAGAAGGAAAGAAAGGAAGGAAGGAAGGAAGGAAAGAAGGAAGGAAGAAGGGAGGGGAGGGAGGGAGGGAGGAGAGAGAGAGAGAGAGAGAGAGAGAGAGAGAGAGAGAGAGAGGAGAGAGAGAGAGAGAGAGCTAACACAATACCTTCCCTCCAGTATCCTTATATTTTTAAATCTCCTTCCCTAGATTCTGGGTCAAAATTGGAAAGCATTATGGTATTTTGTCTCCAGCACCGTATGGCAGAACGTTCCACCCTAGAAACCTGCTCATTGGCACACTGGCATTCCTATCTGTTTTAAGCCCATATTTTAATAAAAGTTACCTTTCTTCTTTTTATAGAAACAGAAAAATAAGGATGACCATTTTTTAATGTCTGTTCAGAACAGGAGAACATATTTGTATTAAATTATTTTGGAAGAAATTTGAAATTTTTATGAATTCAATCCATTGAAGTTTTCGTCCTGGAGAAATGGAAGCCCGTGCTGGAGTCTGCTCTGTCAGGCACCCGCTGGAACTCTGCCAACATTGCAATCTGTGTTGTATCATTCACAGTGTGAATTCCCTGTTTTAAAAATAAATTATAGCTTTTAAAAAGAATGTAAAACAATAAATGAAGGCTTAAATCTAACCACACAATGATTTTTTTTACAAGAAATACGAATTTAGTACTTAAACAATACAGAAAGAAATTTCTTCTTTACTTCACCTGCTATTCAGGGTCTCTGAGTGCCCAAAGCTTAAATACTTCATTAATTGAATTAGTATCATAGTGGAAAAGGTAAAGGTAATAATGAATTATAGTTTATATTCCAATGAGGAAGCATGTGTCATTAGTTGTTGAATTTTATTTTATTTTGGGGGTGGGTTTTTTTTTTTTTTTTTTTTTGGATTTGGTTTTTCCTGAGACAGGGTTTCTCTTTATAGCCCTGGATGTCCTGGAACTCACTCTGTACACCAGGCTGGCCTCAAACTCAGAAATCTGCCTGCCTCTGCCTCCCAGAGTTCTGGGATTACAGGCGTGTACCACCACCGCCCAGTTGTTGAATTTTAAACATTAGATTCATAGCAAAGTGAGCTACAGCCAAACCATTTATTTGTGACTAAGTGTGACCAAATGGCAGATAGTTTTCTTAGGGACTGTTTCACACTGGAGTTCTGCAAGATTGTTTAGTACCCCCTTCAGCACTTCTTCATTCATTAACTAAGAAAAAGTGAAATCTTATCATTCACTTCACAGATGTGAAGTTGTCTATATGTGTAGGCACATAGCTGTTACTTCTCTGTAGTATGTGTGTCAGCTGTGGTATGCATGCTAGGATTCCTCTTGTAATTCTCTGTCCTCTGTTTTCTTCCCTTCAAGGTCTTCAGGCACTGCTACCCATCAGGCAGTAAGGATGGAGCAGGATCCCAGTCTCCCTGGAAGTGAGGGGGTTGCTTCTCATGGTCTTGTATGCATATACTTTATTCTGGGTGGACTACATATGAACCTTCAAGAGTGGTAAGATGTTTTTAGGATGAAGTTTCATTGTTTTAAGTGCCGGAGCTTGAAGTACTAGAAATGGCCTCTTTGCATGAAAAGGCATTTCATTAATCCCAGATACATGCTGGGCTGGTTCTTATCCAGAAAGAGGATATTGAACTCGGAGGTTTGCTAAGAATTACACTACCTTCCTGATGTAGATTGGGAGGCGCGGGGAAGGGGGGTGTCAGGTTCCCCAGACAAGGTCAAAGAAGGGAAGACTGCTGGTAAAGATTCCTCAATTTTCCCCTGTTCTCAGATATGGCACACTGTGATCTTAATTAGCAGGGTTTCCCAACATCTCTCTGTCTCTGAAACTCTGAATCTCTCTGTCTCTGTCTCTCTTTTTCTCTTTCGCTCATACACATACACACAAATACACACACCATACACATACTCACTCACTCACTTATTTTATGGTTGAGCTTTGAAATGTATACTCACAAACACTTTTCTGATTGTGATTATCTTTTCTCAACTATGCAGCCACTTTTTTCACACCCAGCTTTGCATCCTACATATATGTATGTGCATGCATGTATGCGTATGTATTCATGTGTGTCTGTGTGTGCTATCATCACTGTATTCTCCCCTAACACAATGAGTGGCTGTGTGTACTCTCAAACTTTTCTTGCACTATTCATTTGATTTCTTCCTTACGTTCTTAGTGATAAACATGTATGTCTTTTCTCCTTTTATTTTTTATAATTCCATGCATGAATATCATATGAAATCACTTCTACCCTTCCTTCTCCCTGCTTCAACTCTTCCTTAGTCTCATCTACTCCATCTTAAACTACTGTTATTTTCTCTACTATTATAGTTGAATACATATTTATATGTGTGTATGCACATATGATTAACCCTATTAAGTGCTTCATCTTACTTATATGTACATGTTTACAGTAATGAACACCTAGAAGTGGATAAACTGAGTTTACATCCCCGGGAAAACTCATTCTCCTTCTCCCAACACTGGATTGTCTACAATTCTTTACCTAGAAGTAAAGTCTTGTGAAAGTTTTTCTCATCCATGTTGGTAAGTCATCTTGTGTTGTCATATTAGGGCTAATTTAGGTGACCATATTATTCTATTGTTATTTTCTTCTACAAATTGCCACTAGAGACTTCTTGCCTTGTACAATTCTTATTGAGAATTTCATATATGTATATAAACTGTTTTAGTGTAATCGACCACCTCCGCTCCAATCCCTCTGTAATCTCCCCCTGACTTTCCCTCCAAACTTCATGGTATCTTTTCAAAAAATCCCCGCTGAGTTCATTTATTACTGCCTGCATGTGCATGGTGATAGGACAACTTACTTGACCATGAGTAGTTTCTTGAGACCAACATCCCTGAACAAAACTGAATTTCCCTACCACCAGCAGCCATAAATTTTAAGCAAGACCTTAGCTAATGAATGGCTCTTGTGAGATCCTTGTTTATCCAGGATAGTATTTGGGCATGTTCCATCCTGCATATGTCTTGCTCATTTAATACTACATGCTGTGAGAATCCAAGTGTGTGACAGCTCTGTCATGTCTTAGAAATGCTGTCTATATTAGAATTCAGATGTTAGAGAAAGCAGTTAAATTCCTGAGGTAGAGACAGAAAACAGAATAAACATTCAGTTCTAATAGGTAATAAACCTGTGTTAGTGACATCAAATATGACTTAGAACAGAGAAATAGTAAGATCTTGTGCAATTGTTCCTATCTGTATACGTCACTGTGTGTGCATAGGCTTTCACATTCTAAGAAAGAAATTAACTTCTGTTGGCTATGATTCAATCAACCAGAAAAGGCTAAATCTATGAAAAAATGAGTTTCCACTTCTTCTTCAGATAGAGGAAAGGGTTTGCTCCCATCCTGACTAAGGAAAAAAATCAGACAAACTAAAGAATCACACTTTTATAGTCTGAGTTAATGAGGCCATCTTAACAGCTTGAAATCAAAGCAGTAACAGCAATGACTTTCTCCACCAAAACAAAGAAAGAAAGAAAGAAAGAAAGAAAGAAAGAAAGAAAGAAAGAGAAAGAAAAAAAGGAAAAAGAAAGAGGAAAGAACGAAAGAAGAAGAAAGAAAGAAGAAAGAAAGAAAGAAAGAAAGGAAGGAAGGAAGGAAGGAAGGAAGAAAGAAAGAAAGAAAGAAAGAAAGAAAGAAAGAAAGAAAGAAAGAAAGAAGGAGAAAGAAAATGGAAAATGCATGGGCAAAGAGGTCACAGGTAGCAACTGTGTAAAGACAGTGGAAACATGAGAACTAATGAAGAAAGTATCAGTGGAGTATAAGTTAGCATGAGAGAGAAAGAACTCACAGGAAAGCCATCCCTAAGAGAAATATACACTGTAAGGTTTATTGCACTAACCCCTTCTGGATGCTGCTGAAAATGATTCAAAGAAGCAAGCCTAGAATAAAACATTCTATCCCAGGTGAAAGTATTAGAAAGTCATAGAAATTTCCATGCACAGTAAGATCATTCTCTCAAAAGATTTGTTCCTTTAAGAGATGAAACATAAATGTTAGCTTTGAGGTCATATGAATATTATTTCCATGCATCCAGAGATTGGAGGGAATAACAAAATCCCCTGACATTGAGAAAGGTGCACAGCAATGGCCCAGTCCATTGTGCCCAGGTCATTTTGTGGGTATCTATGCAGACAGCCTTCTATTCAGTAAGGGTCAGGAAACAAGTTGCCTCAAGGAGAAGATGCAGATGTACATGACCAGGTAGGAGGAGCTTCACCGCAGGGTTTGGATAGAGTAAGCCAACAAAAGATGAAGAATCTCCTCCATGCCATTCACTGCCAAAAACCTAAACAATATACAGCAATACTCTGTGGGTAGAAGGAGGCACAGAACTGAAGGGGGTCTTCCTGTAGAACACACATCAGAGGGTGACAGAAACCTTAAATGAAGAAAATAAATACTGCAAAAGACCTCAGACCTCACCCTCTACACACCCCAAGTCCTTGCTACAGTAATTTGAAACCAGTTAAAATCTAGATAAGGTTTATTTTAAATTCTCCCTAAACTTCTTCTAAGAGCTATGTAAGAGTATGTAAGTGTTATGTAATCAACAATTAACTAAGCATTCATGTGCTTGATTTCTCATTTGGCTGAGTGTTTCTGATTTCACATTATTGCCTCAGACAGCAGCTGAATTCATGACATTCATTATCTCTCATATTACTGGTGTTTGTTACTTTCCTCATAGCCATGATAAAATACTCAACCAAAGGTAGGAAATAATTGTTAGGCACAGTATTTGAGGATATAATTCTGAAATTCTGGAAGCGTTACAGCAGGAACATGAGGCAGCCGGTTTCACTGGCTCTGCTATCAAAAAGCAAAATGATGGACACTGGTATTTCATTAGATTTCTCTTTTTATTTAATCTAGGACTGCAGATAATACAAAAGTAAATCAGTAGTATTTTCCCACCCTTATTCAGGTTGGCTTCCCCACCTCAGTTATAACACACACACACACACACACACACACACACACACACACACACACACTCTTAGGGGTATATTTCCTAGGTGATTCCAGATCCCAGGAACCCGACAACAGGATTAAATTATAAGTTACCTTAATGACTTCTTCAGTTAGTAGCCCAACAGTCATATGTCTTTTTCCGAGTCTTCTTAATTCCCAAATTTTATAAAAATAGAAATCCTAAGCATAATAAGAACTTATGAAAATAATAGCTCCAACAGCACAGGGGGTTATCTGAGATGTCACTATTTCACTTCTCTTAATTTCTGATTAATATTCTTTTAAAACTACTACTATCATCCGAAAACACTTGGTAACCCAGGTCATCACATTGACTAAAAGCTCTTCTCAGATGACTTTCAGGAGCTAAGCAATACATGTGTGTGTGTGTGTGTGTGTGTGTGTGTGTGTGTGTGTATGTGTGTGTGTGTGTGTATGTTCTGTTTTCCTGGTTAACCTTGATTACTACAAAAGTTATCATACTGCAATGTAGAACGAGCTTCTCTCATGACTCCCATTCTCTATTGCACTTTGAAAGGTAACACTGGCCATATGAAAATTATCATAATACATAACTTTGTGAGTAAGAGCACCTGAATATCCTAATGGTCTATCCCAGGTATGAAAGTTCATCATGGGAGACAGGAGGTGTATGTTACACCTCCATGTTCGGCTTAAAACAGCATGGAGAAACTTAATGGATAATCCCCTAAGTTGCCTTGCCTCCTGAGTCTTGAAGTAATTTTTCAGACTAGTCAACTTGTGATTTCTCAAAAGCTTTAAGGATTGGAGATGTGATGAGGAATCTCTCCCAACAATATATTTTTTTATATGTGCCATTATGAAAAGAAATTATATTTACTTTACTTTCAATTATAATCTAATCCCAGATTTTAAGTGTTTCTGAAATGTGTACCTTAGAGGTATTTTAAACACATTATATGCATAATATATATTTGGCAAATATATAACATAAAATGTTATGTGAGTTAATACACATCATATAATATAGCATATCATTGAGTTAACATACATCATATAATATAGTATATCATTTTATATATTTATAATATATACATGTAAAAATGTTTTGACAAACTATATTGTCTTAGGGTTTTACTGCTGTGAACAGACACTATGACCAATGCAAGTTTTATAAATGACAACATTTAATTGGGGCTGGCTTACAGACTCAGAGGTTCAGTCCATTGTCATCAAGGCAGAAACATGGCAGCATCCAGGCAGATATGGTGCAGGAGGAGCTGAGAGTTCTATCTCTTCATCTGAAGGCAGATAGTGGAAGACTGACTTTCAGGCAGCCAGGGGGAGGGTCTTAAGCCCACACCCACAGTGAGACACTTACTCCAACAAGGCCACACCTCCTAATAGGTTCACTTCCTGGGCCAATCATATACAAACCATTACATTCCACTCCCTGGCCCCCATAGGCTTGTTCAAACATGAGTCTATGGGGCCATACTTAAACATAGCATAATGCAAAATACATTTAGTCCAACTTCAAAAGTCCCTGTAGACTATAGTAGTCTCAACAGTATTAAAAGTCCAAAGTTCAAGGTATCTTTTGAGATTCATCCAATCCCTTAATGGTAATCACTCAAACAAGACAGGAAACCAGCTGGGCAAAGTCCAAACTCTGCATCTCCATATCTGATTGCAAAGCAATCTTCAGATATCCAACTCCTTTTTCATCTTTGTTGACTTCAACAAGGTTCTTTCTCCTGGGTTTGTTCCACTCCCTGTTAGCAGCTTTCCTTGGCAGGCATCCTGTAGCTCTGTCATCTTTAACATCTTGGGTACCCCAAGTCGATTTCAGCTTCACAGCTTCTTTTCCAGTGTCTGAGATCCACACACGATCTTTTGTACATCTCCAAAGAGCTGGTGTCACTTCTTCAGCTCTGCCCTCTGTAGCACTATAAGTTCAGATTGATCCACGTTCAGATTGATCCACTCCACTGCATTGCTGTTCTTGGTGGTCATCCCATGGTACTGGCATCTCCAATATGCTAGGGTCTTCCACTGCAACTATGCTTCACCAAAACCTCTCATAGGCTCTTTTCATGGTACCAAGCCTCAACTCCTTTGGATGACCCCTTCAGTCCTGAGCTGTCAATTACAACTGAGGGTACACTTTCACCAATGGCCTGCTATGGCCTCTCACAGTACCAAGCCTCAGCTGTTCTTCATGATGCCTTCATGCCTTCCAAACCAGTACCACCTGGATGATTCTTACACGTTACCAAATACAGCTGTAGCATGAGGTACAACCTTGGCCATCTCTGGAATACAGCTTCTTTGTGTTCTCAGAAAACACTTCCCAGATTTCACCTCAGTGATGCTGGTCTTTTCTTAATCACCACTAATTTCTTAGCTCCAGCTAACCAGCATCAATTGTCCCACTAGTCTCCTTATCCTCTTGAATATAAAGCCAGAGATACATGGCCAAAGCCACTGAGTTCTGCTGCTTGCAGGAGCCGGAACATTGACCCCCTTGTTTTATTATGTTAACACTAGCTTCCTTTTTCCCATTTCCTTCACTGCCTAAGTTGGCTGTCCTGAATCTTGCTCCATAGACTGACTTTGAATTCAGAGATCTGCATTAGGATCTCCTAATCCTTTGAATTAGGAGATCTGTCTCCTAAGCACTGGGATTAAAGAGGTGGTCCACCAAGCCTGGATTTAAGTTTTTCTTCGCCTAAAATTTGCTCTGTTCTAGACTGGCCTTGAACTCGAGATCTGCTTATCTTTGCCTCCTGGGATTAAAGGCTTGTACAACCATGCCTGGACCTAAAGTTAACTGGGTGAATCTTGCCCCCAAAGTCACCACTCCTTTAATTCAATTTAATATCCTTGAATTCAGCTCCATTTCACTTCCTGGAGTCCCTTTAATACTCAAACTATATATTTTGTACTTTTCCTTTCTCAGCTTGCTATGTTTGTTCAAAATTCTCTTCATCAGAATTAACCAGAGAACAAAGTCTTTGTTGGGCTTTTTTGAGACTTCCTTTGCAGATGCAATTAATGTAAATCTCTTTACCTTAGCCTTGGTCAGTCTCTTCAGACAATGGCAAAAAGCAGCCATGTTCTTCACAAAAACAGTTTCTCAGCCACATATTAAAGTTCTTCTCCATTGAAACCTCTAGAGCCATCAGGCCTACACAGTTCAAATGACCCTCAGCACCACTGTCTTCCATATTCCTACTAGTCTGGCCCATTAAGCCCCACTTAAAGGATTCCGTGGCTTTCTAAATCCAGAGTCCCAAAATCCACATTCTTCCAAACAAAAGCATGGTTAGGCCTATCACAGCAATACCCCAGTCCCTGGTACCAACTTCTGTCTTAGTTAGGGTTTTACTGCTGTGAACAGACAGTATGACCAATACAAGTTTTCTAAATGACAACATTTAATTGGGGCTGGCTTACAGGCTCAGAGGTTCAGTCCATTGTCATCAAGGCAGAAACATGGCAGCATCCAGGCAGATATGGTACAGGAGGAGCTGAGAGTTCTATCTCTTCATCTGAAGGCGGCTAGTGGAAGACTGACTTCCAGGCAGCCAGGGGGAGGGTCTTAAGCCCATACCCACAGTGACACACTTACTCCAACAAGGCCACACCCCCTAATAGGTTCACTTCCTGGGCCAATCATATACAAACTATTACATATGTATTATACTTTTCTTATTTTCTATGCATATTTTCTAGGTCTATTTCAGAAATATAATCATAGTGTCTAACATAGTCTATAAGTAGTGTATATGTGAGCATATAACTATAAAAATGAAATTTATAAAAAAATATAATATTTTTTATGCTTTTCATCATTTTAGATCACCAAAGACATTCATTTTTCTGGTTTGTTTTTAAAGCAATATGCTAATCTATGTAGAAAACTAGGTGATGCATATGAATTCACATATATACAAACATATTTTTAATTCAAATTTTAGGAATGAAATTACTGGGTCAAAAGATGTATGAATGTGCTTTCTTTAAATAGTTTCAGAGTTGTATCCCTTTGAGATTACACCTTTTTCAACTCTATCCATGTATACAGGGCGACTATACCTACAAGTCTCCTCAAGAAAAGACTGACTAAAGGTTTTGAGTACATTTTCCTGATCTGACCTAAATTACAAACTTCATTTTCATTTTATCTTTTATATGAAATGAAGCACGTTGTCATACACTTGTGTTATCATTCAACATTTCAGACACATTACAGAATGAATGTGACCATGGCTATGTAGACACAAATCTAAATCCATACACTAAGACAAGATGCATTTAGCAGTCCACTTCACTGATAGTTTTAAAATAAATAGTATTGTAATATTGACAAGTCCAAATATAGTTGAAGCAAATCTAAATTCACTTCTAATATAATTCCTCAGCCTTGGGGTACATGCTGGTAAATAGTTCTGGTTTTGTAAGACCCAAAAGAAAAATGCGGATGCCCCCAGCACCCCACACCTTGGAAGGCGACACCCCAGATCAGTTGCGAGAATCATTCTTGATGCAACAGCAAGAGGATTTTTATTCCAGAGCTTCTGGGGATCACAGCCTTACACCATGTAGGGTAAAAGACCTTGAACCACGAGTGCAGAATCAGGACAGCTTTTATAGGCTTATAACAGAACCCACCTAACACAAACCACTCCTAAGCCAATCAGTTTAAATTATCCAAGCCCACGCTCTCTGAGAACCAATCAGTTTCCTATAGAAGCAGGGTAGAAACTAGTTAGGTCATTTCCATTTACGTGGCCACCGTGTACACATTTCCTGTTATGCATTTCCTGTTACACATTTTCTGTTATGGGGCCAGGATTGCATAGTAGGTGCTTGGAGACCTGAGCACCTGCCAGGTGCGAGCCCTGCAGCCTGTGCTGCGCCCCAAAGCCCACACAGGGGCTGGGGGGATGGGCGCCAGCCCAGTTGCACTCACCCTTGCCCCAGCTGCTCCGCAGAGGCGAGACAGGAAAGGGTGCTGGGGACCTTCCCAGGCCTAAGGCTCACAGTTGGACACTGCCGGTGGGTGTGATGTGTGTGCACTCCTGGGCTAACAAAGAGCGGGCTAAACTTCTGCTTTTTGGAGGAAAAAAAAGTTAGGCACAGGGGTTCTTAGCCTGTAATTCTCATCCTTTCAGTTTGTTTGTTAGATACTTTTTTTTAGTGAAGCTATAAAAGCCAGAGTAGAGAAGTTGTCTGATTTCCCACGGCTGACTGTTGCTTCAGTCCAGAGGACCATTAAGAAGCCAGAGGTGTCTGTGTATTGTCTGCATTTCTTGAACTCTTCCTTTGTTCTTGTTTGCTTGTTTCATTCTTGTTTGCCTTTATTTGCCTGTTTTTTTTTTTTCAGAAAGAGAGAGTGGAGAGAAAGAGATAGAGACAGAGACAGAGACCAGAGACAGAGACAGAGAGACAAAGACAGAGAGACAGAGACACAGAGAATGGAGATATGGGATTGGAAAGATAGGAAGGCAGAGAGCACCAGGGAGAATCTAAGCAAAACCCAGAGAGAAGTGAACTTGGGCTTAATGCACTAACTCCAGAAGGCTTGATTAGCTTAAGAAGTAAATTCACCTGTTTCTTCTGTGAACAGAAGGAAATGGGGAAACCCACACTTGTCTTCAGTTTAGCTAGGACTCCAATGTTAGAAAGTGTATGGTTTCATACTTACCCAGGGGGACTGAGTATGATTAAGGGTCACACCATGTCAGGTAAGAGTTTGGAGGTGCAGGGAGAATAGGGAGAGGCTGAAGTAATGACCTCTGGTAAAGCAGCAACTTAAGTCCTCGGCAGATATGTGGGGTTATTTTTCTCCTCAGGTTTAAGAGCCAGTTCAAATTATTATGGGAAATAAACACACCAAAGTAAGGTTACCATGGCAACTAACATACTACCTGACATTAATATTTTTCTCTTGAGAAAAAAAAAGAATTCTCATTTTTAAAAACAACTGTCACAAGCCAAAATGCATCTTATTATGAACCTAGTCAAGTTTTAAACTATGAAGAAAATGGGAGATTTTAAACACATATACACACATATTTTTAAGTGATGAGCCACCAAGCACAAATTGCAGACATTTTGTATTACAGAGTCTAAAATCATTTTAGATCTTCTAAGTGTCACAGCCTGCATTATATGCCCACTCATAACATGCAATGATTTCCTGTATGCTATTTATGTTTGTGTCAGGAAGAGTAAGCAGATGACACTCTCCTATTAAAGCAGTAAGACTCTGGTCCACATCATTTGGCATATAACTGACATGATTTACTTGAAGTTCTTTAAATTCCAAGGCAATTAATTATTACTTGAATTCCTATTTACTTTCTAGATGTCTTCATCCTGCCAAATATGGGCATTTCTTTATTCTTAGACATATTTCTCATTTATCAAAACTTGGATCAAGAAAACAGTCACTTTTTATTCATTTAAATGCTTGAAAAGATAATAGTCATCTAAATGCTGGACATCCCATCTCACCCTAGCAATGCTCTGTATGTAACATTCATTGACTTCCAGTGCTCTGAGAATATTTTTCAAGACACCATAGGATCTTGGCAAATACCAGGAGATATGGTTAATGAGAAGATTATATAAGAACTGGAGTCTTTCAGTGTGGAAAATGCCAAAGAAAACAGTCATGAGCAAAGGAAAAAGAGAAAGGGCAACCAGTGATAATATAGAGAAACAAAGGCAAAATCGGTGTTCAGGAATACAAGTGTAGTTTATCAGAAAAGAATTAATCAAGAGTGACCAATGCTAATGACCATCACCCATGACCTTGGCACAAAGATATCATAACTCCAGGACAGTAATAATGGAAAATGTCCCACCATAGTAGTTTGAGAGAAGGAAAAGAGAAAATTAGTTGTGCAGAGTTTATATAGATATTTTCAAGCTTTTCAGAAAATGGGATAAAAATGATGTGTCAAAGCTGATGGATTCAAGAGAGGCCCTTTTCTTTTTTCAGATGGGACACATAAAAGAATGTCTTTATGTTATAGGGAATATTGAAGGGCTAGATTCTAGCTATGGTGAGACTGATTGGCTTCAGAGATATGATGGAAAATCCATTTGCAATAAAATGCTAAAAGGCCGAGAAAATGAATGCCAGGAGTGGGTATATACAGTGATGGAAGTCTGTGGTGATTTTTCTCCATTTGTTGTGATTTCTTTCTCCTTGAAATGGGAAATTTTATTATCATCTAATGAGACCATTGAAAGAAAGGATTTGAGATGTTTGAATAGAAGAGGAGGGTAATGGGTTAGGGAAATGTAACTCGATTTCTAGGGAGCCTTCAAGAAATGCGGCTGAGGTACTTGTCAGTAATTTAAACATGTGTGGCTCTGTGTGTTTAGCTTACTGATGGCAGATGAAGGCCTGACAAAGTTGTGTATAACAAAGGCCTTGAATGTTGTACGTTAGTACAATGAAGCCAGGGACAGAAAGGGGATGGGAATGAGAGTGGGGCAATGCCCACAGAGATGAAGCCATGATGATTAAAATGAGCTGTAGAGGCACTAAGAGAACAAAGGGCACTGGAAAGTCTGTGTCCCAAGTAGGATGAAGTCCCTGGTGGAGAAAACATTAGTGTCTGGGAGTTAGAGAGAATCCACAGAAAAGGGAAGAAGGAAAAATCCATAGAAGAGTAGATCCTGTTGGCAAAGGGAAGTCACAAGACAGTTCCAGTTCATGCTACAGTGGCAAGAAGGAGGGGTAAAGAAACACGAACAGGAGGAAGCACAGAAATCCCACGAACTGAGGACAACCTGCCTCACCTGGACAATTCTATCCCAAAAGCTATGGAGGCAGAGCAGGACAGGACAGAGCTGTCCCACTTCATTGAGATTAGAGAATGAATAAAGGAATAAAAGTATAGAATAGAGAACTGTGGCAGGCATGGAACCTATATGCTTTCCCTGACATGGGGACAGGTGCAGGGCCTGTGTCTAGGTTGTCCCTCTAGTGAACAAGGTTCCCAGACCTGCCACCCTCATCTATATATCACACAAATTCCTACCTGGAACATTCTAACTTACTTTTCCTCTCCATAATGGGTAGTCTGGAAGCTATATCTCAGAAAGTACTTAATCCTGAGATATGATACTCACTTTTTGTTTCCACAGTGAACAGCACTTGGAGAGATTATTGCCAATTTGTTGCTATCTCAACAAAGGCCTTCCTTCCTTCCTTCCTTCCTTCCTTCCTTCCTTCCTTCCTTCCTTCTGTACTTCTTTTCTTCCTTCCTTCTTTCCTTCTTTCCTTCCTTCTTTCTTTCATTCTTTCCCTTCTTCCTCCCTCCCTTCCTTTTCTTCCTGCTCTTTTGATTTAGTTATTTAAATAATGTTTTTTCCTTCCCAAACGTCTACCCGATCTTCCACATTTCCCCACCAACCCAAATCCACACACATTCTTTCTCTCTTCCATTAGAATACAGGTATACAGGTGGGCAATACATACATACATACATACACATATACACATACACATACACATGCACATACACATACATATACACATACATATGTAAAAATAACAACAACAACAACAACAACAATAATAATAGATAAAAAAACAACCAATCAAACTAAGTAGGACAAATAAATCAAACACAGAATCAAAGAAAAAGCACCATAAAAATCATATAGATAGATACATACATTTTACACACAAAGCCAGAAACCATAATATATATGCAAAGGACCTGTAACATTTTAAAAAACAGTCTTGACAAGACATTATTAGACAAAAAACATTCATCTACTGCTGGACATGGGGCATCGCCTTAAGAGTTGTTTGTATCCCCCGTGAGAATCTTCTGGAAAAAACTAACTTTTCATTTGCAAGGTGTTATCAATTAAGTATAGCTTCTGGGTTAGGGATGGGGGCTTGTGTCCAAATTCAGAAAGCTTATTTAATAGAATATAAATTAGAATGTTGCTAAGATAAGTAATTGTAGAGAGCCTTATTGGGGTACCATGCCACGTGGCAGGAACTTGACATTGACCAAGGTGAAGTTCCTCTCCCAGACTTTATGTTAGCCATAATCCCCTCCACCTAGGGTGGAGTACTCAGACCAAGGTGAAGTTCATTGTTCCTCCAGATCTACAAATTCCTGAATTCAGCAGGTGACCTGCTTAACCACCTGAGCAGTGGAGCCAACACCCATTGAACAGCCAGACCAGCTCCCCAGAACACACTCTGGAATTTGGTGGAAGGGTCTTGCCGGAAACCTTAAAATTCTGAGTTCTCCATTAAACCTTGAGACTTTGAGCTGCTGGTGTTCTCTTAGTCTCCATCTCTTTTACACGGCTATCCCATCCATCCCCCACTTCCCTTCCTGGTAACCCATTCGATGTAACTGCCCTCAGTTACAAGTAATTAGAACAAGCACCAAAAAATCTATTTGGGTCATTGTATATGCCTTCTTTGATGTAAAATTATCTGTCCATTATTCAATTTCTTCTTAACATCTTCCTCACCACCCAGTCTTCCCCTCTCCCCGCCCCTCCCTTTCCTTTTCTCTCCTCACTCTTCTCCTCTGCTTTTTCATCTCTTCTGCCTTCTCCATTCTCTGTCCTTCCCCTTTCCTCTCCTCTTCCCTTTAATTTAGTTTCTTGACCATCTAACATTTGATACTCTTAAATGTGTTACTTGCTACATCATCTGAAATCATCAGAAACAAAAGCCTGCACTTTTCTTTGTTGTTCTGTCTGGTGTATTGACAGAGGGGCAAATGCAAGCAGGAAATACTAAGACAATTTCCTTGCTTTCTTTGTTTCTTGATTGGGTTTGTTGAATCAGTCTGGTTTGGTTTCCAGTGTTTTTAGCTAAAGTTATTGGGGTTCACTGGCTACAGTGGAAGTGGGATTCTATCATATCACTTGCTCCTTCTGTCTTTACCTACTTGTCTCCATTTTTCCATTTTGAAAACATTTTTAAAAATTAAAACTTTTATTAAATAAACACAGTGACGATCTCCCTTACTCTTCAAGGCAGACACACCATGGCTGTTAAATGAAACAACATGAATTATTACCAACATTGTTAATGCCTATAATCATTCGCAATATAACACACTGTTTCCAATATGTTCATCTTTAATTTCAATGTCTCACTTCACGGCATTATAGTTTTATTATCACTGGAGTTTTTATTTGTGTTTTGTTTAAAGGAAATTTATGTAATTCAATTATTTCTTCAAGAGAACATTCTTCAGGCAATTATTTCCAGCCAAATCTTTGGTATTATTTTAATACAAATATAAGAAATGGGAATTAAAACTCATGCATAAATATGAGAATGTCTAGATTTCTCTTGTATAAGCCAATCAGAGAAAATAAAACACCACTTCTTTTACTTTCAGGAGGATTTTAGAAGATTGAGCCAGTATGAGTTATTATCCCTTTGTTTTGTGGTTGAATTCATTAAAACTGTTTTGAGCAGGCTTCCTGAAATTGTACTGTATATTGAGTCTAATATTAATATTTATTAACTAATAATTTAGCATTAATAATCATTTCTGCACTAATTCTAGGAAGAGTGCCTGAGGGTCCCCTGACTGCTGCTCCTCTCTACTCCCAATGCTTAAAAGGCTTTGCTGCTTTCTTCCACAACACTGATGCTGAACACATTATGGAGTCTCAGAAAGTAGCCTGCGTCTGGAGGTGTCTGTCTTTTTAGCAGTGATTTGGAAGGGAGGAATATTATATGCAGTTTTGAAATGATTCAAAATTCAGGGGACTTGATTTCAGGATTGAATTGAGCACAGCTGTTCTGTGGGTTAGTTTGTTGGTTGAGTTAATGGTGATATAATTTTTCCTTTCAGTAGGCCATGTCTTCAAAAATACCTTATACACCATGTCAAATGATGCTCAAAGAGTTCAGTTCAGAAGTCAATCAGAAGTAACTTTTCAACACTTAAGTTTATCAGGCTGTAGACACTGGGATACTATTAAACACAAAAGGTGGAAAATGAGGTTCGCTTTTATATCTTTGATTAAAAATGTTACAATCTATATAACCGCATAGGTTAGGCATAGAATAATGGGCTAGGGATGGAGGGGGGGACCTCTCAAGGAAGGGACAGCAGTGGTAAGACTGGAAGAAGAGGGTGAAATAGGGAGGGGTAGAAGAGAGTGTTGAGGGGAATAATATGGAGAAAGAGAACTAACATGAAGGTTCATTTGAAGTATATAAGCTTCTTGAAATATTTACACATATGAAGGAAATCTAAATAAAGTCACCAAATAATGTAAGAGAAAAAGCCCTAACTAGACATCTTTTGCCACCAAGTGAAACCTCCAGTACCAGTAAGGACTTACATATAGTTGAGTCACTGGATAAAGGGGTTGTATGGAAACTCCAAAACATCTCAGGGTATTTCCAATGATATTGATTGCTATTTCAAACTGATCCTAACATACTAATGCTGACTACAACACTAGTATATCTCATTGAACCTGAAAACGTCAAGCTGGTATATGATTAGAGTTGTTAACCTTACTGATTAGTATTCACAACATGGGAAGGTATTCTGCAAACAATCAGAGGAGAATGGTAAACACCAACATACATACAAACCCTATAGTCTACAAAGGTTCCCAGACTACAAGGTACACATGTGCAATTGCTACGGCAGCTTCAGTAGATTCTGTGTGATAAAATTCAACAGATTGAGGTGGGAAAAAAATCACTTCCTGGGGACCATAGAACACCCCAATTTAGAAGTTGTAGTCTCACTTGGCAATTTACTTTCCTTCTAAACTTCCCTTCTTCCTAGTAGCCCGGATTGAGTAAATTCGAGAAAGTAAATTATAATCCATTCTTTGAAGTAATATCACTGGCCAAAAACCTCTTTTCTTAGAACTGTGATGCTTTGCCTTAGTCACATTTACCCCTCATGATTAAAAAGATCTCATTGAAAATATGAAACAATGAGTAGAATTTTTCCAGGATTCCTAAAAGTACAAGTACCTTTTGTTATTTGACCCTTGTACAAAGTCCTTGCTGGACACATGAGTGTTAGGCCTAGTCTTAGACAAAAGACTCAGATTAGAAGATATTTACATTTGAGGAACCTCATACTATGCCCTTGCCAAACAGGTGGGTGTTGGGCAGGTTAAAATTTACATTTGAGTTAGTGCAAAACTCAGAGCTTCCTCAATGGAAGGTTGAAAGGAACTGCTGTTGTCTTACAGACCACACCTAGGGAGCGTTTGGCCAAAACAACATTCTTAACAGACTTAGCCAGGTGTGGTTCAAAATGCAGTCCAAGTAAGGCTATGTAGAACTTACAAAGGCATTAACATTTGTCCTGCCTACTTGTGATGGTTTGTATATGATTGGCCCAGGAAGTGACCTCATTAGGAGGTGTGGCCTTGTTGGAGTAGGTGTATCACTGGGGGTGTGGACTTAAAACCCTCACCCTGGCTGCCTGGAAGTCAGTCTTCCACTAGCAGCCTTCAGATAAAGATGTAGAACTCTCAGCTCCTCCTTCACCATATCTGCCTGGATGCCACCATGTTTCTGCCTTGATGACAATGGACTGAACCTCTGAGCCTGTAAGCCAGCCCCAATTAAATGTTGTCTTTTATAAAACTTGCATTGGTCATGGTGTCTGTTCACAGCAGTGAAACCTTAACTAAAACACTACTCTATACAAAATTATTATAGATTTAATGGGAAGCTCGGGTTTTTACAGATGAAAGCTAGGTGTCAGATAAAGTTTATATCAGGAAGACTAATTTATCTGTGTTTGAGCTTCTAAATTTGTTATATGGGAAGCATTTTTACCTGGTTGATTTTACATTTCCTTGTGCCAAATGGTAATGCTAATTGTTCCTTGTGCCTGCTTTGCTGGATACATCTTTTGTTATGTAAATGTCGATCCCTCATGCTCAAAAAGTTCCTGTTTGAGAGGTAAAATACACACTCAGATCCTAAACCACCCCTGCATCTGGTGTCTGTGTGTCATTTGCTAAATCCGTATCTTCCTGGGCCAATAGAACCCTTGTTTTTCCATGACTACAATTCCTGGTTGAGTTTGGTCTGTGGCATTCAATAATGGCCTAACTCTCTGATTTGATTTACAGCCCACACTATGACATGTAAGCCATGTTGACACTGCTCGAGTTGCTAAGAACTTGAGACTAGATAGATCATTCACCTAGGGAAACATAAAAATGCTTCTGAAGAAAACAACAAGAAAATGATTCCTAATAACATTCTACTCTACCTAAATTTGAGTGACACACTCAGTCATTATGAGAGAAGATACTAACATACAGGCCCACAACTAAAAAATGTGGAAAGAGAGAGAGAGGGAGGGAGAGGGAGGGAGGGAGAGAGGGAGGGAGAGAGGGAGGGAGGGAGAGAGAGAGAGAGAGAGAGAGAGAGAGAGAGAGAGAGAGAAGAGAGACTTTGGGATACTGCACAGAACCAAGGACCACACTGATGCCCAACAAGGCATTCCTCTGCCACTCTTTTGGCTGGAAGCATGTGTACCCCTTGGTTGATGGTTTAGTCCCTGGGACACCTGGAATGTCTGGTAAACCAACATCATCGTTCTTCCCATGGAGCTGCAAACCCCTTCAGCTCCTCCAGTCTGCCCTCCAACTCCTCTATTGGGAATCCCATGCTCAGTCCAAGGGTTGGCTTCTAGCATCTGACTCTGTATCTGTAAGGCTCTGGCAGGCCCCCTCCAGAGACAAACATAACAGGCTCATTTCAGTATGTATTTCCTTTCCATATTATTGTGGGGTTTGCTGACTGTTTATAGGATGAATGCCCAGGTAGGGCAGTCTCTGGGTAGCCTTTACTTCAGTCTCTGTACCACACTTTGTCTCCATAATTTCTCCTGTGAGAATTTTGTTCCCTTTCTCAGAAAAACCAAAGGCCCTCTCCCCACTTCAATCTTCCTTCTTCTTGAGCTTCCTGTGTTCTATTAATTGCAACTTGTTTATGTTGAGCTTTTTGGCAAATATCCACTTATCAGTGAGGGTATACCTTGTGTGTTCTTTTGTGATTGGGTTACCTAACTCAGAATGACACTTTCTAGTTCTATCCATTTGCCGAAGAATTTCATGAATTATTTTCATGAATTGTTTTTAAAAGCTGAATAGTACTCCATTGTGTATATATAAAACAATTTCTATATCTATTTCTCTGTTTAAGGTCATCTGGGTTGTTTCCAGGTCCTGGCTATAATAAATAAGGCTGCTTTGAACATAGTGGAACATGTGATCTTATTACATGTTGGAGTATCTTCTGGATATATGCCCAGCAGTGGTATAGCTGGGTCCTTGGGTAGTACTTTGTCTAAATTTCTGAAGAACCACCAAACTGATTTCCAGAGTCATTGTACCAGCTTGTAATCCCATCAGCAATGGAGAAGTATTCCCCTTTCCTCCATATCCTCTCCAGCATCTACTTGCTATCCCCTGAGTTTTTTATCTTAGCCATTCTGACTGGTGTGAGGTAAAATCTCAGGGTTATTTTGATTTGCATTTCCCTGATAACTAAGGATACTGGACATTTCTCTAAGTGCTTCATACACATTTGAGTTTCCTGTTTAGAATTCACTGTTTAGCTCTGTATCCCATTTTTAATAGGATTATTTAACTCTCTGGAGTCTTCTTGAGTTCTTTGTATACATTTTATATTAGCAATCTCGGTAAGATTGGTAAAGACCTTTTCCCACTCCTTTGGTGCTATTTTTTCCTATTGGTGGTGTCCTTTAACTTAGAGAAGCTTTGCAGCTTTATGAGGTCCCATGTGTCAATTCTTATTCTTAGAGTATAAGCCTTTGGTGTTCTATTCAGGAAATTTTCCTCAGTGCCCATGTGTTCAAGACTCTCCTCCACTTTCTCTTTATAACCTTCAGTGTATCTGGTTTTATGTGTAGATGCTTAATCCACTTGGATTTGAGCTTTGTACAAGGAGATAAGAATGGGTTGAAGAATGCTGACCTCCAGCTAACTGAGCACCATTTGTTAAAAATGTTGTCTCTTTTCCTCTGGATTGTTTTAGCTCCTTTGTATTGACCATCAAGTGACCATTCCTGTGTGGGTTCATTTCTGGCTTTTCAATTATATTCAGTTGATCATCCTGCATGTCTCATTACCAATACCACAGTTGTTTTTTATTACTACTACTACTACTACTACTACTACTACTACTACTACTACTATTTTCTCTATTCTTTGTTTACATTCCAAATCATTTCCCCTTTCCCTTTTCCCACCTCCCCATAAGTCCTATAAGCCCTCTTCCCTCCACCCATTCCCCAGTCAATCCCCTCCCACTTCTCTGTCCTGGCAATCTCCTACAATGCTGCATCAAGACTTTCCAGGACCAGGGCCCTCTCCTTCCTTCTTGGGAATGATTTGATATGTTAATTGTGTCTAAGGTATTCAGAACTTCTGGGCTAATATCCAATTATGAGTGATTGAATTCTATGAGTATTCTTTTGTGATTGGGTTACCTCACTTAGGATGATATTTCCCAGTTCCAACCATTTGCCTAAGAATTTCATGAATTCATTGTTTTTAATTGCTGAATAGTATTCCATTGAGTAAATATCCCACATTTTCTGTGGCCATTCCTCCATTGAGGGACATATTGTTTCTTTCTAGCTTCTGGCTATTATAAATAAGGCTGTTATGAACATAGTGGAGCATGTGTCCTTATTGCATGCTGGGGAATACTCTGGGTATATGCCCAGGAGTGGTATAGCAGGGTCCTCCGGATGTGTCATACCCAGTTTTCTGAGGAACCACCAGACTGATTTCCATAGTGGTTGAACCAGCTTGCAATCTCACCAGCAGTGGAAGAGTGTTCCTCTTTCTCCACATCCTCACCAACACCTGCTGTCTCCTGAGTGTTTAATCTTAGCCATTCTGACTGGTGTGAGGTGGAATCTCAGGGTTGTTTTGATTTGCATTTCCCTAATGACTAATGATGTGAACATTTCTTAAAGTGCTTCTCAGTGATTAGAATTTTGTCAGGTGAATATTCTTTGTTTAGCTCTGTACCCCATTTTTAATAGGGCTATTTGGTTCTCTGGGGTTTAACTTCTTGAGTTCTTTGTATATATTGGATATTAGCCCTTTGTCAGATGTGGGGTTGGTGAAGATCTTTTCCCAATTTGTTGGTTGCTGTTTTGTCCTCTGACAATGTCCTAGGCCTTACAGAAACTTTGTAATTTTATGAGGTCCCATTTGTCAATTCTTGATCTTAGAGCATAAGATATTGGTTTTCTGTTTAGGAATTTTTCCCCTGTACCCATGCCCTCAAGGATCGTCCCAAGCTTCTTTTCTAATAGTTTCAGTGTGTCTGATTTTATGTGGAGGTCTTTGGAGTTGACCTTAGTACAAGGAGATAAGAATGGATCTATTTGCAATCTTCTGCATGCAGACCTCCAGTTGAACCAGCACCATTTGTTGAAATCTTTTTTCCACTGGATGGTTTCAGCTCCTTTGTCGAAGATCAATGACCATAGGTGTGTGGGTTCATTTCAGGGTCTTCAATTCTATTCCATTGATCTAACTGCCTGTAACTGTACCCATACCATGCAATTTTTAACACCATTGCTCTGTAGTACTTCTTGAGGTCCAGGACACCGATTACCCAAGAAGTTCTTTTACTGTTGAGAATAGTTTTAGCTATCCTGGGTTTTCTGTTATTCCACATGAATTTGAGAGTTGCTCTTTCTAACTCTATAAAGAACTGAATTGGGATTTTGATGGGAATTGCTTTGAATCTGTATATTGCTTTTGGCAAGATGGTCAATATTAATCTTGCCAATCTGCAAGCATGGAAGATTTTTCCATTTTCTGAGGTCTTCAATTTCCTTCTTCAGAGACCTGAAGTTCTTGTCATACAGATCTTTCACTTGTTTGGTTAGAGTCACACCAAAATACTATTTGTGGCTATTGTGAAGGGTGTCATTTTCTCTGATTTCTTTCTCAGCCTGCTTATCCTTTGAGTATAAGAAGTTTACTGATTTGCTTGAATTGATTTGATTTAGTTAATTAATTAATTAATTAATTTTTGTGAGGAGCCATTTTTATTTTATTATTTTTATTTTCTATATTATTTGTTTACATTTCAAATGCTTTCCCCTTTCCTAGTCCCCCCTCACCATTTGTCCCATAAATCCTCTTCCCTCTGCCCAATCCCCAATCACCCCCCCCCATTTCTTTGTTCTAGTACTTCCCTACCATATTGGATCAAGTCTTTTCAGGACCAGGGCTCTCTCCTTCCTTCTTCTTGGGAATCATATGATTTGCGAATTGGGACTTGTGCATTTATAGCTTCTGGGCTAATTAATATCCACTTATCAGTAATTGCATTTCATGGGTATTCTTTTCTGATTGGGTTACCTCACTTAGGATGATATTTTCCAGTTCTAACCATTTGACTATAAATTTCATGAATTCGTTGTTTTAATTGCTGAGTAGTATTCCATTGTATACCTATACCACATTTTCTGTATCCATTCCTCCATTGAGGGACATCTGGTTCTTTCCATTTTCTGGCTATTATAAATAAGGCTGCTATGAACATAGTGGAGCATGTGTCTTTGTTGAATGCAGGGGAATCCTCTGGGTATATACCCAGGAGTGGTATGACAGGGTCCTCTGGAAGTGTCATGCCCAATTTTCTTAGGAACCGCCAGACTGATTTCCAGAGTGGTTGTACCTTCTTGCAATCCCACCAAGAGTGGAGGAGTGTTCCTCTTTCTCCACATCCTCGGCAGCATCTACTGTCTCTTGAGTTTTTAATCTTAGCCATTCTGATGGATGTGTGAAATCTCAGGGTTGTTTTGATTTGCATTTCCCTGATGACTAGTGGTATTGAACATCTTTTAAGGTGCTTCTCAGCCATCCGAATTTCTTCAGGTGAAAAGTCTTTGTTTAGCTCTGTACCTCATTTTTTAATAGGGTTATTTGCTTCTCTGGGGTCTAATTTCTTGATTTCTTTGTATATATTGGACATTAGCACTCAAATATCCAGATGTGGGGTTGGTGAAGCTCTTTCCCCAATTAGTTGGTTGCTGTTTTGCCCTTCTAATGGTGTTGTTTGCTTTACAAAAGCTTTGTGGTTTTATGAGTTCCCAATTGTCAATTCTTGATCTTAGAGCATAAGCTATTAGTGTTTTATTCAGGAACTTTTCTCCTGTGCCCATGTCCAGCAGGGTCTTCCACAGTTTCTTTTCTATTAGTTTCAGCATGTCGGGTTTTATATGGAGGTAGTTGATTCACTTGGAGTTGATCTTAGTACATGGAGATAAGAGTGGGTCAATTCGCATTCTTCTGCATGCTGACCTCCAGTTGAACCAGCACCATTTGTTGAAGAGGCTATCTTTTTTCCATTGGATAGTTGTAGCTCCTTTATCAAAGATCAAGTGACCATAACTCTATGGGTTCATTTCTGGGTCTTCAATTGTATTCCATTAATCTACTTGCCTGTCACTGTATCAATACCATGGAGTTTTTAACACAATTGCTCTGTAGTACTGCTTGAGGTCGGGGATATTGATTCTCCCAGAAGTTGTTTTATTGTTGAGAATAGTTTTAGCTATCCTGGGCTTTTTGTTATTCTAGATGAATTTGAGAATTGCTCTTTCTAAATCTATGAAGAACTGAGTTGGGATTTTGATGGGGATTACATTGAATCTGTAGATTGCTTTTGTTAAGATGGCCATTTTTACTATATTAATCCTGCCGATCCAAGGGTATGGAATATTTTTCCATCTTCTGAAGTCTTCTTCGATTTCTTTCTTCAAAGACTTGAAGTTCCTGTCATTCAGATCTTTCACTTCTTTGGTTAGAGTCACTCCAAGATATTTTATATTGTTTGTGGCTATTGTGAAGGGTGTCATTTCCCTAATTTCTTTCTCGGCCTGCTTATCCTTTGAGTATAGGAAGGCTACTGATTTGCTTGAGTTTATTTTATAACCAGCCACTTTGCTGAAGTTGATTATCAGCTGTAGGTGTTCTCTGGTGGAGTTTTTTTGGTCACTTAAATATATTATCATATCATCTGTGAATAGTGATAGTTTGACATCTTCCTTTCCAATTTGTATCCCTTTGATCTCCTTATGTTATCTAATTGGCTCTAGCTAGACCTTCAAGTATTATATTGAAAAGATATTGAGAGAGTGGCAGTCTTGATTTTAGTGGGATTACTTGAAGCTTCTCTCCATTTACTTTGATGTGAGCTAATGGTTTGCTGTATTTTGCTTTTACTATGTTTAGATATGGGCCTTGAATTCCTGTTCTTTCCAAGACTTTTAGCATGAAAAGATGCTGAATTTTGTCAAGTACTATTTCAGCATCTAATGAAATGACCATGTGGTTTTTTTATTTGAGTTCATGTAGTGGATTGCATTGATGGATTTCTGTATATTGAACTATCCCTGCATCCCTGGGATGAACCCTATTTGATCATGGTGAATGATCATTTTGAAGTGTTCTTGGATTCTGTTGGCAAGAATTTTATTGAGTAATTTTGCATTGATATTCATTAGGGAAATTGGTCTGAAGTTCTCTTTCTTTGTTGGGTCTTTGTATGGTTTTGGTATCACTATATATTGTGGCTTCATAGAAAGAGTTGGGTAGTGTACCTTCTGTTTCTATTTTGTGGAATAATTTCAAGAGTATTGGTGTTAGGTCTTCTTTGAAGGTCTGATAGAATTCTGCACTAAAAACATCTGGTCCTGTGCTTTTTTTGGTTGGAAGACTTCCAGTAATCACTTCTATTTCTTTAGAGGTTATGGGACTCTTTAGATGGTCTATTTGATCCTGATTTAATTTTGATATGTGCTATCTGTCTAGCAAATTGTCCATTTCCTCCAGATTCTCCAGTTTTCTTTTTTCTTTTTTTAATTTATTTAAAAATTTTTTTTATTGGATATATTCTATATTTACATTTCATTTCCCCTTTTCTGGTTCCCCATCCCCCAAAGGTCCCACATGCCCTTTTCCCTCCCCATGTTCCCCCATCCACCCCTTCCCAATTCCTTGTTCTGGTATTCCCGTACACTGATATTTTGATCCTTTCTAGCTCCACTGTCCACTCCTTCCTTCTTGTCGAATATCATTTGACATGTGGATTGTGTCTTTGGTGTCCCAAGAGTCTAGACTAATATCCACTTATCAGTGAGTACATACCATGGGTATTCTTTTGAGACTGGGTTACCTCACTTAGTATGATGTTCTCCAGCTCCATCCATTTCTCTAAGAATTTCATGAATTCATTGTTTCTAATGGCTGAATAGTACTCCACTGTGTATATATACCACATTTTTTTGTATCCATTCTGCCGTTGAGGGACATCTGGGTTCTTTCTAGCTTCTGGCTATTATAAATAAGGCTGCTATGAACATAATGGAGCATGTAGCCTTATTGCATGCTGGGGAATCTTCTGGGTATATGCCCAGGAGAGGTATGGCTGGGTCCTCTGGAAGTATCACATCCAGTTTTCTGAGGAACCACCAGATTGATTTCCAGAGTGGTTGAACAAGCTTGCAGTCCCACCAGCAGTGGAGGAGTGTTCCTCTTACTCCACATTCTCGCCAACACCTGATGTCTCCTGAGCTTTTAATCTTAGCCATTCTGACTGGTGTGAGGTGGAATCTCAGGGTTGTTTTGATTTGCATTTCTCTAATGACTAATGATGTTGAACATGTTTAAGGTGTTTCTCAGCCATCTGAATTTCTTCAGGTGAAAAGCCTTTGTTTAACTCTGTACCCCATTTTTGGATAGGGTTATTTGATTTTCTGGGGCCTAACTTCTTGAGTTCTTTGTATACATTGGATATTAGCCCTCTGTTGGATGTGGAGTTGGTAAAGATCTTTTCCCAATTTGTTGATTGCCAATTTGTCCTTTTGACAGTGTCTTTTGCCTTACAGAAACTTTGTAATTTTATGAGGTTCAATTTGTCTATTCTTAGTTTTAGAACATAAGCAATTGGTGTTCTGTTCAGGAATTTTCCCTCTGAGACAATGTCCTCAAGGGTCTTCTCCAGTTTCTTTTCTATATGTTTTAGTGTGTCTAGTTTTATGTGGAGGTCCTTGATCCACTTGGAGTTGAGCTTAGTGCAAGGAGATAAGAGTGGATTGATTCTCATTCTTGTGCATGTTTACCTCCAGTTGAGCCAGCACCATTTGTTGAAAAGGCTATCTTTTTTCCACTGGATGTTTTCAGTTCCTTTGTCGAAGATCAATTGGCCATAGATGTGTGGGTTCAATTCTGGGTCTTCAATCCTATTCCATTGATCCACCTCCCTGTCACTGTACCAATACCATACAGTTTTTAACCCTACTGCTCTGTAGTATTGCTTGAGTTCCGGAATATTGATTCCCCCAGAAGTTCTTTTACTGTTGATGATAGTTTTAGATATCCTAGTTTTTTTGTTATTCCAGATGAATTTGGGAATTGCTCTTTCTAACTCTATGAAGAACTGAGTTGTGATTTTGATGGGGATTGCATTGAATCTGTATATTGCTTCTGGCAAGATTGCCATTTTAACTATATTAATCCTGCCAATCCATGAGCATGGAAGATTTTTCCATTTTCTGAGGTCTTCTTCAATTTCCTTCTTCAGAGACCTGAAGTTTTTGTCATATAAAATCTTTCACTTGTTTGGTTAGAGTCACACCAAGATACTTTATATTGTTTGTGGCTATTGTGAAGGGTGTTATTTCCCTAACTTCTTTCTCAGACTTCTTATCTGTTGAGTATAGGAAGGCTACATATTTGCTTGAGTTGATTTTATAACCAGCCACTTTGCTGAAGTTGTTTATCAGCTGTAACAGTTCTCGGATGGAGTTTTTTTTTTTTTGGGGGGGTCACTTATGTATACTATCATATCATCTGTGAATATTGAGAGTTTGACTTCTTCCTTTCCAATTTGTATCCTTTTGACTTCCTTATATTGTTGAATTGCTCTAGCTAGTACCTCAAGTACTATCTTGAAGAGATATGGTGAGAGGTGGCAGTCTTGTCTAGTCCCTGATTTTAGTGGGATTGCTTCAAGTTTCTCTCTGTTTACTTTGATGTTGGCTATCGGTCTGCTGTAAATTGCTTTTACTATGTTTAGGTATGGGCCTTAAATTCCTATTCTTTCCAAGACTGTTAGCATGAAAGGATGCTGAATTTTGTCAAATTATTTTTCAGCATCCAATGAGATGACCATGTGGTTTTTTTCATTGAGTTTGTTTATGTAGTGGATTAAGTTGAAGGATTTCCATATATTGAACCATCCCTGCATCCCTGGGTTGAAGCAAACTTGATCATGGTGAATGATCCTCCTGATGTGTTCTTGAATTCAATTGGCAAGAATTTTATTTAGTATTTTTGCGTTGATGTTCATAAGGGATATTGGTCTGAGGTTCTCTTTCTTACTTGGGTCTTTGTGTGTGGTTTTGGTATCAGGGTGATTATGGCTTCACAGAATGAGTTGGGTAGTGTTCCTTCTGTTTTTATTTTGTGGAATAGTTTGAAGAGTATTGGTATTAAGTCTTCCTTGAAGATCTGGTAGAATTCTGCACTAAAACCATCTGGTCCTGTGCTTTTTTTTTTGGTTGGAAGACTTTCTATGAACTCTTGTATTTCTTTGGGGGTTATGGGACTGTTTAGGCAATCTATCTGATCCTGATTTAATTTTAGTATTTGGTAACTGTCTAGGAAATTGTCCATTTCCTCCAGATTCTCCAGTTGTGTTGAGTATAGACTTTTGTAATAGGATTTGATGCTTTTATTAATTTCCTCAGTTTCTGTTGTTATATCTCCCTTTTCATTTCTAATTTTGTTGATTTGAATACTGTCTCTGTGCCCTTTGGTAAGTCTGGCTAGGGGTTTATCTATCTTGTTGATTTTCTCAAAGAACCAGCTCCTGCTTTTGTTGATTCTTTGTATGGTTCTCTTAGTTTCAACTTGATTGATTTCAACCCTGAGTTTGATGATTTCCTGTCTTCTACTCCTCCTGGCTTCTTTTTGTTCCAGAGCTCTCAGGTTTGCCTTTAAGTTGCTAGTATAAGCTCTCTCCTGTTTCTTTTTGGAGGCAGTCAGGGCTATGAGTTTTACTCTTAGCCCTGCTTTCATTGAGTATCATAGATTTGGGTATGTTGTGCCTTCATTTTCATTAAATTCTAAAAAGTCTTTGATTTCTTTATTTCATCCTGACTAAGGTATCATTGAGTAGAATATTGTTCAGTCTCCATGTATAAGAGCATTTTCTGCTGTTTTTGTTGCTATTGAAGCACACTCTTACTCCCTGGTGATCAGATATGAGGCATGGGATTAGTTCAATCGTTTTATACTTGTTGAGGTCTGTCTTGTGACCAATTATATGGTCAATTTTGGAGACGATACCATGAGGTGTGAGAATATGTATAGTCTTTTGCTTTAGGATGAAAGTTTATATATATATATATATATATATATATATATATATATATATATATATTAGATCCAATTGATCCAAAGTTTCAATGAGTTTCCCCATGTCCCTGATTAATTTCTGTTTTTTGATGGTCCATGGAGAAGAGTGGAGTGTTGAGTTCCCCCACAATTATTGTGTTAGGTGCAATGTGTGCTTTGATCTTTAGTAAAATTTCTTTCATGAATGAGGGTGCCCTTGTATTTGGAGCATAGATGTTAAGAATTGTGAGTTCTTCTTGGTGGATTTTTCCTTTGATCAGCAAGAAGTGACCTTTTATGTCTCTTTTGATGAATTTAGGTTGAAAGTCAATTTTATCTCATATTAGTATGGCTATTGAAGCTTGCTTCCTGTGACCATTTGCTTGCAAAATTTTCTTCCAGCCTTTTAATCTAAGCTAGTGTTTGTCTTTGACCCTGAGGTGTGTTTCCTGTATGCAGCAAAATGTAGGGTCCTGCTTCTGTATCCAGTCTGTTAGTCTATGCCTTTTTAATGGGGAATTGAGTCCATTGATGTTAAGAGGTATTAAGGAATAGTGAATATTTCTTCCTATCATTTTTGATGTTATTTTTGTTTTTGAGTGGTTATCTTCTTTTGAGTTTGATGGAAGAAGGTTACTATCTTGCTTTTTCTAGGGTGCAGTTTCCCTCCTTGCATTGGAGTTTTCCTCCTATTTTCCTTTGTAGAGCTGGGTTAATGGAGAGATATTGTGTAAATTTGGTATTGTCGTGGAATATTTTGATTTAGCCGTCTATGTTGATTGTGAGTTTTGCTGGGTATAGTAGACTTGGCTGACAATTGTGTTCTCTTAGAGTCTGCATGAGATCCTCCCAGGATCTTCTACCTTTCCTGGTTTCTGAAGAGAAGTCTGGTGTGATTCTGCTAGGTCTTCCTTTATATGTTACTTGGCCTTTTTCTCTTACTGCCTTTAATATTCTTTCTTTGTTTAGTACATTTGGGGTTTTGATTATTATGTGACAGGAGGTATTTCTGTTCTGGTCCAGTCTGTTTGGAGTTCTGTAAGCTTCTTGTATATTCATGGGCATCTCTTTCTTTAAGTTAGGGAAGTTTTCTTCCATAATTTTGTTGAAGATATTTGCTGGCCCTTTAAATTGTAGATCTTCACTCTCATCTATTCCTATAATCCTTAGGTTTGGTCTTCTCATTGTGTCCTGGATTTCCTGGATGTTTTGGACTACAAGCCTTTTGCTTTTTGTATTTTCTTTGACTGTGGAGTCAATGGTTACTATGGTATCTTCAGCATCTGAGATTCTTACGTCTAGCTCTTGTATTCTGTTGTTGATATTTGCATCTACGACCCCTGATTTCTTCCCAAGGTTTTCTATCTCCAAAGTTGTATCCCTTTGTGATTTCTTAGTTGTTTCTACCTCTGTGTTCAGATCTTGGATGGTTTTTCTCAGTTCCTTCACTTGTTTGTGTTTTCTTGCAATTCTAACTGCTGGAACCTAAATTGTGGCGCTCTCAGTCCACAGGGCTCTGTCTGGTTAGCTGTCCGTGGTGTCCTGAGGCAAGATGTTGGCCTCTGGCTATACTCCAGGCACAGCCCCATGAGCAGGTTGTTGCCCACGCTAGTCAGTGCAGAGACAACCGCCAAGCTGATCTGGATCTGCATGCAGGCAAGAGCCTAACAGGGTAGTCAAAGCTAGGCTAGGTCTCCGTCCACACACCTGACCCCAGCAGCCAGCAGTCTGCAGTGATCCAAGGCAAGATGGCTGCCTCGCTGCAAATCTGGTGAGCAGGTCCCCAGCAGTTGGCCACAGCCTCTGGGCTGTAGGTGCACGGACCTCCAGTGGAGCTCCTCTGGCTTTGTGCACAGGCAAGAACCTGATGGGGTAGTCTATGCTAGGCTAGGTCTCTTTCCATGCACCTGACCCCCGCAGCCAGCTGTCCGCAGTGACCCGAGGCAAGATGGCAGCCTTGCTGCAAGCCTGGCGAACAGGTCCCCAGCCTCCAGTTTTCTTTCTTTCTCTTTTTTAATTTTTATTTTCTATATTCTTTGTTTACATTCCAAAGACTTTCCCCTTTCCCAGTTCCCCCCCCACCATAATTCCTCTACCCCCCAACTATTCCCCAATCATTCCCCTTTCCCCCCATGGTTTCTCTGTTCTGGGTCTACAAAACTGGATCCAATCTTTACAGGCCCAGGGTCCTCTCCTTTCTTCTCCTTGGGAATCATTTGACTTGCTAATTGTGCCTTGAGTATTTAGGGCTTCTGGCCTCATTAATATCCACTTATCAGTGATTGCATTTCATGTGTATTCTTTTGTGATTGGGTTAGCTCACTCAGGATGATATTTTCCAGATCTAACCATTTACCTACAAATTGCATGAATTCATTATTTTTAATTGCTGAGTAGTATTCCATTGTATAAATATACCACATTTTCTGTATCCATTCCTCCTTTGAGGGATATTTGGGATCCTTCCAATTTCTGGCTATTATAAACAAGGCTGCTATAAACATAGTGGAGCATGTGTCTTTATTGTATGCAGGGGAATCCTCTGGGTATATGCCCAGGAGTGGTATGCCAGGGTCCTCTGGAAGTGGCATGCCCAATTTTCTGAGGAACCACCAAACTGATTTCCAGAGTGGTTTTACCATTTTGCAATCCCATCAACAGTGGAGGAGTGTTCCTCTTTCGCCACATCCTTGCCATCACTTATTGTCTCTTGAGTTTTTAATCTTAGCCATTCTGACTGGTGTGAGGTGGAATCTCAGGGTATAGGTTTTTGTAGTACGATCTGATGATTTTTTGAACTTCCTCAGTTTCTGTTGTTATCTCTTCCTTTTCATTTCTAATTTTGTTATTTTGGATACTGTCTCAGTGCCCTCTTATTAGTCCAGCTAAGGGTTTATCTATCTTGTTGATTTTCTCAAAGAACTAGCTTCTGGTTTTGTAGATTCTTTGTTTGGTTCTTTTTGTTTCTACTTGATTGATTTTAGCCCTGAGTTTGATGATTTCCTGTCTTCTACTCCTCTTGGGTGAATTAGCTTCTTTTTCTTCCAGGGCATTTAGGTGTGCCATTAGGCTGCTAGTGTATGCCCTTTCCAGTTTCCATTTAGAGGCACTCAGGGCTATGAGTTTTTCTCTTAGCACTGCATTCATTTTGTCCCATAAATTTGGGTGTGTTGTGCCTTCATTTTCATTAATTCGAGAAAGTCTTTGATTTCTTTATTTATTTTTTCCTTGACTAGAGTATCATTGCATAGAGTATTCAGCTTCTATGTTAATGTTGGTTTTCTGTTGCTTTTGTTTCTATTGAAAACCACTCATACTCCATAGTGATCTGATAGGAGGCATGGTATTAGTTCAATCTTCTTATATCTGTTGAGGTCTGTCTTGTGACCAATTTTATGGCTGATTTTGGAGAAGGTCCCATGAGGTGCTGAGAAAAAGTATTTTCTTTTGCTTTAGGATGAATGTTCTATATATATCTGTTAAATCCAATTGGTACAAAGCTTCACTGTGTCCCTGTTTAGTTTCTGTTTTCCTGGTCATTCCATTGAGGATAGTGGAAGGTTGAAGTCACCCACAATTGTTGTGTTAGGTGCAATGTGTGCTTTGAGCTTTAGTAAAGTTTCTTTTATGAATGAGATTGCCCTTGCATTGGACCATAGATGTTCAGAATTGAGAATTCCTCTTGGTGGATTTTTCTTTTCACCAGTAAGAAGTGTCCTTCTATGTCCCTTTTGATGACTTTAGGTTGAAGTCAATATTATCTGATATTAGAATGGCTACTCCATCTTTTTTCCTGAGACCATTTGTTTGTAAAATTGTATCCTAGCCTTTAACTCTGAGGTAGTGTTTATCTTTGACACTGAGATGTGTTTCCTGTATGCAGCAAAATGTAGGGTCCTGTTTATGTGTCTTTTTATTGGGGAATTAAGTCCATTGATGTAAAGAGATATTCAGGAATAGTAATTATTACTTTTTGTTATTTTTTGATGTTATTTTTATGTTTGAGTGGCTATCTTCTTTTGGGTTTAATGAAAGAACATTACTATCTTGCCTTTTTTCAGGGTGTAATTTCCCTCCTTGTATTGCCATTTTCCACCTATTATCCTTTGTAGGACTGGGTTTGTGGAAAGCTATTGTGTAAATTTGGTTTTATCATGGAATATCTTGGTTTCTCGATCTATGGTGATGGAGAGTTTTGCTGGGTATAGTAGTCTTGGCTGACATTTGTGTTGTCTTAGAGTATGCATGAGACCTGCATAGGATCTTCTAGCTTTCATGGTCTCTGGTGAGATGTCTGATGTAATTCTGACAGGTCTTCGTTTATATGTTACTTGGCCTTTTTCTCTTACTGCCTTTAATATTCTTTCTTTGTTTAGTACATTTGGGGTTTTGATTATTATGTGACATGACGGGAGGAATTTCTGTTGTAGTACAGTCTGTTTGGAGTTCTGTAGGCTTCTTGTATGTTCATGGACATCTCTTTCTTTAGGTTAGGAAAGTTTTCTTCCATAATTTTGTTGAAGATATTTCCTGACCCTTTTAAGTTGTAAATCTTCACTCTCATCTATACATATAATCCGTAGGTTTGGCCTTCTCATTGTGTCCTGGATTTCCAGGATGTTTTGGGTTACAAGATTTTTGTGTTTTGCATTTTCTTTGACTGTTGAGTCAATGGTATCTTCGGCATCTGAGATTCTTTCTTCTATCTCTTGTATTCTGTAGTTGATATTTGCATCCATAACCCCCGATTTCTTCCCAAGGTTTTTTATCTCCAAAGTTATCTCCCTTTGCGATTTCTTAGTTGTTTCTACGTCTGTTTTTAGGTCCTGAATGGCTTTGCTCAGTTCCTTCACTTGTTTGTTTGTGTTTTCCTGTAATTCTTTAAGAGATTTTTATGAGATATTATACTTGGGGTTGTTGCTGTGTACCTGGTGTTGCCTATCTGGTTCATCTGGAAGCTAAAATGATGGAGGCTGGTGGGACCCCTTCCAGAAGCTGATCACCCTGCTGGGCAAATGACCCATGTCAGGGCTGGCATTCAGATGACCCGCAGAGCTTCCCAGGTCTTGGGTTCAGGCAGAAGCCCTGTGGGCTGTGTCCCAAATGATGCTAAACTCAGGATATCTCTTTGTACCTGGTGTTGGCTGTCTTGTCTGTCTGGGAGAGAAGATGACAGTCTACCAGTTTTTAACACTTGCTCTGTAGTAGAGCTTGGAGGGAGGGATGGTGATTCCCTCAGGTGATCTTTTGTCTTAGAGAATAATTTTTGCTGTCCTGGGTTTTTTGATATTACAAATGAATTTGCAGATTGCTCTTTCTATCTCTATGAAGAATTGATTTGGAATTTTGATGGAGATTGCATTAAATCTATAGATTGCTTTTGGCAAAAGGGGCATTTTCACTTTATTAATCCTATCAATCCACAAGTATGGGAGATATTTCTATCTTCTGAGATCTTCCTCAATTTATTTCTTCAGAAGTTGAAGTTCTTGTCATACAGATCTTTCACTTGCTTGGTTAGAGTCACACATAGATATGTAATATTATTTGTGATTATTGTGAAGGGTGTCACTTCCCTAATTTCTTTCTCAACTTGTTTATTCCTTGAGTATAGGAAGGCTACTGATTTGTTTGAGTTAATTTTATATCCAGCCACTTTGCTGAAGTTCTTTATCTGGTTTAGGAGTTCTCTGGTAGAATTTTTGGGTTCCCTTAAGTATATGATCATATCATTTGCAAATAGTGGTACTTTGACTTATTCCTTTCCACTTTTTATCATTTTGGCCTCCTTTCCTTGTCTGATTGCTTTGGCTAGGCCTTCAAGTACTACATTGAATAGATAGGGAGAATGTGGGCAGGTGTCTATGGTCCCTGATTTTAGTGAGATTGCTTCAAGTTTCTCTCCATTTAGTTTGATATTGGCTACTGGTTTGCAGTATATTGCTTTCACTATGTTTAGGTATGGGCCTTGAGTTCCTGATCTCTCTAAGACTTTTATCATGAAGGGATGCTGAATTTTGTCAAATGCCTTTTCAGCATCTAATGAAATGGCCATGTTGTTTTTTTCCTTGAGTTTGTTCATATATTGGATTACATTGGTAGATTTCTCTATATTGAATCACCCCTGCATCCCTGGAATGAATCCTATTTGATTGTGGAGATTTATCGTTTTCATGCAGTCTTGGATATGCTTGGCCAGAATTTTGTTGAATATTTTTGAATCAATTTTCATAAAAGAAATTAGTCTGAATTTTACTTTCCTTGTTTGGTCTTTGTTTGGTTTAGGTCTAAGAGTTATTGTGGTTTCATAGAATGAATTGGGCAGTGTTCTTTGAGTTTCTATTGTGTGGAATTATTTGAAGAGTATTGGTATTAGCTCTTCTTTGAAGAACTTATAGAATTCCCCACTAAACCCAACTCATCCTGGGATTTCTTTTGGGGGGGGTAGACTATTAATGACTGCTTCTATTTCCTTAGGACTCATGGGACTATTTAGATGGATTATCTGATCCTGTTTTAATGTTGGCACCTGGTATGTATCTAGAAAATTGTCCATTTTGTCCAGATTTTCCAATTTTGTTGAGTCTAAGCTCTTGTAGTAGGATCTGATTTTTTTTTAATTTCCACAGTTTCTGCTGTTATGTCTCCCTTTTCATTAATTTTACTAATTTGGGTAGTGCTTCTGAGTCCTCTGGTTAGTCTGGCTAAGGGATTATCTATATTTGTTGATTCTTTGTATAGTTCTCTTTTTTTTAATTTGGCTCATTTCAGCCCTGAGTTTGATTATTTCCTGCCATCTACTCCTCTTTGGTGTATTTGCTTCTTTCATTCTAGAGCTTTCAGGTACACTGTCAAGCTGCTAGTATAAGCTCTTTGCATTTTCTTTTTGGAGACACTTAGAGTTATGAGTTTTCCTCTTAGCACTGCTTTCATTGTGTCAAATAAGTTTTGGTATGATGTGTCCTTATTTTCATTAAATTCTAAACAGTCTTTAATTTCTTTCTTTATTTCTTCCTTGACCAATGTATCATTGACTAGAACATTGTTCAATGTCCATGTTTATGTGTTTTCCTTTGGTTTTGTTTGAACTTAAGACCAGC
The DNA here is from genome assembly GCA_964023405.1 of Apodemus agrarius. Taxonomy (NCBI): domain Eukaryota; kingdom Metazoa; phylum Chordata; class Mammalia; order Rodentia; family Muridae; genus Apodemus; species Apodemus agrarius. The sequence goes on along the minus strand of OZ030019.1, from coordinate 71,381,315 downwards.
CTTAGGCCATGGTGATCTGATAAGGTGTATGGAATTTTTTCAATATTTCTGAATTTATTTTGCATGTTTTGTGACTAATTATATGGTCAATTTTGGAGAAGGTACCATGAGTTGCTGAGAAGGTATATTCTTTTGCTTTAAGATGGAATGTTCTATAGATATCTGTTATATACATTTGGTCCATAACTTCAGTTAGTTTCATTGCATCTGTTTAGTTTCTCTTTCCATGATTTGTCTAATGTTGAAACTGGGGTGTTGAATTCTCCCACTATTATAGGGTGGGGTGCGCTGTGTGCTTTGAACTTTAGCAAAGTTTATTTTATGAATGTGGGTGCCCTTGCATTTGGAGCACATATGCTCAGAATTGAAAATTCATCTTGGTAGACTTTTCCTTTGACCAGTATGAGGAATCCCTCCTTTTCTTTTTTGACAGCTTTCAATTGAAATTCGATCTTATCCAATAAAAGAATGGCCATTCCTGCTTGTTTCTTGGGATCATCTTCTTTGAAAATTGTTTTCCAAACTTTGACTCTCAAGTAGTGAGTGTCTTTTTCACTGAGGTGGGTTTCTTGTATGCAGTAAAATCTTGGGTCCTGTTTACATATCCAGTGTGTTAGTCTATATCATTTTATTGGGGAATTGAGACCATTGATGTTAAGAGATATTAAGGAAAAGTGATTGTCATTTACCAATCTTTTCATTGTTGAAGGTGGAATTCTGTTAATGTGGCTGTCTTCTTTTGGGTTTGTTGAAAGATGATTACTTTATTGCTTTTTTTAGGGTGTTGCTTCTTGTCTTCTGTTGGTATTTTCCACTCATCCTTTGTAGACATTTATTTGTGGAAAGATATGGTATAAATTTGGTTTTGTCATGGAATGTGTTGTTTTTTCCCTCTTTGGTAATTGAGAGTTTTGCTGGGTATAGTAACCTGTGCTGACATTCATGTTCTCTTAGGTTCTGTATGACATCTACCAAGGATCTTCTAACTTTCATAGTTTCTGGTGAGAAATCTGGTATAATTCTGATAGGTCTGCATTTATATGTTACTTGACCTTTTTTCCCTTACTGCTTTTAATATTCTTTCTTAGTTTAGCACATTTAGTGTTTTGATTATTATGTGACTAGAGGAAATTCTGCTCTGGTCCAGTCTATTTGGAGTTCTGTAGGTTTCTTGTATGTTCATAGGCATCTATTTCTTTAGGTTAGAGAAGTTTTCTTCTATAATTTTGTTGAAGATATTTACTGGCCCTTTAAGTTGTAAATCCTTGCTCTCTTCTATACCTAAAATCGTTAGGTTTGGTCTTCTCATAGTATCCTAGATTTCCTGAATGTTTTGGGATATAGGCTTTTGGGATATTGCATTTTTGACTATTGAGTCCATGTTTTCTATGGTATGTTCAGCACCTGATATTCTCTCTTCTATATCTTGTATTTGGTTGTTGACTATGTCTCCTGAATTCTTTCCAAGGCTTTCTATCTTCAGAGATGTTTCACTTTGTGACTTCTTTACTGTTACTTCTATTTTTAGATCCTGGATGGTTTTATTCAGTTCCTTCACTTGGTGTGTGTGTGTGTGTGTGTGTGTGTGTGTGTGTATCTGGTGATTGCTGGTTAGCTAGTCCCACCCAGCAGCTCTGTACCTCCAGAGGTGGGAGGGGGTTCTTACAAAATGCCCTGCGTAAGGCTTGTTGTCTAGGAAGTATCAGAAGATGGTGTCTTCACTGTGGCAGACCTGGCAAGGGTCTTGAAAAAGGCACTTCTATATAGTATATATTAATTCATGTGTTCAAAATATCTGTCCTGAAGACATACATAATCAACAGTTTATCAAATGGCCAGACCAAATTTTTAAGGAAGACATTTCCTGTCTTTTCAAGCAAAATGTTTCTTACTGATAAATGCATAAATGAGTTTAGGTAGATAACAAGTAAACACAGAAGAGAAATGGACATACAGAATCTTGAATTATATGAAGCTAGTTCTCCAGAGAACAGAGAGAGTGGGTGAGATACTGGGATATTTTCAGACATGTTGATCACATGATCAAGGGCAGAAATTTTCTTAATAACTTTCCCCCAAGCTACAGATCCAAATAAATCCTATGGCATTGCTTAGTCAAGGAAACCAGAGCTTCTATCAGTGATATAGACAGAGCACCCTGGCAAATGCCCAATACTTCTTGCGTACTTTTTTACAATAAGAAGACACAGAGAATATATTTTCCCCATATTCTCCTCTCCTTTCCAATCCACTCTTTTGACAATTCAATAATGTCAACCTATATTAAAGAAGGGTAGTCCAGTCATTTTTCTGGTCCACAACCTCATATCAGTAACATCAGAGAATAACTCAGGAGTAATGGTCCACCAGTCCCCATTATCCCCCATCCCCTCAAGTATATCTCAATATAACTATCAATGTGGACAAAAATGTAGAAAATAAATAAGTACCTCTTGGCACCTGCAATTCTATATCTAGAAAAGTCCTGTATAGCTATTTTCCAAGTTGAAACATTCACCTTGGGTAGAAGAGGTTACCTTCCTAATACTTAGTAGGTTCATGAAACTTAATCATATTTAGGATGCTCACAAAACATACAAAGGACATGAAGCTCAGAAACGTACATTACTGACAACTTACCATCCTTACCATCCCAGTGTTATACAAGCAGCAGACAGTTGCATGGAAAGGAAGAAGTTCAGTGGAGTTGGCCAGAAGCTGAGTAGGAAAATCAGTAGCACAATATTTTATGAGTTACTACCTAGAAGTTGGGAACATCAGTGAAACATTGATTTTTAGTCACACCTGCCTGAATAAAGAACCCTAATAAATGCATAGTTTCTTCAACTTGGAACTGAGTGGAATGCTTTGTTTGCTCCATCCTAGGTACCCCTGCTAGACTGAATGGATGATGTCTATTATTTTCTCCTCAGAAGGTTTTGCAACAGCATCAGACTCTGATTTTAGTCTTTATCTTGCTTCATGTTTTCTGTTCAATACATTGCATAGTTTTTCCATGGAAACTACAGGAGAACAACCCAGCCAAGAAGAGATTTGAAAATCCAAATGACAGTACAATTCTAGAGTTCAGGTGACACTTTCTTTCAAGAAGAGTTTAAAGTAGTAATAAAAATAGCAATGCAAATACCAATACATATACACATACAAATATACAAAAGAAACTGGATTTATTTAAGAGGGCTGATGACAAGCATATTTGAGATTAGAATTTGAATACAAGGATAGCATTGTTATAAAACAGGATCTAAATATGAAGTGAGGCTGGAATATCTATAGCTACATCAAATGAATAATCTGGATACAAGATAGCTATTTCCAAGTGAATTGCTGTTATACATTCACTGATATTAATAGAAATTTCATCTCAATTTAGTTTAAAGAAAATACTCATTTTCATCTTTCAGACATTTAATTTTCATACTCCTTGAAAGAAACTCCCTTGATTTCCTGTGTTCCCCTATGACATCTCATCTACTGACTTATTCGATACATTAATATTTTCTTTAGATTTTTTTGTTTATGTGTTTTTCCTTTTATTAAAAATAGATTTTTTTCTCCCATAATATTTCCAGTTGATGTTCTCCCATTCAACAACTCCTCTCTGTTCTACTTCACATCCCTGCTCATCTGGAACCCTTCCCTCTCTGTCTCTCATTAGAAAGCAAATGGGCATCTATGGCATAATAATAGAAACTGATATATCAGAATTAAACAAAACAAACAAGAAAAGGAGCTAACGAGATGACACAAGAACAGAGACTCCCTGGGTCACACTCTTAGAAATTCCACAGCACACTGAACTGGAAGCTATCATATATAAGCAGAAGACCTTGAAGTTAAAAAGAAAGAAGAAAAATACATAAATAAAATACAATAAAATAAAAAATTTAAATAAAAAAGGTAAAATTAAAAAAATGTGGAAGATATCAACATAACAGTATAAAACAAGGAATCTCAGAAAATGACTGAATTCATTTTTCTCTTGTCCATCTTACCTTGACTCTGAATTCATTTTCTCTTGTCCATCTTACCTTTAAGATATTGGGCATGCATCTGACCTTTAAGAATACATTGTTCCCTTCAATGAGATTCCCTGAGAAAAAACTAAGCTCATTTGCATGTGATTATCTATTGGTCAATTGGAGTTAGATTTAGATTTTGGTTTAGGGATGAGTGAAGTGCTTACTTATCCTTTATCTCTTAGAGCCCATCTCGCGTTAGACCCTTGCAGGTCCTCTTTATGTTACCTCAGTCTCTGCTAGCTCATATGTGTGTTGGTCCTGATGCTTTAAAGAATCTTATTTTCTTAGTATAATCCATTCCCCATTGATATTCCACTATTTCTACCCCTTCTTCTGCATGGTTTTCTGAGCACTGAGGGAAGGGATTTGATGGGGGCCTCTCATTTAGGGATGAGTCTTCCAAGGTATTTTTCTCTGTATATTGTCTGACTGAAGGTGTCTGTGTTCCCATCTACTGAAGGAGGAAGATTCTTTCTTGATGACTGATTGAGGCACAGATCTGTAAGTATTGAGTTTACCGAGGTCCTTGGGCTACCTAGACTCAAATTCTGGGTCACTCAAGAAGCATCAAGTATGGTTTCTATCTTATGAAGTGCTTCATAAGATAGAAACCAAATCAGATATTGGTTGGTACTGCCAAAAGGTTTGTGCCATCATTGCACTACCATATCTTGAGGCAGTCCATCACTATAGATCAAAGGGTGTGTGACTGACTTGGCCTATACATTTCTCCTTTGGTAACATGATGCACTATATTTGTGTATTAAAGAATCTAGCACTGAGGTGTGAAAGCTCTAGGTAAGCACCAGCTTCACTTCTCTACATTTAATGAGTAATATAGGTATTGTCTTCAGCGATGCATACTTGCCTGTAGTTTCTGGAGAACAGGCATGTATTCTTGACAATAGCCTAGATTGTTTGGAGTTTCATGAGAATTCTTTGGCCAAAAATTCAATTAAATGTAACCTGTTACTTGTACGAGAAGCTTCATTTAATGGGAAGAGACATCCAACTGGATTTCTGTCTTCTCAATTATTGGGTGATTTTACTTGGACTGCTTCCATACATGTATATACTTTAAGAAGCTTCTGCAGTATTAGGTCTTCAAACCACCCCTCAAATGGTCCTTAATTTTACCTGTACTCTCTCTCTCTTCTCCTCATGACCTCTGATCATCCTAGTAGAACAGAAGTATCAAGTGAAGTGCATGTATATATGTATATAAGTATGTATACATTATATATATATATATATATATATATATATATATATAATAACTCAAACGTATGTATGCAATTGGAGAGACATTTATAGGAAACAATATCAAAAATTAACTTGAGACACAACAGTGGTGGCATGATAAGTTCTGATTTTCAGTTAAATAACTTCAAGATTGGTGTGTGTATATGTATGAGTTTATTTCTGTTATTTTTTTGATTTTGTTTTTTGGTTTTTGGTTTTTGGTTTTTTTCCGAGACAGGGTTTCTCCGTGTAGCCCTGGCTGTCCTGGAGCTCACTTTGTAGACCAGGCTGGCCTCGAACTCAGAAATCCGCCTGCCTCTGCCTCGCAAGTGCTGGGATTACAGGTGTGCGCCACCACCGCCTGGCTTATTTCTGTTTGTGTATATATGTATGTGTGTGAGTGTGTGCATGTGTGTTGTAAATATATGCATGAAAGAGTGTGTGTCTATGTGTTTTATATGTATATGTGTGTACATGCATGCCTGTTTGCTTATGTGTGCGCATGTGCGTGTCTTTGTGTGTGTGTGTGTGTGTGTGTGTGAGAGAGAGAGAATTCATTCATACTGGAAATGGGTAATATGAAACTTCCTGGGGCCTGTGACTTTGTTGGATTTTATGGACTGTTGACTTATTTTAATTCTATAAGTGCTTTGAAGAGTAGAAAATTATCCGCTTGTTGGTAACAGCTGAGATTGGGAAATTTTTGACTCCTGATACAAAAAGAAGGGACAGGAATAAATGTGAAGCCACAAGAATTATATGAGTGTATTTTAAAAAAAAAAATTAAAGTCTTCACAAACCTAGGATAGTGGTATCCAACAAAAAAAATGTTATATTCATACTAATTCTTGAGTTTTATTGATGAGTTTGTAATTAGGCACAGTATACTCCATTACATAAGAGACAAGAGAACAAAGAACTGATTGAAACCGAACAATCCCTTTCTGCTCTGGCACAGATCCTTTCTCAGAATGGACCAGGTTGGATCATACAAGAGGCCTATTTGCCAGAGACTGGATTTTCATAATGTGAGCCATTCTTTCTCATTGTAATTACAGATAATGTTGCTGGGAGAGCTGAAGACACATTGAATAATGAATTCAACATCATAGCTCTCCATTGCAGGGCATGTAGGACAGCATTGCTATTTATGTCCCATAGACTTCAAATGTGATTTCGGGTCAGCGCTTCCCAGTCTCTTCACCATATCTTCCATCCTCTCGTCACTGGCTCTGTATGACATCTGTGCACATTTTCATGCTTTCTTAACTATTTGCAATGCATATTGAAAATCAATGCACACTTTTCATCTAAACTCTTTCTTGGAAGAATTGATTTGTCAATAATACAATAACTATGTATGTCTTTTATGAATTGCTTATTCTAGATTTTGATGACTTAATCCATCAAAAATACATATGGGCTTGGCATTCAACTTTGGGAAGTATAGATATGGAGACATAAACCATAGGATGCCTCTGTGATGGATCTATGCATGATTTCAGATTCAGGAGGGCACCAGGGCCAAGAAGAACTTAAAGAGACCATAGCACTGAGACTTAAACTTCTACTTTTTTGAAGTGTGGAATATTTAAACTATGTATTTCACTATTTACTCAGAACTTTTTCTTTGAATCAGAAATAACTACTTTGTGCCATATTAATTTTTAACTACTAAACCTCCTCTTTTCTGAAGCTAGGAATGTGTCTCTTACAGGCAGTCCTTATACATCTTCACTGAATTCTTTCTTATTCTTTTATTAGTCTGCTTAAAGCCAGTGTGTATTTTGTAAACTTCTCACAATCTTTTTCACACAGTATATTCTCCTTCCCCAACTACCACCAACCAACACCTGTCTCTGTCTCTCTCTCTTTCTCTCTCTGTGTGTCTCTGTCTCTCTCTCTCTGTGTCTCTCTCTGTCTCTTTCTCTCTCTCTCTCTCAATCAACATCTGGTAGCCTATTCCCAAAAGTTCTAAAAAGACATTACAAACATATATGCACACATATGTACATACATACATACATACATACACACACACACACACACACACACACAAACACACACACCTTTACAAAAATCAGAAACTGTAATATACAAGTAAAAGACCTGTAAGAGGATCCCTCTCCCCCTTCTGTCTCTACTGCTTGTCCATGATGCTGTGGTAGACCGGTGCCAGGTTTGCCACAATGAAGACCCCGTCTCCTGATACTTCCTAGAAAACCAACCAAATGTGGGGCATTTGAGAACCAGTTGTATGGCATGTGGAAAGAACTACTCCACATCTGGGGGCCCAGAGCTTCAGGGACTCACTCCCCAGCAACCACCAAAACCACCACTTTCCAGAATATCACTTCCCTCCCATTCCTTCTCCCCATTCCTCCACCACCACCTGCATGTTCTTCTGTGGTAGAACCTTACCAGGTCTGTCACAGTGAATACCCCATCTCCAGATACTTCCTGGAGAACCAGCAGCACTCCAGGCTTTGAGAGAATGGGAATCACAGGAGTACAGGTACACAGGCTTGCAGGACAGATAAACCACAGTCATAGACAGTAAGACCACCTAACGCCAGAGATAATCAGATGGCAAAAGGCAAACACAAGATCACTACCAACAGAAACTAAGATGACATGGCATCATCAGAACCCAGTTCTCCCACAACAGCAAATCCTGGATACCCCAACACACCAGAAAAGCAAGAGTTGTATTTAAAATTACATCTCATGATGCTGATAGAGGACTTCAAGAAGGACATAAATAATTCCCTTGAAGAAATGCAGGAGAATATGGATCAACAGGTAGAAGCCCTTAAAGAGTTAACACAAAAATCCCATAGGAAATTACGGGAGAACATGGGAAAACAGTCAGAAGCCCTTAAATTAGAAACACAAAAAACAAACAAGTGAAGGAAGTCAACAAAACTATGCAGGATCTAAAAATGGAAATTTAAATAATAAAGAAACCACAAAGTGAGACATCTCTGGAGATTGAAAATCTTAGAGTTCAGGAGTCATAGATTAAAGCATCATCAAGAGAATACAAGAGATTAAAGAGGGAATATCAGGTGCTGAAGATACCATAGAAAACATTGACTCAACAGTCAAAAAAATTTGATATGCAAAGAACTTGTAACCCAAAAACATCCAGGAAATCCAGGATACAATGAGAAGACCAAACCTAATGAGTACAGGTATAGAAGAGAGCAAGGATTTACAACTTAAAGGGCCAGTAAATATCTTCAACAAAATTAAAGAAGAAAACTTCCCTAACCTAAAGAAAGAGATGCCCATGAACATCCGAGAAGCCTACAGAACTCCAAATAGACTGGACAAAAACTCCAGTCACATAATAATCAAAACACTAAATGCACTAGAATATTAAAAGCAGTAATGAAAAAAATGTCAAGTAACACATAAAGGCAGACCTGTCAGAATTACACCACATTTCTCACCAGAAACTATGAAAGCTAGAAAATCCTGGGTAGATGTCATACAGACTCAAGTAGGACATAAATGTCAGCCCAAGCTGCTATACCCAGCAAAACTCTCAATTACCATAAATGGAGAAAACAACACATTTCATGACAAAACCAAATTTAAAAAATATATTTCCACAAACCCAGCTCTACAAAGGATAATGAGTGGAAAATACCAACACAAGGTGGAAAGCTACACACTAGAAAAAGCAATAAAGTAATCTTCTATCAACAAACCCAAAAGATGATTGCCACACAAACAGAATTCCACCTTTAACAATGCAAACAACAGGAAGTAACAATCACTTTTCCTTAATATCTCCTAATATCAATGGTCTCAATTCCCCAATAAAAAGACATAGACTAAAAGACTGGATATGTAAATGGGACCCAAGATTTTGCTGCATACAAGAAACCCATCTCAGTGACAAAGACACTCACCACCTCAGAATCAAAGGTTGGAAAACAATTTTCCAAGCAAATAGCCCCAAGAAACAAGTTGGAGTAGCCATTCTTATATCAGAAAAAATCAACTATCAACCAAAAGTTGTCAAAAAAGATAAGGAAGGGCACTTCATATTGGTCAAAGAAAAAAAATCATTGAAGGTGAACTCTCAATTCTAAACATCTATGCTCCAAATGCAAGGGCACCCACATTCATAAAAGAAACTTTACTAAAGCTCAAAGCATACATTGCGCTTTATACAATTATAATGGGAGAGTTCAACACCCCACTCTCCACAATGGAAAAATCATGGAAACAGAAAATAAACAGGTACAGTGAAACTAAAGTTATGGACCAAATGGATCTAACAGATACTTATAGAACATTCCATCCTCAAGCAAAAGAATATACTTTCTTCTCAGAACCTCATGGTATGTTCTCCAAAACTGACCATATATTTGGTCACAAAACAGGCCTCAACAGATATAGGAATATTGATAAAATTCCATGCACCCTATCAGATCACCAGAGCTTATAACTGGTCTTAAGTTCAAACAAAAACAACAGAAAACACACATACACATAGACGTTGAACAATGCTCTACTCAATGATACCTCAGTCAAGGAAGAAATAAAGAAAGAAATTAAAGACTTTTAGATTTAATGAAAATGAGGACATATCATACCAAAACTTATGGGTCTTGATGAAAACAGCACTAAGAGGAAAACTCATAGCTCTGAGTGTCTCCTAAAAGAAAATAGCCACAAACAATAAAAAGTATCTTGGCGTGACTCTAACCAAACAAGTGAAAGATCTGTATGACAGGAACTTCAAGTCCTTGAAGAAAGAAATCAAAGAAAACCTCAGGAAATAGAAAAATATTTCATGCTCTTTGATTGGCAGGATCAATATAGTAAAAATGGCCATCTTGCCAAAAGCAATCTACAGATTCAATGCGATCCCCATCAAAATCCCAAATCAATTCTTCATAGATCTAGAATTAGCAATTTGCAAATTCATTTGGAGTAACAAGAAACCCAGGATAGCTAAAACTATTCTCAACAATAAAAGGAATTTTGGGGGAATCAATATCCCTGACCTCAAGCAGTACTACAGAGCAATTGTGTTAAAAACTGCATGGTATTGGTACAGCGACAGGCAAGTAGATCAATGGAATAGAATTGAAGATCCAGAAATGAACCCACAGAGTTATGGTCACTTGATCTTTGATAAAGGAGCTACAACCATTCAGTGGAAAGATAGCCTTTTCAACAAATGGTGCTGGTTCAACTGGAGGTCAACATGCAGAATAATGCGAATTGACCCACTCTTATCTCCTTGCACTAAGATCAACTCCAAGTGGATCAAGGACCTCCACATAAAACCAGACACACTGAAACTAATAGAAAAGAAACTGGGGAAAACCTGGAGGACATGGGCACAGGGGGAAAGTTCCTGAACAGAACACCAATAGCTTATGCTCTAAGATCAAGAATTGACAAATGGGACATCTTAAAATTACAAAGTTTCTGTAAGGCAAAGGAGACTGTCAGAAAGACAACACAACAACCAACAAATTGGGAAAAGTTCTTCACCAACCCCACATCCGACAAAGGGCTAATATCCAATATATACAAAGAACTCAAGAAGTTATACCCCAAAGGATCAAATAACCCTATAAAAATGGGGTACAGTGCTAAACAAGGAATTTTCACCAGAACAAATTCGGATGGCTGAGAAGCACCTTAAGAGATGTACAACATCATTTGTCATCAGGGAAATGCAAATCAAAACAACCCTGAGATTCCACCTCACACTAGTCAGAATGGCTAAGATTAAAAACTCAAGAGACAACAGGTGCTGGCGAGGATGTGGAGAAAGAGGATCACTCCTCCATTGTTGGTGGGATTGCAAGATGGTACAACTGCTCTGGAAATCAGTGTGGCGGTTCCTCAGAAAATTGGGCATGACACTTCCAGAGGATCCTGGCATACCACTCCTGTGCATATGCCCAGACGATTCCCCTGCATGCAATAAAGACACATGCCCCACTATGTTCATAGCAGCCTTATTTATAATAGCCAGAAGCTGGAAAGAACCCAGATGTCCCTCAATGGAGGAATGGATACAGAAAATGTGGTATATTTATACAATGGAATACTACTCAGCAATTAAAAATAATGAATTCATGCAATTTGTAGGCAAATGGTTGGATCTGGAAAATATCATCCTAAGTGAGTCAACCCAATCACAAAAGAATACACATGAATTGCAATCACTGATAAGTGGATATTAATGAGCCCAGAAACTCTGAATACTCAAGACACAATTAGCTAAGCAAAAGATTCCCAAGAAAAGGGATGAAGAGGACCCTGGTTCGGAAAAGACTAAATCCAGTTTTGTAGGAGAGTACCAGAACAGAGAAATGGTGGGGAGGGGAGGTGATTGGGGAATGGGGGGAAGAGGACTTAGGGGACATATGGTGAGGGGGGGAACTGGAAAGGGGAAAGCCTTTGGAATGTAAACAAAGAATATAGAAAATAATAAAAAAAAGGAAAAAAATAAAAAAATAAAAAGAAGAAAATGGAGAGATCTTACACTAAAAGCTTGACAATACACCCTAAAGCTCTAGAAGAAAAAGAAGTAAATACACTGAAGAGGAGTAGATGACAGGAAATAATCAAACTCAGGGCTGAAATTAACCAAATAGAAATAAAAAGAACTATACAAAGATTCAACAAAACCAGGAACTGGTCTGTTGAGAAAATCAACAAGATAGGTACTTCCTTAGCCAGACTAACCAGAGGATTCAGAACCACTACCCAAATTAATAAAATCAGAAATGAAAATGTAGACATAACAATAGAAACTGTGGAAATTAAAAAAAAAAACATCAGATGCTACTATAAGAGCTTAGACTCAACGAAATTGGAAAGTCTGGACAAAGTGGACAAATTTCTAGACACATACCAGGTACCAATGTTAAAACAGGATAAGGTAAACCATCTAAATAGTCCCATAAGTCCTGAGGAAATAGAAGCAGTTGTTAATAGTCGTCCCCCCCCCAAAAAAAATAAACAAGCCCAGGACAAGTTGTGTTTAGTTGGGAATTCTATAAGATCTTTAAAGAAGATCGAATATCAATACTCTTCAAACAATTCCATACAATAGAACCTCAAGGAACACTGCCCAATTCATTCTATGAAACCACAATAACACTTACACCTAAACCATTGACCCAACAAGGAAAGAGAACTTCAGACCAATTTACTTTATAAACATTGATTCAAAAATATTCAATAAAATTCTGGCCTAGCAATCCACTAATGCATCAAAACGATAATCCACCAAGATCAAGTAGGCTTCATTGCAGGGATGCAGGAATGGTTCAATATAAGAAATCTATCAATGTAATCCACTATATAAACAAACTCAAAGAAGAAAACCATGTGGTCATTTCATTAGATGCTGAAAAAGCTTTGAACAAAATTCAGCATCTCTTCATGATAAAAGTTTTGGAGAGAGCTGGAATTCAAGATCCATACCTAAACATAGTGAAAACAATATACTGCAAACCAGTAGTCAACATCAAACTAAACAGATAGAAACTTGAAGCAATTCCACTAGAATAGGTGACCAGACAAGGCTGCCCACTCTCTTCGTATCTATTCAATATAGAACTTGAAATCTTAGCCAGAGCAATTAGAAAACAAATGGAGGTCAAAGGGATACAAATTTGAAAGGAAAAAAAAATCAAAATATCAGTATTTGCAAATGATCTGATCATATACTTAAGCGACCCCAAAAATTCTACCAGAGAACTTATAAAGCTGATAAACAACATCAGCAGAGTGTCTGGATATAAAATTAACTCAAACAAATCAGTAGCCTTCCTTTACTCAAAGGATAAACAAGCTGAGAAAGAAATTAGGGGAAATGACCCCCTTCACAATAGTCACAAATAATATTACATACCTTGGTGTAACTAACCAAGCAAGTAAAAGATCTATATAACAAGAAATTCAAGCCTCTGAAGAAAAAATCAAAGGAGATCTCAGAAGATGGAAAGATCTCACATGCTTGTGGATTGGCAGGATTAATATAGTAAAAATGGCTATCTTGCTGAAAGCAATCTACAGATTCAATGTAATCCCCATAAAAATTCCCAATCAATTCTTCATAGAGCTAGAAAGAGCAATTTGCAAATTTATTTGGAATAATAAATAAAAACCCCAGGATAGTGATAACTTTTCTCCACAAAAAAAGATCTCCTGGGGGAATCATCATCCTTAACCTCAAGCTCTACTTCAGAACAATAGAGATGAAATCTGTATGGTAGTGGTAAGGAGACAGGCAAAAAGATCAATGGAATAGAATTGAAAACCCAGAAATGAACCCACAGGCCTATGGTCACTTGATATTTGACAAAGGATCTAAAAACATCCACTGGGGAAAAAAGACAGCATTTTTAACAAATGGTGCTAGATCAACTGGAGGTCAGCATGCAGGAAAATGCAAATCGACCCATTCTTACCTGCTTTTACAAAACTAAAGTTCAAGTGGATAAATGACCTCCTCCTAAAACTGGATACACTGTAGCTTATAGAGTAGAAATCTGGGAAGAGCCTTGAACACACAGGCACAGGGAAAAATTTCCTGAATAGAACACCAATAGCTTATGCTCTAAGAACAAAAATTGACCAATTGTACCTCAAAAAACTGCAAAGCTTCTGTAACGCAAAGGATACTGTCAATAGGACAAACAGATTGGGAAAAGATCTTTACCAATCCTACTTCCAATATCCAATGTATATTAAGAAATCAAGAAGTTAGCTTAACAGAGAATTCTCAACCGAAGAAACTCAAATGCCTCTGAAGCACCTACAGAAATGTTTAGCATTCTTAGTTATCAGGGAAATATAAATTGAAACAACCCTGAGATTGCACCTCACACCAGTCAGAATAGCTAAGATGAAAAGCTCAGGGGAAAGCAGAAGCTGGAGAGGATGTGGCAAAAAAGGAACATTTCTCCATTGCTGCTGGGATTACAAGCTGGTACAACCACTCTAGAAATCAGTTTGGTGGTTCCTCAGAAAATTAAACATAGTACTACCTGAGGACCCAGCTCTATTGCTCCTGGGTAGTGGAGAATCCAGAAGATGTTCCAACATGTAATAAAGACACATGCTCCACTATGTTCACAGCAGCCTTATTTATAATAGCCAGAACCTGGAAAGAACCCAGATGTCCTTCAAAGAGGAATGGATACAGAGAGTGTCGGTGTCATATATCTATACAATGGAGTTCTATTCAGCTATTAAAAACAATGAATTCATGAAATTCTTAGGCAAATGGATAGAACTTGAAAGTGTCACCCTGAGTGAGGTAACCCAATCACAAAAGAACACACAAGATGCACTCACTGATAAGTGGATATTATCCCAAAACCTCAACATAAACAAGTTACAATTCACAGACCACAGAAAGTTCAAGAAAGAAGACCAAAAGTGGGGGTTCTTTGGTTCCTCTGAGAAAGGGAACAAAATACTCATGGGAGCAACTATGAAGATGAAGTGTGGAGCAGAGACTGAAGGTAAGGCCACCTAGAGACTGTCCTACCTGGGGGATTCATCCTATAAACAGTCACCAAACTCTGATACTATTATGGATGACAAGAAGTGTGTGTCAAAAGGAGCCTGTTACAGTTGTCTCTGGAGGGGCCCTGCCATAGCCTTACAGATACAGAGGCAGATGCTAGCAGCCAACCATTGGACTGATCCTGGGTTCCCCAATGGAGGAGTTGGAGGGTGAACTAGAGGAGCTGAAGGGGTTTGCAGCCCCATGAGAAGAACTAGGATGCTGGCCCACCAGACACCCCAGGGCTCCCAGGGACTAAGCTATCAAACATGGGGTACACATGGTTTCAGCCAAAAGTGTGGCAGAGGATTGCCTTGTCAGGCATTAGCGGGAGGAGAGGTCCTTGGTCCTATGAAGACTTTATAGAAGCCCCAGTGTGGGGAAATTGACAGGGAGGATGTGGGTGGGAGTGAGTTGGGTGAAAGGGCATATTCTTGGAGGCAGAGGATGGGAGGAGGGGTTGGGGGTTTTCTGGGAGGGGGGAAACTGGGAAAGGGTATAACATTTGAAATGTAAATGAAGACTATATTCAATAAAAAATAGAAGGCCTTTTCTCACCTGATCCCTTTCTCAGCATAAACTAGAACTGTTTTTAAATAGACATCACCTGTAATCATCACCCTGAAGAGAAGGCAGAGCATCATCGAATCTATCTATGCTAGAAACCTATAATCCCATAGATTAGTGGAAGGAAAGAGGAAAGAGTGCACTGTTTTTGACAAAATACATTCTGAATGAAGAAACAAAACTGGGATTTTGGAATAAAATGTTGCCCACATTCAGCGTTACTTCTGGTTTGTTAACTTTATTCCACATATACCACAAAACATACAAAAATAGGTGTGTTTCCTTTGAGACAATTTAGAGATTACATATACAACTATGCATAGAGTGATCTCTCTCTCTCTCTCTCTCTCTCTCTCTCTCTCTCTCTCTCTCTCTCTCTCGTGTGTGTGTGTGTGTGTGTGTGTGTGTGTGTGTGTGATATTTGAGTGATATCAGGTGAGTGGCTTGAACTGTCAGATATGAAAGCAGAGAACATGATCAACTTAGGGGGCAAGAAAAGACTATGTTGAAAAAATGAGTCATGAATTGAGTTTGAGAGGGAAGAAGAATCAACCAGGAAACAGAAGATGGAGGGGCCTTCATAAGAGAAGAAGCAGAAGCAGGCAAAAGGGCTTGTTGACAATCCAACTGCAGACTGCAGTTCCTGAATAGCAAAGAGTCCATGAAAATGTGATGCAAACCCAAGCTATATCATTGGTAGAAATATGCATGCGGGCTTTTGTTGGCCTCATTGGAGCTTTGTCTTAATCCTAGGATCACTGGAATGATATTAAAGGGATTTGGAGCATGTGATGTTCCCTTTGAGAAGATTACTCTGTCTGCTGCTTGTAGAATGGGCCACATGGCAGACTGAATATTGGAAATAATCGCCAAAATAAGTATACAATGAAAGCATAGTTGAACTTAAGGAAGAAATAGAAGTCCCCCGTGCCAAAAAATGATAGGAAAAATAAAAATTCAGATGAAGTACTACTATTGAGGAGGTATCTTCTTAGAGATTTCCTGTTCTGTGTAACCTAGAACCAGATTTTAGTGGCTTCTTGTGAAGAGAAGACAGGGGCAATTTCATGTCTTTGTAAGGGATGACTTTGAAAGTATCTCTGCAAAAAAAAAAAAAAAAAGTAAGTCATTGAACACCAATAGCATGTTGGAAGTGGAATGAAATAAAAAAATATAAAAATACAATTAGCATATGAGAGGACTAAGTCACTTAGCTGTATACAGTAGGTGCTGGGAGTATCGGGACACTCTGCTGTCAATAATTGTAATTTTTGAGCAGAACCTATTATGAGTATGATGGTAAATTCTCTGCCATGTAAATAGATCTAGAATGCCCTTCAATTAGTTACTGATATGTAATACCTTATGAAAATGGAGGAAAAATTTCAAATTATTTCTATAGGTATTCTAACTTTCATAACATTTCAATAAAGCTAATACTCTATTATGCTTAAATCCAACACTGAAATGTAAAAAAGCATGTAAAATAGGCATTCTTTTAGAATAGAAAAGGAAAAGTAGATATCACAATGTGTTTTATAAAACACAAATACACAGAGAAAGATCAAGCAAGTTAGTATAAATAATTATATTCTTTAAAGAATAAAATTTTAATTAATTACTTAATTTATATTCCAAATGCTGTTCCCTCACATTCCCCTCATGGAATTCCTCCCTCCATCCCTGCTTTCCTTCTCCTCCCCCACCCTGGTACATCAAGTCTCTGCCACATTAGGCTCATCTCCCACTGAGGCTAAACAAGGCAGCTCTGTTGGGGAATGGATAGTTCAGTCAGGCTACAGCTTTACATAGAACCTCCTCTATAGTACTTGGGTCACCTACATGGAGTTAGCTACCTAGGTGCCAGGGGCCTCGTTCTAGCCCCTGTATATTCCTTGGTTGGTGCCTCAGTCTCTGAAAGCTCCCAGGGGTCCAGGTTAGTTAACTCTATTTGTCTTCTTGTGCGTTCCTATCCCCTTCAGTGCTTTCAATCATCTCCCAACTCTTCCATAAGAGTCTCTGAGCACTGTCCAACGTTTGATGTATCTATATCCGTTTCATTCAGCTGCTGTGTAGAGTCTCTCAGAGGACAGTTAAGCTGGACTCCTGTCTGCAAGCATAATAGAATATTATTTATAATGTCATGGATTGGTGCTGGCCCACAGGATAGGTTTCAGGTTGGCCCAGTTATTGGTGGGCCATTGCTTCAGTCTCTGCTCTATCTTTGTCCTAGTATTTCTTTTATACAGGACAATTTTTTGGTCAAACATTTTGTAGATGGGTTGGTGTCTTTATTCCTCCACTGGGGGTCCTGCATGGCTACAGGAGGTGGCCTCTTCAGGTACCATGTCTCCACTGTTAGGAATCTCAGCTAAGGTCACCTGCATTGAATCCCGGAAACCTCTCCCATCTCAGGTCTCCTCTTTGAAAGTGTGATAGAACTCTGCTCTAAAATCATCTGGCCCTGGGCTTTTATTGGTTGGGAGATTTTAATGACTGCTTCAATTTTCATAGGAGTTATGGGACTATTTAGATAGTTTACCTCATCTGGATTTAAGTTTGAAAGTGGTGTCTGTCTAGAAAATCATTTATTGATTTCGATTTTCCAGTTCTGTGGAGTACAGGCCTCTGAAGTAAGACCTAATGATGTTCTGATTTTCCTCAGTTTCTGTTGTTATGTATTCCTTTTTGTTTTTGATTTTGTTAATTTGGGTACTGTCTCTCTACCTTTTAGTAAGTTTGGCTAAGGGTTTGTCTATCTTGTTGATTTTGTCAAAGAACCAACTCTTGAGCTTGTTGATTCTTTGTATTTTTCCCCTTGGTTTCTAATTGATAGATTTCAGCCCTGAGTTTGCACCCAACTGCTGAGTTTCCTCCCATCTTCTCCTCTTAGTTGTGTTTGCTTCTTGTTGTTCTAGAGCTTTCAGATTTGCTTTTAAGTTACTAGTATAGAATCTCTCCAATTTTTTATGTAGGTACTTAGTGCTATGAAATTTCTTCTTAGCACTGCTTTCATTGTGTCCCATAAGTTTGGGTATGTTGTTCCTTCATTTTCATTGAATTTTAGAAAGTCTTCAATTTCTTTACTTATTTCATCACTGAATAAGTGATCAGTGAGTAGAGGTTTATTCAGTTTCCGTAAATATGTGGGCTTTCTGTTGTTTTTGTTGTTGTTGAAGTTCAGCCTTAATCCATGGTAATCTGAGAGAATACAAGGGGTTATTTCAATCTTCTTATATCAGTTTTGAGCAGGTTCTGTTAAATACATTTGATTCACAACATCTTTTAGTTTCATAGTTTCTGTTTGGTCTTTGTTTTAATGACCTATCCATTGGTGAGAGTTGGGTGTTGAAGTACCCCACTTTTATTATTGGGCCTTCAATGTGTGATTTGAGCTTTACTAAAGTTTCTGTTTTGAATATGAGTGCCATTGTATTGGAGGCATAGAAATTCAGAATCAAGATGTCATTTTGGTGGATTTTCCTTTGATAAATATAAAGTGTCCTTCCCTATCTCTTTTAATAACTTTTGCTTGCAAGTCTATTTTACTAGATATTAGGATATTATTAGGATATTAGGATATTAGAATGGCTACTCCACCTTGTTTCATGGGTCAATTTACTTGGGAAACTTTTGCCCAGCCATTTATTTTGAAGTAATGTCTATCCATGTTACTGAGGTGTGTTTCCACTGTTTTGTAATGTGATACTAAATTCTGTATCAGAATTAGGAGTGAATTTATACCTTCACAAGTTTTTGTTGTGCAAAACTTGTTCCTTAATTTAAAACTCTTAGGTAAATAAAATTGGCTACAGCCAGTTACTAGAGGGATTAGAGGTCACTGGGTTTTGACTTACCTGGATGGGGGTAGAGAAGAGAAAGGGGAGACAAGAAGGGGAGGGAGGAAGAATGAGAGGGGAGGAGGAAGCTTCCATGAGGGGAGATGGATAATGAATACATGGCCAGGAGAAACAACTTTGGGGGTACACTTCTGGGGAGGTAGCCAGTTAGCAGTTAGAAAAGTAGATTAGGGGTTACCCCTAGTAATTGTCAAAGCCAAATAAAATAATCATTGTCTGAGTCTCGTTTATTTGTAAGCTAGTTGGGAATAAGTTTAAATTGGTCTTCACGTGTGTTAGAATGTCCTGGGATTGCTATAGTAGGAGAGTTGGGTTCTGATGATGCCATATTACATTGGCTTCTATTGATTATGTTCTTGTGCTTGCCTTTAGACATCTGGTTGTCTGGGGTGTTGGTTGGCCTGGGTATCTTGAGTTACATTAGAACTTCCAGAATGGCAGGTGGAGCTGTCTGCCCCAGGTTTGAGCCATCTTCCTGGGAGGCAGGGGGAGCTGAGAGGCAGAGAGCAGTGTGTTGATCAGTGATGCAGATATGGAGTGATGATGAGGAGTAGAAGGAAAATGGAGCTCCAACAGGGCACGGGTGCTTGGCTTGCTGGGGGTCCCAGAAGGCATGCAGATTAGGTCAGATGGGGTTGGGAGGAGGCTCTCACCTATGGGTCTGGTGATAGAGTATGCCTCCTCGGAGGGAGGCAGAGCTGTGGGGTGGGGTATGGCCACTGCATAAAATAAAACTTTATAATAGATATACAAACAAAATACAAAGTAAGTCATCAAAGAAAACACTACAGTTGCAAAAACTACTAAACTAATTATTAAATCTGAAGATATTACTTATTCAAAATATTAAAATCAGAAGTAAATTTATCTAGGACAAGTTACCTAAAAGATATCATATGCCACTGAATAAATATCAATGAGCTCTGAAGAAGAATTTTGAGATATAATATAGTTTCAAACCAAAGCTTGAAAGTACAGAATAACATTATTACAAAATTATAAAAATGAATTAGTAAACCTTGTCTGTGTTTCTACTAAATGGAAGATTAGTGAAGATTCTACTAAATGATTTAGATCAATAATTACTCTATATAGGAATTTTCTGCAAAAAGAGGTAAAGATAAATAACCTTGACATGCACTGTACTGTTGAAGTCCATCACTAGAGATAGTATGTGTATTATGTGTAACTAAAATGTTTGAGAATATAGACTATGTGGCAGGCATTAAATCAATTCCCAAGAGCACAAAGAAATCAGTAGTTCTCAAATTTTTCTTGAAAAGCTATTGGAAAATCACAATAAAGACATTCACAGAATACAAAAACATAACTATTCTTTCTCTAATTTTCTGAAATAGAATGATGCTTCATTTTATTGCAAAAACTGTTCTGTGGGTAGACAGATTTAACATTGCTAGCATTGAAATATAAAATGGAGTCAGGCAATATGGGAGATGTCATTGGCTTTAAAACTTATGTAATAATGTAAAAGCAGTGGATAAAGAGCATCTTAGAAAGCTGTTTTATGTGATCTATACAAATGTATACATTTACCCAAGGGACTGATAGGAGGCACTATAAAAAATTGTGTCTCTTTTGAAAAAGGAACTCTAATAAAAAGGAAAAAAAGAAGATGGAGTTCACAATCTATTATGTAGGTCAGAAATCAGTATTAATTGGTTTCAGAGGGGTTTGTGCTAAAATGAAGAATCAATCCTTGATAGCGGATAAAGATGTTTGCTGTTTTTGTTTAAACTAGGTCAGCCACTTTTCTCTAGTGTGGATGTAAAATGGGGTAAGGAAAGAGACTCAAGAGAAGAGATTTCCTTTAACTTGTGGAGAGAAAAAGAGAAGAAAAATATACATACTAAAGTAAGTTATTAAGGACACATCTTGATTGACACAATCCACAATAATATTTATGGCTTTGCCTTTGAAATCCATCTCAATGTGACCAGTTTCCTTACCAAAATTTGGTTCCTGTGGGAGTCAAAAAACTTGAGTATGCTTAAGTCATTTCACCTCCACATAAAGACAGCTCTATGCTGAATGATAAAATAAACACTAATTAGGTATGTATGTAGATGAAACATTTCAGGTGCAAAATATATAATATTTCTCTCAAAAATTTTTTTGGTGTTTTTGGATTTGGTTTTTTCAAGACAGGGTTTCTCTGTATAGCCCAGGCTGTCCTGGAACTCACTCTGTAGACCAGGCTGGCTCGAACTCAGAAATCCTCCTGCTTCTGCCACCCAGAGTGCTGGGATTACAGGTGTGTGCCACCACTGCCTGGCTTCTCTCAAAATTTTTCATGTCTTGGTATTATTTAATTAGACATTAGTTTTTCAGGATTTATATTTTCAGTATGCATTGTGCATGTGTGTATGTGTTTGTGTGTGTTTATTTTCTATGTAATGAACTAGAGAAATAGTTCCACATTTACTGGCACTTGTGACTCTGGCAGAGGATGGGGATTTGGTTCTCAGTGCCCACATAGCAGCTCACAAGCATGTGCAACTCCAGCATGAGGATCTGAATCCTTCCAGTCTTCCTGGATACTATTTGCACAAAGTGCACTTAACGTATGTTCAAGTAAAATACTCCTATAAATAAAATAAAAAGCAAATCTTTAAAATATGTGAATATTTCACATAGTTCTTGTTATTTACCCATGCTCTACTTGGAAAAAGAAAGCCTCTCCTGTGGAACTATTCTACCATGCATGCTTGGTGGGTAAGTCTCTCATCAACAATACTATTAATGTGTTTCACCTCTGAGAGCCAGTTACTTGTGAAGGAGCAGAGGCACTCTGTTTGATGTTATGTCAAGAAACTGGGTCTAGAATAAAAACTCATTTTAGTTAATGTGAGGGTGAAAACTTAGAAAGCAGGCACCCCCCTCTGCACTCAGGCTTGAGTAACTGCATGCATGGAAGCCAATCTCTCATAGGATGGCCCTTCTTCAGCCCTAGAGTCTGTGCCATAGAGTCTGTGATCAATCAGTAAAACAAAACCTTTGTGTTGCAAGTCTCCTCTACACAGCCAGCAAATGACAGGAAGCACATTTTTAAAAAAAAAAAACATTTTTACAAACACAGTTTTGCAATAAGAAAGAAGTGTAACATTTAGACAATAGAAGGAAGAGTGGTGACAGTTAGCAGGGAAGTGGTACATTCAAACCCAGTGGTATGGGACTGGAAAACACTTGTTGCCAATGAAAGCAACACCCATAGTGAGAGAAGAAGTTTCCCAGAAATGGGCTAGATGGTTCAATCAGTATTACTTGGTTTAAAGCTTAGAAAAAATCTGTTAAGTAGTTATAAACAAACAAACAAACAAATAAATAGTGTTGTCCATTTCCTGTCCACTGTTATCATATAGGTGAATGCTACACACAAACTCAGAACTAAACCACAAATTCAAATGACATAGTTTATGTTATCAAACTGATTAATCTGATAAATGTGCCAAGTTTTCTGAAATAAGTAATTATTTATTATCTCATTCTAATTAGTTTTGAACTGTTATGATATGCATCGATACCTCTAACAAGAGAATAATGAATAATGCAAAGAATGAGGTGTTCATATTTGTAAATACGAATTGATAGAATATCAGCATTCTATTATCCATCAATTCAGTAATTTTGGATAATATGAGCTACTTTTAAGCATTTTTCCTGGAGGGTTAACAATAAGAAAATGCAAATGTTTCAGTTGTGAAAACTTGATAAGACTCTCAAGTAAATTCATATTTTGGGCAGCTATTTACTGGTCATCGATTAATTTCTCTGTTAATAATACTCTGACCTTCAAAAGTTATGAGGAAGAAATTGAAGTGGCAGATTAGAGTTCCCCTTTGATATAAATGCATTGTAAAACTGCTAGCAAATTGGAAAACACATGGGGAAATCAATACAGCTCTTCACTGTAGACTTGCTGGTAGTGTTCTACAGAGTGCTAATTATACTCACTATGCCAATTAGTCTTTGGCCCGGCCATTGCTATTATTGCTCCCGTTCTTTTTAACAGTTGGTGACAGCATTATGCATTATGGAGATTTAACACAAAACATAATAGAATGCTTCTAATAGCATGGTTCAACTCCAGAGCATAGTACATATAATCAAGAGAAACAAATGTCAGCTCCAAATTCACTTGAGCCAGGAAGTTGGTAGAGAACCTCAGTCCACTTTAGAATATTTCCCCTTGCAGAGAACTTTAAACACAGCAATGGTAAAACAAGCAGCCATGGCTCTCCGTCTTGACACCTACAATGGAGTAAAACTACGTGTACAATGGAAGTCAGACTAAACCTGGTACATGTAACCAATTACTGAGCATTTAGGAAAGAACTATTACAAAGCCACTGAAAATTTGGCTCAGGTACAAACCCTTTGACAAA
Source organism: Apodemus agrarius (assembly GCA_964023405.1). Taxonomy (NCBI): domain Eukaryota; kingdom Metazoa; phylum Chordata; class Mammalia; order Rodentia; family Muridae; genus Apodemus; species Apodemus agrarius. The sequence goes on along the minus strand of OZ030019.1, from coordinate 71,357,638 downwards.
CAAGAAGTTATGAAAATGAAATTGACATTGAGAACTACTGTTGTGTTAATAGCATTGGAAGCCTTACAAACACCAGAAGTCTGAGTACACATGGAATGACAAGGAAAGTTCCAACTCAGAAGCATTAATGCTGCTTTCAACTTATGAACAGAGACCCCAGAGGCTTGCACACTCAGTTTAGTCAGGGTGACAGTGGCAAAGCAGGAACATTGTAAATGACAATCAATTGAAACAGTATAATTGTATGAATACTATCCCAACACTGTCTTGGAATCTACATCTTTGAATTATCAGACCAAAAGTTTCTATTATGGAAAATAAAAGTGACTCAACTTTACTTGTAATATAAGCTTAAAGGGGTTAAAAATTTAGCAAAGGGATTGAGTTTCCACCACTGTGAAGTCTAAATAAATGAACTAATGACTAATATCTAATTTAATATATATTATGTTAAATGTGCTTCAAGATGTAAGAACACATTTCATCTTAAAAAATCTATAATTGTATATTTATTTCTATTCTAATAAATGGACCCTGCTTTTGACTGACATTGGAACACTGTTTTCATTATGAAAACCTAAGTTCTTGCATTTATTTGGAGTCTATTAGGAGTTACATGCCAAACCTAGGCAGATAAATAACTTGGTAAGCCTAAAACCATCCCCACATTTATATTCTTGCTTATGGAATGCCTCCGTCATTGCCTAAGTAGAATAATCTGATGTAACATATTCTAGGATAAAAGTATGTGTTGCTCATCTAGAACAGAGAGATGCATTAAAGATCCTGAATTTTACAAATGTATATATTATTTAGAATAAGTATAAAATATCATAAACTCAGTGTGATATGTTATAGTTGAGTCAATGAACACAAGTATATACTTTTGCAGGATAATAAGTAAATAAATGTAAGAACCGCATATAGGTGTCCTCTAAACTTTGAACATGACAAATATTCTACTATGTTAGTACCCACCCCTTGAAATTCCATGGAGCCTTTCTTTACCTTTTAATTTTAGTAAAATGGTCATTCTTTGTAAACACTAAATAATAGAGAAACTGTGATAATCCCAAGAGTTCCTGGTGCATTATTCTTACACATAATCTCATATTTAAATATTCTGCAGTGCTGCGTAGTGTTTTGCCAAATTGACCCAGACCAGTGTCCTTTGGGAAATGGCAATTTCCACTGTGAAAATGGCTGCACCAGATTAGACCGCAGGCAAACCTGTGAGGATTTTCTTGACAGCTGAATGATTTGGGAGGACCTACTTTACTGTGGACCGTGTCACCACTGGGTCCTATGAGAAAACAGGCCGAGACAGCTATAAGAAGAAGTCATTAAGCAGCAGTTGTCTATGACATGCACGTCGGTTTCTGCCTTCAGGTTCTGGGCTTTACTTTCTATCCTGACCTCCCTCAGTGACGGGCTATTCAGTTGGATGTGTACGATGAATTAAATGCTTTCCTCCCAAGAATTGACTTTGGTCATGTTGTTTTGTCACAGTGATAGAAACCTAACATTAGCTTAAAAGATGAGCTAGCTGTAAGGCTGTGTGATCGCTGGAAGGGACCAGCACTATGCCAGAGAACATACTGAAAAGATGACTGATTCTGGGGCTGGCGAGATGGCTCAGTGGTTAAGAGCACTGACTTCTCTCCTAGAGGTTCTGAGTTCAATTTCTAGCAAACAAGTGGAGACTCACAACCATCTTTAATGGGATTACTGCTTCTTTTCTTTTTTTAATTCCCCCGCCTGGTCCACCCTCAGACTGTTCCACATCCCATACCTTCTCCCTGTCCCCTGTCTCCATGAGGATGTCTCTACTAACCACTCTCCATTAGCACTCCACCAGACGTCTAAACTCCCTCCAAAGACCCAACAAGTAACGGAAAGAGTCAGATGCAGATATTTTCAACTAACCTATGGACAGAAGCAGCTGTGGTTGAATTAGGGAAAAGCTGGAAGAAGCTGAGGAGGAGGGCAACCCTGTAGGAGGACCAGTGGTTTTGATTAAACTAGACCCCTGAGATCTCTCAAACACTAGAACACGAACCAGGCAGCATGAGCCCCCACCCCAACACAAATACATCAGAGAACTGCTGGGTGTGGCTTCAGTCAGAGAAGATGAACCAAAGCTTCCCCTGGACTGGAGGCTCCAGGGAGTTTAGAGAAAACTGCATATCTTTTATCTATATTTCTCATGCTTCTTAGGGCTTTCCTGTGGAGGACGGCAGAAGTTAGAAAACCTCCTGCAGTCCAAATAAATATTTTCTTTATTATATTCATAGAATAACTTTCCAGGTGATGGAGAAAATGATGTTTTATAGACTAATGGAAACTAGTCTTTTAAAAGTGTATTATTATCAGTGGGATAAATTTGAAGTGAAATTCCCTGTGATAAAACTGACATGGCTCTCCTGATTGGTACCATTCAAAAACCAGAACCAATCTTCTTTATTTACATTTTGCCAGTGTATCCGGCTCACTTTGGTCTACAGGCCAAAGTACTATGCTTTAATGATAATCAGTGTCTGATTTCCTACATAGAAATTTGGCCAAAATGACATTCTGTTCTCTAGTTCTAAAGCTTCCATCAGCCTTCACATACTTTATACTGAAGTGTTAGTGTTTGGGTCTGTTGAATTAATGGGGAAGTTCCTGTGTAGAAACTGTTGGGATGACTGCTTCTTAATAACTGAAATAACGCCTACGTCCTTCTGTTTTCCAAATGAAGTTCCACATTGGTTTGAGTATCACCTCCTACTTCCTTACCACATCCTCTTTCATTCTTATGCATCAAATTTCCCAACAACAAAATGAATCCTCTGTTTTCAGTCATATTATTACTTTCAGAGACCACACAAGGCTGCATGATAACAGTATGAGGGTACATTTTACACATTATGTGTTGCATGCACATTTATGTAAAACACAATATACATCATGATAGTTAATATATTATTACCTGCCCATCCACTTATACCAATAGTGGTTCTGGGACTGAGGTCCTGTGTAAAAGAGGCTCCATTTTAACAAGGAATAGAAAAATTAGGCAGACAAATTTATAAAAATGTAACAGTAGTAATTTCACTAAAACCCAGACTATGATAAGATGATGAAAGAAATAGGGAATTACTTTCATTTAGTGCTTATTATACTTAAGCCAGTATTAAATTGAGTGTTTAAAATGCCAATTACATGCAACGCAAATAAATAGCTAGTATTCAAGTTTTAATGCTTGAACACCATAAAAAATCTATTAAGTACAAAAAAATCTTAAAAGATTAAAAGAAAATCTCTTAAAATACATGCGTTCCTGGATGTTCTATTTATAAATACACATATTAACCACTATGTACTTCTGAGAAACCTCTGTATCCCCCTGCAAGCTAATAGAAGGACTACAAGGAAGTCTGTATGGGGGTCTCTAAAGAGTCAAACACTTGACTCTTTAGCAAAATTGTCAAATCTCTGAAATGAAGGGTGGGTTTTTCAAATTTTGTCTCTAGGGATTACAATGTTGAGGATTCACTGTATGAATTACAAACTAGAGAAGACCAGTTTCCTATGAGGTGCAGACTATACAGTCAGAGAAAACGTGAAATAGATGGAAAGATATACTACTTTCTCTTGTCTTTGACCATCTGTACTTCTGTCCACAGTGTATATAGTGAAATGATTCCCAAGTATGGCATTCTTGAAAGTTTCATTTCGTATACATTGGAAATTAGCCCTCTGTCGGATGTGGGAGTGGTGAAGATTTTTTCCCAATTTGTTGGTTGCCGATTTATCCTTTTGACAGTGTCTTTTGCCTTACAGAAACTTTGTAATTTTATGAGGTCCCATTTCTCTATTCTTGCTCTTAGAGCATAAGCAATTGATGTTCTGTTCAGGAATTTTTCCCCTGAGCCAATGACCTCAAGGGTCTTCTCCAGTTTCTTTTCTATTAGTTTTAGTGTGTCTGGTTTTATGTAGAGGTCCTTGATCCACTTGGAGTTGAGCTTAGTGCAAGGAGATAAGAGTGGATCAATTCTCATTCTTCTGCATGTTGACCTCCAGTTGAGCCAGCACCATCTGTTGAAAAGGCTATCTTTTTTCCACTGGATGTTTTCAGCTCCTTTGTTGAAGATCAATTGGCCATAGATGTGTGGGTTCAATTCTGGGTCTTCGATCCTATTCTATTGATCTGCCTCCCTGTCACTGAACCAATACCATGCAGTTTTTAATACTACTGCTCTGTAATATTGCTTGATGTCTGGGATATTGATTCCCCCAGAAGTTCTTTTGCTGATGATAGTTTTAGCTATCCTGGGTTTTTGTTATTCCAGATGAATTTGAGAATTGCTCTTTCTAACTCTATGAAGAACTGAGTTGGGATTTTGATGGGGATTGCATTGAATCTGTATATTGCTTTGGGCAAGATTGCCATTTTGACTATATTAGTCCTGCCAACCCACGAGCATGGAAGATTTTCCCATTTTCTGATGTCTTCTTCAATTTCCCTCTTCAGAGACCTGAAGTTTTTGTCATATAAATCTTTCACATGTTTGGTTAGCGTCACTCCAAGATACTTTATATCATTTGTGGCTATTGTGAAGGGTGTCAGTTCCCTAATTTCTTTGCCTGCTTATCCTTCGCGTATAGGAAGGCTACTGATTTGCTTGAGTTGATTTTATAACCAGCCACTTTGCTGAAGTTGTTTATCAGTTGCAGGAGTTCTCTGGTGGAGGTTTTTGGGTCATTTAAGTATACTATCATATCATCTGCGAATAGTGATAGTTTGATTTCTTCCTTTCCAATTTGTATCCCTTTGACTTCCCTCTGTTGTCAAATTGCTCTAGCTTGTACCTCAAGTACTATATTGAAGAGATATGGTGAGAGGGGGCAGCCTTGTCTAGTCCCTGATTTTAGTGGGATTGCTTCAATTTTTTCTCCGTTTACCTTGATGTTGGCTACTGGTCTGCTGTATATTGCTTTTACTATGTTTAGATATGGGCCTTGAATTCCTGCTCTTTCTAAGACCTTTAGCATGAAAGGATGCTGAATTTTGTCAAATGCTTTTTCAGCATCCAATGAGATGACCATGTGGTTTTTTTCTTTGAGTTTGTTTATGTAGTGGATTACGTTGATGGATTTCCGTATATTGAACCATCCCTGCATCCCTGGGATGAAGCCAACTTGATCATGGTGAATGATCGTTTTGATGTGTTCTTGGATTCGGTTGGCAAGTATTTTGTTTTGTATTTTTGCATCGATATTCATAAGAGAAATTGGCCTGTAGTTCTCTTTCTTAGTTGGATCTTTGTGTGGTTTTGGTATCAGGGTAATTGTAGCTTCATAGAATGAGTTGGGTAGTGTTCCTTCTGTTTCTATTTTGTGGAATAGTTTGAAGAGTATCGGTATCAGGACTTCTTTGAAGGTCTGATAGAATTCTGCACTAAAACCGTCTGGTCCTGTCTAACCTTTTATATAACTATTTCTTTCCCTCATCTATTTGTTTAACAATTACTTCTTTAGGATCACTGCCCATTTGCATTCATTTTTTATTATTATTTTCTATATTCTTTGTTTACATTCCAAGTGATTTTCCCTTTCTCGGTTCCCCCCTCCCCATAAGTCCCATAAACCCTCTTCCCTCCACCAGTTCCCCAATCAACCCCCTCCCACTTCTCTGTCCTGGGGATCCCCTACAATGCTGCATCATGCCTTTCCAGGACCAGGGCCCTCTCCTTCCTTCTTCTTGGGAATGATTTGATATGTGATTTTTGTCTTGGGTATTCAGAGCTTCTGGGCTAATATCCACTCATCAGTGATTGCATTCCCTGTGTGTTCTTTTGTGAATGAGTTACCTCAGTTAGGATGATATTTTCCAGATACAACTATTTGCCTAAGAATTTCATGAATTCATTGTTTTTAATTGCTGAGTAATATTCCATTAAGTAAATATACCACATTTTCTGTATCCATTCCTCCACTGAGGGACATCTGGGTTCTTTCCTTCTTCTGGCTATTATTAATAAGGCGTGGTGGCGCACACCTGTAATCCCAGCACTTGAGAGGCAGAGGCAGAGGCAGGCGGATTTCTGAGTTCAAGGCCAGCCTGGTCTACAGAGCAAGTTCCAGGACAGCCAAGGGCTACACAGAGAAACCCTGTCTCAAAAAAACCAAAAAAACAAACAAACAAACAAACAAAAAAAAAAAAACAAAAAAAAAGGCTGCTATGAACATAGTGGAGCATGTGTCCTTATTGCATGCCGGGGAATCCTTTGGGTGTATGCCCAGGAGTGATATAGCCTGGTCCTTCTGAAGTATCATGCCCAGCTTTCTGAGGAACTGCCAGACTGATTTGCAGAGTGGTTGTACCATCTTGCAATCCCCCCAGCAGTGGAGGAGTGTTCCTATTTCTCCACATCCTGGACAGGCCAATTTGCATGTAAATAAATGCTTAGAGTGTCTCTCTAAAGATTACTTCAAGATGGTGAGTTTCACTTGTTTGAAGTTGATGCCTGATGAAATTATGTTTTAGTTGCTCTTTTTGTTGCTATTAGTAAGAAAGAAAGAAAGAAAGAAAGAAAGAAAGAAGGAAAGAAAGAAAGAAAAAGGAAAGAAAGAAAGAACGCTTAAGGAGGCAAGAGTTTAGTTTGAATCACCACTTGTAGGTGTTGAGCATCACAGTAGGGAGTCTGTGTGGCATGTGGCTCAGGCAGCTGATGAAATGCTTCCTGCATCCTCAGGAAGCAGAAATAAGTTATAGCTGATGCTCAGCTAGTGCTATCCCTTTTGTGAAGTCCAGGAACCAAGTCCAGGAAACAGCACCGCCCACTTTTATGATAAGAATTCCCACATCAATTAAAGCAATCAAGATAATCCTTCATAAGCATGGCCAGATGCTGTTAATCTCGATGGAGCTTGCAAGGTATCACAGGGCTTGTCTCCTAGGTGACTCTACATTCTATCAAGCTGAGAATCAATATTAATCTCCAGAGCTACTACTCTGAAATGTCAATTTCAGGGTTATGGGTAGTTGCCTAAATTCTCATTCAGAGATGCTATTCTCAACGTCTCTTTTCACTGTGATCCTGCAGAAAATGTTTGTGTGGGTCAATTCGCATTCTTCTGCATGTTGACCTCCAGTTGAACCAGCACCATTTGTTGAAAAGGCTATCTTTTTTCCACCGGATGGTTGTGGCTCCTTTATCAAAGATCAAGTGACCATAAGTCTGTGGGTTCATTTCTGGGTCTTCAATGCTATTCCATTGATCTACCTGCCTGTTGCTGTACCAATACCATGCAGTTTTTAACACAATTGCTCTGTAGTACTGCTTGAGGTCAGGGATATTGATTCCCCCAGAAGTCCTTTTATTGTTGAGAATAGTTTTAGCTATCCTGGGTTTTTTGTTGCTCCAGAGGAATTTGAGAATTGCTCTTTCTAGATCTATGAAGAATTGATTTGGGATTTTGATGGGGATTGCATTGAATCTGTAGGTTGCTTTTGGCAAGATGGCCATTTTTTACTATATTGATCATGCCAATCCAGGAGCAAGAAATATTTTTCCATCTTCTGAGGTCTTCTTCGATTTCTTTCTTCAAGGACTTGAAGTTCCTGTCATACAGATCTTTCACTTGTTTGGTTAGAGTTACACCAAGATACTTTATGTTGTTTGTGGCTATTGTGAAGGGTGTTATTTCCCTAATTTCTTTCTCAGCCTGCTTGTCCTTTGAGTACAAGAAGGCCACTGACTTGCTTGAGTTAATTTTATAACCTGCCACTTTGCTGAAGTTGTTAGCAGCTGTAGAAGTTCTCTGGTGGAGTTTTGGCCATCTTGCCAAAAGCAATCTACAGATTCAATGCAATCCACATCAAAATCCCAAATCAATTCTTCATAGATCTAGAAAGAGCAATTCTCAAATTCCTCTGGAGCAACAAAAAACCCAGGATAGCTAAAACTATTCTCAACAATAAAAGGACTTCTGGGGGAATCAATATCCCTGAGCTCAAGCAGTACTACAGAGCAATTGTGTTAAAAACTGCATGATATTGGTACAGCAACAGGCAGGTAGATCAATGGAATAGGATTGAAGACCCAGAAATGAACCCACAGACTTATGGTCTCTTGATCTTTGATAAAGGAGCCACAACCATCCGTTGGAAAAAAGATAGCCTTTTCAACAAATGGTGCTGGTTCAACTGGAGGTCAACATGCAGAAGAATGTGAATCGACCCACTTTTATCTCCTTGTACTAAGATCAACTCCAAGTGGATCAAGGACCTCCACATAAAACCAGACACACTGAAACTATTAGAAAAGAAACTTGGGAAGACCCTGGAGGACATGGGCACAGGGGTAAAGTTCCTGAACAGAACACCAATAGCTTATGCTCTAAGATCAAGAATTGACAAATGGGACCTCATAAAATTACAATGTTTCTGTAAGTCAAAGGACACTGTCAGAAGGACAAAATGGCAACCAACAACGTGGGAAATGATCTTCACCAACCCCACATCCGACAGAGGGCTAATATCCAATATATACAAAGAACTCAAGAAGTTAGACCCCAAAGAACCAAATAACCCTATCAAAAAATGGGGTACAGAGCTAAACAAAGAATTTTCACCAGAAGAAATTTGGATGGCCGAGAAACACCTTAAGAGATGTTCAACATCATTAGTCATCAGGGAAATGCAAATCAAACAACCCTGAGATTCCACCTCACTCCAGTCAGAATGGCTAAGATTAAAAACTTGAGAGACAACAAGTGCTGGCGAGGATGTGGAGAAAGAGGAACACTCCTCCACTGTTGGTGGGATTGCAAAATGGTAAAACCGCTCTGGAAATCAGTGTGGCGGTTCCTCAGAAAATTGGGCATGCCACTCCCAGAGGACCCTGGCATACCACTCCTGGGCATATACCCAGAGGATTCCTCTGCATACAACAAAGACACATGCTCCACTATGTTTATAGCAGCCTTGTTTATAATAGCCAGAAATTGGAAGGAGCCCAGATATCCCTCAAAAGAGGAATGGATACAGAAAATGTGGTATATTTATACAATGGAGTACTACTCAACAATTAAAAATAATGAATTCATGCAATTTGTAGGTAAATGGTTAGATCTGGAAACTATCATCCTAAGTGAGCTAACCCAATCACAAAAGAATACACACGAAATGCAATCACTGATAAGTGGATATTAATGAGGCCAGAAGCCCTAAATACTCAAGGCACAATTAGCAAGTCAAATGACTCTCAAGAAGAAAAAAAGGAGAGGACCCTGGGCCTGTAAAGATTGGATCCAGTATTGTAGACCCAGAACAGAGAAATCATGGGGTGGGGAAGAGTGGGGAATAGCATGGGGGGGAGAGGAATTATGGGACATATGGTGGGGGGGGGTAACTGGGAAAGGGGAAAGCCTTTGGAATGTAAACAAAGAATATAGAAAATAAAAAGAAAAAAGAAAAAAAGAAAATGTTTGTGTGCCTGGCCTGGACTTACCTTTTACAGTTTGCTGCCTTAGCTTCAGGCCATTGAATATTTTTAACTTTTCCAGTGAATACATTAAGTTTTGTTGCTTTCTGGCACATATATACTTCAATACGAGTTGTTTAAAGAATGGAACATTCAGTCCCTGTCTATATCAATACTTGCTACTCTTAATTTTATATCCAATACGCTGATATATCCAACATAATCTGTATTCAAATGGGAGCAAAATATGTACCATGAACTTGTATAACTTCTAAAAATCTGTGCAGAAGTTTATACTTTCTGAATATTAAATATTTAACTATTCCATAATACTTAATGGAGTTATTGAATAATGTTGTAAGTGAACTCAAGTAATAAATCTAATATTAAGGTTAGTGTTTTCCCTCAAACTTTATCATTTTATATGGCTATTTAGTCTATTAGTACGAAAAACTATTACTTTAATCAAAAAAGTTCAGTTACTCGTGTTTCTTCATTCCTTCATACAAATCAAAAACAATATCAGCAATTTCAGTCTTCATAAATAATCTTTAGTCAGACATTTTTACCCACAGATATGACAGTTTGCATTTAAGGTCTGGGTTATAGCATTCTTTCCTTCCTTTTAGTGAGCTTTAACTGTCAACCTGCCATAACCTCGGGTCATGTGGGAAGTTATTCTTAATCAAGGGATTGCCTAGATCAGACTGGACTGAGGGGTTCTTTTTGGGGGGTTATCTTGATTGTTAATCAATGAAGGAGAGACCATCTCACTGTGGATGGCACAATTCCCTGGATATGTGGTCCTAAGTAGTACAAGAAATCTAGGGAAGCATGATCCTTCAAGCAAGACAGTATGAAGAATTTGATTATGGTTTCTGTCTTAAGTCATTTTTTAAACATTATTTTATTTTAATTGTGTGTTTGTGTGCGTGTGTGTGTGTCCATCCATATTCATGTCCATGTCTGGGTCTGGGTGTAGCTTTAGGATAGTGAAGATATAAAAAAAGACCAGAAAACAGCATCAGATTTCCTTGACCTTGAGTCCCAGGCAATGATGAATAGCCTGAATTGGGCACTGAGACCCACAACTCTGTTCCACTGAAAGAGCATTATGGGCCTGTGATGATTTGAAAATAAATGTCCCTATACGTTCAAACATTTGGAGGCTTTGTTGCCAGGGCCCAGCCCTGGCGTGGGGTACTTCCTTCTTGTCAGTTCTACTTCTTGAGGCAGTGGAGAGAAGAGTGTTAGCAGAGGGTAAAATTTTGTCTTAGAAGATACTTAGGGTTAATGTAAAATAAAAAGTTTACTTACCTAAGGCTAAGTTACTATGCTATTGTAGGCAACCTGCCTTCTGTGTTTCTCTTAGACTAGAGACTGCAGTCTCAAGCAATTAGAGTTCATCCTCAAACAGCAAAAGATTATGGAAAGGATTAATTGCAAGAGCCTTTCCCCTTTTGTCCAGATGCCTCTTGCTTGTCCAGCTAGTGAGAAGTTTGGAGCAGTAAACTTCTATTGAACCAGTGGAAGAGAATAACACTGGAAGAAGGAAAAACTTTCACATAAGCAAATATGCATAATCTCACATAAATTCATATGTAGATTTATGAATGCTCATTTATACATTTCTATTCAGTCCAGTTGGGCCCAGTCAGCATGCATTCTCACAATTACATACTTACACACACACACACACACACGCACACACACACACACTCACACACACACATGCATATATTCTCACAATTACATATTTACACATACATCTATACTTACATATACATATGGAGCACCAAGCACCGGTGCTGAAAGAAGTCACTCATTCTGGATGAAAAATGATCTCCAATCTTTATTGCATAGAGAAAGAAATAATTTCTACCCTTTTAATGCTAAATGAATTAAACACACATTTGTAAGAAAAAAAGCTTTGCTCCTTTTAATAAGATTAAGCCTGTCTTGTTATTAAGAAAGGACCTGTTCTGTCCTATGGTAAGGAGAAGCCTGTCTGCTCCTTCTGCTCTCTGCAGTTTCTTTCCCCCCCCCCTCTGCATTCTGCATCTTGCTCACTTAGGTTTCTTTATGTTACCTGTAGTTTCTAAGTTATTCCACTTTGCATTCTCCTTCTAATCTTGTTCTTCTCTCCTGCTCTCAAGTTTTGACAATGCTCTTACTCTCAATGCCTTTTCTCCAAAATCTATGCCTATACATCTAAGCTCTTCTTAAATTCAGTTCGGTCTAAAAAGTGTTCTGTCTAAAAACTCCTCAGCTCAGTTCCTTCTCACAGCTCAGTTCTTCTCACCTCTGTTCCTCTCACTTAAGTTCCTCTCTTCTGACTCTCCTTGTCCTCAGCACTTAAATATCCTTCAGGATACATGATCACATGTTAAAAAGTTCATCAAACGTTCACACGCAAAATCAAATCATAAATTGAAATAGAAGTTTACAACAGAGAATGTTGACATGAATACCCATTAGGCTTAATTGTCTGGCTAAAAATCCATCACCTGTCTCTGCTCCATAAGTTCACTGAAGGTTTAAAAAACAATAACCATTAGGGAAGTCATTAGTGAAGTTTTGTATAGATAAACCCAGTCAATATTTTATATTCTGTCCTAGCACCTATAATAAATCATTAGTTCCCTTATTATGACCATTGGATAATTGTTTTACAACCTCTTGGAACATGCTCTGAGTAGGAGAAAGTCTGGTTACCATCTAAGAACAATTAACTGGTGACATTTGGGAGACAGGTAGAGTTCTCATTGCAGTTTTGACTATCAGAAAAGGAACTAATAGCATTCCCACTTTGAAAGAGCTTATTAATCACAGATATAATTTTAGGAATTCTTATAGGATCATCATTAAGACTTATGTCATTTATTTGTCTATATAGCACTACTATAAGACAGTATATCTTCGTGGATCTGCAAGGATCTGTTTCAAGGGAGTGTGATACGATTTAGTGATTGTTCTATATGTTTAATAATAACTTGAAAAGCATATTAATAGCAGGAATCTTTCCTAAAATAAATCCCTTACAACTTTGATTAATAAGGGTGTGCCGTTATTTGTCAGGGATTTTGATGTGTGGCCTTGTTGGAGTAGATGTAGCATTGTAGGAGGAAGTATGTCACTTGAGGTAGATTTTGGAAATTCAACTGCTCAAGCCAGGCCCAGTATCTTTCTCTTCCTCCTGCCTGTGGATCCAGATGTAGAACTCTCAGCTCCTTTTCCAGCACCATAACTGCCTGCTCACTGCTACATTTCCTGTCATAATGTTAATGGACTAAACTTCTAAACCTGTAAGCAAGCCCCTACAAAATGTTTGATGTTTTAAGTGTTGCTGTGGTCATAATATATCATCCCAGCAACAGAACAATTAAGGCAGTGCCCCTAACTAATAATCCATCTCTCCAGCCTTTGTTTTAAATTCATGCATGAGTTCCTGACCTCTTTTTCATCACTGCTGGACTGGTACCCGGAATTGTCAGTCAAATAAATACTTTTCTCCCATAAGTTGCTTGCAGCTGTGGTGTATTATCCAACAACAGAACTTAACTTAGGGCAACACTTGGAAACGTCTTCCCTTTTTATTATTATTCATTATTTCCATCCAAATTTCTTTCAAATAGGGTACTGAAGAGGTGACTTTCACTAATTGGACAATTTTATATGAAATTGATTATTACTCTGAATTCTGAAACCATGAGTATTATTAGCATTTCTTTTAGCTTCATATTTCTTTTCTGTAATTGTCATTAAAAGACCATATCTTTTAAGAATTATTTTCAAGCTTCTCAAATACTCTAACCCAAGATCTTGATACCAAATAAAGTATTAGGTTTTTACTGTTATTCTCAATTTAAACCTCAATAGTGAGGGCACTTCTGTAATTCTTGGAAACATTGAATTGTTTTAAGCTCTTGCTACTTTTGAATGCTACCAAATCAGTTATTTTAGTGTCTATAGAGAGAACTTGACATTTTAGATGCTGTGACAACAGTCTGGGGCTATATTGCTTGGTAGCTCAGCAATGAGCTGTGTGCATGTGCTGAATTTGTTGACTAGTAAGTCCATTTCCTCAGTTTAAGTCAATGCAGGTGTATTGTAACCATCAATGGCTTCTTATTCATTTTTGTTCAGGCTAACAAAGTGAAAAGATAATACTGTACAGATTTTTGTAAAATTAAGCATTGCAGTGCCAATGAGGTAGCTCAGAAGATAAAGTACTTGCTACAAATATGAGGAACAGAGTTCAGATCTCTAGTACATGCATTAAAAAACAGAAAAAGAAACATGGATACCTACCTGTAATCCCAGTCATAAAGAGAGAACTCTCTCTCATTCATTTGAGAGTTAGCTAAATTGCTGAGCTCTGGGTTCAGTAAGAGAACCTGCCTCAGCAAATAGAGCAGGGGAAAACTCAATATGAGTCTCTGACTTTCACATGTCAGCATTTACATGTGTATGCATTTATATACAAATATACCCATACAGAAATGAGCACACAACCTAACCACACAGAGTATACAAACATATATCACATGTATGCACAAGTATACAGCATATATGTTACAGATGATAGGCTCATATATGTGCATATATATACATATATATATATGTATATATATATATATATATATATATATATATAATTTCACTTTTTATCATTTTCTTTACCAAACATTTGAAATAGATTTGGTAACAATTTCTGTATTTGTTAGAGAAGTGGAAATAATTCTTTTTTTCCTCTTCTTTTTCTAAAAAAAAAAATAGCTCTTGATCATTAAACAAAGATTTAAGAATTAGAATAGTAAGACTCCCTTTCAGTTTTGAGAAATGCATTGCATGAATAGTTTGGAGAATTTACTTGTGTGTGATGAGCCACTTTGTCTTTGATTCCTTGAAATTCTCTTTCCCTTTTGACTATGTTATTAGATTGCTGTTCAGAATGGCAATCATTGTGTTGTCCTTGTTTATCTACCTTTGAATTTCATATGTAATTGCATGCCCATTTTTTCTTTCTTTTTCTTTTCTTCTTTTTTTTTCTCGAGTCAGGGTTTCTCTGTGTAACCCTGGCTGTCCTGTAACTCACTCTGTAGACCAGGCTGGCCTCAAACTCAGAAATCCACCTGCCTCTGCTTCCCAAGTGCTGGGATTAAAGGCATGCACCACCACTGCCTGGCTACAGAAGTCTTAAAAGGTATTAAGTCACTGCTGTCTTCTTCATCTCCATGTTTGTCTTCCTTTTCTGATCTTCATATTTCTCACCTTCATAATGAATTCTACACCTCTTTGTCATTTTTAAAAACAGTTCTGTGGATTGAATAAAAAGCTAGACAAATGCTCAATCACTGAACTGTGTATCTCACCTTAAATTCTAAGAATAGATAATGTCATTGTCTACATGTATCAAACAATTAATGAGCAAAGTATTATTAATTGCAGAAAGTCCTTTGCAAAACAAATTGAAATTGTTGATATTTCTAACTCATTCCATAAAGCAAGAATAACTGACTTCTAAGCCAAAAATTTTTTGACAAAATCCCTATTACTGGTATTTATCTACATTCTTTAAATTAAAAAAAAATAGTACCTTTTGAAGGAAGAAGATAAGTTGTGAAATTCATAAATTTCAAGAAATTAATACAGCTTCTCAGGTTCAGGAAGCTCCTAAAACTTACAAGATTTACAGTTTGTCCGTTCAAGTTTATGTAGAATATAACAAATGATGGAGATAAGAGACTCTCCCATACATTGAACTGCCCAAGGAATTGGCTTTTATGAGTTTCCACCTGTGTAGGAATAAGCTTTTCAGGGATATAGCCACTGTTGTGTCACTTGAACTTCTGCAAATAATGCCTAGCTAATCATGTTGTTGGTTGTGTTTGTTTTTAAATAACCCCAATAAGCTTATTGATTCTGTGAACAAGACTTCAGTTGAACAATCTACTTAATTGGCTCTTAGTGTTCTAGCTGGAGAGAACAGATATTTGTTTACATCTTCCAAGGTAAAAAGATACAATATAATTACTTCTTAAAGAAATACATATATTAAAAAGACAAGAATGAGTTAAATAGGAAACAGATGTATTGTCCATATAATGGACGATGAGAAATGCTACTGATATATCTGAGTGTCTATAAGTACAATCACAATGTGGCTACCTTTCCTATGACACAAAAGGTGATATACTTCCTTGTTGGAATGACAGTTACATGCTCCCTGAGGTAGATGGTAAGACATGTGACTAAAGCTGAGCCATCACACAGAAGCTGCCTTCCACTGTATAATGTGAGGTAAGTAATCTCTTTCAATAATGGAGTTACCATCAAATGTCTGTTAGAGAATATAGTACAATTTCTGAGTGATATAAATATAGGACAGATATGTAAGCAGGTAGTAATGATTGTTGAAAGTGTTCTGCTATATGCAACTAAAACTGACCCATCTGCCCATAATAAACTTGGCATGTAAATAAATTATTTCAGTGGGAAAAGATTTTGATTTAGAAGGAGAAAAAAACAAAACAAAACAAAACAGATATTAGGATGCCAGGCATGTGTTGGTTGATAGTTTCTTATTGCTGGCAGGATACAAAGGCAAGCAAGGAAATTAGACCTGTACTAAAAAACCCTTAGAAGGTTTTAAAAATTGTAATGCATGGGGAAAATTGCAAAGCAAAGAATGACAAAAGGGATATAAACGTGACAGAAGATACCCTTATGGCTCTACCCTTAACACAGAAGAATCTCAAATGCACAATTGACTATTCTGATAGTTTTCTTGAGAATGATCCAACTGAGAAAATTGTGATAATTGGGCACTACTCAGCTTTTGAACTTTTGTATTTGGAGATCTTTTAAATATGGAAGTCAACGCTTCTTACAGTCTGACTTATAAAGGTGTGAGTCATGGAGGTAGATAGGATATATCTCTAACATAGAAACAAAGAAACCATTCAAAGATCTACTCATCCTCCTTTTAAACAAAGGCTGCAAAATTTTAGGGAATAGTAAAACCATGACCTGCTGACTCACATAAGCTGTTACAGACAATTGTTTATCACCAGCTGGGAAAACCATAAATATCAAAGGCTGGTAGACAACAGAAGGAAGGTGGACATTCCTGGGACACAAAGGAATAGTGTTTGGTTCCCTTTTTACTGGACTCAATAAGACTATTTATACGGAGGTTTCAAAAAAGATAGAAGGTAGTTCAGTAGGTATTTTGACCTAGTATACATCTTTATTGGATTTTATGGGCCCCATGGTGAGATAGCATCTTTAAGATCTTAAAGAGGTTTTGATGTGTCTAAATGATTTAGACTAATATGTCATAAATTGCCAAAACTATCAAGGGAAAATGACTTGCAGTAATTTTCTATGAGCAATTCAGCCACATCATCTGAGGTGCTGATGTTGCAATAGGGCCCCATCTTAACTCTGATGGCTGCCATGGAGCACAAAATGGAGTCTTCCTTCCATTTCAATATACTTAAAATTGTTCTTTGGATGAAGCAACCGATAAAGTGATAAAATCTTTCTGTGGTGTACTAAATGTAACAAACATTTCATTTAAGTATTTGCTTAATCAATGAAGATCGCCTGATACGTACTTAGAATGGTTAGAAATGACACTTCAGAGTTCCTAGTCATCATCTGTAAAAAGACAACTTTACAGATAGATAACCCTTAGGAATCTTACATATTTGGAATACTGTCCAAGAGAAATTAAAGTAGCTGTTAAAAAGTATGAACAAAGGTACCGAGCCTGGGTAGAAATGGGCAATCCCAGGGGCAATAATGTGAATGGATAAAATTCTCAAACCAGTGATGCACTTGCCTCCCTATGAATTAGTGGTCTTGGAGGTTCTTAAGGTCTCACAAATCATAAGGCTACTATAACTGCTGTAGAATGAAGGTAAAACTCGACAGTGAAACTGTTTTGACAATAACACATTCCTTAGAGTAAGACTTAGAGAAATGAAGCTGGAGCTGAGCTGGAAGCTCTTTACCTGCTGGCTGGATTTCTTATTGCTGATTTGTACCATTTAGGCTCCTAAGAAGTTTCTGCTCTATGGCGATAACTTGCTATAGTACCAGCGTATCCAGTAGAGTGGGCCCTATTGGAACTATAGTAACATGACCAGTGTGTGCTGGCAAGTTCTTTTTGGTTAGTTTCATGGCCAGCTATACAGGAGGAAACAGGAATTTAGTACATAAGCCAATGCAAAGTCTTTAGGTCATGTTGTGATTAAGATCATAGGCTTTGATGGGGTAAGCAGATACTACGTTGTTAAATAAACATGATGTGCCTATCAAAATATATGTATTTATACTTGCAAATCACTGCAGCTACCCTGTTATTCCAATCACTATAAAAATTTGTTTTTTAGAATACATACAATAGTTGATAAATACTCAAGAACGTGGAGATAAGTGATAATTGTTATGACATGGGGCTTTACTGTTTGGAGATAAGCAAAAGGTAATCTATATTGTCATTTCTGGAGTTGAGAAACCATTACAAAAATGGGATAAGAGAAATGGAGGAGACCCAAATCACAAAAGAATACACATGAAATGCAATCACTGATAAGTGGATATTAATGAGCCCAGAAGCCCTAAATACTCAAGGTACAATTAGCAAGTCAAATGATTCCCAAGAAGAAGAAAGGAGAGGACCCTGGGCCTATAAAGATTGGATTCAGTTTTGTAGACCCAGAACAGAGAAACCGTGGGGGGAGGGGGAATGATTGGGGAATAGTTGGGGGGGGAGAGGAATTATGGGACGTATGGTGGGGGGGGAACTGGGAAAGGGGAAAGCCTTTGGAATGTAAACATAGAATATAGAAAATAAAAATTTAAAAAAAAAAAAGAAGGAAGGCACAAGCAAGAATGCTTGCATCTTACTTAGAAGAGGCAATAAAATAGTCCTAAAAAGGCAAATGGAAGGAAGGAACCTGGTAGAGGAGGGGTCAGGGAGGGGTATGGTGAGTGTTTAGGATAAGGAGAGGAAAGGGACAGGAAAGATGGCCAAATGGCCATGAGAATGAATGGAATCTGCAACTGATGTGGGTGGGAAAGTGGGGGGCATCTCCAAGAAGCATAACAGTAATGTGGGTTAAGGGAGGGTCCAAAGTATCAATAGGGGTGACCTAAGCTGTGACTCACTACATTGGGGATATAGAAACTGAAGCAGCCACCTCCTGTAGCCAGGCAGGAACCCCAGTACAGTGATAGGGACACCAACTCACCCACAAAACCTTGGTTCCAAAATTTATTCTGTCTACAAGAAATGCAGGGATTGGGGATGGAACAGAGACTGAGGGAAATGCTAACTCACTTGAGACTCATCCCAGGGACAAGCACTAATCCCTGCCACTATTAATGATATCTGTTATGCTTGTGCATAGCATGTCTATTTATCTAACAGAGCTGTTCTCTGAGGGGCTCCATCTAGCAGCTAATTCATACAGATGCAGACACACACAGTCAAATAGTAGATGGAGCTTGAGAACTTCTTATGGGAAAACAGGGGAAAGAATTTCAGGCCCTTAAGGAAATAAGAACTCCTCAGGAAGACCAAAAGAATGAAGCAACCTTAGGTTCTCAGAAAATAAACCACCAGCCAAAGAGTATATACACAGCCTGGGCCTAGGCTTCCCCACACATATATAGCAGATGTACAGCTTGGTCTTCATGTGAGTACAGAACAACTGGAGTGGAGGTTATCATAAAAGCTGTTGCCTGCATGTGGGATATGTTCTTCTAACTGGGCTGCCTTTTTTCTGGCCTCAGTGGGAGAGGTTGGCCTAGCCTTGAAGAGACTTTTGTGCCAGAGTTGGGGGTTATCCAAGTGGAGTTCTACCCTCTCAGAGGAGAAGGAAGGGAATAGAAGGAGGATTGTGGGAGGGAGTGACAGGGAGAGGAGACAGTGCGCAGGATGTAAAATGAGTGAAAAACTAAATAAGTAATGTAACAAGTAAAACAAGAGATAACATATTATAAACCCATTTCCTTTAAACTGATTTTCTCATGGAACAATGAGAGAAGTTAGCACACTCATAGGGTTAGAAAGCTGGGAAAACGCTAGGATTCCCAAAATTCCTTCTCAAAGTAACTAAACAGAAGGACTTGCTACCAAGAGTAGATGCTCATGTGAGCTGCACTGCCAAAATGTTTTATGTAGGAAGCTTTCACAAGTCATTACCTAACTCTGTGTTTGACATTTTGCTGGCAACTACATTTGAGTGACCCATATACCTGGAGGTAACTCTTCACCTACACTTTAGTAATAAACACAAATAAATTCTCTAACTCCCTATATCAACTTAGGGGGGGAAATCCACCTTTGTTGTGACATTTGCATCTAATCCGTGGTAGTTATTTGTTGTGTCTCCACAGGAAAGGATCAACAATTGCTGACAAAAATTCCTAATGAGTGAGACAGTGCCATGGATGTTTAGAGGTAACCAACTATCTCTCTTCTGACTGGATCTGAGGCCCAGTGCACTGACGAGATGCGTGCTTGGTACTGTTGAACTGATCCAAAGCCATTATCTAGGGAGGACCCAAGTGCTGTGTGGAGATGGTTTGACAAGCAAACACTCATTAAATCGCCTCCTTACGCACAGCGCTAAGTGAATTTTTCAATGTTAGTCTGAGAATTCCCTTTCGGCAATGGGTGATTATTAAATTTGAGACCTATAACCAGTCAAAGTGCTGAGGATAGTGGCTAGTGTGTCTGTAACCTCAAACATGACATCTATGTAACCCTCTCCATGACTCCAGGGAATCCTGAGAAGGCAGAGTGGAAGAGCTGTGGGAACTTGAGGGTGAGCGGAGCAGAATCGATACTTGTCTCCTAGATAGGACATAAAAATTGCAGTAATGAACATCCAGCAGCCATGACAACCTACCTGATCTCCAAAAAGAGAGGGGTGAGGAGAAGGAATGAAAGAAGAGAGAGAGAGAGAGAGAGAGAGAGAGAGAGAGAGAGAGAGAGAGGAAAGAAGCAACACTTGGAAGAAATGAAGGAACCAAGGAAGCAAGGCAGAAAGCAATGATAGAAAGAGAGGAATCAGTAAAGCTAACAGAGATCTGTTTTTAGAAGGATAACTCATCCTTCTAAAGATTAAATTTCTTCCAAGGGTTGTCTTAATATCTGAAAATAAATATATTTGAAATCCCAATAAACTAATGAAAGAAACTGACAGTTTCAATGGATACAAACAAAAAGTGATTGACAAAAGGGAAAACAATTAATGATTTTAAAAGAAGGTTGCAGTAAGTTTGGACTACAAAAGCGTTCTCAATATGGCAAGTAACATCTGACCGAAACCTAGAGCTGACACTATACTAACTCTTAGATTGTGTGTTGCAGATAGGAAGGTTTCTATGTCTTTCCCATTTATTAAATTTATATATTCTGAGTACAGTTACCCCTCCCTTTACTCTTTCAAATTTCTCCCCACCTCCTCTCCCATCTAGATCTACTATTCCCTTTCTGTCTTTCATTAGAACAGAATTACCTTTTAAGAGACATCAACAAAACAACAAAAAGAATATAACAAGATAAAACAAAAACTATTGCATCAAAGTTGGATAAGGCAAACTAACAGAAGAAAAAAGCCCCAAGAGAAGGCACAAGTATTGGAGACAAACTTACTCAGATGTACTGGCTGGTTTTTTGTCTCAACTGGAGTTATCACAGAGAAAGGATCCTCTTCTAAGGAAATGCCTCCATGAGAACCAGCTGTAAGGCATTCTCTCAATTAATAAACAAGGGGAGAAGGTCCAGATCATTGTGGGTGGTGCCTTTCCTGAGCTGGTAGTCCTGGGTTCTATAAGAAAGCAAGCTGAGCAAGCCATGAGAAGCAAGCCAGTAAGCACCATCGTTCATGGCCTCTGCATCAGCTCCTGTCTCCAAGTTCCTGCCCTGTGTGAGTTCCAGTCCTGACAACCTTTGGTAATGAACAGCAGTGTGGAAGTGTAAGCTGAACAAACCCTTTCATTCCCAACTTCCTTCTTGGTCATGATGTTTTGTGCAGGAATACAAACCCTTACTAAGACAAATTAGTGCCAGTGTAGGTGGAGAATACCTATGACAACCTGACAATGGTTCTTGGGAGGACTGTGGAAGACTTCAGAACTTTGGGCTAGAAGAGCCATTGGTGTATTAAGAGCTCTGTGGGATGTTCTGTAGGAGTTTGGAAGATAACATTGAGAACTGTGCAGAAGATGGAGGCCTGGCTTGTGGAACTTCAGAGGAAAAAAGAAAGACACTTATCAGTGCCTTTGCTATTTTGATTGTGAAGATTCCATGGTTTTGATTAGTTGGGACTAAAGAATCAGCAGTGATTAACAAGATACCAGAAATATTAAACCAAATTTTTGCATTACTGGGACAATTGATGCTAGTTAGCTGGAGGTAGAAAATTAGCAGTGATGAAGACAGCAGCATCACTGAAGTGAAATCTTATGGGAAGTGCTTCTTTAGGGCACAGAAAAGCTGTGTTCTAGAGGCAGCCACAGTTGTTGTACCTTGTGTTGGTAGCTGGACTTGATAATGTATAAGAGTCACCTGGTAGTACTGGTTTTGAAAACAGGAAGGGTAGCAACTGATGAATGGCACTGTGAGAGGCCAGGAGAGGTTATTGGTGAAGGTACAGCCTCAGATGCAATTGAAGACCCAGGGCTGAAGGGGTCATACAGAGCAGTTGAGCTTGGGACCTTGAAACAGCCTATGAGAGGCTATTTGTGAAAGTGCAGCCCAGTTGCAGCAGAAGACAACAGTGTTTCAGAGATGCCAGTACCATGACATGACCACCAAGAACAGCAGCAGTAGTAGAATTCAGGCAAGGTGTACAAGCACACCCAGAAGACAAAGTGTGTGCTACAAAGGGCAGAGGTGGAGAAAAGACCCAAGCCTTTGGAGGAGCCCAGAAGATCATGAGTAATTAGAGTTTGATTTTGATTTTGATTAACTGTGCCCTGGTATTTTTCCCTCTTGAAGTAAGAAAGTATTTTAGTGGAAACCCCAGTTAAGAGACTTTGAATTATAAAGTCTTTGAATTTCAAAAGATTAAATATTTTAAAGGGATTGACATTTTAATATGTAAGAATTTGAAAAGACCTTGGGACTTTTAAAGTTATTTAGATCTGGAGATGAACAAGAAAGTAAGGATTGAGGCTTAATAGTGATGTGTTTGTGCATCAAGTTGACAGGGGGTCAGTTGTTCTGGCTGGTTTTGTGTGTCAATTTGACACAAGCTGGAGTTATCACAGAGAAAGATGCTTCCTTTGAGGAAATGCCTCCATGAGATCCAGCTGTAAGGCATTTTTCTCATTTAGTGATCAAGGGTAAAGTGTCCAGCCCATTGTGGGTGGTACCATCCCTGGGCTGGTAGTCCTGGGTTCTATAAGAAAGCAAGCTGAGCAAGCCAGGGGAAGTAAGCCAGTAACATCCCTCCATGGCCTCTGCATCAGCTCCTGATTCCTCACTTGCTTGAGTTCCAGTCCTGACTTCCTTTGGTGATGAACAGCAGTGTGAAAGTGTGAGCTGAATAAACTCTTTTCTCCCCAACTTGCTTCCTAGTCATGATGTTTTTATGCAGGAAAACTAACTCTCACTAAGACACTCAGGAATCAAATAAAAATACTAAACCGAAAGCTATATATAATAAATATTCAGAGGACCTGGTTTAGGCCCATGCAGGACCTGTGCTCCCTGACTCAGTCCCTGTTGGTCCAAATGAGTTTTGCTCAGCTTATGTGCAGAGCCTTGTTTTGCTGGTGTCTTCCATTTCCTTTTACACCCACCCTCTTCTGCCTTTTCTTCAATGAGGTTCCCTAAGCTCTAAGAGAAAGAATTGGATGGCACCATCTTGTTTAGAACTATGCATTCCAATTCTCTCTCTCTCTCTCTCTCTCTCTCTCTCTCTCTCTCTCTCTCTCTCTCTCTCTCTCTCTCTCTCCCTCCCTTTCTCTCCTCCCTCCCCACCCTCTCTCTCTGTCTGCATAATGTCCTGCTTTGGGTCTCTGCATTTGTTCTCATCTACACAGAAGCTTCTCTAATGGTGGCTGAATGAAGCTATAATCTATGCAATCCATGTGTATACCCGAATATTATTAAGAGTCATTTTATTTTATTTTTATTTTTATTTTTCTAATAGTTTCTGGGATTGTCAAGGTGTCTAGGTTATCTGGGTTCTGGTCCTTGGTCACTCAAGAAGTGTCAGGTCTGGCTTCCATTTTAAAAATGGGCCTTAAATCAGATCAGACATTGGTTGGTTACTCCCACATGGTATGTGCAATCATTGCCTTAGCAGATTTCAGAGGCTGGACAGGTTATAGTACAAAGGTTTTATGGTTGGGCTCACATTTAGCTTTTTTCTCTTTATAGCCTGTGGAGTATGTTTCTATGTCACAAAATACTAGAAGTTATAAACGTTCTATGTAGGCACCAACTCAACTTCTTCATGTTCAATGTGTTGTGTGGTTATTGACCTAAGCAATAGAGCCTTACTGACAGTTTATCAAGAACAATGTATTTTCTCTACAGCAGCCTGGGCTGCTTGAGGATTTCCATGGGTCTCTTTGGGCCAACAACTGAATTTAATAAAACCTAGTCCCATTACTGGAATCTTTGGTGAAAAGAGATGGCCTATTGGGGTTCTGTCTTCTTCATTATTTGGAGACCTCATTAGGATCGACTTCATGTATTACAGGATATTTCCACTGCATTTGATTTCTATATCATCCCTCAAATGCTATTTAATTCTAGCTATCCCTCCTTCATTCCTTCCCTTAATTGCATCTTCCTTTTTCTCACCTGATCCTTCTATTTTCTCCTCCACCCTGCTCCAGTCCAACCAAAAACAACCTATTCTATTTTCCTCTCCTATGGGAACCCTTATGTCATTCCCCACGCACCAACTACCACCAGTTCTAGACTTGGTTATTATTTACTTAATGTCTACTATCCAAATATAAGCACAGACAAGATTTAAACATCCTCAAGCTATACAGAAAACTATCAATATTTAATTCTGGAAATCCCACAGTTTCCTTTTCTGTAGTTATTTTCTCCTCTGACCTATTTGTTTGCTTTTTTAAAAACTAAGTTTTGATATAAATTACTGTTGTATACAAGGAATGGTAGTGTGTAGCTGTAATTCCACCATTCTGAAGGCCCCAGCAGGAAGATTGGGAGGTGGGGAACATCCTGGCTACATAGCCAGTTAAGACATTATTTTTCAAAAGTAAAGCAACTAATGATTCTAATATTAAATTTCTCCACTAATTCCATATGTCATCATTTTGTATACTAAATCTTCACATACTTTCAGATTAATATTTAGAATTTTTGCAGCTATATAGGAATTTCTCCCTATGCATGAATCCCTTCATTTCCAGGTTTTTATTCTTTACTATAATTTTATTATTGGTGGTGCCAGAGTCTTCACTTGAATCGATATATTTTTTTTAATATGTATGTATAATGAATCAAAGCTTAATACATGGCTATTTTAAACCATGTTCTGATTTTAGTACAAATTTCACAGCAACATATCATGTACTTTCATTCATATATAAATGTATTAACTGATCAGATCATTTTTTGTTATTGTATTTCATATTATCCCAGTTACATTTTTCAGAAATAAAAGCAAAGTTACCTTCAGATTTAGGAAAAGGCCACTACATTAAATGAGTAAATGTTAACCAAACAAGTTTAAAATAAAAATTCCAGAAAAATATCTTTCAAATTTCACAAGATTTTCCAGACTCCTGTCATCTTTGTGATTGAAACAACCCAAATAGTTACAGCACCTGAATAAATAACTCTCAGCTATGTTGGTCTACAGAGATGTATGGCTCAGGTTAAGAAGTACTTACTTGCGACAATCCAAATAGTTATGGTAGGTGGATAAGTAAGTCCTTAGCTATATTGGTCTACAGAGTTGTGTAGCTCAGGTTAAGAAGTACTTGTGTGCTTTCCTCATAATTCTTATCTAACTAGCTTTTTTTCATAAAAGATTTCTGATTCACAATTACCTCAAAGAACATTCACAAATAGTTATTTCAAACATTGCATCTTAATACTACATTATTCCATAGACAATCAAATGAGTCATTTTGATTCCCTAACAAGTAGGCTTGATTGGAAAGGGATTTGGGGTCATCAACCTCATAATAGGTTTGTGTTCTCTTTGTAAATATCCTTACCCAGAGTTTGAATTTTAGAATTACTCTCATCAAGGGAACTAACTGCTCTGTCTTAAATGATTAAAGAATTACTAAACTTGTTTAGAATACTAAAATGATAAAGTAATTGTTTCATTTTCTCCAATGGCATGCTTCTTTTACTTCCCAGTAGGTTGTTATGAAGTCTTGGAGAACTGTAACAAAATATGTAAGGATGAATCCTTTTCTAGTTGAGAAGAGCATGTTGAAAGCAAATAGACGTGTTTCAATAATCACGGTATAATAAGAAATTGCACAGTAAGCGTTCCCATACACTATTTAAATATAGAAAAAGCACTTGACAAAGCACAATATTCCTGAATTCTGGTTCAGTCTGTGTTACACAGCACATTGACGACCTACACCATTCGATGTGATTTTTTGATAGGAATATATACCTTCTGAAGAGAGAATTTGTTTTGGTTCCTTGCCTACATTTTAAATCAAGTTCCTCTTTCCTTAGTCTTAGTAATTCTTAGTATATTAGGCTAAGTACTGTATGAAGTAGGTCACTAGCAAGTATTTTCCTTTTTCATGTGCAATTTGTCTCATCAAACCTTGGCATTGCCCTTGTCAAAAAATACATTTTTAAATATAATAATTTTGTTTTAAAGACTTTTGCATCTCTTGTATATAAAAATAAAGTAATTGCTATGTCTGTCCCATGATACCAAAGTTTTCTCCTGTGCTGTATTTTATAGATAATGCTGGGATTTTATCATGTAGAACCCTACTTTTAGATTTATTATCCCTGTTGCGGATTGATTTTGGAGAAATATCATGCTTTCTTCTGAAATACTTTTTGTTGACTATACATATTTTAATGCATATGTCCCACCTCCCTTTGTTGTAAAAATAATATTTAAGCAATTGTAGCTTAAGTACTTATAGGAATGAAACATCTGTCAGTGTTCTGAAGATTGTCTGGTTTTCCAAAATTTGAATCATTTTCCCCATAGTAGTTAATTTACTATTAATTTTATAAGCCTCCACCATACTTTGTATATCTATTGATAAGCTGAGTTTGGATAATTAGAGAGGACAGACTTCATGATAGTTTTCATGGACAAATTTAGGTGAAATGTATCTGAAAGATTGTAAATGTATAAAACATTTCTTATTGGTCTCATTCAAAAATGACTAGGTTCTGAGCTGAGGATACTGTTTAGAAGAATCAAGAAACTCTGAGATGAGGGGGATGGCTTGAGAAAATGAAATCACTGAAATATACATCTGAGACATCTAGCTAAACTCCAGGTCTAATCTGTGTTTTCTACCTCCTGGTTGGTGTCCCTTAAAATGTCCTACAGACCGAGGCAGCCCTCTTCAGCCCACCGTGCTTTCTTTGCCAAGACGGCCAATCTGTCTTGAGCCATGAGCCCAAATCATTTTCTCCTCCTTTAATTCACCCTGTTATTTATGTGGCCATTGTGACAATTGTAAATAAAATACTTATGTAATCCAAATTCAATAAGCATTCAGATAATGATTGATTGTTACTGCTTGAATGAACAATAGTTCTGGGCAACTAACATGCATGGGGTAAAATGGTCACTTGGTAGATATTATATGAAAGCAATCAATGATGGAAAAGAACTTCAACACAAAACCTTATATGAAAGGGGAGATTGGCTATGTGACAGCATATGCAAACCCTTAAAACTTGGATTTATGTATAGACTTGATGCCTCAGACTAATTTTTCCTACACCTAATGTATCTTTTTGGAATGCATCTTTTGACAAAGAATGTTTTTATGGTTATCATTTTGGACAACATTTATGCTTTCAAGAAAATAAGAAATGTTGCAGAGGCCCTGAATATTCTCAAATCATTTTTTCCTTGTGGTAATGGTGGATAGTTAGAAAGTCTCAGAGAGAAACTGCCTAGATAGATCCCAGAGAGCCTGTTTGTTCCTTATTGTCCTGCTTATGTTAACTGAAGTGGGGGACTCCCACTATGGGTGGCAGCAATCTGTCAGCAAAGGCTTTTTGTATAAGACTGGAGAAAGCAGGCTGAGTGCTGGCATGCATGTATTAATTCACTGCGATTTGCTTTTTACTGTGGATGTCACATGACTGAACCCTTTAAGTTCCTGTTGCCCTGACTTTCTCTGCAGTAAAACATGGAACCATGAATCAAAAAAGTCCCTTTTCCCTTAAGTTGATTTTATCAGGATATTTTTATCACACCAAAATAAAACAAAACTAAGATTTGGACATCTTGCACAACTCTGATGTTATCAGATCTGAATGACTACTCCCATGATAAATGATAAAATCTACAACCATCCTTCAAATTTTGCCAGGATTACATGTACCTGTGACAGTGCAATTATCTGTTCATATTCCAAGATCAATGTATCCACTTCCATAATAAAAATGTAGTGGCATTTACCACTGTAAAATACCTCACAATATTATTTTACAAATATCCTTCCCTTAAGGATACAGACTTAGAAAATATAACCTTGGCATAAAATTGCCTGTTTGAGAGGATCTGTTATGAGTGTCTTTTAAGAAGTATCGGTATTCCTTAGCTACAGTAACTATGAAAAACACTTTATATTCTTGCAAAAAGAGTTTTATTCTACCACATTGTATTACAGTAATGGTGAAGATGTCCCATTGCTTTTAGGCTTCTGTAGGCAAAGATAGGTAGTACATACAAGAAAAAACATGTCCAACTCATGGACAGAAGCTAAAGATACAAACAAGAGACCTTTAGCAAAACACTCACAGTGACCCAAATTTCAGGTTTTCAAATCAGCAGAGGGACACAAAGAAAAGGGATTAGTGCTTTCACAAGACTGATACAACCCTGCTCATCCTTTGCATGGAACAAGAAGCTCCTCCCACAATGAAAGAGAGGAAAAGGAGACTTCTTCCACACAGGGAATTGTAAGATTAAGCAGGCATTTCTATACAGCAGGTCTCTTCCTATGACATCTTTCTTCATAACCAAATCCTGAGATTCTCAGACTTACAGGAGGAGAGCAGGAGGGTCATACTGCTACCAACACTAACTTGGACTTTGTCTTTTCTCTCTCTCTTCCTCCCTCCCTTCGCCCTCCCTCTCTCCCCCTCTCTCTGTCTCTCTCTCCTCTATCTCTGGGTGTGTGTGTGAGTGTGTGTGTGTATGTGTGTGTGTGTGTGTGTGTCCTTGTGGTGTGTATAAGTGTTCATATGTGTAGCCATATGTATGTGAGTGGAGTGTGTGCATACATATGCATTTATGTGAGTGTGGAATAAGAGTTTGACACGAGATATCCTCCTCAATAGCACTTCATCTTATTTTTTAAGACAGGGTTTCTCACTGATTCTGATGCTTTCTAATTTGGCTAGACTGACTGACTCAAGAGCGCCTGACTCCTAGCACTGGGTTTTTAGTATCTCACTGCCATGGCCCACTTTTATGTGGATCTGGTGAATCTCAGGTCCTTATACTTGCACAATAGGAACTACTTTACTGAACTATCTTCTTCAGACTCCATAAGTTGCCTTTTCTTTTAGAGATTTCAGTTTCATATCAAAAGGACATCCTAATATATGGAAACTAAACTAATCTGAGTCACAACCACTAATACCATCCTATTGTAATCAGTCCCATATTGTCACATGGCAGGTAAATATGGTGTGTTCAGAAGATGAGTAATGTCAGTCCAGGAAGGAGCCTGCACCAAGTACCTTGTCTGACAATCTTCTATTACTAAGCAATGGATATAGAAGTTGTTACAAATGGTAGCTGCGAGCATAGATCTTCAGACTTTAGAAATGATCATGAGGTTACTGTAACTAAGTCAAGACTGATGTGACCATTTGAAGTGTTCTTACACCTCTCTTTGTCTTCAAACAACTGAAAGTAGATCTGGTACTTATACTAGAAAGAGGATGTGAGACAGAAAAACTTTCTTACTGTCCATGTAAGCGAGTCATTGAAAAGTTTTGTGTAATGAGTCAGGCAAGACTAAGAGGTGATGTACCTCTTCCTAATTCCCCAATTCTTTAAAAAATATGCCATGTTCTTTACTGATGATGCACACAGTCAAGTAACCAGAATGTATTAATATATGTGAAAGAGAGGAAGAAAGTTGCAAATGGATGACTGCGATGGTGAGTCATGGTGTAGCTAATACAGGGTATGTTGTGTTCTTCTTCCTCTTCAGATGGACACTAATGGAAGAAGAACCATCTGCCTCTTTGATGCTGTCTTAAATCTAAAAGGAGCTGTTTATTTAAAATAAAGACAGTCATCCTAAGATCATAATAGAGTGTGGGATGCCTAGATCCTCGGCAAGAAACAGAAAAAGATCTCTATAACATTCATGAATGTACATGACATCTGTGCTTTTTTTTGCAGATTAAAATTATATAGTGAAACTTGGCTTCAAACTCCAGCTCCAAAACTAGGTACAATGTAGTCTTAGAAAGTTACATAACTATTCTAACTTTGGTTTTCCCATCAGCAAAGTTATTCTGCAAAAGTGTCCACTCAGGGCTGTGGGGTAAACTGCACTGGATTGCCAGCAATAGTCTAGTTGACAGTCAACAAATTTCCTGCCATGCCAGTTAATTGCTCAATATTATTAAGCTAACCACATTATATTCAATGAAGGATGTGAGACTATATAATCCCCTTTAAAAATACTTATCCTGAGAAGACATGAGACATTTGAATGTGTTTTGCTTCCTGAACTCCAGAAAACCAGAAAGGTAGCATACTTTAGCTAGTCTATTTAGCCTGACCCTTTATCTCTGACTTGACTGTTACTAGTGTTACTAGTTGCATTGCTTTAGAGAAAGTGATAGAAGTTTTTATGAGAGGTTTTTATTGTTTGTTTGTTTGTTTTTTGTTTTGTTTTGTTTTGGTTTTTGGTTTTTTTTTTGTTTGTTTGTTTTTGGCGCATTCTCACTACCCTGACTGCTTATGTTGAAACTTCCCAAAATCTACAAATTGTAATTGTCCTTTTGCAAGTTAACAACCAGAGTCATAGACATGCTTGGTGGCTCCATCAGCACCTGCTCTGCAACTTAATCTTCAGCACAATGAGGGCTTTTAAAGCATGGCATTTTATTTATATTTCTGTCCTGATCTTGTATTCCTGCTCTGAGTGAATGAGTTCCAACTATGAAAAAAGCAAGACCACCACAGAGACTGCCATAATGAAGGCTTTAAGATCTTGATGGTGCTAATTGCCCAAAAGATGGGAAATATGAACCACTAAGCAGAATATTGCACAGAATAAAACCTATGTTGATCTGTGTATTATTTTTTGTTGTCCGTGTTTGCTTTGTTTTCCCTTTCATAATAAAAACCATTGGGAAGTAATTTCCTTATATTCTCTCACTTCTGAGCATGGAAATAGAGACTTGACATCCCAATCAACTCAGATGTTTTACAAAGGTCAGCCTCAGTAATTATCCTGACACGTGAAGATTATCTGATACTCAGTGGTTAATATTATTTCATTCTCAAGCCATTCATTTCTGCTAAGGAATCTTTTTTCATAATCTGTTCTGTTTCTCTCTCTCTCTCTCTCTCTCTCTCTCTCTCTCTCTCTCTCATATTAATTTTTTATAGGCCTGCATACTTTAGTCAAGGATGATTTAGAACTCATCACAGATATCAAACTTCCTCAGTTTTTGTTTATATCACCATACATTTCCCAGGCTTATGATGAATGATGCTTTTTGTATCTCTGTTACATATTCCATAACGAATATTGAGGCCCCACTTTAACTTTACTGCTCTGGGTAGAACACATGTTATTTCCCTCACTTAATTCAGGAGTCTGTATACATACAGGAAAATCACCATGTGTCTGATTGAAAAGAATTTTAATGAAAGAAATACGTTTAATAAGTTAAATCAAGATTTTTATTTCCATGAATTATACAAATAAAAGTTTAATAAAATACACTCATTACCCTTTTGATTGTATATATTTAGGGTAGGGTGAGTAATTAGACATTATAAACATGGACTATTAGGAGTTCTTCATTTCATAAGACAACAAGAAGGAATGTAGGCCTTACCTAAGAAATTTTCACAGCCTAAAATTGATTTTTGCTCCATTTTACTACCTGTAAGTTACCACAATGCATTTTTTTTACTGCTCACGATGTGAGTGGTACAGATACATGAGGAAAAACAAATCTGTTACTTCAGTGTTTCCATGTCAGTGATTAGAAGGACCAACAAGTTGTACTGAAAAGTATCTGACTGGACATACTTGGGTGTTTACAGTCATGTTGACTGCAAACATCATCACTGATTGCTCCCTTTCCTGCCAAGCAAATCATGTTCGGTTTCCATTTCTCCTTTTCTTTATTTTCCACTGCAGTTTTCTTAGCTGTGATTAC
This sequence comes from Apodemus agrarius, assembly GCA_964023405.1. Classification (NCBI taxonomy): domain Eukaryota; kingdom Metazoa; phylum Chordata; class Mammalia; order Rodentia; family Muridae; genus Apodemus; species Apodemus agrarius. The sequence continues at coordinate 71,325,547 of OZ030019.1, read as the reverse complement.
TTCTCAAAATGAAGTCTTCATTGATCTGCTGAAGGAAAAATATATGGAGACCTCCTTCACTAAGTCCCAGTTCAGTAAATCTTCTAGGACTTTTATAATGTCAGTCATAAACTCCAGAAAGGACAAGTCCCAATACTGTCTTTCAAAACCGTATCCTGCTCAATTTGTTTCCTTGGAATCACAAAGTATTGTATAATACATTTTCCTTCTATCATCTCCAGTCTTCAAAACCTTCAGTATTAAATGCATGAACATCAAAGGCCAATGTTTAACTAACATAGCTACAAGGATCTAATTTCTCAAGAGAAGCTTACTTAATGTTATGGTAATAACAAGTGTGGTTGTAGCCATAAAAGTATGTGTACTGGAACAATTATTACTTGAAATTTGTTTATTTTAAAAATGTATGTCATTAAAATAGCAAGGTACCTAGCATATTACATTCTGCTTTGTTAGTTTAAGATTACATATTTTTATATTACTATAATCATTCACTAGAGATACAAAATGCTCTGTTAGCAAATAACCATTTTTAATATACCAACATATACTCTTTTCAATATCATTGTAAGAATTTATTCCCAGGGTAATGATAAATCAAGCTTGAAAACTGGTGACATGTTCTGGGATCCTGAAAAAATTCATTTTAAGCAACATGACATGCTAGATCCTATAAGTGAGGCTTATTATCATAGAGAACTGGATCAGGGAGTATGAGGATGGGAGAACTGGCCCAATTTCTCACCAGCTGCCAGACTTGGGAGAGTAGGCCCTCTAACTCACCTGGACAGCAGAGTAGTCTGACCCTAGTTGTAGAGGTTGCTGGTGAGGGTGTGAGGTGCCATGCTGATCAGCTCAGATACCTCTCAGGCCCAGATCCAGGATTTGAATTGGCCCACCCAAATATCTACCCTATTGATGAACTGCCAGAGTGCATGAAGTGGCCAGTCCTACACATTCAGAAATATGGGGTCTCCCTAACACAGAGTAACAATAGGATATCTGAGAGGAGTTCCAGTGAGGTTCCAGTATTGACAGAGAAAGAGAAACTAGAGGCCTCATTCAAGACCAATGAGATGTTGCAACAAAACATTTTTAAGCAAAGTAGTAAGGAATAAAAATGTATACTGTGGGACATAGTATGACACATTATAGCTTCTACAATGAGATTTTTTCTTTTCTCTGATGAGAAGTCAGTTGAGTTGCTAAGAGAATAGAGCCTCTCAGAAAATAGCCATGCTAGGCTTCAGTCTGCAAGCACAGCATAGCATCTGTAATGGTGTCAAGGATTGGTGCCTGTCCATGGGATGAATCCCCAGTTGGGCCAGTTGTTATTCAGCCATTTCTTCAGTCACTGTTCCGTTTTTGTCCCTGCGTTTCTTTTAGACAGGAGCAATTGTGGGTTATTGTCCCTATCCCTCCACTGGGGGTCCTGCCTGACTACTAGAGGCAGTCTCTTCAGGTTCTATAATCTCACTTTTGGGTATTTCAGCTAAGGTGACCCACATTGAGTCCTGGGATTCCCCTCTATCCCAGGTCTCTGAAACTTGTTAGAAGAACCCCCTATCCCCCACATCTAGCAGCTGCATATTTTCATTCATTCTCCTGTCCCTCTGTGCCTCTCTCCTGCCTCCTCCCATACCTGAACCTGCCCCTTATCCATTTCCCCTCTCTTCTCCCACCCAGATCACTCTTCTACTATGCCTACCATCAATATTTTGTTCCACCTTCTAAGTGTGATTTAAGCATCCTTACTTGGGCCTTCCATCTTTTTTAACTTCTTACAGTCTGTGAGGTAAATCATTTGTATTCTATACTTTCTGGCTAATATCCACTTATCAGTGAGTGTATGCCATGTATGCCCCTTTGAGTTTGTATTACATCACTCAGAATAATATTTTCTAGTTCTATCCATTTACCTGAAAAATTCATGATGTCCTTGTTTTTAATAGCTGAATAGTATTCCATTATTTAAATGAACCACCTTTTCTGTATGTATTCCTTAGTTAAGGGACATCTGGAATGTTTCTAGTTTCTGGTTACTACATATAAGGTTGTTATAAACATAGTTGAGTCCATGTCCTTGTGATATGGTAGGGAATCTTTTGAGTATATGCCCAGGAGTGATATAGCTGGGTCTTAAGTTAGACAGGTTGATCAATGGAATAGAATCAAAGACCCAGAAATAAACCCACCCAGCTACATATACTTAATTTTTTACAAAGAATCGAAGACCATACATTGGAAAAAGAAAAAGCATCTTCAGCAAATGGTGCTGGTATAACTGGTGGTCTTCATGCAAAAGAACACAAATAGATCCATATTTATCACTCTGCAGAAAATTCAAGTCCAAGTGATCAAGGATCTCTACATAAAACTAGATATGCCGAATCTAACAGAAGAGGAAGTAGAAAACAGCATTGAATACATTGACACAGGAAAAATATTCTTGAACAAAACACCAATATCTCAGGCTCTAAGATCAATTGATATAAATGGGTCCTTTTAAAACTGAAAAGCTTCTGTAAGGCAAAGGACAGTGTAAATGGGACAAAATGACAGTCTAGAGATTAGGAAAGTATCTTCAACATCCCTATATCTGACAGGGGACTAATATTCAAAATATATTAAGAACTCAAGTTAGAATCCAATAAATAAATAAATAAATAAACAAACAAACCAATTTAAAGATGGCGGACAGAGCTAAGCAAAGAATTTGCAACAGAGGAATCATGAATAGCTGGAAAGCACTTAAAAAATGTTCAGAGTCATCAGGGAAATGCAAATCAAATTTATCATACAATTAAAGAATGGCTAAGATCAAAAACACAAGAGACACCCCATGTTAGCCAGGATGTAGAACAAGGGGAAGACTCCTCCATTGCTGGTGACATTGCAAACTTGTACAACCACTCTGGAAATCTGGAAGTTCTTCAGAAAATTGGAACAGTAGATCTTGTGATGATAACCAGAAGCTCTCATTCAATTTCCTTAGACTCAAGAGTGGGCCATGAGCAAGGTCTCTCCAAGAATATTAATGAAACGTGTTTGAGCTTTTAAGTGGTATTATTTTAATACCTGTCAGTGGGATTAGGTGTAAATTAACTGTATTATTATTATTTCTGGACAATAAAGAAGGTACCTGGAAGCCAGTTTGTAGACTGTAAAATCACACAACCCTGAAGGTGACTTTTTTCAAAGAGGAAGCTAATGTTCCACAATGTGCAAAAGATAAAAGAATCATATGCAACCTGATTTAAAGTAGAGTGTCACACACAGCATCAGAAAACATCCATGTTAAGGAGGAGACTAGCGCCTGTAAAAGAAATGTCTGTGTATACAAATTTTGGGAATACTTAAATGAGTTCTACTGTTACATAAACCAGCAAATTTGTATAAGGATATAAGGACTATAATTAATACATCTCTTTGTTCCAAAAATCCTCCTGGCCAGAATTTCATTTGTAACTAACTTTCTTATCAAACATAGGAATCATATATTAAGGAAATATTAGTTTTTTCTTGACAAATATTTGAAATTAGAACATACACATAAAATTCTAAAGGATAAAAATTTAGACTTAAAAGTTCAATAAATAAAGATATGATTCATAATGGAACAGAATGAACTGAAAGCAGTTAAACAGAAAACTTCACCCTACACTAATCAGAATAGCTAAGATCAAAAACACAAGAGACACCCTATGCTAGCAAGGATGTAGATCAAGAGGAACACTCCTCCATTGCTGGTGGCATTGCCAATTTGTACAACCACTCTGGAAATCTGGAGGTTCTTCAGAAAATTCCAACAGTAGATCTTGTGATGATAACCAGTAGCTCTCATTCTTTCAATTTCCCCAGACTCAAGAGAGGGTCATGAGGTTTGTACCCAAAAGACTCAATGAATGGGCCCAATAAATAAAACAATCATATTTTTAAGACATTTACCCAAAGTAAGTTTAACAGGTTGAAGAAATAAATTCTTTATTTATTGCAGAAATAAAGAATAAGCAATGTAAATATAAATCAATTGAAGTTTTCTCATTGGAACTCAGAGTAGTAAAGAAGATGCTTCATGGCCTATCATATAAATGACCTGCTATCAATTGAATTTAAATTCCAGAAGAGAAAGGACAAGGATGCAGAGATGTCTATTTGAAAATCAGAGGCTGATTTAAGCATACTTAAACATCCACCTAAGGATCTCAGAGGTGAAACAAACCATTAAAAGATACTACCTTAAGAATTGCATCTAATTATATCATACTTAAATTACCAGAAAAATGGACAACTTCAAATCAATTAGGTCATTGAAACATGGGTGCGAATGGGTGGAGAGATGTACTATATAAGAAAAAGTCATAAAACACAAGAGGAAATACTAGATAATTTCAGAAAATACTGAGCATCTTAAGGGAAGGGGTCAGGAGGGGAGATCTCAGACAGTAAACTGAAGTGGAAATTTCTGGTTTCTTTGGAGACTCAGCTGCGATGCTTTTTAGGAAAGTGTTTTGTTAAAAGATGTTATGACCGAAACAGACACATGTGAGAATGTTTTACTGAGAACAGATGTGTGGTGTTTGGAAGCTACATGGAAAAAGGGCATGTGATGTTTTGCTAGAGTGGAAAATTGAGAGAACACATGCTGCTTGGAAAGGGTTTGTCAACAGACAGTGGACAACATTGTGTGGCATTGGTTCATCTTGTCACTCTTTGCTGCCCTTTATTGGACTTTGCTGACAATGGTCTTTGCTGAGGATGCTGTAACAATTCTCAGCAATTACTAGAGTATATAGTATCTGCTCACATCTCTAAAATGTATCCCCTGTTATTTACTAAACAACTTACCCCACCGGCTGCAATTTCTATTATCATTATAATTTTGTACATTTCATGTATATTCTTGTCAGAACTCACTTGGGTAAATAGCTATACCTGTGTTAAGGAGATTTTATAGTCAGGACATATATCCATTATCAACTTTAAGAATGTCTATATGGTTTTTAATCCAAACAGCAGTGAGTACTGTTTTTTACTTCTTGGGAAACCCATGCATTCATTTGTCTTGGTAATTTGCACTGTAATTGTCTTAACATATGGATAGTAATACCTAATATTAATTTGTAGGTAACACATAAAATTGAACATCCTTTTATATAGAGATTATCCTTCTGTGTAGGGATTATCTTTATTGTAGGGGTAGCTGTTTATACCACTTACTAAGTCCTTGTTTATATGATTGTTTAGATCTTAGACTTTTGTACTTTAGAAACAATTTTTAACAGATATGAATTTTGCAAATATTTTTTCCACATTGTGTAAATTTTTCATTTCTTTAGCACCACCCTTCACAGAGCAGAAGTTTTAAATTTAAATAAGTTGTACATACAAACATTTGTTTATGACTCATAATATTATTAATTCTATGGTCCTTTGTAAAGTCTTATCCAGCATAAACTGAAATATGTGTTAATTCCTCTTAGATAAAACATCTTTCTTGATCCTCTGGAAATTAATTTTGACTTCTAATTCTCTGTTCCAGAAGAGAGCTATCACTAAAATCTCAGAATATTAAATTATTTTAGTAAAATAAATTTCATTGTCTAGCCAGTTTATAATAAACAGTACCTTTACTTTTCTTCCATAGTGATTTCCAGATGCCATACTATGGATTTAAATTATGATATTATTGGAAAAATTAAAATGTGATTTGAAAATGAGCCAGTATATGAAGGGAAGAATATCTGTATTCAGAAAAAAAATCAGTTCAATATAACTGTGTATGCTTCAGACATAGAAACAGTGAAAATGTCATTGCTAAAACATATGCCAGAAAATTACTATAAATAACAGATTAATTAACATTTCTGAGAAATGTTACAAGGTATCTTAATAAAATTTTCACAGATACAGACATTTGAGAAATCTGTAGAAGTCCTTTGAGGAGAAAAATCAAGTAATCACATAAATTGGGGAAGTAACTTAAGATGTGAATAATTATTAACTTAATGAACCATATCTGATTATCTTGTAGTGACAATGAGAGCAGAATATAGAAAAATCTTAATTCATAAGTCATTTATGAAAACAGTTTGAATTAGAATGAAAAAAATAATGTCGACCAGAAAATATAAGTAAAACACAGCTCATGTTTACAGATGTGTTATAAAATGTCAAGAGGAAAGCAACTGAATTTAGATTCTCTTGCAGATTATGAAAACAATTGGTGTCAATCATAAATCAGAATTAAATTCAATTTTCACCTATTTTTAGTAGTAAACTTTACACAAAGCATCATTTAAATCTTATACATTTAAACATCCAAGTGACTTTTATATACTAAACTTTTAAAACTCTTATGATATTACAGAAGAAACACCAAAACATTTAATGATTCCAGTAATTCACTTAGAAGTGGTGTAATAGGAGTAGTCATAGTAAACAAAATTGATATTTGTAAAGGTTTTTTCTTTTTATTTATTTGTATTGTGTTTATGAGGGCTGTGAATTTATGCCACATATGTTTCATTGGCCCACAGAGGACAGAAGAGGAATCAGATCTAATAAGCTGGTGTTACAGGTGGGTATAAGCACCATCATGAGTGGGAGGGGAACATTAGCTCCATAGTCAGGAAGAGCAACACTGCTACTTAACTCTGAGGAATTGGGAACTTACAAGAAATTATTCTTCTTCTATTAAGTCCATGGCATACTGTCTATAGGAGTGGCAGAAGAGAATAGGATTCCTAACATACTAAATATAAATTTGTACCACAAATCATTTTATGCTACCTGCTTAGATACTATTCTCTCTGTAGTGATCAAATACTTGAAAGGAACAGTTTATTTTAGCTTAAAGTTTGAGAAAATAGTGCATCGTGGCAAGAAAGACAGGAGGCACATGAGGCTATTACACTTAGGGTAAGAAACCTAAAGTTGGCCAGTCTATTAAAAGGGGGGACATGTCCTACAGGCTCATTTCTCCAGTCATTTTGCATCTATGGTATTTTCAGTAACTTTCTAAAATAGTGCCACCTGGTTGGACTCAGTTTTCAAGAAACAGTTCCTTTCTTTTAATTTTTATTTTCTATATTCTTTGTTTATATTCCAAAGTGTTTCCCCTTTCCCAGTCCCCCCCAACATACATCCCATAATTCTTCTCCCCCCAACTATTACCCAATCACCCCCCCCACGATTTCTCTGTTCTGGGTCTACAAAACTGGATCCAATCTTTACAGACCCAGGGTCTTCTCCTTTCTTCTTCTTGGGAATCATTTGACTTGCTAATTGTGCCTTGCATATTTAGGGCTTCTGGGCTCATTAATATCCACTTATCAGTGATTTCATTTCATGTGTATTCTTTTGTGAGTGGGTTAACTCACTTAGGATGATATTTTCCAGATATAACCATTTACCTACAAATTGCATGAATTCATTATTTTTAATTGCTGAGTAGTACTCCATTGTATAAATATACCACATTTTCTGTATCCATTCCTCCTTTGAGGGATATTTGGGCTCCTTCCAATTTCTGGCTATTATAAACAAGGCTGCTATAAACATAGTGGAGCATGTGTCTTTATTGTATGCAGGGAAATCCTCTGGGTATATGCCCAGGAGTGGTATGCCAGGGTCCTCTGGAAGTGACATGCCCAATTTTCTGAGGAACCGCCACACTGATTTCCAGAGTGGTCTTACCATTTTGCAATCCCACCAACAGTGGAGGAGTGTTCCTCTTTCTCCACATCCTCGCCAGCACTTGTTGTCTCTTGAGTTTTTAATCTTAGCCATTCTGACTGGTGTGAGGTGGAATCTCAGGGTTGTTTTGATTTGCATTTCCCTGATGACTAATGATGTTGAACATCTCTTAAGGTGTTTCTCGGCCATCCGAATTTCTTCTGGTGAAAATTCTTTTTTTTTTTTTTTTTTTTAATTTTATTTTCTATATTCTATGTTTACATTCCAAAGGCTTTCCCCTTTCCCAGTTCCCACCCACCATAGTTCCCATAGTTCCTCTCCCCCCCATCTGTTCCCCAATAATTCCCCCTCCCCCCTCGGTTTCTTTACTAAACTGGAAGCAATCTTTACAGGCCCAGGGTCCTCTCCTTTCTTCTTCTTGGGAATCATTTGACTTGCTATTTGTGTCTTGAGTATTTAGGGCTTCTGGGCTCATTAATATCCACTTATCAGTGATTGCATTTCAGGTGCATTCTTTTGTGATTGGGTTAATTCACTCAGGATGATATTTTCCAGGTCTAACCATTTACCTACAAATTGCATGAATTCATTATTTTTAATTGCTGTGTAGTATTCCATTGTATAAATATACCACATTTTCTGTATCCATTCCTCCTTTGAGGGATATTTGGGCTGCTTCCAATTTCTGGCTATTATAAACAAGGCTGCTATAAACATAGTGGAGCATGTGTCCTTATTGCATGCAGGGGAATCCTCTGGGTATATGCCCAGGAGTGGTATGCCAGGGTCCTCTGGAAGTAACATGCCCAATTTTCTGAGGAACCGCCAAACTGATTTCCAGAGCGGTTTTACCATTTTGCAATCCCACCAACAGTGGAGGAGTGTTCCTCTTTCTCCACATCCTCGCCAGCACTTGTTGTCTCTTGAGTTTTTAATCTTAGCCATTCTGACTGGTGTGAGGTGGAATCTCAGGGTTGTTTTGATTTGCATTTCCCTGATGACTAATGATGTTGAACATCTTTTAAGGTGTTTCTCGGCCATCCGAATTTCTTCTGGTGAGAATTCTTTGTTTAGCTCTGTGCCCCATTTTTTGATAGGGTTATTTGGTTCTTTGCGGTCTAACTTCTTGAGTTCTTTGTATATATTGGATATTAGCCCTCTGTCGGATGTGGGGTTGGTGAAGATCTTTTCCCACTTTGTTGGTTGCCGTTTTGTCCTTCTGACAGTGTCCTTTGCTTTGCAGAAACTTTGTAATTTTATGAGGTCCCATTTGTCGATTCTTGATCTTAGAGCATAAGCTATTGGTGTTCTGTTCAGGAACTTTTCCCCTGTGCCCAAGTCCTCCAGGGTCTTCCCAAGTTTCTTTTCTAATAGTTTCAGTGTGTCTGGTTTTATGTGGAGGTCCTTGATCCACTTGGAGTTGATCTTAGTACAAGGAGATAAGAGTGGGTCAATTCGCATTCTTCTGCATGTTGACCTCCAGTTGAACCAGCACCATTTGTTGAAAAGGCTATCTTTTTTCCACCGGATGGTTGTGGCTCCTTTATCAAAGATCAAGTGACCATAAGTCTGTGGGTTAATTTCTGGGTCTTCAATCCTATTCCATTGATCTACCTGCCTGTTGCTGTACCAATACCATGCAGTTTTTAACACAATTGCTCTGTAGTACTGCTTGAGGTCAGGGATATTGATTCCCCCAGAAGTCCTTTTATTGTTGAGAATAGTTTTAGCTATCCTGGGTTTTTTGTTGCTCCAGATGAATTTGAGAATTGCTCTTTCTAGATCTATGAAGAATTGATTTGGGATTTTGATGGGGATTGCATTGAATCTGTAGATTGCTTTTGGCAAGATGGCCATTTTTACTATATTGATCCTGCCAATCCAGGAGCAAGAAATATTTTTCCATCTCCTGAGGTCTTCTTCGATTTCTTTCTTCAGGGACTTGAAGTTCCTGTCATACAGATCTTTCACTTGTTTGGTTAGAGTTACACCAAGGTACTTTATGTTGTTTGTGGCTATTGTGAAGGGTGTTATTTCCCTAACTTCTTTCTCAGCCTGCTTGTCCTTTGAGTACAAGAAGGCTACTGATTTGCTTGAGTTAATTTTATAACCAGCCACGTTGCTGAAGTTGTTTATCAGCTGTAGAAGTTCTCTGGTGGAGTTTTTTGGATCGCTTAAGTAGACTATCATATCATCTGCAAATAATGATACTTTGACTTCTTCCTTTCCAATTTGTATCCCTTTGACTTCCTTATGTTGTCTGATTGCTCTCGCTAGAACTTCAAGTACTATATTGAAAAGATATGGAGAGAGAGGACAGCCTTGTCTAGTCCCTGATTTTAGTGGAATTGCTTCAAGTTTCTCTCCATTTATTTTGATGTTGGCTACTGGTTTGCTGTAGATTGCTTTTACTATGTTTAGGTATGGGCCTTGAATTCCTGCTCTTTCCAAGACTTTTAGCATGAAAGGATGCTGAATTTTGTCAAATGCTTTTTCAGCATCTAATGAGATGACCATGTGGTTTTTTTCTTTTAGTTTGTTTATGTAGTGGATTACATTGATGGATTTCCGTATATTGAACCATCCCTGCATTCCTGGAATGAAGCCTACTTGATCATGGTGAATGATCGTTTTGATATGCTCTTGGATTCGGTTGGCAAGGATTTTATTTAGTATTTTTGCATCTATATTCATAAGAGAAATTGGCCTGTAGTTCTCTTTCTTTGTTGGATCTTTTTGTGGTTTAGGTATCAGCGTAATTGTGGTTTCGAAGAATGAGTTGGGCAGTGTCCCTTCTGTCTCTATTTTGTGGAATAGTTTGAAGAGTATTGGTGTTAAGTCTTCTTTGAAGGTCTGGTAGAATTCTGCACTAAAACCATCTGGTCCCGTACTTTTTTTGGTTGGGAGGCTTTCTATAACCCCTTCTATTTCTTTAAGGGTTATGGGACTGTTTAGCTGGTCTACTTGATGCTGATTTAATTTTGGTATTTGGTATCTGTCTAGGAAATTGTCCATTTCCTCCAGATTCTCCAGTTGTTTTGAGTATAGGCCTTTGTAGTAGGATCTGATGATCTTTTGAATTTCCTCTGTTTCTGTTGTTATATCCCCCTTTTCATTTTTAATTTTGTTAATTTGGATACTATCTCTGTGCCCTTTGGTTAGTCTAGCTAAGGGCTTATCTATCTTGTTGATTTTCTCGAAGAACCAGCTCTTGGTTTTGTTGATTCTTTGTATGGTTCTCTTTGTTTCTGCTTGATTGATTTCAGCCCTTAGTTTGATGATTTCCTCTCTTCTACTCCTCCTGGGTGAGTTAGCTTCTTTTTGTTCCAGCGCCTTCAGGTGTGCTGTTAAGTTGCTAGTGTATGCTCTTTCCAGTTTCTTTTTGGAGGCACTCAGGGCTATGAGTTTTCCTCTTAGCACTGCTTTCATTGTATCCCAGAGATTTGGGTAGGTCGTACCTTCATTTTCATTGAAGTCTAAAAAGTCTTTGATTTCTTTCTTTATTTCTTCCTTGACCAGGGTGTCATTGAGTAGAGTATTGTTCAGTTTCCATGTGTATGTGGGCTTTCTGTAGTTCTTCTTGCTATTGAAGACCACTTTTACTCCATAGTGATCCGATAGGAGACATGGGATTAGTTCGGTCTTCTTGTATTTGTTGAGGTCTGTCTTGTGACCAATTATATGATCAATTTTTGAGAAGGTACCGTGCGGTGCTGAGAAAAAGGTATACTCTTTTGTTTTAGGATGGAATGTTCTATATATATCTGTTAAATCCAATTGGTCCAAAGCTTCAATTAGTTTCACTGTGTCCCTGTTTAGTTTCTGCTTTCCTGATCGGTCCATTGAGGAGAGTGGAGTGTTGAAGTCACCTACAATCATTGTGTTAGGTGCGATGTGTGCTTTAAGCTTTAGTAAAGTTTCTTTTACGAATGAGGGTGCCCTTGCATTTGGTGCATAGATGTTCAGTATTGAGAATTCTTCTTGGTGGATTTTCCCTTTGACAAGCAGGAAGTGACCTTCTGTGTCTCTTTTGATGACTTTAGGTTGAAAGTCGATTTTATCTGATATTAGAATGGCTACTCCAGCTTGTTTCCTGGGACCATTTGCTTGTAGAACTGTCTTCCAGCCTTTTACTCTAAGGAGGTGTTTGTCTTTGACACTGAGATGTGTTTCCTGTATGCAGCAAAATGTAGGGTCCTGTTTCCGTATCCAGTCTGTTAGTCTGTGTCTTTTGATTGGGGAATTGAGTCCATTGATATTAAGAGATATTAAGGAATAGTAATTATTACTTCCTGACATTTTGGGAATTGTTATTATTATTTGTATTTGAGTGGTTCTCTTCTTTTGGGTTGGATGAGATGGGGTTTCTATCTTGTTTCTTCTGGGGTGTTGTTTCCCCCCTTGTGTTGGTATTTTTCCCCTATTATCCTTTGTAGGGCTGGGTTTGTAGATAAGTATCTTGCAAATTTGGATTTGTCGTGGAATATCTTGGTTTCCCCATCTATGGCAATTGAGAGTTTCGCTGGGTATAGTAGTCTTGGCTGAAGTTTGTGTTCTCTTAGGGTCTGCATAAGGTCTGCCCAGGATCTTCTAGCTTTCATGGTCTCAGGTGAGAAGTCTGGTGTAATTCTGATAGGTCTTCCTTTATATGTTACTTGTCCTTTTTCTCTTACTGCCTTTAATATTCTTTCTTTGTTTAGTACATTTGGGGTTTTGACTATTATGTGACGGGAAGTATTTCTGTTCTGGTCCAGTCTATTTGGGGTTCTATAGGCTTCTTGTATATTCATGGGCATCTCTCTCTTTAGGTTGGGGAAATTTTCTTCCATAATTTTGTAGAAGATATTTGCTGGCCCTTTAAGTTGTAGATCTTCATTCTCATCTATCCCTATAATCCTTAGGTTTGGTCTTCTCATTGTGTCCTGGATTTCCTGAATGTTTTGGGTTACCAGCTTTTTGCATTTTGCATTTTTTTTAATTGTTGAATCCATGGTTCCTATGGTATCTTCAGCATCTGAGATTCTGTCTTCTATCTCTTGTATTCTATTGTTGATATTTGCATCTATGACTCCTGATTTCTTCCCAAGGTTTTCTATTTCCAACATTGTCTCCCTTTGCGATTGCTTAGTTGTTTCTACTTCTGTTTTTAGATTTTGTATGGTTTTGCTCAGATCTTTCAGTTGCTTGTTTGTGTTTTCCTGTAATTCTTTAAGGGATTTTTGTGTTTCCTCCTTTATGACTTCTACTCGTTGACCCATGTTCTCTTGTATTTCTTTGGGTGATTTTTGTTTCTCCCCCTTATTGGGATTCACTTTTTGCTCTATATTCTCCTGGATTTCTTTAAGTGATTTTTGTGTCTGCCTTGTATGGGCTTCTAGTTTTTGATCTATTTTCTCCTCTATTACTTTAAGAAATTTATCTAAGTGATCCTCAATCTGCATCTTTACCAGTGATTTTAGATCTGAGTCTTGTTTTTCTGGTGTGTTGAGATATCTGGGATTTAATTGTGTTTGTCTTGCAATGGCTTCTAGCTTTTGATCTATTTTCTCATGTATTACTTTAAGAGATTTATCTAAGTGTTCCTCTATCAGCATCCTGACCAGTGATTTTAGATCTGAGTCTTGTTTTTCTGGTGTTTCGGGGTATCCAATATTTATTGCTGTTGGGGAACTGGGTTCGGATGCCGCCATATTGCCTTGATTTTTGTTAGTAGCGATCTTAAGTTTGCCTTTTGCCATCTGGTTAACTCTGGTGTTAGTTGGTCCTGTAGATACTAGCTGGTGCTTGACCCTCCTGTGGGGTTGTAAGGCTATTTCCCAGTGACTGGGATACCTGAATCACTGTCCTGTGGGGCTCTTGCTCACAGATTGCTGACAGGTGGCCTGAGTCCCCCGAGGTCTTAACCTCAGGATATCCCAGGTATTTGGTTCCGCCTGTTGGGCGGCTGCTCTGCACTGCTCCTGCTCAGGGTTCACTGTCTGATATCCTGTTTCCCCAGGGGTCTTAAAGTTGGGATATCTCAGTTATCTGGTTCCGCCTGCTGGTCCCAAGCTGCTGGGAAGCTGGCTGGGTCCGGTTTCCAGCTTCCCTGCCACTGGCTGGATGGGAGGCTGGTTCGGCCTCCGGCTGGGTCTGGGTACCTGGCACACTGGCTGACTCTGGCTTCCTCACCACCAGCTGGACGGGAAGCTGCAGGCAATATGGCAGCTGCCTGCAGGGAGCTCGGGGTCCGCCCCGCGCGCGAGTGCAGAGTGCACCCGCTATTCTGTGCCCAATTCCCACTCCAGGCCTGAGTCCCCGAAGGTCTTAAGCTCGGGCTGTGTCGGGTACCTGGTTCTGCCGCCGCCGCCGGATGGTTCTGAGCACCTGGCACGCTGGGTGACCCTCCGGCTTCCCCACCGCCAGCTGGGCGGGAAGCTGCAGGCAATATGGCAGCTGCCTGCAGGGAGCTCGGGGTCCGCCGCGCGAGTGCAGAGTGCACCCGCTATTCTGTGCCCAATTCCCACTCCAGGCCTGAGTCCCCGAAGGTCTTAAGCTCGGGCTGTGTCGGGTACCTGGTTCTGCCGCCGCTGCCGGATGGTTCTGAGCACCTGGGACGCTGGGTGACCCTCCGGCTTCCCCACCGCCAGCTGGGCGGGAAGCTGCAGGCAATATGGCAGCTGCCTGCAGGGAGCTCGGGGTCCGCCCCGCGCGCGAGTGCAGAGTGCACCCGCTATTCTGTGCCCAATTCCCACTCCAGGCCTGAGTCCCCGAAGGTCTTAAGCTCGGGCTGTGTCGGGTACCTGGTTCTGCCGCCGCAGCCGGATGGTTCTGAGCACCTGGCACGCTGGGTGACCCTCCGGCTTCCCCACCACCAGCTGGGCGGGAAGCTGCAGGCAATATCGAAAATTCTTTGTTTAGCTCTGTACCCCATTTTTGATAGGGTTATTTGGTTCTTTGGGGTCTAACTTCTTGAGTTCTTTGTATATATTGGATATTAGCCCTCTGTCAGATGTGGGGTTGGTGAAGATCATTACCCACTTTGTTGGTTGCTGTTTTGTCCTTCTGACAGTGTCCTTTGCCTTACAGAAACTTTGTAATTTTATGAGGTCCCATTTGTCAATTCTTGATCTTAGAGCATAAGCTATTGGTGTTCTGTTCAGGAACTTTCCCCCCTGTGCTCATGTCCTCCAGGGTCTTCCCAAGTTTCTTTTCTAATAGTTTCAGTGTGTCTGGTTTTATGTGGAGGTCCTTGATCCACTTGGAGTTGATCTTAGTACAAGGAGATAAGAGTGGGTCGATTCACATTCTTCTGCATGTTGACCTCCAGTTGAACCAGCACGATTTGTTGAAGAGGCTATCTTTTTTCCACTGGATGGTTGTGGCTCCTTTATCAAAGATCAAGTGACCATAAGTCTGTGGGTTAATTTCTGGGTCTTCAATCCTATTCCATTGATCTACTTGCCTGTTGCTGTACTAATACCATGCAGTTTTTAACACAATTGCTCTGTAGTACTGCTTGAGGTCAGGTATATTGATTTCCCCAGAAGTCCTTTTATTGTTTAGAATAGTTTTAGCTATCCTGGGTTTTTTGTTGCTCCAGATGAATTTGAGAATTTTTTTTTAGACTAAAACCATCTGATTAGTTTCCAGTTAGAGTTGTTTTAAAGAGAAAGCAAAACTATATCTATGATATTGACCTGTTGTAGTTTAAAGAACATATTATTGATGTAATTAAAGTTTAACCAAAATGATAGATGTGTAGCAAATATTGAGTTGTCTAAACATTGACATGTGTCAGCTATGGACATAGTCACAAAAGCTACAAAATAGCTGTTTTTTTATTTTCTATATTCTTTTTTTTACATTCCAAAGACTTTCCCCTTTCCTAGTTCCCCCCTCACCATATGTCCCATAAGTCCTCTTCCCCTTGCCCCCCTTTCATTCCCCCAATCACCCCCCAACCCTTTCTCTGTTCAGGTACTCTCCTTCAAAGCTGGAACCAGTCCTTTCGGGACCAGTGTCCTCTCCTTCCTTCTTCTTGGGAGTCTTTTGATTTGATAATTGTGCCTTGAGTATTCAGAGCTTCTGGGCTCATTAATATCTACTTTTTAAATATTTGTTTAAAATTTTATTTAGGCATAGCAAAAGAGTATCTTCTTTCACTCAGTATAGCATACTTTCCCATGATCATTAAGAAATGAAAAGATGTCTCTATCACTCCATTGGAGTTTCTGCCTGGCTATAGGATGTGGCCTCTTCAGGTTCCATATCCCCAGTATAGTAAGTCATAGGCTAAAGTCACCCCACACACACATACTGATTCTTTGGCTCTTCACCTATCCCAAGACTATTTGATTCTGGAGATACCTGCCACCCCTCACCCCTGTCAATTGCACATTTCCATTCATTTTTCATGGCCATCTAACCATCTCTTCTGTTCTTTCCCACATCTGACCCTGACCCTCCCAATTCTCCTGCCTGTGCCTCTTAACCAACCCATCCATAAAACTTTTAACCCAAGATTTATCCTATCTACAAGAAATTCAAGCACAGGGGATGGAGCAGAGTCTGACCAACCAATAACTAAATTAGAGACCCACCCTATGGCAAGCATACTCTGTTATGCTTGCAGACAGGAACATGTTGTCCTCTGAAAGGATGCACCTAGCAGCTGGCTCAGACAGACACAGACATCCACAGTGTATGGAGCTTGGGGACTCATGGAAAAATAGAAGAAAACAACTGCACGGGAAGACCAACTGAGTCAACTAAATTGGATGTAGGTCTCCCCACACATATAGCAGATGTGCAGCTTAGCTTTCATGTGGGTCCAGGATAACTGGAATGAGGCCTACATCAAAAGCTGTTGTGTGTCTGTGGGATATATTCTTCTAGCTGGACTCAGTGAGAAAGGATATACCTAGCCTAGCAAAGAGGTTACCTGCCAGGATAGGGGAACATCCAGGGGGCGCCCACATACTTAGAAGTGAAAGGGATAGAGTATGAGGTAAGGAGTGTGGGAACAGGTGACCAGGAGAGGGTTATATAAAGTGAATAAGTAAAATAATATAAATGGAAATACAGCATGTTAGGTAAATGGTACGTGAGTCACAATTGAGTAGGTAGTAGTGTCATCATGTTATCTGTAGGCTAAGATTCAGTGATGCTATTTATCTTAGTTATGGATTTACTACTGTGAACAGGTGCCACGACCAAAGCAATTCAGGTTCAATCCATTATCATCAAGGTGGGAGCATGGCAACATCCAGGTTGGCATGGTACAGGAGGGGCTAAGAATTTCTCCTCTTCATCTGAAGGCTGCTATCAGAATACTGGCCTCCAGGTAGCTAGGATGAGAGTCTTAAAGCCCACACCCAGTGTCACACCTACTCCAACAAGGCCACACCTTCCAATAGTGTCATTCTCTGGACTGAAAACAAACAAAAATAACACTCTATGTTTCCATCCTTTCCATCATATTTACAGTCTTCAATTAAATGACATTTTAAAGGATTATGTTAGATACTGAGACAGTGGTCCTCTTATTTGGCATTTTAGAAATACCCTATCAGGAATAAATTACTAGACTGTTAGGTAATAGCAGTCAATCATAAATCTCATAATCAAAGGGAAGGGGGAATGATAGAGTGCTTGTAGAAAATGATTTTTAGATGTTTTATTAATCCTGAAAGATTTCACTCTTCTCAAAATCCAGATAGTGTCAAATTCTATAGGTGGGACTGGACCATTACTCTATTTCTTTCTTGAATAGAACATATATTTTATTATTTATACAATTATTATCAGTAAAGTAAATTCTTTTAGTAGCTCCTTAAACATGACAGAATATTGTATTCCTTCATTCAAAAAAGGAAAAATAAAACAATCTTCATTCTGTGATATATTTTCATTACCATGGCAACATTAGTACCCAGTCCACATGAGGATGCTATCATCAAATCCCAGAATAGCTCTGAGGAGATAGAGTGTGCAAATGAAACATGATGGAAACTCTTAATGACTTTGGCATTACATTATTGATGGGATGTATTTATCAGGCTAGAGTGGACCTCAGGAGATTATAATACTCTATTGAAGAACAATGCGAATCTATTGTGTACTGAAATGAGTCACTCATTCTTTCAATAGAATCCTATATTTAAATTAAGTCACATCATCCTTTCTTGCCTAGTAATTCTGGTGAGATAATTAAGTACAAAGCCCTCCATGCAGAAGTCAATGTTAGGGAGACATATGAATCTTCTTAACCCCAGAGAATCTCATTGTCTTCAGAAACTTGATGGAGCATGTACTCCTTTAAAACTAATGACAATGAATCTATTTTCATCTCCAAGGACATGTGTGTAAATCTGCGACTGAAAATTTCCCTTGCCACCCACATGTATAAGAGCATTCTTATTTGGTGTTCTTGAGTTTGAGGGCGCTGTGAAGTGGAACATTCTGTGCCCTGTGCCCTCTTTCTGTTCTGTCTTTCAGCTGAGAAAGGTTTGTTAGTCATATTCAGTAAGGAAGGTGGGAAGAATATACATACATGTGGCTCATGTAGTGTGCATAATGAACAATATAGCACAAGGCCACTGGATTTCTCAAGCTCCTTCAGTGTGCAGTTGGTATCTTCTTAGTCTCATCTTAGATAACATGTAATTCTATGACCTTTGATCATGAATTGTAGTAAAAGCAAACACATATCTGAATGGAAGAAACAGACTCCCATCACTGTAAGAAAGTATTGCTATCCATTTCAGTATCTACCCTAAGTGACACATTGATATCTTCAAGCAGCAGTGATATCAAGGGCTCAGTTTTGGATCTGCTCCAAAAGACATGGGAAGCTCAAGGACAGCAGCAGTCACTGGGCTCCATAAGTGAGTTCAGTATGGTCTGGCTATATGCTTGTTGCACTAATTATTGTATCATGAATGGTCAGTAGTATAGACTGCACAATATAAACTGGCCAAGTATTTTAACATTGTTTACACGACTACCTTCATACTTCCAAACCTTTCCCATTTGTCTCTCCATCTTTCTACACACATACTCACTGTCTTTGACATTTGCCCATTAGGCCTCGGATCAGTGTTCTAGGCCATTGCTCAATGTGCATATGCTAATCTTCGGCGACTACTCCCACATATAGCTAATAACTTTCATGCTGCTAAAGGCTTTACCTTTAGTAAATGTGCTCCCCTTTAATGCTTCTCAATAAAAATTGAAAATGAAGCTCCAGTTAAATTTGTGCAGCTGTTTTCAAATTACACTCATACCCTGAATCAGTATGTCCAAGAGTCTGTCCAATCAGAAGCATTCTGGTCCCCTTTCTGTTTTTTGTTATTTAATTTTTATTTTCTATATTCTATTTTACATTCCAAAGGCTTACCCCTTTCCCAGTTCCCCCCCACCATATGTCCCATAATTCCTCTCCCCCCCAGCTATTCCCCAATCATTCCCCCCACCCCATGATTTCTCTGTTCTGGGTCTACAATATTGGATCCAATCTTTACAGGCCCAGGGTCCTCTCCTTTCTTCTTCTTGGCAGTCGTTTGACTTGCTAATTGTGCCTTGAGTATTTAGGGCTTCTGGGCTCATTAATATCCACTTATCACTGATTGCATTTCATGTGTATTCTTTTGTGATTGGGTTAGCTCACTTAGGAAGATATTTTCCAGATCTAACCATTTACCTACAAATTGCATGAATTCATTATTTTTAATTGCTGAGTAGTACTCCATTGTATAAATATACCATATTTTCTGTATCCATTCCTCCTTTGAGGGATATCTGGGCTCCTTCCAATTTCTGGCTATTATAAACAAGGCTGCTATAAACATAGTGGAGCATGTGTCCTTATTGTATGCAGGGGAATCCTCTGGGTATATACCCAGGAGTGGTATGCCAGGGTCCTCTGGAAGTGACATGCCCAATTTTCTGAGGAATCTCCAAACTGATTTCCAGAGCGGTTTTACCATCTTACAATCCCACCAACAGTGGAGGAGTGTTCCTCTTTCTCCACATCCTCGCCAGCACCTGTTGTCTCTTGAGTTTTTAATCTTAGCCATTCTGAATGGTATGAGGTGGAATCTCAGGGTTGTTTTGATTTGCATTTCCCTGATGACTAATGATGTTGAACATCTCTTAAGGTGTTTCTCGGCCATCTGCATTTCTTCTGGTGAAAATTCTTTGTTTAGTTCTGTACCCCATTTTTTGATAGGGTTATTTGGTTCTTTGGGGTCTAACTTCTTGAGTTCTTTGTATATATTGGATATTAGCCCTCTGTAGGATGTGGGGTTGGTGAAGATCATTTCCCACTTTGTTGTTGCCGTTTTGTCCTTCTGACAGTGTCCTTTGCCTTACAGAAACTTTGTAATTTTATGAGGTCCCATTTGTCAATTCTTGATCTTAGAGCATAAGCTATTGGTGTTCTGTTCAGAAACTTTCCCCCTGTGCCCATGTCCTCTAGGGTCTTCCCAAGTTTCTTTTCTAATAGTTTCAGTGTGTCTGGTTTTATGTGGAGGTCCTTAATCCACTTAGAGTTGATCTTAGTACAAGGAGTTAAGAGTGGGTCAATTTGCATTCTTCTGCATGTTGACCTCCAGTTGAACCAGCACCATTTGTTGAAAAGGCTATCTTTTTTCCAGTGGATGGTTGTGGCTCCTTTATCAAAGATCAAGTGACCATAAGTCTGGGGTTCATTTCTGGGTCTTCAATCCTATTCCATTGATCTACCTGCCTGTTGCTGTACCAATACCTTGCAGTTTTTAACACAATTGCTCTTTAGTACTGCTTGAAGTCAGGGATATTGATTCCCCCAGAAGTCCTTTATTGTTGAGAATAGTTTTAGCTATCCTGGGTTTTTTGTTGCTCCAGATGAATTTGAGAATTGCTCTTTCTAGATCTATGAAGAATTGAGTTGGGATTTTGATGGGGATTGCATTGAATCTGTAGATTGCTTTTGGCAAGATGGCCATTGTTACTATATTGATCCTGCCAATCCAGGAGCAAGAAATATTTTTCCATCTTCTGAGGTCTTCTTCAATTTCTTTCTTCAAGGACTTGAAGTTCCTGTCATACAGATCTGTCACTTGTTTGGTTAGAGTTACGTCAAGGTACTTTATGTTGTTTGTGGCTATTGTGAAGGGTGTTATTTCCATAACTTCTTTCTCAGCCTGTTTGTCCTTTGAGTACAAGAAAGGTACTGATTTGCTTGAGTTAATTTTATAACCAGCCACTTTGCTGAAGTTGTTTATCAGCTGTAGAAGTTCTCTGGTGGAGTTTTTTGGATCACTTAAGTAGACTATCATATCGTCTGCAAATAATGATACTTTGACTTCTTCCTTTCCAATTTGTATCCCTGTGACTTCCTTATGTTGTCTAATTGCTCTCACTAGAACTTCAAGTACCATATTGAAAAGATATGGAGAGAGAGGGCAGCCTTGTCTAGTCCCTGATTTTAGTGGGATTGCTTCAAGTTTCTCTCCATTTATTTTGATGTTGGCTACTGGTTTGCTGTAGATTGCTTTTACTATGTTTAGGTATGGGCCTTGAATTCCTGCTCTTTCCAAGCCTTTTAGCATGAAAAGATGCTGAATTTTGTTGAATGCTTTTTCCGCATCTAATGAGATGACCATGTGGTTTTTTTCTTTTAGTTTGTTTATGTAGTGGATTACATTGATGGATTTTCTTATATTGAACTATCCCTGCATCCCTGGAATGAAGCCTACTTGATCATGGTGAATGAACATTTTGATATGCTCTTGGATTTAGTTGGCAAGAATTTTATTTAGTATTTTTTCATCGATATTCATAAGAAAAATTGGCCTGTAGTTCTCTTTCTTTGTTGGATCTTTTTGTGGTTTAGGTATCAGTGTAATTGTTGTTTTGAAGAACGAGCTGGGCCGTGTCCCTTCTTTCTCTATTTTGTGGAATAGTTTGAAGAGTATTGGTGTTAAGTCTTCTTTGAAGGTCTGGTAGAATTCTGCACTAAAACCATCTGGTCCCGTACTTTTTTTGGTTGGGAGGCTTTCTATAACCCCTTCTATTTCTTTAGGGGTTATGGGACTGTTTAGCTGATCTAGTTGATGCTGATTTAATTTTGGTATTTGGTATCTGTCTAGGAAATTGTCCATTTCCTCCAGATTCTCCAGTTGTTTTGAGTATAGGACTTTGTAGTAGGATCTGATGATCTTTTGAATTTCCTCCGTTTCTGTTGTTATATCCCCCTTTTCATTTCTAATTTTGTTAATTTGGATACAGTCTCTGTGCCCTTTGGTTAGTCTAGCTAAGGGTTTATCTATCATGTTGATTTTCTTGAAGAACCAGATCTTGGTTTTGTTGATTCTTTGTATGGTTCTCTTTGTTTCTGCTTGATTGATTTCAGCCCTTAGTTTGATGATTTCCTCTCTTCTACTCCTCCTGGGTGAGTTAGGTTCTTTTTGTTCCAGGGCCTTCAGATGTGCTGTTAAGTTGCTAGTGTATGCTCTCTCCAGTTTCTTTTTGGAGGCACTCAGGGCTATGAATTTTCCTCTTAGCACTGCTTTCATTGTGTCCCAAAGATTTGGGTAGGTCATACCTTCATTTTCATTGAAGTCTAAAAAGTCTTTGATTTCTTTCTTTATTTCTTCCTTGACCTAGGTGTCATTGAGTAGAGTATTGTTCGGTTTCCATATGTATGTGGGCTTTCTGTTGTTCTTCTTGCTATTGAAGACTACTTTTACTCCATAGTGATCCAATAGGAGACATGGGATTAGTTCGATCTTCTTGTATTTGTTGAGGTCTGTCTTGTGACCAATTATATGATCAATTTTTGAGAAGGTACCTTGCGGTGCTGAGAAAAAGGTATACTCTTTTGCTTTAGGATGGAATGTTCTATATATATCTGTTAAATCCAATTGGTCCAAAGCTTCAATTAGTTTCACTGTGTCCCTTTTTAGTTTCTGCTTTCCTGATTGGGCCATTGAGGAGAGTGGAGTGTTGAAGTCACCTACAATTATTGTGTTAGCTGTGATGTGTGCTTTAAGCTTTAGTAAAGTTTCTTTTATGAATGAAGGTGCCCTTACATTTGGCGCATAGATGTTCAGTATTGAGAATTCTTCTTGGTGGATTTTCCCTTTGACAAGCAGGAAGTGACCTTCTGTGTCTCTTTTGATGACTTTAGGTTGAAAGTCAGTTTTATCTGATATTAGAATGGCTACTCTGGCTTGTTTCCTGGGACCATTTGCTTGTAAAACTGTCTTCCAGCCTTTTACTCTAAGGTGGTGTTTGTCTTTGACACTGAGATGTGTTTCCTGTATGCAGCAAAATGTAGGGTCCTGTTTCCGTATCCAGTCTGTTAGTCTGTGTCTTTTTGTTGGGGAATTGAGTCCACTGATATTAAGAGATATTAAAAAATAGTAATTATTACTTCCTGACATTTTGGGCGTTATTATTATTATTATTATTATTATTATTATTTTGTATTTGAGTGGTTCTCTTCTTTTGGGTTAGATGAGATGGGGTTTCTATCTTGTTTCTTCTGGGGTGTAGTTTCCCCGCTTGTGTTGGTATTTTTCCCCTATTATCCTTTGTAGGGCTGGGTTTGTAGATAAGTATCGCGCAAATTTGGTTTTGTCATGGAATACCTTGGTTTCCCCATCTATGGCAATTGAAAGTTTTGCTGGGTATAGTAGTGTTGGCTGAAGTTTGTGTTCTCTTAGGGTCTGCATGAGGTCTGCCCAGGATCTTCTAGCTTTCATGGTCTCAGGTGAGAAATCTGGTGTAATTCTGATAGGTCTTCCTTTATATGTTACTTGTCCTTTTTCTCTTACTGCCTTTAATATTCTTTCTTTGTTTAGTACATTTGGGGTTTTGATTATTATGTGACGGGATGTATTTCTGTTCTGGTCCAGTCTGTTTGGGGTTCTATAGGCTTCTTGTATATTCATGGGCATCTCTCTCTTTAGGTTGGGGAAGTTTTCTTCCATAATTTTGTAGAAGATATTTGCTGGCCCTTTAAGTTATAGATCTTCATTCTCATCTATCCCTATAATCCTTAGGTTTGGTCTTCTCATTGTGTCCTGGATTTCCTGAATGTTTTGGGTTACCAGCTTTTTGCATTTTGCATTTTCTTTAATTGTTGAATCCATGGTTCCTATGGTATCTTCAGCATCTGAGATTCTGTCTTCTATCTCTTGTATTCTATTGCTGATATTTGCATCTATGACTCCTGATTTCTTCCCAAGGTTTTCTATCTCCAACGTTGTCCCCCTTTGCGATTGCTTAGTTGTTTCTACTTCTATTTTTAGATTCTGTATGGTTTTGCTCAGATCTTTCAGTGGCTTGTTTGTGTTTTCCTGTAATTCTTTAAGGGATTTTTGTGTTTCCTCTTTTATGACTTCTACTTGTTGACCCATATTCTCTTGTATTTCTTTAGGTGATTTTTGTTTCTCCCCCTTATTGGGATTCATTTTTTGCTCTATATTCTCCTGGATTTCTTTAAGTGATTTTTGTGTCTGCCTTGTATGGGCTTCTAGCTTTTGATCTATTTTCTCCTCTATTACTTTAAGAAATGCATCTAAGTGATCCTCAATCTGCATCTTTACCAGTGATTTTAGATCTGAGTCTTGTTTTTCTGGTGTGTTGAGATATCAGAGATTAATTGTGTTTGCCTTGTAAGGGCTTCTAGCTTTTGATCTATTTTCTCATGTATTACTTTAAGAGATTTATCTAAGTGCTCCTCTATCAGCATCCTGACCAGTGATTTTAGATCTGAGTCTTGTTTTGCTGGTGTTTCGGGGTATCCAAGATTTATTGCTGTCGGGGAACTGGGTTCGGATGCCGCCATACTGCCTTGATTTCTGTTAGTAACGATCTTATGTTTGCCTTTTGCCATCTGGTTAACTCTGGTGTTAGTTGGTCCTGTAGTTTCTAGCTGGTCCTTGACCCTCCTGTGGGCTCGTAAGGCTATTTCCCAGTGACTGGGACACCTGAACCACTGCCCTGCAGGGCTCCTGCTCACAGATTGCTGACAGGTGGCCTGAGTCCCCCAAGGTCTTAAACTCAGGATATCCCAGGTACTTGGTTCCGCCTGTTGGGCAGCTGCTCTGCACTGCTCCTGCTCAGGGTTTGCTGTCTGGTATCCTGTTTCCTCAGGGGTCTTAAAGTTGGGATATCTCAGTTATCTGGTTCCGCCTGCTGGTCCAAAGCTGCTGGGAAGCTGGCTGAGGCTGGCTCCCCCGCCTCCGGCTGGATGGTAAGCAGCTGGCAAGATGGCGCTGTCTGCAGGGAGTTCGGGGTCAGCCCTGCGAGCGCAGAGCGCAGGCTTGGCCACTGTGCCCCAAACTGCTACTCTGTGCGCAGCTCCTGCTCCAGGCCTGAGTCCGTGAAGGTCTTAAACTCAGGCTATCTTGGGTACCTGGTTCTGCAGGCTGGGTCTGAGCACCTGGGAAGCTGGCTGGATCTCAATGTCCTACTTGTAAACTAAGGAAGGTATAGCTGTAAGTACTATTAGTGTGGTGTTGGCTACTTCCAAAGGCAGCATACTGAAGTGTTCTGTGTGTAGTCTTGGTCAAACATGTTGTAAAATATATGATTTCCCTTTTGTGATGAACATATGCTGTATCCAACTAACTATATAAGTCTAAATAATGCTATTTATAATATACAATGAACCATGAATATTAGCCCTTCAATTCCTGGAAAAGTATGTAAATAAAGCACATGAAAAAATGGTAAAGGATAGCTTGTTCCTTTATGGCACACGAACCACTGACAGATGTAATTCTTGTCAATAGCAAGACCATTGTGTCCCTGATCATTGTCTCTTCCTCTCATTATATTTCGTTTACCTTCATTTAGTGTTTTAAAACTTACAGTTTTCATAGTAAGAATTTTTTTCCACCTGTGCTGTTAGAGTCCCCTTAGCAGGAAGTTGTCTTGGTTGCTTCTAAACACACTAAATTATATTCAATTAAATGAACCCAATTTGATGAATTTTACCTTGCTAATACATTATTACTACCCCCATTATCAAGGTCATGAAAAAAATCCTACATCTTACAGGTGTGTATTAGTAAATTACTCCATCTCTTTGGAATGTGTTCTCATTCCTCCTTTATTGTACTTTCTTACTTTCATTTTTGTTACTGTTACAAATATCATGTCCGACTTAGGGAGAAATGAATTTATTAGTGTTATACTACTAGGTCATAGTATATCATTAAAAGAGGTCAGAATAGAAAGTTAAGGAAAAACTTGTATCAGAAACCACTGCTTTCTGGATCATTAACAGTCTTATACTTAACCAGATTTGTACAACCCAAAGTCATATACCTAAGGAATAGTGTTGCCCATAGTGGATAGGTCCTCCCTCATTGATTAATAATTAAGAAAATCCCCCAGAGGTTTGTGAAAAGTCCACTTTGCTATAGGCAGCACTTCAATTAGGACACTACTTTTACAGTACCCTAGGCAGTGTCAAATTGACAATTAAACCTACCTATGACATATTTGCAACACTTGCCTGACCTCATTATTTTGGGCTATAATAATAGTTATGTGACTCAGATCCAGAAAATCTGGGCAGTCTCTAGGTTTCTAAGGCTGTCATAACAAAAGAACATGAATACTCATTTTACAAAACACAGCAAAATATTTTTTACAATTTTGGGAATTTTGAAGATCAGTATCAGGCTGTTAATATGTCTGGTCTCTCTTGAGCCTTTCTCATTTTTTTTTTTTTTTTTAGTAGGAAAACACACTTTTTTTTTTTTAGTTATTTTTATTTTCTATATTCTATGTTTACATTTCAAAGGCTTTCCCCTTTCCCAGTTCCCACCCACCATAGTTCCCATAGTTCTTCTCCCCCCCAAATATTCCCCAATCATTCCCCCTCCCCCCTCGGTTTCTTTACTAAACTGGATGCAATCTTTACATGCCCAGGGTCCTCTCCTTTCTTCTTCTTGGGAATCATTTGACTTGCTATTTGTGTTTGAGTATTTAGTGCTTCTGGGCTCATTAATATCCACTTATCAGTGATTGCATTTCATGTGTATTCTTTTGTGAGTGGGTTAGCTCACTCAGGATGATATTTTCCAGGTCTAACCATTTACCTACAAATTGCATGAATTCATTATTTTTAATTGCTGAGTAGTATTCCATTGTATAAATATACCACATTTTCTGTATCCATTCCTCCTTTGAGGGATATTTGGGCTCCTTCCAATTTCTGGCTATTATAAACAAGGCTGCTATAAACATAGTGGAGCATGTGTCTTTATTGCATGTAGGGGAATGCTCTGGGTATATGCCCAGGAGTGGTATGCCAGGGTCCTCTGGAAGTGACATGCCCAATTTTCTGAGAAACCGCCAAACTGATTTCCAGAGTGGTTTTACCATTTTGCAATCCCACCAACAGTGGAGGAGTGTTCCTCTTTCTCCACATCCTCGCCAGCACTTGTTGTCTCTTGAGTTTTTAATCTTAGCCATTCTGACTGGTGTGAGGTGGAATCTCAGGGTTGTTTTGATTTGCATTTCCCTGATGACTAATGATGTTGAACATCTCTTAAGGTGTTTCTCGGCCATCCGAATTTCTTCTGGTGAAAATTCTTTTTTTAGCTCTGTGCCCCATTTTTTGATAGGGTTATTTGGTTCTTTGCGGTATAACTTCTTGAGTTCTTTGTATATATTGGATATTAGCCCTCTGTCGGATGTGGGGTTGGTAAAGATCTTTTCCCACTTTGTTGGTTGCCGTTTTGTCCTTCTGACAGTGTCCTTTGCTTTGCAGAAACTTTGTAATTTTATGAGGTCCCATTTGTCGATTCTTGATCTTAGTGCATACGCTATTGGTGTTCTGTTCAGGAACTTTTCCCCTGTGCCCAAGTTCTCCAGGGTCTTCCCAAGTTTCTTTTCTAATAGTTTCAGTGTGTCTGGTTTTATGTGGAGGTCCTTGATCCACTTGGAGTTGATCTTAGAGCAAAGAGATAAGAGTGGGTCAATTCGCATTCTTCTGCATGTTGACCTCCAATTGAACCAGCACCATTTGTTGAAAAGGCTATCTTTATTCCATCGGATGGTTGTGGCTCCTTTATCAAAGATCAAGTGACCATAAGTCTGTGGGTTAATTTCAGGGTCTTCAATCCTGTTCCATTGATCTGTTTGCCTGTTGCTATACCAATACCATGCAGTTTTTAACACAATTGCTCTGTAGTACTGCTTGAAGTCAGGGATATTGATTCCCCCAGAAGTCCTTTTATTGTTGAGAATAGTTTTAGCTATCCTGGGTTTTTTGTTGCTCCAGATGAATTTGAGAATTGCTCTTTCTAGATCTATGAAGAATTGAGTTGGGATTTTGATGGGGATTGCATTGAATCTGTATATTGCTTTTGGCAAGATGGCCATTTTTACTATATTGATCCTGCCAATCCAGGAGCAAGAAATATTTTTCCATCTTCTGAGGTCTTCTTCGATTTCTTTCTTCAAGGACTTGAAGTTCCTGTTGTACAGATCTTTCGCTTGTTTGGTTAGAGTTACGCCAAGATACTTTATGTTGTTTGTGGCTATTGTGAAGGGTGTTATTTCCCTAATTTCTTTCTCAGCCTGCTTGTCCTTTGAGTACAAGAAGGCCACTGACTTGCTTGAGTTAATTTTATAACCTGCCACTTTGCTGAAGTTGTTTATCAGCTGTAGAAGTTCTCTGGTGGAGTTTTTTGGGTCGCTTAGGTAAACTATCATATCGTCTGCAAATAATGATAGTTTCACTTCTTCCTTTCCAATTTGTATCCCTTTGACTTCCTTATGTTGTCTAATTGCTCTTGCTAGAACTTCAAGTACTATATTGAAAAGATATGGAGAGAGAGGGCAGCCTTGTCTAGTCCCTGAATTTAGTGGGAATGCTTCAAGTTTCTCTCCATTTATTTTGATGTTGGCTACTGGTTTGCTGTAGATTGCTTTTACTATGTTTAGGTATGGGCCTTGAATTCCTGCTCTTTCCAAGACTTTTAGCATGAAAGGATGCTGAATTTTGTCGAATGCTTTTTCAGCATCTAATGAGATGACCATGTGGTTTTTTTCTTTCAGTTTGTTTATGTAGTGGATTACATTGATGGATTTCCGTATATTGAACCATCCCTGCATCCCTGGGATGAAGCCTACTTGATCATGGTGGATGATCGTTTTGATGTGCTCTTGGATTCGGTTAGCAAGAATTTTATTTAGTATTTTTGCATCTATATTCATCATAGAAATTGGCCTGAAGTTCTCTTTCTTTGTTGGATCTTTTTGTGGTTTAGGTATTAGCGTAATTGTGGCTTCGAAGAATGAGTTGGGCAGTGTCCCTTCTGTCTCTATTTGTGGAATAGTTTGGAGAGTATTGGTGTTAAGTCTTCTTTGAAGGTCTGGTAGAATTCTGCACTAAAACCATCTGGTCCCGTACTTTTTTTGGTTGGGAGGCTTTCTATAACCCCTTCTATTTCTTTAGGGGTTATGGGACTATTTAGCTGGTCTACTTGATGCTGATTTAATTTTCGTATTTGATATCTGTCTAGGAAATCGTCCATTTCCTCCAGATTCTCCAGTTGTTTTGAGTATAGACCTTTGTAGTAGGATCTGATGATCTTTTGAATTTCCTCAGTTTCTGTTGTTATGTCTCCCTTTTCATTTCTAATTTTGTTAATTTGTATACTGTCTCTGTGTCCTTTGGTTAGTCTGGCTAAGGGTTTATCTATCTTGTTGATTTTCTCAAAGAACCAGCTCCTGGTCTTGTTGATTCTTTGTATGGTTCTCTTTGTTTCTATTTGATTGATTTCAGCCCTGAGTTTGATGATTTCTTGTCTTCTACTCCTCCTGGGTGAATTAACTTGTTTTTCTTCCAGGGCTTTAAGGTGTGCCGTTAAGCTGCTAGTGTATGCTCTCTCCAGTTTCTTTTTGGATGCACTTAGAGCTATGAGTTTTCCTCTTAGCACTGCTTTCATTGTGTCCCATAGATTTGGGTAGGTTGTACCTTCATTTTCATTGAATTCTAAAAAGTCTTTGATTTCTTTTTTTATTTCTTCCTTGACCAAGGTGTCATTGAGTAGAGTATTGTTCAGTTTCCATGTGTATGTGGGCTTTCTGTTGTTTTTGTTGCTATTGAAGACCACTCTTACTCCATGGTGATCTGATAAGAGGCATGGGATTAACTCGATCTTCTTGTATTTGTTGACATCTGTCTTGTGACCGATTATATGGTCTATTTTGGAGAAGGTACCATGCGGTGCTGAGAAAAAGGTATATTCTTTAGCTTTAGGATGAAATGTTCTATATATATCTGTTAAATCCAATTGGTCCAGAGTTTCAATTAGTTTCACTGTGTCCCTGTTTAGTTTCTGCTTTCCTGATCGGTCCATTGAGGAGAGTGGGGTGTTGAAGTCACCCACAATTATTGTGTTAGGTGTAATGTGTGCTTTAAGCTTTAGTAAGGTTTCTTTTACGAAGGAGGGTGCCCTTGCATTTGGAGCATAGATGTTCAGTATTGAGAGCTCTTTCTGGTGGATTTTCCCTTTGGCCAGCAAGAAGTGACCTTCTGAGTCTCTTTGGATGATTTTAGGTTGAAAGTCAATTTTATCTGATATTAGAATGGCTACTCCAGCTTGTTTCCTGAGACCATTTGCTTGTAAAATTGTCCTCCAGCCTTTTACTCTAAGGTAGTGTTTGTCTTTAACACTGAGATGTGTTTCCTGTATGCAGCAAAATGTAGGGTCCTGTTTCCTTATCCAGTCTGTTAATCTATGTCTTTTTATTGGGGAATTGAGTCCATTGACGTTAAGAGATATTAAGGAATAGTAATTATTACCTCCAGACATTTTTGAAATTATATTTATTTATCTTATTTATTTTTTATATTCGAGAGGTTATCTTCTTTTGGGTTTGATGAGAGGAGGTTTCTATCTTGCTTCTTCCCGGGTGTAGTTTCCGTCCTTGTCTTGGTGTTTTCCCCCTATTATCCTTTGTAGGGCTGGATTTGTGGAGAGATATCTTGCAAATTTGGTTTTGTCATGGAATACCTTGATGTCTCCATCAATGGCAATTGAGAGTTTTGCTGGGTAAAGTAGTTTTGGCTGAAGTTTGTGTTCTCTTAGAGTTTGCATGATATCTGCCCAGGATCTTCTAGCTTTCATGGTCTCAGGTGAGAAGTCTGGTGTTATTCTGATAGGTTTTCCTTTATATGTTACTTGGCCTTTTTCTCTTGCTGCCTTTAGTATTCTTTCTTTGTTTATTACATTTGGAGTTTTGATTATTATGTGACGGGATGTATTTCTGTTCTGGTCCAGTCTGTTTGGGGTTCTATAGGCTTCTTGTATATTCATGGGCATCTCTCTCCTTAGGTTGGGGAAGTTTTCTTCCATAATTTTATAGAAGATATTAGCTGGCGCTTTAACTTGTAAATCTTCACTCTCGTCTATACCTATAATCCTTAGGTTTGGTCTTCTCATAGTGTCTTGGATTTCCTGGATGTTTTGGGTTACCACCTTTTTGCATTTAGTATTTTCTTTGACTGTTGAATCAATGGTTCCTATGGTATCTTCGGCTTCTGAGATTCTGTCTTCTATCTCTTGTATTCTATTGTTGATACTTGCGTCTATGGCCCCTGATTTCTTCCCCAGGTTTTCTATCTCCAATGTTGTCTCCCTCTGTGATTTCTTAGTTGTTTCTACTTCTGTTTTTAGTATCTGGATGGATGTGCTCAGATCTTTCGCTTGCTTGATTGTGTTTTCATGAATTTCTTTAATAGATTTTTGTGCTTCCTCTTTCATAGCTTCTACTTGTTGGCCCACGTTCTTCTGTAGTTCTTTAAGTGACTTTTGTCTTTCTTCCTTATTGTCTTCTTCTCTTTGATCCATCTTCTCCTGCATTTCTTGAAGTGATTTTTGTATTTGCCTCGTAAAGGCTTCTAACTTTTGATCCATTCTCTCCTCTATTTCTTTACGAGATTTTTCTATGTGTTCAGCTACCAGCATCCTGACCAGTGATTTTATATCCAAGTCTTGTTTTTCTGGTGTTTTAGGGTATCCAGGGATTCCTTTTGTTGGAGAACTGGTTTCAGATGCTGTCATGTTGCCTTGATTTTTGTTAGTAACGTTCCTTCGTTTTCCTTTTGCCATCTGGTTATTTCTGGTTTTTGTTGGCCTTGTTGTCAGTGGCTGGTGTTTGAATCTCCTGTGAGGCTGTGCTCACCTGTTGTTTCTCTATTGGTGAATATGTGTGACTGCTGCTTTAAGGGATCATAAGCTGGCTGCCACCCATGCGATTGTGGCCCCTGTTGGAGTCTGTCTACCTGGGCTTCTCCAGCTGTGTCCTGGTTGCAAGGAACTCCGAGAGCCTAGCAGATCCCCCGTGAGGGTAGCCCTGGAAGGGGTGTTTACCTGGGCCTTTCCAGCTATGTCCTGGTTGCAATATGGAGGCCCGTTGCTACCACTGGTCCAGGGGCCGGCGAGCTGGTTGCAGAATGCAGCCTCGGTGCTCACCAGAGGGCACAGGAATGTCTTACAGAGCCTGGGCCTTTCCAGCTGTGTCCTGGTTGCAATATGGAGGCCCGCCGCTACACTGCTGGTCTAGGGGCCGGCGAGCTGGTTGCAGAACGCAGCCTTGGTGCTCACCAGAGGGCTCGGGTATGTCCCACAGAGCCTAGGCGGGACTCCGCCTGCTTGGCTCCGAGAGCCTAGCAGATACCCCCGTGAGTGTAGCCCTGGAAGGGGTGTTTACCTGGGCCTTTCCAGCTGTGTCCTGGTTGCAATATGGAGGCCCGCTGCTACACCGCTGGTCTAGGGGCCGGCGAGCTGGTTGCAGAACGCAGCTTAGGTGCTCACCCGAGGGCGGGGATGTCCCACAGAGCCTGGGCCTTTCCAGATGTGTCCTGGTTGCGATATGGAGGCCCGCTGCTACACCGCTGGTCTAGGGGCCGGCGAGCTGGTTGCAGAACGCAGCCTAGGTGCTCACCAGAGGGCAGGGATGTCCCACAGAGCCTGGGCCTTTCCAGCTGTGTCCTGGTTGCGATATGGAGGCCCGCCGCTACACCGCTGGTCTAGGGGCTGGCGAGCTGGTTGCAGAACGCAGCTTAGGTGCTCACCCGAGGGCGGGGATGTCCCGAGCCTTTCTCATTATCTGGAAGAAACTATATTTCTTCTATAAGCAATATTTCATACTAATCTTAAATAAAGTACCATTCTATTTCTCTTACCTCAGGTTTTCTTTTAAAAAAATTTAGTTACTCTAAAAAGTTCTTTGTATTATGTGAAGTATAGTACATCTGTTGTAGTGGTTGTTCACTTATAAATAAGTTAGGGCACATATATTATCATCATACTTATAATACAAATAAATAATACTATATATGGCATTATTAGGACATTGATATACAATGATACTTAAGGTATCATAAAATGTCTATTTAATACTGAAATTTAGACAGTTCCTGTGACCTGGTAGTGAGTTTCCAACTAATTTTTTTGGAGGAGGAATATCATGTAACCTAGAGTACCATAGAGCTCCCTGTGCAGCTGAGGATGACTTTTAAGGACTGATTCTCTTGCCTTTGTGTCTCTACAGCTAGCAACATTGTATCTAGATTGCCTTTTCCTCAATGCTGAAGACTACATTTTTTTTGAAAGCTAACTGTTCAGATTTATTAGTAATAAAATGTAGTCATACCTAAGAGTACCACATTGCACCTTAGAAATATGTAAGCTATGTTTTTTGTGCTATAAAATTTATTTTATTTTATTTATATTTTTATTTGATATATTCTTTATTTATATTTCAAGTGATTTTCCCTTTCCTGGATCCCCCCTCCCTGAAAGTCCCATAAGCCCTCTTCCTTCCCCCTGTTCCCCAATTTACCCCTTCCCACTTTCCTGTCCTGGTATTCCCCTACACTGCTGCACTGAGCCTTTCCAGGACCAGGGGCCACTCCTTCCTTCTTGGGCATCATTTGATAAGTGAATTGTGTCTTGGGTATTCCAAGATTCTAGGCTAATATCCATTTATCAGTAAGTGCATACCATGAGTATTCTTTTGAGACTGGGTTACCTCACTTAGGATGATGTTCTCCAGTTCCATCCATTTGTCTAAGAAATTCGTGAATTCATTGTTTCTAGTGGCTGAACAGTATTCAATTGTGTATACACACCATATTTTCTGTATCCATTCCTCCACTGAGGGACATCTGGTTTCTTTCCAGCTTCTAGCTATTATAAATAGGGTTGCTATGAACACAGTGAAACATGTATCTTTATTACATGCGGGGGAATCCTCTGGGTATATTCCCAGGAGTGGTATAGCTGGGTCTTCCAGAAGTATCATTCCCAGTTTTTTGAGGAACCACCAAGCTGATTTCCAGAGCGGTAGTACCAGCTTGCAACCTCAGCAGCAGTGAAGGAGTATTCCTTTCTCTACATCCTTGCCAGAACCTGTTTTCTCCTGAGTTTTTGATCTTAGCCATTCTGACTGGGGTGAGGTGAAATCTCAGGCTTGTTTTGATTTGCATTTCCCTGATAACTAAGTATGTTGAACATTTCTTTAGGTGCTTCTCAGCCATTCGATATTCCTCAGGTGAAAATTCTTTTTGTAGCTCTCTACCCCATTTTTAAGGGGGATATTTGGCTCTCTGGGGTCTACCTTCCTGAGTTCTTTGTATATAAGACCTCTGTCGGATGTAGAGTTGGTGAAGATCTTTCCCCAATTTGTTGGTTGCCGTTTTGTCCTTTTGACAATGTCCTTTGCGTCACAGAAACTTTGTAGTTTTATGAGGTCCCATTTGTCAATTCTTGATCTTAGAGCATAACCTATTGGTGTTCTGTTGAGAAAATTTCCCCTTGTGCCCATGTCCTCAAGGATCTTCCCCAGTTACTTTTCTATAAGTATCAGTGTATCTGGTTTTATGTGGAGTTTCTTGATCCACTTGAACTTGAGCTTAGTACAAGGAGATAAGAACGGATCATTTTTTTGCTGGATTTCCTGGATATTTTGGGCCAGGGGCTTTTGGCATTTTTTTGTTTTCTTGGACTATGGTATCAATGCTTTCTATGGTATC
Organism: Apodemus agrarius; assembly: GCA_964023405.1. NCBI lineage: Eukaryota > Metazoa > Chordata > Mammalia > Rodentia > Muridae > Apodemus > Apodemus agrarius. The sequence goes on along the minus strand of OZ030019.1, from coordinate 71,290,809 downwards.
TTCTGCATCTGAGCTTCTCTTTTCTATCTCTTGTATTCTGTTGTTGATGCTTGGATCCATGACTCCTGCCCTTATTCCTAGATTTTCTATGTCCCAAGTTTTCTCCTTTGTAATTTTGTTATTGTTTCTACCACCTTCTTTAGGTCCTGGATGGCTTTGTTTAATTCCTTTGCCTGTTTTGTTGTGTTTTCCCTTAGTTCTTCAAGGGCTTCTCCCTGTTTACTTGTGCTGTCCTGTATTTCTTGAAGGGAGTTATTTATGTCCTTCTTGAAGCCCTCCATCAGCATCATGACCTGTGATTTTAAATCCAAATCTTGCTTTCCTCGCGTGCTGGGGTATCCAGGACTTGCTGTTGTGGGAGAATTGGGTTCGGTTGGTGCCATATTGCATTGATTTCTTTTAGCAATGTTCCCAAGTTTGACTTTTGCCATCTGGTTATGTCTGGTGTTAGTTGGGCCTGCTGCTACTGGCTGGAGCTTGCCCCTCCTGTGTGCCTGCAGGCCTATCTCAGCAACCCTGGGTGAGCTGTTTTCCCCTGGCACAAATTGCTGTGGTGCTGCCAAGTTCCTGGGTGCAGGCAGAGTCCTGGTGCAGTGTGTCCCAAGTGATCTTCTACTCTGGTGAAACCTATCTACCAATCTGTTGCATAGTCACAGAAGCAAAAATGGCAGCTGAGACCCACTCTCTTGTAGTTGTATTTGGGTATGTACCTCAGTGGCCCATTCAGCTCTGGATACAGGTTTTGCTGGCTGTCTCCTCCTCGCTGTCTGCTGGGTGTATAGCTGTCTTCCTGCGTTGCTTGGAGATGGTGCACTATGGCTAAGAGTGTTCTGGATCTGGAGGCAGAAACTGGAAGGCTGTTGCCAGAGGCCTCAGGACTAGATCCTCTGATCTGCAGGGCCAGTGTACCCTGTGCAGGTTGCCTCTTCCTTGCTGGCTGCTGGGTGTATAGCTGTTTTCCTGAGCTGCTTGGAGATGGCGAGCTGTGGTCGAGGGTGTTCCCTATACAGAGGCGGAAACTGGAAGGTCAAGCTACTCTTTAGAAAGTTAAAAGTCTCTGCTCTAAGTGAGCTGAAGAAGTCACTGTCCCCCAGCAGAGCCAGAGACAGCAAAGCAGAGGCAAGCAAGACAGTGAGGGCCTAAGTTCTGTTTCATTCATTTGGCTGTGTTAGCAAGTTCTATCTTGGAAACATGCTTTGTCAAATTTGTGTGACCCTGGAGCTTAAACTCTGGCTTTCCACATGATTGGCAGCTGCTTCACCATGGAGCCACATCCCCATCCTGGTCTGAAGACTGCATTCTTGCACATATTCTGTCAGCTCTCTACCTGCGAGCTTTATCTCTATCATAAAGTCTAGTTATTAGAAGAAATGTCATCAATTATTTTATTTACTTGTATAAATAAAGAAAAACCATGAAAACAGCTCCAAAGAATTAGTCTCTTTCTAAAGCTGGACCATGAGATAGTCTCTTAAATGAATGTCATGTGCTAGAACTAAAATGTTCAAAGATACTTCAGAGTAGCAAGTTACTTAGAGTTACTTAGCATAAGGAAGCTAAATCACTGCTAAATGCAAATAAGTGTACAGCGAGGACATTCCAGATTTAAGCTTTAAATATGTTATCAAATTATCTCACAGGTAAGTAAATGACTTATTTATTCAGTATGGTACAAATACAAGGGACAGATTTTGATAGATTGATTTTATCATTAGGTGAAATGTAACACGCCCAAAGAAACAGATTCCCCTATCTGAACACTAGAGAAAATTCTGCAATAGGTATTAGAGCTATTAAGTGGTTTTCAATTAGAAGAATTCACATCTGATGTCAACACCAGTCTAGTTAGAGTCACATGGCTGAGAAACATTTCCAATCACAGAGGAGATACCTAAGCACTGAGGGTGAGGAGTTGCAAAACTTTCCAGGAAAGGAAAAAGAGGTTCACTCTAACAAAATCACAAATCAGCAAAGAGGTCAAGACTTTTCCACTCTGAAAACAAGGTTGAAATAATGTTACTTGGAAAATGTAGAAGTGCTAGTAACTTCCTCTTTTGAGTGGAGCCCTAAGAGCATGGATAACTTGCAATAATGTACTGGTCAAGTTCAATCCTTTAAACGAGTTACCAAAGGTACTTCCAGGTAATTGAATAGATTGATTTGTTCTATGCAGCTGTTAACTCTGCACTGAAGGACACTTACCCAAATAATTTTGACCTTGGAATACTTCATTTTAGATCATTATTTTTAACAGTAATTATATAGAAGTGCCAGTTTCCTCTAAAAGATACCCCTAATTTCTGATAATAAAACCATGTCATTAAACCACAAATGAATGCCTAAACTGGGTATGTTTTCTAAAGGGACAGTGAAGAACACTTAACTCATTTGAAAGTGGAATTGAATCATCTAGGTTCAGAAAAATAAGTCAGGTCAGGAGCACATATCTCTTCATTACAAGTGGAGATTATGATCAAATGCATTAGGAGATCAACCCTATTGACCCTGGTTTTCAAGGGATCATTAAGGTAATATCTTTCCAGTATCCAAAGTCAAAAAGTCAACATGAACTCACAGTATATTTTTAAACTAAAATCATGCTAGAATTAAGGAATAAATCTACCATTTATTTTGTGGTTGCCCAACAGCAGGCACTGTATTAACCATATAATGCAGCTCTGTTTCTCAAGGCCACAGAGCAATGTACCATGTTTCATGTGATAAACAAGGATCCAGAAGGACAAGAAGCATCAGAAGAGGCTATGATCTCAAGGTGCTACAGCAAAGAAGTGGAAGAGCAGGAATAAGATTCTGACTGAGTCAAACTTGGTTTGAATTTCTACCATTACAAACTAATAGAAATATGAGTCAACTAGAAGGCCAGAATCTAACTGGCCTTCCAACATTCCTGCATGCTTATGACACTGTATACAAAACCATTGTTTTGGTTTCAAAATACGATAGAATTATTTTAATTTCCCATAGATTGTTGTGTTTGGGAATCATGCTATTGTCCTAAGATAGGATACAGATAATATTGGTTGATATACATGACCATCTCAAGCAGGGTCAGTTAGGAATTGCAGCTTCCCAAAGCAAGCCCTGCTCACTGACACCCATGTTACTCTTATTTCCTGCTGATTGGAAGAAGCAGACATGTCTATCACTCTCAAATACAGCAGCATTTTTCCTTCTTTCAAAGGAGGTCACTAGGTCTGATGCTCAAAGGATTCAACACATTATTCATCCACTGTACACATGGCATTTAACTGGACTCTTAATGTCTCCCATTTCCACAAGCTCTTCTTACAATATACATCATCAAAGAAGTTAAGTTATGCCCAGAGAGATATGAGCCACTTCTCACTAGTGAGCACTGTTGGAACAATACCCCCAAATTTCAACTTCTTCTGCTAATCAGAAGAATCCAGACAGCTCATTTTGTATGCTCAGTCAATGTTGCCAATGGGTGTGTATTTGTTATGTCCATGTACTTGCTAAATGAGTGTTATTATTGATAAGGGAGTTTGGATTTTACAGTAACAATTCTTGCCTGATTTGTAACATTTGATCCCACCTTCTAGTATTTGGGTTCTTCATGTTCACATAAACTTGCCTATTTAACTGAATGTATTGTTTTATGTTTGAATTTATTATGTGTTTTGTTTGAGAATGTTCAAAACTGAAATTTTGTCTTCCTGAGAAAGCAAAAGCTACAAGTTAACAGAATTTTACATTTTAATTTAGCCTTGGGCCCTACATGCTGGTAGTCATGTGCACATTCTAGAATGTTGCAACTTTTCAGTGACCTTGAGAACTACTGGGCTTCTGAGGTGTATCATAAAATTCGTTCTATGTGGTACCTCAGAGGTGCCCAGAAATTATATGAAAATCTTACTTGCAGACATTTTTACCTATCTTCTTACATACACAATGATCATTATTATAATAATCATAAATTTCATAAACTTAGACATGTACAAACATTTTATGGTTCAAATGCCATTGTGCTTCTACAAATGAAAAAAGCAAAGTTCAGAGAAATTAAATAACTTGAATTGAGAAAAAAAATCTCACAACTTTTGATCAAGAAACAGTTAAACAATCTGACTATAAACACATTGAGATGTACTAGAGCATAATGATAACATATATTGAAACAATGTCTATACACAGAGCTGTAACAAAGTAAAGAAAGAACATGACATTTTCATTTACAATAAAATAATATTAATTTGTTGAAAATATTTATAAATGCCAACATAAGCTAAAAATAAACACTTTTTTCACCTGGAGAAAGAAGAATGCTTTATTTACTAGCTTCACAGAAGAGTAAAAATTATGTTTTCTATGTGTTAATTTCAATAATTTATAGGATATTTTAATTTATCTTGCCCTCTACTATGATTCATCTAACTTACTGCTCTGTAAAACAGTTGCTGATTAAACATAACTATAAGGAAAATAATCCAAATTAACTACTCAGGATGTATTGATGTCAATAACTTCCAAGGCAACATTTCTAATCCTGGAGAAAAATCATTCAGTGTCTTTGCTGAACATCCCCTTGTGGACACTCGCTGGACCACTACCCCTCTGCTGGACTCCTTCTCTTCCCGTACCTTTCCTCTATAAATGTTGTCCGCATCATTAGCATATGGCCAGGTTCTTATATCATCCTCTTGCAACAAACTCTTCTCTATAACACAGGGGTTTATTTCTTCTCTAGTGACTCCAACCCCCCCACTCTTTGCCCATTTCACAGAGGTGTATGGTAATGGCTGTTATTAAGCTTAGTGTCTTACAAATATTTATGTCAGAACATATGGTAGGTAAGGAAGGGCATGGGAAGACTCAGTTACAACTGAAGATGGGTGTGAGATGGCAATGGCTTGTTCTCATGTGAATTTTGGAGACAAGTCTCATTTCCTTTCTGATGGTTAAGCAGAACAGGTGAGTAGAAGCCATACACGCACACACACACACACACACACACACACACACACACACAAACACACAGAGAGAGAGAGAGAGAGAGAGAGAGAGAGAGAGAGAGAGAGAGAGAAAGTTTGAGAGTTTGAGTGTTTGAGAGTTTGAGAGTTTGAGAGTTTTCTTTTTGTTTACTAGGAAGATTTGCTCAAAGAAGGAATGCCCAAATCTCACAGAGGACAAATTTTGTTTTCTGGCTGCTCAGCATTTTACTCTGCTCTAAGACAATCTATCTTTAATGGGGTATGATATTACACAATGAAGTTCTACATCTTTCTTCTCTAATCTTTCCCTGCAACTTTTATATTTGGGCCACTAGTGTGCCCAGAAGAAGAATGATTTTCTTTACCAGGCATATATCTTCTATTAATAGAAGTAAGGCTTGCTATAGAGTCAGGCCCAACTGGATAGAGTTACTCAAAGCCTCATCAAAAGGCTAATCTCATTGAAAGTATTTGAAAAGAAGAAAAGGTTGAAGTTATCAGAAGAGGCTACTAAACTAGGCACTCCTGGAATGTAGTCATGAATGGAAATGAGGGGACTAAATGGATAGATCAGTGGTTAAGAATGCTTTCTTCTCTTCCAGTGTACCTGAGTTTGGTTCCCAGCATCCATATCAAACAGCTCACGACCACCTGGCTCTCCAGCTCCAGTGGATCCTCTACTCTTTTCTTGCCACTGAGTGCATCCAAATACACAGGGCAGGCACACATACACATTCAGACACAAATAAAAAATAAAATAGATCTTTAAAAACAGATTAATTGGGCTTTGAAAATGCTTGACATTTTCTCTATATACATGCAATTTTATTGGCTACACTGATCTAATTGATATTGGGCAAATGCTATAGTATAGGATGGTGGTCATTCAGAGTACTTTGAGTTGCAAGATTGAACTGATAAAACTACACATAAGATCTAAATGGTACAAGGAAGTCTAATTAAAATTAAGGATAATTATCAGGATAGTGTTCATCATAGCACCAGATTTATACAGACATGGACATGCATGCAGTGAGACTGTGGTAAGATCGAGAGTATCTAAGTGAATGAATTGTGAATGTCCAAGTTGCAGGTAGATAGAATTATTTCCAAGAACTGACATAAATGCTGGAGAAACAGTCTTGAGGAACAGGAAATGCACAGTCAGTGTGTTTCGTATGTCCATTCTTTTACTTCACTGTAATATAAATACTGAAGACACTTCTCCCAGGCAGATTGACCTTGACCTGCAGCTCATCACTGGCCTCCTGCATCTTGATGAAACCCAAAGTAAGGTACAAGGCTAATCTTTCTATTATGACTTTAGTCCCGGTGTTCTTATTGGGCACTGAAGCTCTCAATGTCTTCCTATTGCTGCCTCAGCAATGCTCTGGTTTTCCTCTTTTGAACTTAAGACTGTTACACAGATTATTTTTATGAGTAGAACAGTTCAGATTAAAACATGATCGGTTCTTCTGCTTAGGTCATTCCTGGCAAGGTAATGTACTTCGATGGGTTACCCAAGGGAATCCCTCTGTTAATGTTGATGCCTATATTCTGATTGATTATTGGAGGATAATAAATCTTGATTCTCTTCTGAGAATTACAAGAGATTGATTTAAATAAAACAATAAAAAAATCAAAGTTCTGGCTCCAAATTAGGTATTTGTGTTTGCTTTTTCCTGTATCTGTCTCTTTATTGTCAGTGTCTTAGCCTAGTTCTCCTGGACTTTCCCCACATCCACACAGGCAACGAAATGAGTCATCAGCAGTTGCTTGCAATCCTCAAACTTGATGAAAGTATTTTGTGGGTTTATTTTGTTTTATTTTTGTTTTTTTTATTACTTTTATTTTTTTACAGTCCATTCATTAACTGCCCCTCCCAGTCTGCTCTCCTAATGAAAGTGATTTTTAACCATTAGAGAACAGCCATCCCAAAGAGAGAGCATACTTTTTTTCCCTTCAGGACAGGATGTGCCACCTGGGGCACTGTTACTGTTTGCATATATTCCCTGTATGTGAAGAAATGGAACTAATTGCCCTATTATGAGTTTTAGTAGGCAATCATGTTAAAGAGCACTCAGATTACACAGACCAGATAAGAGCACAAGGAAAAGTGGAATACCCTATACATTACTGAAAGCAATCTATACAAAATATGGTTAATTAAATTCTTTGGCTGAGAGAAAAGTTTGAATATACTTTGCATTTAATTCTATTGTAATCCCACTACTCCACAAGGTGAAATTCACATTCATTTCTCCATCTTAGCATAGGTCATTCTTCCTTTAAATCCAGCTGTCACCATGTTCATAAAGATAATATATAATTCATTGTAAAAAGATTTCTAGGTATTTTATTCTCCAATTACAAAATTCCTAGATTATTTATGGTAACTCTTGTAAATATTTATATCGAATCATTATTGTATTGTTAATAGTTTATTGTGAATGAAATTTTAGTTTTTTTAATCCTTGCAGTAACTATATACAGATTATTTTGAAGTCAGTTATTATATGTTTTATACACCTTATAATCATTATAAGAAATGAATGTCATATGTACATGAGAAAAAGTGTAAAATGTATGTGAGTTATATTTTCTATGGTGTCATGCATCAATGAAAACATGTTACACCATGCCTATTGGAAGCCCAACTTAAACTTCAGGATTCACATGATTGAAGGAGAGATCTTACTGTCACAAATTATCCTGTGACCTTTACATATAGGAAGGGACATTGAGCCTCTCAAAATAAATAAAGAAATGTAATTTTAAAAGTTGTTAATGATTTTCATAAGAGCACATTTTGGGGACAGAATAAGGAATGGTAATAGTGATATGTACTTCTAGAACCCCTTGATTTTTGTCAATTATTCTAGTTTTATATATTTAATTTAAAAAGTAAAAGTGTGTGCCCTTGCATAGTGTTTGTAGAGTGGCTTTATTTGTAATGTATTAACTAAAGCTAACAGTCCTGACATCAGGATTATGACATTCCTGTGTTATAGAAGTTAGAATGCTATTCAGTCAGTACCAAGACTTCTCAATTCCACTTTCTACATCTTTGCCAACTGAAGACCCACAACTGATCCAATTCAGCAAAACTCCCATTGTTAGATAAAAGACATCTTCCTACACAGAAGACTATCCTACTTCCAATAGGCAAAGGTTAACCTTTTCCTTATCTGGGCACACTTCTAGGACTCGCTGAGAGATCATCTGGGGTTGCTAATATCAATGTATGCTAAGGTTCATCTGTCCAATTCTTTATTTCACATTTTCTCATAGTTTGCTCCTAAGGGGATTCAGACAAACATCCTACTTACAGATGAATCTCAGACATGTTGAAATACGGGTTTCTTCATCAACATAGTATGTGCGGGATTACGGAGCATTACACATCCTTGGATCACAATATTGACTCTGCTATAGCCCAGTGGCTAGGAGGGAACTTCTGTTCTTATCCAAACAGCCACTTGAAAGGCAAATATGAGAATGCAACACTCAATGCATTGCTTCCCCCATATTTGTCCTATGTATAGGGACAGTTATATTTTTTGTTGCACCCAAACCCCTTAGTCAAGTTACCAGGACTTCCAGTGTGGAGCAGGTTTTGATTATCAATAAGTACACAACTTCTAGGAATGCTTAATTAAGTGTTGAGATTCATAGAACCATTTCCCACAATGATTGCAAAGTTACCTAACAAATGAAGAAGACAAAAATTAAAAGTTAATTTAAGACATAGTGAAGAAATTTAATTTAAAAATCCATAGAAATGGCACAATAGACATGCACTAAGCTAGGAGTCTTGTATTGCTTATTGGAAGGGAGATTGTTAAGAAAGAACAAGTGTCTGAATTTGCTGGCAATTGTACTCTTGTTGGCTGTATATAAATACACAGGTTATAGAATGTTCAAGAATTGCTTGTTCAAACACATTGTTAAGTGAGGCTTGTGGTTGCTATTAGTACTGAAATGTGTTAACTATCAAAAAACAAAATGTAATTTGTCTTTATTAAAAATGATGAAGTGCTCTTGAGGATAGCTTCATCAGATACATAATATTTGTGGGGAAAAAAAGATTTTTCTTCAGCATTCTCTGATTAACTATACTTGACTGTGAGCCTTCTCTTGCTTGGCATTTTGGGTACTTAAAACCAAAGCTAATTTGTGCTTGTTTGTGTATTGCTTGGTAGAGTGTCTTTAAAACCATGTGAGTATATGTACTTATGAACAAAAACTAATTATGAATTTCGAAAGCTTTATTTTCTTTTTCTCACCATCATTTCAGTATTTCAATTCCCTAGAATATTCACTTTAATTTAGTTTACCATTTTATGTGTCATGCTTTCTTCCAAGTTACTGGCGAACTTTATCTCACTGACCTTAGGGAGCACGCACTGCCCTCAACCTTAAGCATATAAAAAGTAGGTTGCTAGCATGGTGGGATGTCCGGTTAAAGCATTTTCCATTTCAGCCTGGAGACATGACTGTGATCCCTGCTACTCATACATAGGTGCTGTACCATACAGTTTTATGTCCACCCTAACATGACACAAGTTAGAGTTATCAGAAAGGAGGGAGCCTCAATTTAGAAAATGGCCAATCCATAAGTCCCTGCTGTAAGGCATTTTCTTTATTAATAATCAATGGAGAAGGGCCCAGCGCATAGTGTGTGGTCCCAGGTCTGGGTTGGTAATCCTGGGTTCTATAAGAATGCAGGCAGAACAAGCCAGGAAGAGCAAGCCAGTAAGCAGCACATCTCTACAGTCTCTCTATCAGCTTCCAACTCCCACCCTGCTTGAATTCCTACCCTCAGTGCTTTTGATAATGAAGTGGTACTTAGAATCATGAGCAAAATTGAGTCTTTCCTCCCCGTTTGTTTTTGGTCATGGTCTTTTGCCACCATAGTAGTAACTCTAAGACAGGGGAAAAGAGACAACTCCATAAATTTGATCTTAACAGGGCTGCCATCACACACACACACACACACACACACACATGTGCACGTGTGCACCCACACATGCACACACACCCATACACACATGCACACATGCATGCACACACACATGCACATGCACAGGCACACATGCATACACAATATTTAATGATATTTTATAGGAGTAGGAAAAAGCCTTGTAACCCTAACATAAAGAAACTGAAGCATGAGTGATTAGTCCACGTTCACAGATATAGTGATGTTTCTACATGTGCTTGTACTCAGCCATGTCCCTCTCCAAACTGGTGATATGCAACTGAGCAGCACTGTCAGGCTCCAAGGCCCAGAGGAGGTCTTTCAGAAACCAGTCTTTTCCCGTTCGATTATTTTATTCACCGTTCCCTGCCAAAAATGATAACTTTTCAAGAAGCTGCTGCACACAAGTGGAAGTTACTGGAGGGAATTGCCTGACAAATGCTGTCAAAGTATGTTGCAAAGAAATGTTCCACCACACAAACAAGTTTTTGAAGGAATTTAAATGTTTATATGAGAAGAAGCCCTGAAGATTTGCATATATTTTGTGTCTTCCTGAGTAGAACTTTAATCTCATCAGTAAGGTACTACAGAAATAGAGACAATCCAACTATAGTGTAATTTTGGAGAAGAGCCCTTTGGGAGGTGCCATGATTAATGTTTATGGTCAAATCGATGAGAGAGAATCATCATGAAAACACAAACACACATGTCTTTTCTTGTGTCTATATGTTTGTCAATATAAAAGACATAATAGAAATATTATGGAAACTTTCAAGTTTTAAAAAAAATTCAAAATAGAACATTTAGAAGGGGAACATTTGAAAGAAGTACTCTGTATCATTGGACAACTTGGCTCTCAGAATACATGGCATGGATTATTAAATAAAAATCTCAGTAATAGATATTGCTTTAATGATCACATATTCTTGTCCAGCATAAGCAATTATTATACCATTAAGACTGCCAGTGTCCTTTACCTTTCCAAACTATATTTTGTTGCTACCCCATCTGCTCTTTTTCATTGTAGACATAAGAGCATAAGAGTGGTTATTGATAACAATGCCACACAGTCAGACTCAAGTTGTCTTGTAATATCTTCAAGACTAATAAAGAAATTAGTCCATTGCTTTTAAATTTAGCCTCAGTCAAGTTCTTTGAACGTGTACATAAAGTAAGTGCTTTTTTGCCAAAACAGCACAGAAATCATCTCATATTGTTCCCCCTGGTTAATCACCAATAATTTGAATAGCTTTCAGCACCACTGTTTTCCAGGCACCTACTAGGATAGGCCATTATACCCAACTTAGAGCTTTCACCCAATTTTCTAGTCCAAATTTCAAATAAAGCTCCACATGCCTTTAAAAATCCTCATGTTCAGGTCTGTTTCAGCAATAGCCCACTCCCTGAGTCAATATTCTACTTCTGTGATTAAAAACAATAGTGCAAGCTAATTATAGAAGAAATGGTTTGTTTCAGTGGCTTACCTGAGCTGTGGGAAGTTGCCCGGAAAAAAATTAGGGTTAGGGTTAAGGTTAGGGTTAGGGTTAGGGTTAGGGTTAGGGTTAGGGTTAGGGTTAGGGTTAGGGTTAGGGTTAGGGTTAGGGTTAGGGTTAGGGTTAGGGTTAGTCACCAAGGAATTAGAGTTTATGATGGGAGAGCAGAGGCTTGAGGCAGAAGCAGGAATTTGAGGGCTCACATCCTCAAACCAAATGTACAAATCAGGGTGTTATCTGGAATAGAATAATTTGAGACTTTTAAACCTTACCTAGTTCCTCCAGAAAGTCCACAATTCCTAATCTGGGCCCCAAATATTTAAAGCCAGCCTACAGGGGACATTCCTGTTGTAAACATCACAAATATAAGTAAAGAGAACAGTGACGTTAGAGGAAGATGGGATGCATATTACTGGGGAAGATGGAGAGAGATAGTAGTAGGTCATTGTAATCAAGATATATTTTACAAATATACAAAAGTTTCAAGGAATAAGATAACATATTTGACATATCTCAACATAGTTTGGGTCTTCTAAATTTACATGCTTCAAAACTTAATCTCAAAAGCATGGTACTGGGGAAGAAGATACATTCCAATTTCACTGGGCTCTTGAAGGTGAGACTCTTAGAAGATGTGATAGTTAATTTTCATTGACAAATGGGGTTTGTAATCACCATGAGGATATACCTCTGAGTGTGTGCATATTTTCATAAAGGTTTAATAAAACAGAGCAGACCTAATCAAAATGTGGGTGAAAACGTTCTATGCTTGGGGTCCTGGACTGAATAAGAAGAAGTTAAGATGATGATCAACAGTTATCTTTATGTTTCCTGAGATCAGATACCTAGTAATTAGGTGCTTTATCATCCCATTAGGCGCCAAGTCATCCCATAATATGAGTTGTATCAAAGAGAGAGTTAAAATATAGCAACAAGAAAAGTAACCAATAAAAATGGCTGATTTGGTCATGAGTATAGAATCCCTTTGTTTGAATAGAGTAGATGGTATGAGAAGATGGAAGGAGAGGGACCTCAGCTTCCTGGTGCTCACCTAAGATCTCTGCCAACCAAAATAATAAGAAAAAAACCAAAACCATAAAAAAGCCTCTTACAGAAATGCATGCTTAAACCACTAACATTTTTTTCCAAAGTAATGTCGTTTGAGGTGACATCCAAGGTGACCCAATCACAAAAGAACATACATGGTATGCACTCACTGGTAAGCAGATATTAGCCCAGAAGCTCAGAACACCCAAGAAACAATTCACATATCAAATGATGCCCAAGAAGAAGGAAGGAGTGGCCCCTGGTCCTGGAAAGGCTCAGTGCATCAGTGTAGGGGAATACCAAAACAGGGAATTGGGAAGGTGTGGATGGCAGAACAGGGGAGGGAAGAGGGATTATGGGACTTTCGGGGAGGGGAGTTCCAGGAAAGGGGAAATTATTTGAAATATAAATAAAGAATATATTGAATAAAAAAATCAAGTTTCAGCCGGGCGGTGGTGGTGCACGCCTGTAATCCCAGCACTTGGGAGGCAGAGGCAGGCAGATTTCTGAGTTCAAGGCCAGCCTGGTCTACAAAGTGAGTTCCAGGACAGCCAGGGCTACACAGAGAAACCCTGTCTCGAAAAAACCAAAAAAAAAAAATAATAATAATAATAAAATAAATCAAGTTTCCTAGTCTGTGGCATCTCATTATGATGACCAAGACTGGAAAAAGATAGAAATAACATCTGATTTTCAATGATAGTTAAAGGCTTATAGATGAAGACAGAACTATTATTTGAATGAATTGCTTATTTGAGACAGAGAGCATACTTGGCTATGCCAAACAGCCCAGCCTCAAATTTGTAATAATGGGTACCATTGTTTATTACCAAATGTAATTCATTGATATTTCCTCAGTTCAGGCATCTATTTTCTGCCCTATTACTAAACAAGCTACTTGGATACTCTATGTATTTAGACTGCTTTAATGTGAAACGCGGGGTCTGTTTGTTAAGCCAGTCATCTAGTAAGGACTAATGAATGCCAGCACCATACTATGAGCATGTACTTTCAGTGAGCATATGATTCCATTTGTATACATGGATGGAGATAATTCTATTACACTTCAGCTCATCGTGAGAAAAGCCTCAGTTCATGAAAGATGACCATGATAGATGATGAAGTCCTATGTTTCAAGACAGAGAAGTGCGTCAGAGTTGTCTTCTAAACAGAAGCTCATGATTCTTTTTGTGTATATATCATAAATAATTTGCAAATAGATTTCATTTCAAGGATACGATTCTATCCTATTTTCCACAAAACACTAATGTATGAATTTGTGCTAGAAATAAGACTTGAGGTATTGCTCAGAGGTTTCAGTGAAATTATGATTTGCTTGTTTGAAATAGGATAGGAAGAAACATGGTGCTGTGATACTTTGAAGTACCCTTTCTCTGGCACCAAGAGCTACTAGGGCTAAACATTTAACTGACAGATTTGATGTTATCTATTGACTTCCACAGTGAAGAAATAATTACATGGCATCCACATTAAGCACCGAGGGGGCATGGTTTAACTGAAACAGTTAAAACTGAAGTGAAGAGCCCTGTCATAATTCTTTCCTCAGATCTTCCCTAGAGAGGTAAGCAATCCTGTACATTTTCCTTTCGCCTCACCTGCCTCTGGAGAGCTAGCAGGTTTTCTCATCACAATTGTATTTCACAGAAAGGGTGTGAAGGTAAGTGAGTTTCCATTTGTAAAACACTCTAAAGTCAGAGGTGCTATACTTGATGACAGTGAAAAAAGGAGAAGGAAAATAGGTGACAACTTGCTGAAAATTTCTGTCATTGTCCATTTGTGGATAACTTTAGGGTGGCTCATAGTAAAATCTTTACCCAAAGGTATGGAAATCCATGTGCAGACAGCAGCACGCTGAGTTTTGCATAAAGCAGGCTAAACACCTATTATCTAGCTGTTTCGTAATAGCCATATTTACAGACAGGAAACATGAAGTGAGCACATGCTGTTATGATGATAGAGATAAAACAAGTGTGAAAACTACCTAAGGACCAAAGAAATTTCATGCCACCAGAAAGGGGAGGCAGAGAGGAAGGGCACACAGACAGACAGACACACAGACATACACACACACACACACACACACACAGGAATGCACACATGTATAGACAGGAACACAGAGAAAGACAGAACAAGAAAGAAGAGGAAAAAGAGACAGACAAAGATACAGAGGCAGAGGCAAAGGTGGGTGCTACAATTCATAGTTAAGTAGATGTACTGTTAATCCACTGTACCTCAATGTGACTTTTGGGTCACCTTTAAGGTTAATGCCTTTAATGGTAGCAGTAGCTGTACAATTCCTTTTTATGTTTGCAATCCTCAACAAAGACTGGGGGAAAGGCTCAGTTGGTTAAAATGCTTGCTGCCAAGCCTGACAACCTAAGTTCTGTGCTCAGTGCCCACATTGTAGAAGGAGAGAACTGACTACCGTATGTTGTCCTGCAACCCCTTCATCTTTATGATGGCATAAGTGTGCATTTGTATATCTGTATCTTCACACTCACAAACTTAAAATAACTAACAATAAATGAAGGTCTAAACCATGATTTCTAACTCTTGCTTTCTTGTTATCAGTGACTACTTTAAATCTTTTCCTCTAAATCTTCCTAGGAGACAGATGTTATGATCTTCTAGTACATCTTTGCTGTATCACTATAATTAATTTAACTGAGATAATTTATTTAATTCTTTTTCTAACCTGTTAGAGTAGTCAGGTTATTCCAGAGAAATTAAAATGCTATAATATAGATATATGAAAATGAAAATTAAATATAAGGAACTCTTCATAACTGTATTCAGGCAAAGGCTATTCAATCGGCAGACATGACGGCTCAGTGGAAAAGAATCCTTGCTGAGCTTGTGGAAGATCTGGCTTTGGTTTTCAGTGACCACATATGTTCACAATCACCTGAGTCTCCAGACCCAGAAGATCTGACCTCTTCCCTCTGTTGCTGTCCTTAGTACTAAGTATGTGCCTGATTTACACAAATAAATCTAGGCAAAGTACTCAGGTACAAAAAAGAAAATTTGAAGATTCTATCAGTTGTAAGCCAGAGTCAAGACAGAGCCAGAAGAGTTGTTCAGTCAGACTCTAGTGTACCACAGGATCTCTTGATGTGAATGTCAATCTGAGAGTCAGAAATAAGATGGGATATCTCAGCTCAAGCAGTCTGGCAACAGAGAAGGGAAACTCTTCATTATACATCTGAAAAACCCCACTTAACAATGTGTATATGTGAGTGTAGGAGGTGGAGATGATCATGTATTAGCTCCAGAACACACAGAGTCCAGAAGAACGTATTACAGTGCATACCCTGCACCTGGAGTCACAGGCATTCCTGAGCAGCATAGTGAGGAATCTGGGTAGTTTCTGTAAAAAGAGAGCTTGCTGGTAGTGTATACTAATACATTAGCAGCTTAACAGCACACCAGAAAGCTCTAGAACAAAAGTAGCAAATACTCCAAGAAGAATAGACAGCAGAAAATAAACTCAGGGCTGAAATCGACCAAGTAGAAACAAAACGAACTACACAAAGAATCAATAAAACCAGGAGTTGATTCTTTGAGAAAACCAACAAAATAGATAAACCCTTAGCCAGACTAACCAGAGGCATAGAGACAGTATCCAAATAACAAAATCAGCCAGGTGATGGTTGCACACGCCTTTAATCCCAGCACTTGGGCAGCAGAGGCAGGTGGATTTCTGAGTTTGAAGCCAGCCTGGTCTACAGAGTGAGTTCCATGACATCCAGGGCTATACAGAGAAACCCTGTCTCAAAACAAAACAAAACAAAACAAAACAAACAAAAAACAAAACAAAAGGGAATTATAACAACAGAAACTGGAAATCCAAAAAGATCATCAGATCCTACTACAGAAGTCTATATTCAACAAGACTGGAAACTCTGGATGAAATAAAGAATTTTCTAGACAGATACCAAACACCAAAGTGAAATCAGGATCATGTAAACCATCTAAACAGTCCCATAACCCCTAATGAAATAGAAGCAATCACTAAAATTCTCCCAACCAAAAAAGCCCAAGACCAAATGGATTTAGTCCATAATTCTATCAGACCTTCAAAGAAGACCTAATACCAATACTCTTCAGACTATTCTACAGAATAGAAACAGAAGGAATACTACCCAATTCATTGTATGAAGCCACAGTTACACTGGGTATTCTCCCTTGGAGATGGAACTGTTTCTGTCTAATCAGGAATTTTTCACAATTTCCTTTCATAGAGGACTTCATAAGAGATTTTTCCCTACTTCTATCATGTTTAATTTTCCAAATAGATTTTAAACACTGAAAAAAAAGAAGAGTGCTTGCTTATAATCACTGAGCTACCTCTCTAGCCTTCAACTACCACTCCTGCTATATGCTTTCAATGTATCAGTTCATAGCCAAACCTTTGAAAGGAGTCTACCTTACCCACTCAACCATTTCAAGCGGTGATTTACTTCAGAAACGTCCTAAGAGACACTCCAACCATCCACATTAATATCAGTATCTAGCAGCTAATTCAAGTATCACTACATCACACCTGTCTTACACCTGCATCTTTGTAACTCCTTAATCCTATTAGGCCACATATATGTGTCTTATGCATACACATAACCATTCTGATGTCAGTAAAAACACAACAATCACTTTACTGAGTTTGCCTTCCAATATCACCAGAGACTGCTTCTTGTTTGTCACAGATTCTTGTTCTCTTGCTTGTTGGCCAGTTGGACTTAGCATTGGTGATAAGAATAAACTTACATTTCTAAAATGTGTCTTGTTTTAGTGACAGCATTTTGCTCACACTAACTCTTACTCTTTATCTAACATTATTTTCTTTGTACTCTTAGGGGAAACACAGGCACATACCACCTCCCTACCCCAACTACATTACAACATTGTTTCTTCTATACAACTTTTGAGGACAAAGAAATGGTTCTCAGAGCTTTATTTTTTCTGTATCATTCTGTGTTACAATATTTATCACAAGCTTATAAATACATATATTTTACATATTGCACTTATATATCTATTTGTATTTATTGCCTCCTGTGAACACTAATTTGGATTAGTGCACTTAATTGGACTAATTGCTCTTAATTGGCTTAAGAATTTCCAAGAGAATTGGTGAGACATTTGTTTGGGTGTGTTTATGATTAGTGTTTCTGGAGAGGAGTAACCAAGGGAAATGCCTGCCCTGCATGTGCATATAGTAGTACCATCTCAGTGGCTGAGAACCAGGAGAAAAATAACAAGTCAGTCAAGAATGAACTTTCCTTTTTTCTCCTTCCTTGAAGGTACACAATCCAGGACTCCTTCATGACAATGGCTTCCCCATGGGAAGGATTGGATACCTCTCAACTGTGAGACAAAATAAACTCTCCCTCTCTCAAGTTACTTTTGTTGGATACTGAAAACAGAGCAGTGACAGAAGACCACATCTATTGTAAGCTCTGTGAGGGAATGGGCTTGCATATCATTTGTATTCTCGGATCCCAGCATGTAGCCACAAGAAAAATATCTAATGACAAAGGAACAAAAGAGTCAGGAATGGAGTGAGCAGAGGTAATGAAAGTATAAGGAGAGAAGATGACAGAAAAACCAGGGATTCAAATGCATTCTCCCCAGGAAATATTAGTATAATACCCTCAAATTGAAATGAGACTGCAATAAAATATATCTCACAAAATATTTGCTATTTTTAAAAGCACAATATGATAATGCATTATGTTGAAACACTGCTATTCTAAAAGTCTAATTTACAACAACAAACTTGCAAGTAAATATTTTCTGAGGATGAAGTATTTTAACATATGTCTTTGGAAAATGCATTTGTATTAAGGCATGCAACATACAAAATCAAGCTTTTTTTTCAAAATGAAACTATACAGTGACACATATGGCTCTAATATCCAGATTTTTCTATTAACTTAAAACTTAAATTTAGTAACATATTATACAGAGCCTTGAAAGGTATGATTAGGCCAGTAAACACGAACATAAAAAAAAATGCTTCATATTCCCCTGGAGACCATATTCAGATGTTGAGAATTACAAATAACTTACCATGATGAAGTGATAAAACAATCATAGAAACCTATATTTAAAACTTAGAACCCTAAGTCTTTATGGATTTGAGAGGTGGAAAATACTTGAAATAATAGAGTATATAAAATGTACCTATGTGAAAACACATATACAGATACATACATTTTCTACATAAAACACATACATATAATATCCTATACATTTAGTTTACCTAATCATTGATGAAATTGCTGTCCTACTAATAAATTTAACCTAAACTACATGGAATATGAAATTAAAACATCTCAATTTTGATATAACTATTATTTGTTTGGGCTGTAATTTTCAGTGGTGATATCTTCCTTAGGTCTGATAACTTAATTTAAATAATAACTAATATTTAATATCTATATTTCCTTTCAAAAACAGTATTATGGTGTTTCACACAATGTAAATTATTATACGAATTTCAGATACTAACAAAACTAATTCTTAAGGAAGATCATATAAAGGGAAAATCATACCATAAAGAAGAGTCCTTCTATCATGTAACTGTTCAGAACACTTCAATGTTTCATCTCTGCTGTGATTTAGTGGCTAGGAAGCTTGCAACAACAGTCTACACTGTAATTTGAAATGGTGTCCTGTCACATGTAAAAGGCTTCCCTTAGAGTCACAATGAAGGATTTCCCATAATCATTACAAAAATTACAATGAGAAGAGAAATTACATACAAAATATGTTTATCAATTTGAGTAAAAATAAAAGGAAACTCTTCTTATGAATCTTATTGATAACTATTCAGGAACTAAGATGATTGTCATTGGATTCAGGGTGGTCTACTTGTTTGAAGTCTGATCTTATCATCACTAATTACATCTGAAATCTCCCCTTTTAATTCTAAACAAATTCATACCCTGAAATGTTGTACCTCCTAAGATTTTAAAATATGAATTTGCATAGACTCAATTGCATAGACTCAATTCATTGTAGAAATCTATATATTTTCAGTTAGCTCAGTCCAGTATCCCAGTTGCAAAGAAAAAACAAAACAAACAACGGAAAATAACATACTTATAAAATATCATGATTACCTATGGCTTACTTAAAAATGCAATCAGCTTTCAGACATTATAGAATATATTAATGCAACATTTTATCTTTTATCATTTTCTTTATTACATGTCTCATATAACATCATACATTCAATATTATACAATTTTAATACCTGAAATATTATTTTATGAAATGGTAGTTTTGAACAATTGTAAGCCAAAGTGAATACAGACCATTTTTGTAGAAACAATGGGTTCAGAATGAAGGTAACTGGGTTTGTTTGGTTTTTTGCCCTCACACAATTATTAAGGTCTTTTGACACTTGTTCCCTTTGTTATTGTGGGTTTTGTAGTTGTTGTTGTTGTTGTTGTTGTTGTCATTTTTAGAAATATGATTCTAATCACAATATTGCTCTATGTTGTGAATTTATTTATTGAAATTCATTCTGACGTAGTTTTCTTTATTAACTTGGTTGGAACTATAAAGAGCATATTTCTGAAAAAAATACGAACAAAAAACTCTAAATCAAAACACAAATGAACAAAAAATCAAAAACAAAAGGATTGGAAGAATGGATAAATGGCAAAGCTGAATATTTGTAGAAGAAATGATTTCTTGTGTTGTAAATTCAAACTTTTTATATATTAAGGTAAGGACCTTTGTGTAAAGACAGAGATTTGTCACAGACTTGGAGGGTTTAATGTAATGCAGCTCTCTCAGCCCTAGTAGGTACGGTGCCTTTCCTTTTATTATTACATTCCTGCTGACTGCTATGGCTAAAAGTATCTATATAAGTCTCTGTTCCAGTGTGTCTTAGTTCAGGTTTTACTTCTATGAACAGAAAACATGACCAAACTATCTCTGGTAAAGGACAACATTTAATTGAGGATGACTCAATGAGGTTCAGATGGTTTGATGACTTTAATGAGGTTCAGAGGTTCAGTCCATTATCATAAATCCAGAGCTTGGCAGCATCTGGGCAGGCATGATGACAGAGGATCTTAGAATTCTACATCTCATTCTGAAGGCAAACAAGAGAAGACTGACTTCCAGGCAGCTAGGATAAGGGTCTTAAAGCCCATGCCCACAGTGATACATTTCCTCCAACAAGGCCACACCTACTCCAGCGCCACACCTCCTACTAATGCCACTCCCTGGGGCAAGCCTATTCAAATCACCACACGTTGGCTTGACCAAATACCTAAGCAGAAACTAACTGAGTGAGAAAGGATGTATTATGGCTAATCGCTTTGTAAGTCTACCATGGCAGGAGAGACATGGAATGTACTAGCTAATGTGTGACAACAGGGTTATAACATTCCTTTCTCATATCTCAGTGACAAAGAAGGAATAGAAATGACAGGAATCAGGACCACACTCTAACCTTCAATGCTCACCCTTCAGACATGCAGCTTCTGCATCTGTGTCTTCTGGTTCATAACCTAGCAACAAGAGCTGGAAAAGAAGGGTGCAAGTACCTGTGCCTACCAGGTGGTATTTTATATCAAGATTCTAATAATATCTTGTCAAAGGGGACTTATTTTTTGATTCCCATTTCTAAAGACCAATTATTTAAAGCAGCCTTATTATTTTTGCATTCTTTGAGTTTTCTTTTTTTTCCCCTCTACCACTAACAGACACTTAGTTTCATGATAATCCAGTGACAAATTAGTACAGTATGATCTATCTATTCTTAATCGAATCTCAATGATTTTATTCACCAAAGCATGAGTCTGGGACCAAGGAAATGTCTGCACAGCCACAGAACCGATGTAAGTGGTTATTAAGGTCACATGCAATGACTTTAAATAGCTCTAGTCATTTTTTTTATCTTAGGTTTCTAGACTGTTGTTCTGAATGTCACATCAGATAAGATAAATTTTCATTGCCTCCTAGACATAGTCCAATAAAGGAGGATGGTATCATTTTCGGGAGACAATCAATACACTGACATTTTACAAGAATGATGTCCTCACATAAATTTAAGACCTACATAAATAAGCAACTGCTACATTCCAGCAGCTAGAAGCATGTCTATTGCTTAAGAATCCCTTTTTTTCTAAATACTTGCCAAAGAGTTAATCATAATTTGTAGCATACAAGGAAGTTATGTACTGTAAAAGACCTTCTCAACTCTCAGTGGAAGAAAGTCACTGGCTTGTTTTCTCAGTTCTTAGAGACAAACAGCTAACATGTATTTGTGTGTGTGTGTGTATGTATGTGTGTGTGTGTGAGAGAGAGAGAGAGAGAGAGAGAGAGAGAGAGAGAGAGAGAGCGCAATGGAGAATTTAAAACATAAATCTGGTTGTTCTATTAGTAGTAACTTCCATACAGATAATTTACATTTTTTTGTGCAGGCAGAGTACTAGTGAGAAGAATCACTACACACCTTCCATGAAGTACACTTTCCAATTTTATTTCAACAATGGAGTAAATCTTTGTTACCCTGTTCATGAAAGCAAATATAGTCTCATATGGGTCTTGTCTTTCTGGTTTTCTGACACCAATATACATGGTCAGGGCAGAGTTTGTTTTGTTATCTAATTCTGGAGAATAAGGGCAGTAAGTATTTGCTGAGAACAGAGAAGCTAAACATGATTAACTTCCCTTGAGCCTGTCACTCCTCTCAAGGGATCTCTTTTTAAATGGAATTTGGAAGGTAAGGGAGTGACATACAGAAGCCAGTTCTACAGGCATTATGTTTCTTATTTTTAACACTTTCCCCAATACTTCTACCCCATGTCTCTTTTCCTCCATAAACGTACACGGTATGAGATCAGTCAAACAAAAGCTAATGAAACTAAAGGCTGGTTTTCCTGCCATCTTCCTGTGCTTGTGCCACGTCTGTATTGCAGACAGTGACAGTTCCTGTCAATGTACTGCATGATTTTCTGGGCTTCTGTTTCACATTTACAAATTTCTTCAGGGGTGTGAATCCCATGGGGGTCTCAGAGGAATTGACATTTCTGTCTGAAGAATCTTTTAGCTTTTAAATAGTTTCGCCTTGATGCCTTGAAAAAAAATTCTTCTAGAAGCCTTCTATATCAATTTAGAGAAACTGGTTGTGATCATGAGGTGTAGATGCAGTTATGAAGAAAACAAACAAAAAAAGGTATGGAAAATATTTATTCCTATCAAATGTTGATACCTTAAATAAACTAAGCAATATGTAGGGGAATTGTCTGTGCAGAAGGTTTACATCATTTGCTAACCTGTAATTAGGTAGCCAATAAAATTATGGGGATGGACATTGAAAGACCAATATTCTGGCAGGAAACACACATTCTTTACTGACTTCAGTAATTAGTTGATTATACTCACAGAATCAAATTTACCTTTCCAAACCATGAAGACCTCATTTCTTCATCAAACAAATGATTGTGTGGAGAACAAAGAACGTAGAGTAAGAGATCATAACTCTCTGTCTGGAGTGAGTTCATATGATTTGGGATCATAATCATGTGCAGGAAAGGCATCCTGAATTTGACTTGGTACCCCTCTGTGACTTTGCCTAGTAAACACTAATCCCAAAAGAATAGAAAGTGGAAAGAGGTATATGAATGAGGTATATGAATGGAAAGAGGACTGGAGAAAAGGGGTATCTCTGAATGAAGTTGTCATGAGTATTGCTGAAATGGAAGTCTAGGTCATTCTGAAGCTATCAAGTATAGAAACTAGTTCATAAAAAAAAGAGAGAGAGAGAGAGAGAGAGAGAGAGAGAGAGAGAGAGAGAGAGATATGAATGAATGAAAGAAAACCAGGCTGAAAAAACAGCACCCACTAAGTAGCTGGACAAAAAAAAATTGTTCCATTTTGCATCACAGTCTACCAGTGATCAGAGCTGAGGAGCTGAAGTGAAATTTGAGATTTAACAGAGCTAGGGGATTCGGAGCTACATTGTACAACAAGACTTTTACTGGCATTTTGTGGAGCTTTTATTTAGATACCTCAGAGTTCAAAGCAAGGACATGGGGCTTATGACAAACATGGAATATTTTTCATCACTATCACCAGATATTCTCATGAGACAGAAGGTCCCATGGCTGAATGGGAGTTGTTAGTATTTTGTCCTTGAACAAGGTAGGCTGTCTTGCTGAGAATGGAAAAGGAAACATCTTGCTCTTGGCATTCCTTGGGCAGGTAGAGGCATTTCTCCCAGGAGTCTAAACAAAGTTATATGGGAATAGAGTTCACACAACAGAATAATGTGAGGTCTATGGTATGCAAATTTTGTAGAGCCTTCCCAGAATAAGTAAGGAGATTTCTTTATTTTTGCTAGTAGATACACTAACTAAATATAAATGAGCTACCAAGACCCATAACATAGAGTGTAGTGGAAAGGCGAGAGAATGAATGTTAGATCTCTAGAAAGAGGTGTGTGTGTGTGTGTGTGTATGTGTGTGTGCACGTGTGCGAGCGCGCACACGCGCACACACACGTGCACATGCTTGCATTCTGGACAGTACATGTCATTGCAATCATGAACTCAAAGCACTAGTGATTATCTTCACAAGACCCAAACAATATCTAGCCAGTTAAACATCAAACATGGCTTTAGGAGGAGCTCAGTGGTCCTGCCCCTGGCTGAGGGGCTTTTGGCAGTTGATGGGAAATGGGAAAAGTGGAGTTATCTTTTATGGCCACTTATAGGTTACCCATGCTTCAGTGAATGAATACATACATCCACACATTAATTGAGCCCTGTGGGTAATTTGAAAAACAGGATAGGAGTTAACATTAGATTGGGAAAGGGATATAGGAAGGAGGAAATTGGGAGTGTACACAATTAAAATCAGCAAATAAAAATATTTTAATAAAAAATTAAAATTGGAGCTGCAGAAATGGCTCAGAGGTTAGGAGCACTAGCTGCTCTTCCAGAGGACCTGATTCTATTACCAGGACCTGCATGGCAGCTTACAACCATCTGTATTTCCAGTTCCATGAGATCTACGTGTTTACACAGATATACATGCAGGAAAACACCAATTCACATAAAATAAATAAATCATAAAAATGTTAACTAATGAAATGTTTTTTTAAAAAAGTACCAGTAATTGGCTGATACAAGAGGGTAATCATGTGTGCAAAAGGACATCCATAGTAATCTAATTAATAAAATTATTTTATTCTGAACATCACAGACATAAATCTGTTCAGCTTTATATGTTTTTCTTCTGTTATTTCTACAGTTGTAATGTATTGTTCACACCCTTTATCTTGTGAACATATCATTGGCATTCCTTCTTGATGTTCTGAGCTGTGGGAGTTAGTCTGAAAATAAAAGGCTGCTCATCTACTAAGCAAGACTTCAGACGCTTTGCTTCAAGTTGGAAGAAGAAATACAAATGCTGTTTATGGTTTTTCATAAAGCAGTGAAGAAGTGTATTCACATTGGGGGTCCAACTGGTTCACGACTTCTGAAAATAGCCATCAAGCTTAGGAAAAATGTGATGATTAATCCTTGCATCAACTCTATGGAATTTAGAATCATTATGGAAACATCTTCCATAAGTATCAGTGAGTGTTTGAAGGATGGCTTAACAGTTTGGAAGATCCACCATGAATTTGAGCAGCCCCACTCCATGGGGTTGAGTCTCTGCCTGGATAAAACAAAGGAGTTGTGTAGGCTGAGATTTTTCAAAACCTATTTTAATTATGTTTTTTTTTTTGAGTCTCCAAAGAAGCCAAATATTTCCCATGTAAGAGATGAATGCACCATCATTCATGAAGCTCTTCTTCATGACTTTGGTCATGCAGCCAGCTGCCTCATACTCCTTCAATCTGTGAAGGAAAGCAAATCCTTATCATGTAACTTGTGTAAGTAGCTTTATATGAGGTATTTAGCCCCAGTAACAAGAAATAATGTATTTCTAAGCAAATGGCAACCTGGATTTCCACTTTAACAATCATATTATCATTAAAAGCAAATACCATTATCCCATGCATTCCTGTAGAACCTGAGGCTTGAAATAGTCTTCCAATGATTGGAAACAAAGGCATTTCTGGGTTGTAACCAGCACTGAACTCCCCCCACCCCACCCCCAGAGAACAGAAGGTTTAATGTTCTGGAAAGGCCTCCTTTTCTTATGCTTTTCCTACTGAGTGGCTGCCTTGAGTAGTTATTTTACTCCACTTATATTTAACAATGCTTTATCCCTTCATTCACTGGACATTTTCTAAGTCTTACTCCAATGATAGGATCTGTCAAAGGTGCTTGAATACCGGCATCAGAGTTTTAGGTCTGCTTAGAAGTACTTCAGAGTCTAGAGAAGGAGATAATAAAGTAACTTTAGAATAGCACTTAACAAGAATGAGACTGATGTAAGTACAGAGTGCTTAACTGAGGAACATGCAGCCCCAAGAAAGGAGATTGTCACAGCTCCACTTGGAGTATGTATAGATGTGACTGTACAGAGAAAAGAAGAGTTGGAATTGACAACAAAGAAATCAATACAGCAATGACTAGAAGCACAGGAATAGTTTTAGATTTGAGACTCAACAAGCATCTCTCTATGCCTAAAATGGAGGAATGGACAGAGTGGCAGATAGTCTTATACCAACAGACAGAGCTCAGAAGACAAAGGATAATGAGGTCAAGAACAGAAGAACTCAGTCTTTGCTTTTAAATCTTATTCTATTGCAACTTCCTTTGCTAAGTATGTGCCTCTATTTTTTTTTAATTTTGCATTTGTTCATTGTGGGAGCGGGGAGTGTGCATGTCAGCACAGGCATGTGGAGGTAGTCGTGGGGGCCACTGGCAGGAATCGGTTCTCTACTTCTAACACAGAATTTCTGGGCATCAGATTTAGTTTGTCAGGTTTAGGATCAGGCATCTTTACCTGTTGTGTGTTCTTGTTTTCCCTGTTTGTATATTTTATAGTACTGATTCCCCCATGGACTGGAAAACACACGATGGAATGGAAAGTTTTGCTCTACTGAATGAATGCACCTCTGAGTCCTCTCACGTAGGCAGATAATGTGCTGCTTTAGGGAAATTCTACCCAAGAGTCTTCTTTTTCTCCAGTCACAAAACTGTGCTGGTATCTGAGGCAAGTTTTGAGAAGAAAAACAAAGTAAGTTTATAACCTTCAACTAAACTCATGAGGAGAAAACAAATGTAGTCTCTAGATGGCATTGAAATATATTTTTTTGTTTCTGTTTGTAGATTTTAACTTCAAGGTCCTTTTAATTTTGAAGAATATTAACCAAGCCAAAACAACAACAACAACAACAACAACAACAATAACAACAACAAAAAAGCCAACATTGTTTACAAACACATGAATCAAATTACCATCTGAATACCAAAAGTCAATAGATGGGAATGAGCAGGGTTGTATATTGAACTGGTGATCTGAAGTCATGATTTGTTAAATGTGTTTTCAGTCTGTTGTGTATTGCTGATGCACTGGAATGACTGTTAATAGCAAGAATTGTTCAGAGTCAATAACTGGTAGCAATGTAATAACTTGATAATGATTAGTGACCCTTCATGCTTCTACTCTATTTGAAATGGAAATATTTCTCTTCTCTTCATTTTCTTTTTTACTAGTATTTTTAGTTAGCATACAAGGTCATGGGTCTTATATGGCATAGTCATACACATATCAATATATTTTATTCTTCTCTAGCCCCTACTACCTTCAGACAGAATATCCACTGGCTGCTTTTTTATATCCCTATTCTTTGGACCCCTACACACACACACACACACACACACACACACACACACACATTCTGCTTTCATGCCACATGTATTCCCTCTTTGTGCTATATGCAGCTGCACAGCTGTAATCATAGATTGATAGACAGTTCTTTATCCAGAATAGCATGGTGGCATCTTTCCTATAATTCTTTGCAGCACATTTTACTAACCAGCCCAGGTAAAGCTTTTACAAATTGCAAGGCTGGAAAAGCCAGAGCGCTGTTCTCAGAAGTAAAAATGGAAATGCATTTTCATTTCTCCCAGGGAGATGGGGGATCTCTGGCCTCCAGGCAGTTTCCTTTAAAAATAGCTTCTGTCTGCCCTGAGCCATTCTTATCATAGATTCAATTCCCATCTTGACTGTCTAGAACTGAAATCAGTCTTCTGAATTCGAGCACAGCTCATTCATGCACGAGCACTTTTATGTACATCACAGTGGTATATGTCAGCTTGAGTTGTTGGTGTTTCCACAAAGTGTTTACTTTGGGACCCTATTACAGAGTGCGAACCAAACAGATAAGAAAAGGATCTTTGTGCCATGCTATCTCAGTGCTACAAAGAAACTATCATTCTGGTTGCTTGGCCAGTCAGAATGAAATCAAGTAGGAGGATTACTTTGATCAGTTATGAAATATAAATACCATTGAGGGTCTCTGTGCATCACTTGCCCTTGTATTTAAAATGAGTGATTGGTTAGCATAAAAAATAAATCAGAAACTGAAACGGGGTGTTCCCAATCAAAAAGGGAGAAAATGGTTCATATGGAAGTAGCTTTGTATAGAAAAGAGGATCCCACAGTGGCCCAAGAAGGTACATGGTAAACATAACAGATATATTATGTAGATTTTCACTGTGACATTGTTTCTATTAGTATAGAGAATTAAATATTATTTCTATCATTTTGGAGCAGTAAATATTCACCCAAAAAAAGTATGGCTTCACAGTAAAATAGAAAACAAAGTGAAAACAGGAAATAAACCATATTTGTGTTCTCCCAGGTTCATACCTTTGAGCTGAAAATTGACACAAATTATAAATAAAGGTGATTATTATAACTCTTACACTTTGGACCACAAGGATCATTGGTCATACAAGTAAATCAGAAATCCTGTTTAAAGAAGAACTAAGGTTTGCTTACTTTTAAGTTTTGGATTTATATAAACATTGAAAGACATTCAATGACTCCAAGTTCGAAGTTCACATTATCTGTCCTGGGACTCACAGAATGACTGGTTATAGGGACTTGGAATTCTTTCTAGGCAGATAGTGTTACCTAGCCATGAGGCTAGTGCCCTCACCAGCAGGAGACATGCCGAGGCTATTAAGGAAAATAAATGATGTCAACAAATGTCTTGAGTTGTGCTTTCAAGTCTCAGAGTGTTGTAGATCTTGAAGGCACCATTACTTCCCTTAAAAGACTTTTTCTTAGATTGAGGAGCATTCAGGGCAATGACGGGAACACCTACCACTGCCACTCATTGATTTGTTTCTTTGCAATGCTGTTTATTGAGTGTCTGCAAGTCATGCCCAGGTTCTGTGTAGGGGAAGGAAAGGACATTGTGTTATATTCTGAGTTTGGCCCTGCCTTGTCTTTGGCACTGATTAGTGCATAAATTGTTCTTTTTTTTAAATTTACTGTCAGAGAATAAATCTAAACCTCATCTCCCAACTTGGCCTGAAACAGAAGTTATCTTTCATACTGCTTCTGAAGTTTATCATTACCATATGCAAAAAGGGTTATTTCTGATAGATTAAGTAACCTTGATACACAATTTGGTTCTGAAAAGTGGAATTATTTTAAAAATTGGTAAACAATTATCAAAAACCCAAGGTATGTGTGTATGTTGATTATATGTAGTTTGACATTTTATTTTATTTTTTATTTTATGTACATTAGTGATTTGAGTGCATGTATGTCTGAGTGAGGGTGTTGAATCTTCTGGTACAGGAGTTACAGGCAGTTGTGAGCTGAGGTGTGTGTGCTGGGAATTAAACCCAGGTTCTCTGGGTGATTATCCATTGCTCTTTAACTGCTGAGCCATCTCTCCACTCTTGACTATATGTATTTTTAGATTATGCATTACTATAAATATTACATATTTGTAAAAAGTAGAGAATGTAAGTATTTATATGTAACATAACTAATTTATGTATCTTTTATAAAAATTATTGACTAAGATATCTCTGAATATTCCACACTAATGCTGCAGAATTTAGACTCTATTTAATTCTGAAGACTTTTCTACAGTATTATTTCTCTATTCTTATAAGGCCAAATAGATTTTGATTTTTTTGTTTTTTTATTTTAATTTAATATGTGGCAGCTTTAGCTGCTTGGTCAAATAATCCCGCTTCTAGAATATTCACTGGCACAATACCTATCACAATTTTATTTAAAAGCTTCTAATAAAGCTTACAAAACCCATTAATTCGTGGAGGCTCATGAAAGAAAGGCTTAAGGAAACTGAAAAAAGGAAAAAATAAAATTAGAAGGTTGGTCCCCTCTGCATGCCTCCAAGCTTAGTGTTCGGAGTATAATCATAATGAATAAATTTGGATAACCAACAATTTTGTTAAAGTATGCCACAAGAATAACATCTAAAAATATTTCACCCACAAGTTTAAGACATTCAGTCCCCAAAGTCATACTTGCATAATTTTGAGCATACTAAAGCCCTTAATGCATCGTTCAAACGATATGGAATCTTATCAGCAAGGTCAAGAAAGGGAGGCATGGGTATTTTGATTGTATGTCCTATGAAACATTGTTTTACATATACTTCAGCTATTCTGGAGAGCTACTGGCTCCTATCAGTACCTTCGGTGGCTGGATATTCTGCAATGCCCTTCCTGCTTTAAAATGACATCATTTCATTTAGGTTTTACTTTACATGGAGCTCAGCTAAGCATGCATAATTCAATTCAACTCTGCACATGTATACTGAACAACTGAAAAGTGCTGGGAGTATAGGAATTAGCAAGTCTAGTCTTTAGTATTGAAAAGCTACATGGACTAGAGACAGATGAAGTAGATGCTTCCGGTGAAATGTCAGCAGATGGTGTTGCAGAGATCAGGTTGTGTCTAAGTTACATTATAATCAGCAACTAGGAAGGGGCTTTATAAAGAGACTAAAAGGATCAGACACTCATTATCTAATAGAGGAGCCTCATTAGAAACCTAAGGTTACCCAGAGCTGGGCTCTAAAAGTCAGTCTGAACTATAGAAACTTGGAAAGTCTATCTATACATGGCTTATTTGTTGCAGGATTTTCCATGTCCAGTCATATTAGGGCAGTGGAAGGCCTGTGATTGGACAGGAAATGTGAGGCAGACCTAGGAGCTGGGGAGACAGAGGTTGCAGGAGGAGAAGAAAGGAGGAACTGAGATGGCTTCAAACTTGGACCTGGGTGGCATTTACTAGCCACAAATAGCTAAGATGATATAAGGTCAGAAGTATTGGCAAAAAGCTTTTATCATTATCAGTTGGCTCTAAAATTGTTGTCTTAACATCTTGTAAATTGCAATATTATTTATACATAAATCTGATTGGCTAATTATGCTTTACGGGTATTGATCTACTTGGTAACTGGGATGTGGGTCCGCCAATTAAAGGGGCTTATGGCGGAGAGAAAACACAGCTGAGATGCTGTGGGAGCTAGCTTGGAGAGAATAGCTCTTTGTTGAGTTGGACCCTGCTAGGATATGGTGCTGAGGCCTGGCAGGGCAGGAGAGATGGCAGGTTCACTGTTTTAATTTTTCCCCGCAACACTTATTAAGGTGCATTATTTTGTCAAAGAGATAAGGAACATTTGGCAATGTTTATATCATAGGAAGCATGATAAAATTAGTGTTTTAGGATATATTGTTAATAAATTAGCCATAAGTAGTGGTGCAAATCTGTCTTCTCAGTACTCAATAAGGCAGAATTAGGATTGCCCTAAGTTCCAGGGTATCATGGGCTATACAGTACATACCAGGCAGTCCAGAGAGTCATAACAATATTTCTCCTTCAAAACAATAGAAAAATGCAAAAATATAAGTTTGCCCTGACTGGGAAAATTGTCAAGTTCACATTGTAATGATGTTAGAGAGTGGAGCTATCAGGAGATTAAAAGGACAGAGTTAAATGGGTTATCTGGAATTCAGAGTAAAACTGATTCAGAGTTTTAAATAAGAAGATATAGCTTTATAGGACTAATTGGAACAGCAGAGATGGAGACTTGTTACATGGGAGAGTTTTTCCATTTGTTTCTAAGTTATTTAATTACTTATTATAGTAATGAGAAAAGAACATGGAAAAGGTAGAACAAACATTTTAAACTCAAAAGAACATCTTTGTATGCAAAAAGGTCATTCTTAAAACCTTATGTCAATGTGTAAAAAAACAGAACTTTTTCGGATTTCTAAATGCAAGTCAAAGACTGGCAAACAGCATTGGTCTCATCCCCCCTCCACCCCAACATAAAATGTGTAACAGCATCTGAGGTGCTAAACAGTAAAGGAAACACAACAAGGTATAGTTCAAAAGGCTAAGATAGGTGGCCAAGGAAAAGCAGAAGCAGGTGACTGACATGGAGTGCTGGCTAGCAAGGCATACTGGTTTCAGCTGGCTTTTCGAAGGAAAGATCACAGCCATCAGTTTGGTGACAGGAAATGCATATGATTGCTCTCCCTGTCTATTATCTGTACAGACTCTTAGGATGTCAGCTTTAGTTTCTAAATATAAACTGTTCTTGACAAATGCATCCCAGCATGCGCAGGCTCAACACAACTCAAATGTGTGCTTTCCTTTATGTATTACATAATATAATTAGAAAGAAAACTATCAACTGTGAGATTTCAGAAGTTCAGGATATAAAATGATGGAAAACATAAGTATTCAAACCGGCCCCATCATAAAGGAGCTTATAAAACCTTTGAGCAAACAAGGTATCTAAAATATTAAAAATTGTTGGAATAAATGAATGCCACATGGCAAAAGCCCTTAATGTAGAAAACTGTCAGGAAGAAGATAAAGGTTTTATTCAAATTTCTGGCAAGTCTGGCAGATCCAGAGCATAGTATAGACCTTGAGAGGATTAAGGGAAAAAATATCAGGACTCAAGTTTATATAAATCACCAGAAAGAGAGGACTGGGCTTATTTAAATACATTAAGGTTCAGGAGATCTGACTGTTTTCACATTTCTCTTTTGGTTCTCCACTGGATAATGCATAAGGGAGAAGTGTTAGTCTGGAAGGACAATTAGTGTAGCCAAGACAATGGGGATGCTTCCAAAAGAAACACCAGACCCTCTCCTCCCCACACACTCTCTCTCACTCTCTTTGTAATAACAATCCACAGCTAAATTATAATGGAAAATCTCACGCTGGTAGCATCTTGTGTTCCAAAGAATTCTGTGGCAAGTTCTGAATGCATTCTGTCTGGTAGTTGGGATGGAGAATAGAGTTGTATTGCTGAGTTGATAGAATGGAATGATCACTTCTGGTCTAAAAGAAAAGCTAGAGAAAATCCCATAAAAATTAATGAATAAATTGATCCTCAAAATCCTAACAAAAATCCAGATTTCCACTCTCAATTAGTATAAAATATGATACATTTTTAAACAGGCACTGGGAAGGGAGCACCTGTGGCAAAAGCCTTTTCTTAACACATCTCACAATAGTTACAGTGGAAGCCTGTGGCAGCAGACAGCCATCTTCTAAGTATTAATTTGTGTGGTATATGGTAGAAAATTCCAAGCAATGCAAACATATTGCTGCCAGTGCCAATAAAGTGAGTAAGTTAACAGAAGATTAGGAACAGAATCTTGTGATAGGTAGCCGATGCATGAATACAGAGTAAAGAAGAATGAGAACTTCCTTTACTTATAGTTTCTCTGAAAAAAAATGAAATGACTGAGGATCATACTGTCATGTATGATGAAACAAAGCTCAACAACAGAGATTGCTCTCTAAAGTCTCCATAACTACTGACTTCTCTGGAGTCCCGTACTGCCTTTAGCTGATGATAATTTCTCTTTCAAAATGTGCTTCCATTTGTGCAATTCGATATTCCTGCAAAGCTGAGCCATTGTCACACATTAACGCTTGATCTATTCTCTACAGTATACCAATAGACTCTCTTCTCCAGGACCAGAACATCCCTACGGTGTATAATAACTGAGAGCGGGTCATTCATGTGTGGAATTGAAGGAGATTGACGATGGCAAATACAATTGGATTTAAAATGAAAATGTTCACATGGTGCTTTTTAAGGTCTAATTGCTGCTAAGATGATGCTATCCATTGTATTTTTAGGTACTATCCTCTAGCACAGACCAAGATATATAGGTTTTAATATCAGCAATACTCTGAAGTGAAGAAATCACCACCATCTCCTTTGCCCTCGCCCAAGGTGTTTGTGGAATTTGAAAGCACAGTTTTGTGCTTAGCCTCACAGTGACCCTACAAGGGAAGACCTGTGGACATCGAAAAGTCAGCCATAAAACAGAGGGAATGTTGGTGAAAGGGGGAGCTATTATTTTTCTTTAGCTTCAGAAGCTTCAAGAGTAACATTTGGCTCAACACAGGCTGGTGATAACTACTATAAACTCGGACTGTGGTCCAAGTATACTTATGGGATGAATCTCATTCAAAATACTTCCTTCAGCCAATGAGTTAAGTGCAGGCTTCAGTGCTCACATGCATGCTTAGGACATAGTGACAACTGTGGAAAAATATTTCAGGAAGCATACATTACATTATATAAAATGTGGAGATTGCTTTCACCATCAACATTCTGGTTTTATCTTATGCTTGTGTTTCACAGAAAGAGTATCACAGGGAATATATTTCACAGGCATTCAGAATTATATGATTCCATAGACGAAAATGTAATGACTTTGAAAAACAAATGGTATTATTGTGTCCCAAAGAATGGAAGGTACTTCCAGGTAAGCAATTGCTACGCATTTGATCTAAGAGCTCCTTTTGTTCCTTGTTATATTTTTGGCTGTGAGAGATTGGTTTTTGTTTTGTTTAGATTTTTGTTTTTTAACTCAAATAAACTTTCACTTAAAAATCTCAATAATCTTGAAGATAGAATTTAGATTCATCATTTTGGTAAAGTGGTGATTGTAACACGAAATTTCAATCATAATTTCCAGTTTAGACTGGAAAGAGGATTAGAAAAGCAGACCCCTCTAGTGGTTTTCTGTGGTGATGTTGAAACAGCCAAATATCAGTGTCACCAAGCCTAAGGAGCAAAGGCCAAAATAAAGAGGGCTACCCACCAAAATCAGACTTACCTTTCAGCACACCTTGAGGAAGATATTCAGATTTAATTACTTGATTCAGAATGGGGAGAGAAATACAGGTAGGGGGATGGGGAAGGGAGGCAAGAAGGAAAAGCAACTCTCAATCTGGTAACTATCAGTCTTGGAGGAGAATAATCTGAAAGTAATGGGTAGAAAATAGTGCTCCAAGCGCTATTAGTTATTATTGTGATTAGTTATTACTGGAATTCAATAACCAAAATGCCTGAGAGAACAATTTTAAGAAGGGATTTTTATTTTAGATTGTGGTCTCAAAGGGTTTAGTCCACAATTATTTGAATCTATATAAATGGGAGGCCAAAGAAGAAACATATTACAGAGGAATTTCTTCACAGCAGACGAACAGACAAACAAACAAAAGATAGTTAAAGGGAAGCCAGAATACAGGAAGGTGCCACGGTAAGATGAAATCCTCCAGATCTGGTGCAATAACCTACTTATTTCTGCAACCGTACCCCAGCTCATACCTTTCGCGGACTCCCAATATATGTTGAATTATGAGGTGAGATTCTTTAGATAAAATTGTCTCTTCAATCATTAACATTGAGTGTCCCCAGAAGTGACCTTCACTAATCTAAGTGTTTCTCAGTCCAGTGAAGTTGACAAGAATAATCATTCCTAAAAGCAAAAGGGCTGTGCAGGCTGTATGAGCCTTTCCTTGTCTTTGATAGAAACTGTTCCTATAACATGTATATGTGAGGACCCTGAGAAGCTTTGCAAACCACTATGTGCATTGCTTCAATTCTCTCAAGCCCTCTAATCTACTTCATTCTGTCACTGAAATGGATGTCATTGGGAGTTTAACATAATTTCTTTTCAAAATCAAAAGTGCTGACAATTATAGAAACAGGAATGCTATTGAGATAGGCTAAAGCCTTAAATATTCATTTTCTCTCTCCTGTAAAATATATTCTGTACTGGATTCATCAGTGGATAGTATTTCTAAAGACTTGGACTTTGTGATCAAAAGGCTGTGAGTTCTGCAATTCGATTTGAGTTATCTGTAGGCATGAGGATACCTTAATTGATCTCCTGAGCTACATGCACCATCTTTGGACTTCACATAAGCTGGTGGTATATATACCTTCTTATGATAATCAGTTCCAGTTACTCCTTGTAGTATACTAAACTTTTTTTTGTTCATGAAGCTCTTCTAAATGAAGAAATATCAAAGTGAATATTTGATAGAAATTTTGCTTTGGTGAAATCCCCTTTGTGTCTTCTGAAAGTAATAGTTCTTGGAAAGCAGAAATTCCATGCCTAAGGGTAAGGCATTGGGCGTGACAGTGAATGGAACCAATACCACTTATTTTGTTCCAAATGGAATATATCTTATTTGTTGTTTTTTAAATTTATTCACATGACATCCCAATATCAGTCCCCTCCCTGTACCTCCTCACACAGATTCTTAATCCAATTACCCCTTTCCTTCTAAGAGAGAGGGAAGCCACCCTGACAGGTATCACCCCACAATGAGACATCAAGTGACTGCAAGCTATCCTCTCCTACTGAAGCTAGACAAGGCTGATCAGTTAGGGGAACAGGATACACAGTCAGGCAACTGATTCAGGGACAGCCCTCCTTCCAATTTTTGGGAAACCTGTATGAAGACCAAACTGCACACCTGTGACATATGTGCAAGAGGCTTATGTCCAGTCCATGCTTGCTCTTTGATTGGTGGTTCAGTCTATGGCACTTCAAAAGTCCAGGTTAATTGACTCTTGGTTTTCCTGTGGAGTCCCTGTCCTCTTTGTGTCCCTCAACCCTCTGCCCGACTCTTCCAAGTTGAGTTTCCAAGCTTTATCTAATGTGTGGGTATGGGTTTCTGCATCTGTTTAGATCAGCTGCTGGTTGGAATCTCTCAGAGGACCTTTATGCTAGGCTCCCATCTGCGAGCATGACAGAGTATCACTAATAGTGGCAGGCATTGGTCTTTACCTATAAGATGAGTCTCAACTTAGGCCAGTCATTAGTGGGCCATTTCCTCCTGCATCTCTTTTCTCTTTGCTCTTGCAGATCTTGTAGGCAGGATACATTTTGGGTAGAACGCTTATGGTTGGTTTGCTGTCCTCATCCCTCCACTAGGAATTCTAACTGGCTACAGAAAGAGGTCACTTCAGGGTCCATCTCCCCCACTTCAGAAATCTCAGCCAGAGTCACCACCATATACACCTTGGGATCTCCCCATATCCCAGGTCTCTGGCAAAACATAGAGATGCCCCCATTTCCATTCTCTCTCCCATGTTCTTTCTACACATGATCCCTCTAACCCTATTCTCCTTCCTATCACCTCCTCACAGTTACTTTCCTTCATCTACTTCAGATATCTATTTTATTTCCCCTTCTGAGAAAGATTTAACCAGCCTTCCTAGGGTCCTCCTTATTATTTGACTTCTTTGGATTTATGCATCATAGAGTGGTTATCCTGTATTTTGTGACTAATATCTACTTATAAGTGAGTATATACTATGTATATCCTTTTGGGTCAGGGTTACATCACTTAGGTTGATACTTTCTAGTTCTTTCCATTTGCCTGCAAATTTCATGATGTCATTGCTTTTTATAACTGAGTAGTATTCCATTGTGTAGATGACCCACATGTTCCTTATCTGTTCTTCAGTTGAGGAACATCTAAGATATTTCCAGTTTCTGACTATTATGAATAAGGCTTCCATGAACATAGTTGAGCAAGCATCTGGTTGGCTGGTGGAACATCTTTGGGTATATGCCCAGGAGTGGTATAATAGGGTCTTGAGGTAGAACTCTTTCCAGTTTTCAGAGAACTGTATTGTTCTGCTTATCATGTTTACATGATCATGGAACAAAAGTCATGTCTTTTCTGTTTGCCAGTGAATGTTCTTGTGGTTTGAAAATAAAATTTCTCCTACAGGTGTTGGGTATGAACACTAGTTCCAAGCTCAGTGTACTCTTTTGAGACATCCTAGAACCCTTAGGAAGTGAAGCCTTGTGGGAGGAAGTAGGTTACAAGAGGTGGTTCTTAAGATTTTATTGTCTGGAGTCACCTCCTTCCTGTTCTTGACTTCCTGACAGCAGATTCGAAGTGGCTAACTGCCTTGTGCTCTGCTGCTATCTTTCAAGCCATGATGCCCTGAAAATAGAAACTTTTCTTCTTAAATTACTTTAGTCAAAGCAATGGTAAATGTAACTGATAAAGATGAACAATGTTATACACTACAAACTATTCAATTTGATAATTCTCCAATATTTTTTTTTTTAGTTTTACTCTGTCTTGCACATGTTCCCTGGCCTTGGAGGATTTCTTGATTTTATGGACCACAATGCCCATCAATAATCAATGCTTTAAATTGTTCTTATTGCTTTGATTAAAATGAAGCAAAGCAAAACTAAACAAAACTCTGTAAAAAGCAAGTGAGGAGATGGGAGGATTTATTTGGTTTAAATTTTCAGGTCATAATTCATCATTGAGGAAAATCAAGACAGGAACATCAGAAATGCCCTGCTTGATGGCTTTCTCTTTGTCACATTCACTGTCTCCTGCTTTCCTCGTCTTTTTCAATAGGTGAAGACTGTGTGCCTAGTGATGGTACTCTGAATGGTGTGCTGTTACCTCAAGGAATAATCAACAGAATTTCCAACAGAAATACCCACA
This sequence comes from Apodemus agrarius, assembly GCA_964023405.1. NCBI lineage: Eukaryota > Metazoa > Chordata > Mammalia > Rodentia > Muridae > Apodemus > Apodemus agrarius. The sequence goes on along the minus strand of OZ030019.1, from coordinate 71,252,558 downwards.
GACCAGTTTGATCTAAAAGAACTGCTCAGTTGAAGGTCTACTATCAGATGATTCTAGGTTGTGTCAATTTCACAGCTACAGATGACTTGAACAGTCACTAGTTACACTTATAACAACTGACCATTTAAGTCTCCTTTTTTGTCCAAGGACAGTAACATCTGTAGTCTATTCACATAAGCTCAAATCTTTAGGATGCATGTTGACAAGCAGCCAACAAAGCAATTGCACTTGTATTACCTACTGACAGGTGTGATCTCTCCTGCTACAGATTTTTTGCTTTGTCTTACAATAACAGATCTTCATTCTTCCTAAAGAGTAGGTGTTACATAAAATAATGTTGCTATTATTAAACTCTGGCCTCACATCTCCTCACCCTTTGTGTTCTCTGTAGAAGAAATTCAGACAAAATAAATATAATGTAGTGTAAGAGGCAACAAGAATATGCAATAAAGTGGAGAACTCTCAAGAGCTAAGAGTAGTCAGTGACCAGTTGGACCCTTGTGTTCAGCATACTCTCAAGGGCTGAAAGTAGAAAGTGGACAGCAAGACCAATGTTCTGACCTAAATACATAGGTAAATTTTATGCTAATTCTTAGAGTTTTCAGGTCAGCCAAATTTTCTTTTATTTATTTATTTATTTACGTATTTATTTATTTATTTATTTCAAATCATATACTTTAATTTTCATTAACTTTTTAAATTGGATATATTCTTTATCGACATTTCAAATGATTTCCCCTTTCCTGGTTCTCCCCTCTCCAAAAGTCTCATATGGCCTCTTCCCTTCCCCTGTTCCTGTCTAGGTGACTGCTAGTCTATTTCATTTAAATAATAAAGGATGGGACAATAATATGTCTTAATTATTTAGTAGAAAAGCATGTTTCCAACCTAGGGCTCGAAAGAACCCAGATCCTACTCTCTAGGCCAAACTCTCAAATCCCTTCTCTCTTCAGTATCCTGTTTTATGTATAGTATTTTCCCTTAATTTCATTTGTTATTTTAAATTTTAAGTAGGACCATGCTTTTTTACCTCCCTTTTCTTAAAAAAAAATTGTTTTGTTACTACCAATAGAGGAGATGTTGCCCAAAGCTGATTTCAAGAGAGGAATCCATCCTAAATTCTGTAGAAACCCACAGATTTCTAACTAGCTACTTATCAATAACAGTTATGTCACTATTACACCAGCACACCCATATCACCTGACTTTAGGTAACCAATGAAGTGGGAATTTCTGTTTTCATTGGAAACTAAGTTGTGTCATATGATGTTTTTCTGGAAACTATCATATGAGAGGATGTTTTCCTGAGACAAACAAATGAGAGGATGTTTTGCTAAGAACAGACACATGGAGTTTTTCTGGAAGTGGCCTGGTGAAAGGGCATGTGATGCTTTGCTGGAACAGATACTTAAGAGGTTAGGTGATGTTTGGAAAGAATAGAACTCAACAGACAGTGAATGATGCTATTGCATTGATTCACGTTGCAAGTCTTTGCTGGTCATTGTTGGGCTTCACTGACACTTGCCTTCACTGATGAAACTTTGGCATTGGTTTGCCTTGCCATACTTCACTATTTTTTCCTTTTTTAGCTCTTTTTTTATTCTATATTCTTTGTTTACATTCCAAAGGCTTTCCCCTTTCCCAGTTCCCCCCCCACCATATGTCCCATAAGTCCTCCCCCCCAACTATTCCCCAATCCCCCTTCCCCCACCATTTCTCTGTTCTGGTACTCTCCTACAAAACTATTGAGAAATACATCCAACAATTTCTGGTGGTATTCTGGTGGCCTTTTGCTTCCATGAACTTGTGCCGAGGTAATTACAAAGATGTTAACCAGGCAAAATATCAGGTGGTTCCTCAAAGGGGCAATATTTCAAGCAATAGAATGGGCAGGAGGCATGACCCTATGTTAGTTGTCTGACTGATTCATCCTGGCATGATTGCACAAGAAAACAGTGCACCATTCCCCTCAAGATAGTGTTATTAGGGCCAATTTTTTACTGCTTTTTGACCTACCCTGTGTTCAAGAGAGAACACAGAGACATTTTCACCTGCACTGGGCCATGGAAGTTTAACAAGCTCCAGACTACCACTGTAGCTATAGATGCAACAGTTAACACTTCATTGGCAAATACTGCCACTTAAATATGCAAAGGCCTACCTCTAGTATATGCTCTTTCAGAGAAGAAACATACAGAGCATATTCTGTTGTAAGAATAATTGTTTACCCTAAGGAAAAGCTTAGCCCTTCTCACCTGTGGTTTTTTATTATTCGTGTCTTTCTTTGAGTATTTGATCAGTCTATATAGCCTTCTAGAACTGTACCAGGACAGCAAGGCGTTTTCTCACTGTCAGTTTTGCTCCTTAGGACTTATGGCACAATATGAGTCACTATTAAAATTCAGTGATACAGGCATGCATGTTCACCTCTTTTCATTATTCTTTTTCCACTCTTGGTTATTTCAGCACCTTATAAACTTTATTTACATGCTGATACCACACAGAGGACATGTTCCACCAAAGGGTTCAGTAAATTTACTAAAGCCTGATATCAGTGCTATAATCCTGTATTAATTTTTAAATACACATGTGAACATATACATACTTGGCTTGATACACTGCATGTCAAACACTGCCTCTCTCTCAATCTTGGATTCCTTAGTATATTATCTTCCTTCATAGCTTCCAGTCTCTGATTATACAGAGATATCAGCTGATCATAACCAAGTGTCTTAAAGATACCAATGACCTTTACCTTGCCACAGATATGCAGTCTTTCTCTCAAGGAGGGGCCAGTAGTTATATTACTTTGTTTTTCTGCTCCCTTGATATTCATACCAATCCTATTCCTCTCTACACATCATGGTGTCATAAACAAGACTAAATTGTTCACTTATTTCTCATGTAAAAGCTTTTCTCTGTTCAAGTAGTTCAGAGGCAGAACACTCAGTCATTGGCATAATTTCTTACACTGAGTGATGGTTAAGGTCTCCATCTGCTTTGTCAAATTATGGATTTTTCCCTTTTTCTGTTGTAGATTTGGTCTAATGCTGCTTGTATGATGTTAATTTGGTCCCCAAAATTCCACAAGAATCTGCTCATACACAGATAACATGCTTAGGAAGCCTACCCTTAGTTTGTTTTGATTGCTAAATAAAGTTGCTGATGGCCTATGACTGGGCACGGAGACAGAGGTAGGAATTTAGGATTCTCAGGCAAGGGAGCTAGGAAGGTGCAGAAAGGGTGATAGCCCACATGCCAGGAAGGAGGAGTGACATCACACAAGGTGTTTCAGGACAGAGAGAAAACTGACATGTAAGATCCAGGGAAGTGTAGTCCCAGTCCCCCTCCCCCTCTGGGTCTAGTACAAAAAAGAAGGAATGTAAATTTTAGTAAGTAATAACTCAGGAATATCAGAGAGGTGTGTATTAGCCATGTGGAGGCTAGGAAGTGGACCAGCCATTTAGCTGCTGTTAAAGGCATATTAAAATGTGTGTGTGTGTGTGTGTGTGTGTGTGTGTGTGTGTTAAAGTGTTGGTTTAAGGCATCCTTTCTTTCACTTCTTTCTTACTCTTCACCACTTCTAATTCAAAATCTCCCTATGAACTTCATGATTTGGATCCCATAAAGGGTTTTTGACATGAATATAACATGTATTCTCTTTCTCTTTTGAGCCCAACCAACATCACAATCTCTAGCACTACCACTATCATCACTATTACCACCACTAGCACCACCATCACCACTAACTCCACCAAAGTTAAAAAGTCAGAATATCCAGCTAATTATTTCGTTTACTTCTTTAAAATGGAAGAAATTTCTTAACATGGAGGATGCTGACCACATTCCCTTTCCTATTCTAACTCATCCTTTATATGAACAAGTTTCCTTTCAATTGCAGGTCTTATTTCTGGTAGTGTGGCCATACAACTGGTTAAGTCTTAGTCAAATGTCATCCTTTCTCACATCAGGGCCAATACAACAGTTATCATAGGAAGATTGCACACTACCACATATTGCATGGTAATGAATGCCTAGGTCAACATCATCCTCATAGGTGCCCCACTAAAAAACCATAAATAGCTCTGCCTCGTTTGCATATTTTACTATTCTTATAAAGGGTCATTCAATTACCATGACAAAATTAATCTTCAGCTTTTGCTATGTCCCATCATCATGGGACCTGCAAAGTTGTTAATCATTTTTTCCTGGGAAGATATAAAAAATGACTTCCAGATAAACTAAAATACCAATTCTATCCAAGTCTTTATAGAAAAATGAAATATTTCTGCGATTACTTATGAACAATAGTACATGCTACTGGGAGAAGCAATACAATAATGGCCATAATTTCAAATGACGGTCCTGGGAAATTCCCTCCCTTCTACCATGGAGTGTGAACTCCATTGTCATTATTACAGACATAATTATCACTGGTTGGCCTGCTTATTTGTAATATTGAAGCAAAGTCACATCAACTCCATCTTGGTGATTGATGAGACAGTCATACTTTCCCTAGAAGAAGAAAATGAAAAACAAAACAAAAACTATACTATAGCAGATAACTATGGAATCATAATATTAGTGTATTTTGAAAGCCAATATTTGCATTCCCCGGAGATTCTCCCATGTTTAATAATTTAACTATGCCTTGAAAGGTACTTTTTTCCTTCTCGGGCATCAATTTTTGTTACATTATGTCACAGGTCCTGATATCCATATGCCAATTCTTGCATCTTTTTCACATAGTTTATATTATGTTAATCGCTAATAGTGTTATGACAAATCAGACACTCTTATCACTGTTTGAATAATAACAAAAGTTGCAGAAACTGTGGGCAGGACAGATTATCCAAACTCAGAAGATATCTTATCTAAAAAACTGAGATCTATGTGCTCACCAGTGACTGGTTTCTCCCCTTATGAGATAGCATTAAAAGAGTCAGTTTTAGTATCTGATGTAATTAGTTGGGTTATTTACATATTTAATAAGCCAATCAACTACAGTAGAAATTCATGATGTTGTAGCCTTCACTTTTGGAGTTTGGAATATTCTAGTCATAGGGTCCCAAACAACTGGGAACATTCAATGGACATCATTGAACGGGTCATCTTATCCCTAGGATCATTCAGTGCCTTTCCTGGCTTGAGGGTTAAGATGAGACACAAGTGTTCTTTGCTTTATGAACCAGGTTTATTTCATTCCATATCCTATTGTTCTTTGATAGTTACATGCATGACATTCTTGTGCATGCTAAATTTGCTCTGAGAAGATCTAAGTATCTTTGATGTCATGTGACACATGCTGCTTTGCTTATTCATGACAGCACTTTGGTTGCCCAGCCAGTTGGAAGCCTTTCTATGGACATTTTATAGCATATTCAACATATATTTAACTAAGATGAATTTGCTTGTGAAGAAATCATAATGTTGATTAAGAACCTTACACGTCTGCTTTGTGATTCTCCTGAAATTTCCAAGATAGTTTATATAGTTCCTTTTGTCCCCATGTACACATGTTTGAGATGTAGTGTTCTAGGAAAGCCTGATAAGCTTTCATTTTAGCATGATTTATATGGTATAACAAGATATCATCTACATTGCTTGCAGTGTCTCAATAAGTTAGAAGCCCTTTAAAAACTTGAGTAATGAAGTGCATATTTTGCCAAATTAAAAGATCATGACTCTGAAACCTACATACATAACCAGATGATTTACAGAATCAACTATTTAAGTCTCACTAGATATAATTAAAACTATAGTACAGCACAAAGATGAGTACAATGTTCTCTACAATGGTAATCAAAATCTTTTCTCACTCTATTATGCCATTAAAAACAACCAAAAACTCCCGGGAGCTGGAGATATGGCTCAGTGGTAAAGAGCACTGACTGCGGACCACTGGGGACCAGTTCACCAGGCTTGCAGCGAGGCCTCCATCTTCCCTCGGGTCACTGCGGACTGCTGACCGCTGGGGTCAGGTGCGTAGACAGAGACCTAGCCTAGCATAGACTGCCCCATCAGGCTCTTGCCTGTGCACAAAGCCAGAGGAGCTCGGCGGAAAGTCTGTGTACCCACAGCTCATCAGCTGTGGCCAACCGCTGGGGACTGGTTCACTGGGCTTGCAGCAAGGCCTCCATCTTCCCTCAGGTCACTGTGGACTGCTGGCAGCTGGGGTCAGGAGCATGGACAGAGACCTAGCCTAGCATAGACTACCCCGTCAGGCTCTTGCCTGTGCACAAAGCCAGAGGACCTCGGTGGGAGGTCTGTACACCTACAGTTCGGCAGCTGTCACCGACCACTGGTGGTCAGTTCGCTGGGCTTTCAGCTAGGCCTCCATCTTCCCTTGGGTCACTGCGGACTGCTGGCTGCTGGGGTCAGGTGCGTGGACAGAGAACTAGCCTAGTATAAACTACTCCATCAGGCTCTTGCCTGCACCCAGAACTAGATCAGTTTGGCGGGCGGTCTCTGCACCAACCAGCGTGGGTAACAACCTGCTCGTGGGTCTGTGCCTGGAGTACAGCCAGAGGCCAACATCTTGCCTCAGGACACCACAGACAGCTAACCAAACGGAGCGCTGTGGACTGAGAGTGCCACCATCTAGGTTCCAGCAGTCTAACCAGGGAACCTCCAGTCCTGCAGGGAATCCCGTGGTTAGACAGAGCCCTGAGACCCACCACCATCTTGGAGCTGGTGGCCTGAACAGGTCACCATAGAGAACCAACAAAGGAGCCTAGGTCACCATAAAAATCTAACAGATGAGCCCAGATAGGTAGGAAAAAAAAAGATCTGATTCTTAAGAGCTGGCAACTAGACAGGACAGGAGGAGACTGCAGGAGGCCAATTGCAGGTCCAGCAGCAAGCTTGGAGAACACTTGGGTCTGGCGCAGCAGAGCTGAGGAGGTAATTCGGAGCCTAGCAGCAGAAACCTCCCAGTCTCCACCTCGGGAACACAGATGCCCTCTACAACAGCAGCACAAAGGCCAGGCTCACAGGAGCTTCAAACTCTAACCAGTAACAATAAGACCAACTAACTCCAGAGATAAACAGATGGCAAAAGGCAAACATAGGAACGTTACTAACAGAAATCAAGGCAATATGGCAGGATCTGAACCTAATACGCTAACCACAGCAAGTCCTGGATACCCTAACACACCAGAAAAACAAGAGTTGGATTTAAAAGCACTGGTCATGATGCTGCTAGAGGAACACAAAAAAAAGACATAAACAAATCTCTTAAAGAAATGCAGGGGAACATGAATAGGGTAGAAGCCCTTACAATGCAAACACAAAAATCACTTAAAGAATTCCAGGAGAATATGTATCAACAGACACAAGCCAATAAGGAGGAAATGAAAAAATCACTTAAAGAAATGCAGGAGAAATTGAGTCAATAGGCAGGAGTCATGAAAGAGGAAACAAAAAAATCTCTTAAAGAATTGCAAGAAAACACAAACAAACAAGTGAAAGAACTGAGCAAAACCATCCAAGATCTGAACACAGAGGTAGAAACAACTAAGAAATCACAAAGGGAGACAGCTTTGGAGATAGAAAACCTTGGGAAGAAATCAGGGGTCATAGATATAAATATCAACAACAGAATACAAGAGATAGAGGTAAGAATCTCAGATGCTGAAGATACCATAGTAACCATTGACTCCACAGTCAATGAAAATACAAAATGCAAAAGGCTTGTAACCCAAAACATCCAGGAAATCCAGAACACAATGAGAAGACCAAACCTAAGGATTATAGGGATAGATGAGAGTGAAGATCTACAATTTAAAGGGCCAGCAAATATCTTCAATAAAATTATGGAAGAAAACTTCCCTAACTTAAAGAAGGAGATGCCCATGAATATACAAGAAGTTTACCGAACTCCAAACAGACTGGACAAGAACATAAATACCTCTTGTCACATAATAATCAAAACCCTAAATGTACTAAACAAAGAAAGAATATTAAAGGCAGTAAGAGAAAAAGGCCAAGTAAAATATAAAGGAAGACCTAGCAGAATCACACCAGACTTCTCTACAGTGACCATGAAAGCTAGAAGATCCTGGGCAGATCTCATGCAGACTCTAAGAGAACACAATTGTCAGCCAAGAATATTATACCCAGCAAAACTCTCAATAAACATAGATGGAGAAATCAAAATATTCCACGACAAGACCAAATTTACACAATATCTTTCTACTAACCCATCTCTAAAAAGGATAATAGGAGGAAAACTCAATACAAGGAGGGAAACTGCACCCTAGAAAAAGCAAGATAGTAACCTTCTTCCATCAAACTCAAAAGAAGATAACACCTCAAGAACAAAAATAGGATCAAAAATGACAGGAAGAAATAGTCACTATTTCTTAATATCTCTTAACATCAATGGACTCAATTCCCCAATAAAAAGACATAGACTAACAGACTGGATAGGGAAGCAGGACCCTACATTTTGCTGCATACAGGAAACACACCCCAGGGGCAAAGACAAACACTACCTTAGAGTAAAAGGCTGGAAGACAATTTTGCAAGCAAATGGTCACAGGAAGTGAGCTGGAATAGCCATAATAATATCAGATAAAATTGACTTTCAACCTAAAGTCATCAAAAGAGGTCACTTCTTACTGGTCAAAGGAAAAATCCACCAAGAAGAACTCACAATTCCAAACATCTATGCTACAAATGCAAGGGTACCCTCATTCATAAAAGAAACTTTACTAAAGCTCAAAGCACACATTGCACCTAATACAATAATTGTGGGGGACCTCAACACTCCACTATCCTCAATGGACCAATCAGGAAAACAGAAACTAAGCAGGGACACAGGGAAAGTCATTGAAACTTTGGACCAATTGGATTATATATATATATATATATATATATATATATATATGTGTGTGTGTGTGTGTGTGTGTGTGTGTGTGTATGTATATATGTATGTATATGTATATATGTATATAAAAATACATACATATTATATATGTATGTGTATATATATATATAAAACCTTTCATCCTAAAGCAAAAGACTATACCTTTTTTCAGCACCTCATGGTACCTTCTCCAAAATCGACCATATAATTTAATTGGTCACAAGACAGACCTCAACAAATATAAAAAGATTGAAATAATCCCATGCCTCCTATTGGATCACCATAGAGTAAGAGTGTTCTTCAATAGCAACAAAAACAACAGAAAATCCTCATATACATGGAGACTGAACAATATTCTACTCAATGATACCTTAGTCAAGGAAGAAATAAAGAAAGAAATCAAAGACATTTTAGAATTTAATGAAAATGAAGGCACAACATACAGAAATCTATGGGACTCAATGAAAGCAGTGCTAAGAGGAATACTCATAGCTCTGAGTACCTCCAAAAAGAAACAGGAGAGAGCATATATTAGCAACTTAAAGGCACACCAGAAAACTCTAGAACAAAAAGAAGCTATTTCACCCATGAGGAGTAGATGACAGGAAATCATCAAACTCAGGGCTGAAATCAATCAAGTTGAAACAAAGAGAACCATACAAAGAATCAACAAAACCAGGAGCTGGTTCTTTGAGAAAATCAACAAGATAGATAAAACCCTAGCCAGACTTATCAAACGGCATAGAGACAGTATTCAAATCAACAAAATTAGAAATGAAAAGGGAGATATAACAACAGAAACTGATGAAATTCAAAAAAATCATCAGAGCGATCTCAAGCATGGCAGAAAGTTGGCCCTGAATCACTGGACTGAGTCTTCTAATTCACCAACTCATATCCAGGCTGACTCTCTATTCCATTATGCATCTCATTGTAAATAATTTTTTTAAAAAAATTAACTTCAGAAGCTGGAAAGAACCCAGATGTCCCTCAACAGAGGAATGGATACAAAAAATGTGGTATATATACACAATGGAGTACTATTCAGCCATTAGAAACAATGAATTCATGAAATTCTTAGAGAAATGGATGGAGCTGGAGAACGTCATACTAAGTGAGGTGACCCAGTCTCAAAAGAATACCCATGGTATACAGTCACTGATAAGTGGATATTAACCTAGAAGCTTGGAACACCAAAGACACAAATCACATATCAAGTGATGTCTCACAAGAAGAAAGGAGTGGACACTGGTGCTAGAATGGACCAAAACATCATTGTGGGAGAGTACAAGAACAGTAAAGTGGGAGGGGGTGGATGCGGGAGCAGGGGGAGGGAAAAGGACATGTGGGACCTTTGGGGGTGGGGAACCAGAAAAAGGGAAATGAATTGTAAATATAGAATATATACAATAAAAAAATAAATAAATAAATAAAAATTAACTTCTGAGAGGTTCTGCTAGAGCCTGGCAAATACAGAGGTGCATGCTCTCAGTCAGCCACTGGACTAAGCTAGGGTCCCCAATGAAGGAGTCAGAGAAATGACTGGAGGAGCTGAAGGGATGTGCAACCCATAGGAAGAACATAATATCAACCAACCAGACTCCCCTAAACCCCCACAGACTAAACCACCAATTATAGAGTACACATGGAGGGACCCATGGCTCCAGTGACATATGTAGCAGAAGATGGCCTTGTCGGCATCAAAGGAAGGAAAGGATCTCTCATCTTCAACAGTATAGAAAGTGACCTCAAAAACAAACAAATAAACAAACAAACAAAACACAACTTGGTCCTTTGAAAGCTCGATGCCTCAGTGTAGGGGAATGCCAGAATGGGGACTGAGAGGGGTTTGGGGGCATCCTCATAGAAGCAGGGGTAAGGGAAATGTGATGGGGGCTGGGGGGATACCTGGATACCTGGAAAGGGAATAACATTTGAAATGTAAATAAAGAAAATATCTAACAAAAGCAAAAAAAAAATCATCAGATCCTACTACAAAAGTCTATACTCAACACAACTGGAGAATCTGGAGGAAATGGACAATTTCCTAGACAGATACCAAATATCAAAATTAAATCAGGATCAAATAGATCACCTAAACAGTCCCATAACCCCCAAGGAAATACAAGAGGTCGTAGAAAGCCTTCCAACCAAAAAAAGCACAGGACCAGAGGGTTTTAGTGCAGAATTCTATCAGACCATCAAAGATGTAATACCAATACTCTTCAAACTATTCCACAAAATAGAAACAGAAGGAACACTACCCAACTCATTCTACGAAGCCATAATTATCCTGATACCAAAACCACACAAAGATCCAACCAAGAAAGAAGACTTCAGACCAATCTCCCTTATGAATATCAATGCAAAAATACTCAATAAAAATTCTTAGCCAGCCGGGCGTGGTGGCGCACGCCTGTAATCCCAGCACTCGGGAGGCAGAGGCAGGCGGATTTCTGAGTTCGAGGCCAGCCTGGTCTACAGAGTGAGTTCCAGGACAGCCAGAGATACACAGTGAAACCCTGTCTCGGAAAACCAAAAAAAAAAAAAAAAAAAAAAAAATTCTTGCCGCCCACATCCAGCAGCCACCGCCTGCATCCTTGTAGTGGTCCTGACTAAGGAGAGCTGAGCCAGGTACCCATGACACCCAGAAATCGGGATCTTCAGGGGAGCCAGACCGCCTGGCAGCGATCCAGGCAGAACACGGTTCCTGGGCCCCAAACAGGCATGGGCTCTGCACTCTGAGGGGAGACCTGCACTCTGCTCATCTGAGGCCATCTTGGTGGCACATGCTTAGACTGAGTGGACAGGACCAGATACCTGAGATATCCCAAGCTTAAGATCTCCAGGGACCCAGGTCGCCAGCCAGTCATCAAAGAACTGAAGCTTGGCAGAGCAGCAGTTCCTGTGTTCCAGCAGGGTGTGGGTTCCCAGCCCTCTGGGAGTCCCTGCACTCCGCACTCCACACTCCACACTCCTCACTCCCTCAGACCTCAGACAGCATCCTTGCTGCTGACTGAACTAAGCAAACAGATCCAGAGAAGACAAGCAGCATCAGGTCCACAGTGATAACCGAAGATAACATTGCTTAGAGCAAGATACAACAGGGTCTAACAGCACCCAAGAGGAGAACAACACATCAGCAATCTGTGCCAGGGGAAACCCAGTCATCCAGTGGTGGGGAAATAGACTCTTGAGCACATAGGAGGTTCAAGCACCAGCTAGTAACTACAAGACCATCTAAGGCCAGAGATAACCAGATGGCAAAAGGCAAATGTAGGAACTTTACTAACAGAAATCAAGGCAATATGGCAGCATCTGAACCCAACACCCCTACAGCAGTAAGTCCCAGATACCCTTCCACACCAGAAAAACAAGATTTGGATCTAAAATCACTGGTCAGGATGCTGATAGTAGAACACATAGATAAATCACTTAAATAAATACAGGAGAAAATGGATCAAAAATATGAAGCCCTTTCAAGGCAAACACAAAAATCACTTAAAGAAATTCAGGAGAATATGGATCAAAAATTAGGAGTCTCTAGAATTAGCAATTCTCAAATTCATCTGGAGCAACAAAAAACCCAGGATAGCTAAAACTATTCTCAACAATAAAAGGACTTCTGCAGGAATCAATATCGCTGACCTTAAGCAGTAATACAGAGCAATTGTGTTAAAAACTGCATGGTATTGGTACAGCAACAGGCAAGTAGATCAATGGAATAGGATTAAAGACCCAGAAATAAACCCACAGACTTATGGTCACTTGATCTTTGATAAAGGAGCCAAAACCATCCAGTGGAATAAAGATAGCCTTTTCAACAAATGGTGCTGGTTCAACTGGAGGTCAAAATGCAGAAGAATGCAAATTGACCCACTCTTATCTCTTTGCACTAAGATCAACTCCAAGTGGATCAAGGACCTCCACATAAAACCAGACACACTGAAACTAATAGAAAAGAAACTTGGGAAGACCCTCGAGGACATGGGCACAGGGGGAAAGTTCCTGAACAGAACACCAATAGCTTATGCACTAAGATCAAGAATTGACAAATGGGACCTCATAAAATTACAAAGATTCTGCAAGGCAAAGGACACTGTCAGAAGGACAAAACAGCAACCAACAAAGTGGGAAAAGATCTTCACCAACCCCACATCCGACAGAGGGCTAATATCCAATATATACAAAGAACTCAAGAAGTTAGACCCCAAAGAACCAAATAACCCTATCAAAAAATGGGGTACAGAGCTAAACAAAGAATTTTCACCAGAAGAAATTCGGATGGCCGAGAAACACCTTAAGAGATGTTCAACATCATTAGTCATCAGGGAAATGCAAATCAAAACAACCCGAGATTCCACCTCACACCAGTCAGAATGAATAAGATTGAAAACTCAAGAGACAACAAGTGCTGGCGAGGATGTGGAGAAAGAGGAACACTCCTCCACTGTTGGTGGGATTGCAAAATGGTAAAACTGCTCTGGAAATCAGTTTGGCAGTTCCTCAGAAAATTGGGCATGTCACTTCCAGAGGACCCTGGCATACCACTCCTGGGCATATACCCAGAGGATTCCCCTGCATACAATAAAGACACATGCACCACTATGTTTATAGCAGCCTTGTTTATAATAGCCAGAAATTGGAAGGAGCCCAGATATCCCTCAAAGGAGGAATGGATACAGAAAATGTGGTATATTTATACAATGGAATACTACTAAGCAATTAAAAGTAATGAATTCATGCAATTTGTAGGTAAATGGTTAGACCTGGAAAATATCATCCTAAGTGAGTTAGCCCAATCACAAAACAATACACATGAAATGCAATCACTAATAAGTGGATATTAATGAGCCCAGAAGCCATAAATACTCAAGGCACAATTAGCAAGTCAAATGATTCCCAAGAAGAAGAAAGGAGAGGACCCTGGGCCTGTAAAGATTGGATCCAGTTTTGTAGAGAAACCGTGGGGGTAGGGGGAATGATTGGGGAATAGTTGGGCGGTGGAGAGGAATTATGGGACGTATGGTGGGGGAGAACTGGGAAAAGGGAAAGCCTTTGGAATGTAAACATAGAATATAGAAAATAAAAATTAAAAAAATTAGGAGTCAATAAGGAGGAAGTACAAAAATCACTTAAAGAAATAAAGGAGAACATGGGCCAACAAGTAGAAGTCATGAAAAAAAAAACAAAACAAAAAAACTCTTAAAGAAATACATGAAAATACAAACAAGCAAGTGGAAGATCTGAGCAAAACCATCCAGGATCTAAAAACAGAAGTAGAAACAACTAAGAAATCACAAAGGGAGACAACTTTGGAGATAGAAAACCTTGGGAAGAAATCAGGGGCCATAGATGCAATTATCAACAATAGAATACAAGAGTTAGAAGAAAGAATCTCAGATGCCGAAGAAACCATAGGAACCATTGATTCAACTGTCCAAGAAAATACAAAATGCAAAAAGCTTGTAACTCAAAACATCCAGGAAATCCAGGACACAATGAGAAGACCAAACCTAAGGATTATAGGCATAGATAAGAGGGAAGATATACAACTTAAAGGGCCAGTAAATATCTCCTACAAAATTATGGAAGAAAACTTCCCCAACCTAAAGAGAGAGATGCCCATAAATATACAAGAAGCCTACAGAACTCCAAACAGACTGGACCAGAACAGAAATACCTCCCGTCACATAATAATCAAAACCACAAATGTACTAAACAAAGAAAGAATATAAAAGGCAGCAAGAGAAAAAGGCCAAGTAATATATAAAGGAAGACCTATCAGGATTACACCAGACTTCTCACCTGAGACCATGAAAGCTAGAAGATCCTGGGCAGATATCATGCAGACTCTAAGAGAACACAAACTTCAGCCAAAACTATTATACCCCGCAAAACTCTCAAATGCCATAGATGGAGAAACCAAGGTATTCCATGACAAAACCAAATTTACACACTATCTTTCCACAAACCCAGCCCTACAAAGGATAATAGGGGAAAAACACCAACACAAGGAGGGAAACCACACCCTAGAAGAATCAAGATAGAAACCTCCTCTCATCAAACCCAAAGAAGATAACCTCTCAAATATAAAAAATAATTTCAAAAATGTCTGGAGGTAACAATTACTATTCCTTAATATCTCTTAACATCAATGGTCTCAATTCCCCAATAAAAAGACATAGACTAACAGACTGGATACGGAAACAGGACCCTACATTTTTCTGCATACAGGAAACACATCTCAGTGTTGAAGACAAACACTGTCTTAGAGTAAAAGACTGAAAGACAATTTTACAAGCAAATGGTCTCAGGAAACAAGCTGGAGTAGACATTCTAATATCAGATAAAATTGACATTCAACCTAAAGTCATCAAAAGAGACTCAGAAGTTCACTTCTTGCTGATCAAAGGGAAAATCCACCAAGAAGAGCTCTCAATACTGAACATCTATGCTCCAAATGCAAGGGCACCCTAATTCGTAAAAGAAACCTTACTAAAGCTTAAAGCACACATTGCACCTAACACAATAATTGTGGGTGACTTCAACACTCCACTCTGCTCAATGGACTGATCAGAAAAGCAAAAACTAAACAGGGACACCTTGAAACTAGTTGAAACTTTGGACCAATTGGTTTAATATATATGACATTTCATCCTAAAACAAAAGAATATACCTTTTTCTCAGCACCACATGGTACCTTCTCCAAAATTGATCATATAATTGGTCACAAGACAGATGTCAACAAATACAAGAAGATCAAGCTAATCCCATGCCTCCTATCAGATCACCATGGAGTAAGACTGGTTTTCAATAGCAACAAAACAACAGAAAGCCCACATACACATGGAAACTGAACAATATTTTACTCAATGACACCTTGGTCAAGGAAGAAATAAAAAAAGAAATCAAAGAATTTTTAGAATTCAATGAAAATGAAGGTACAACCTACCCAAATCTATGGGACACAATGAAAGCAGTGCTAAGAGGAAAACTCATAGCTCTAAGTGCATCCAAAAAGACTTGAGAGAGCATACACTAGCAGCTTAATGGCACACCTTAAAGCCCTGGAAGAAAAAGAAGTTAATTCACCCAGGAGGAGTAGAAGACAAGAAATCATCAAACTCAGGGCTGAAATCAATCAAGTAAAAACAAAGAGAACCATACAAAGAATCAACAAAACCAGGAGCTGGTTCTTTGAGAAAATCAACAAGATAGATAAAGCCTTAGCCAGACTAACCAAAGGACACAGAGACAGTATGCAAATTAACAAAATTAGAAATGAAAAGGGGGACATAACAACAGAAACTGAGGAAATTCAAAAGATCATCAGATCCTACTACAAAGGTCTATAGTAAACAAAACTGGAGAATCTGGAGGAAATGGACAATTTCCTAGACAGATACCAAATACCAAAATTAAATCAGCATCAATTACATCAGCTAAATAGTCCCATAACCCCAAGAGAAATAGAAGGCATTATAGAAAGCCTCTGAAACAAAAAAAGTACGGAACCAGATGGTTTTAGTGCAGAATTCTATCAGACATTCAAAGAAGACTTAACACCAATACTCTTCAAACTATTCCACAAGATAGAAACAGAAGGTACACTGCCCAACTCATTCTGTGAAACCACAATTACGCTGATACCAAAACCAACAAAGATCCAACAAAGAGAGAGAACTACAGGCCAATTTCCCTTATGAATATCAATGCAAAAATACTAAATAAAAGTCTTGCCAACCGAATGTAAGAGCACATCAAAACGATCATTTACCACGATCAAGTAGGCTTCATCCCAGGGATGCAGGGATGGTTCAATATATAAAAATCCATCAATGTAACCCACTACATCAACAAACTAAAAAAATAACCACATGATCATCTCATTAGATGCTGAAAAAGCATTTGACAAAATTCACCATCCTTGCATGCTAAAAGTCCTGGAAAGAACAGGAATTCAAGGCCCCTACCTAAATATAGTAAAAGCAATATACAGCAGACCGGCAGCCAACATCAAAATAAATGGCAGAAACAAGGCTGCCCTCCTTCTCCATATCTTTACAATATAGTATTTGAAATTCTAGCGAGAGCAATTAGACAACATAAGGAAGTCAAAGGGATACAAATTAGAAAGGAAGAAGTCAAACTATCATTATTTGCAGACGATATGATAGTTCACCTAAGCGACCCAAAAAACTCCACCAGAGAACTTCTATAGCTGATAAACAACTTCAGCAAAGTGGCTAGTTATAAAATCAACTCAAGCAAATCAGTAGCCTTCCTGTACTTAAAGGACAAGCAGGTTGAAAAAGAAGTTAGGGAAATAACACCCTTCACAATAGCCACAAACAACATAAAGTACCTTGGCGTAACTCTAACCAGCAAGCAAAAGATCTGTATGACAGGAACTTCAAGTCCTTGAAGAAAGAAATCGAAGAAGATCTCAGAAGATGGAAAAATGTTTCTTGATCCTGGATTGGCAGGATCAATATAGTAAAAATGGCCATCTTGCCAAAAGCAATCTACAGATTCAATGCAATCTCCATCAAAATCCCAACTCAATTCTTCATAGATCTAGAAAGAGCAATTCTAAAATTCATCTGCAGCAACAAAAAACCCAGGATAGCTAAAGCTATTCTCAACAATAAAAGGACTTCTGGGGGAATCAATATCCCTGACTTCAAGCAGTACTACAGAGCAATTTTGCTAAAAACTGCATGGTATTGGTACAGCAACAGGCAAGTAGATCAATGGAATAGGATTGAAGACCCAGAAATGAACCCACAGACTTATGGTCACTTGATCTTTGATAAAGGAGCCACAACCATCCAGTGGAATAAAGATAGCCTTTTCAACAAATGGTGCTGGCTCAACTGGAGGTCAAAATGCAGAAGAATGCGAATCGACCCACTCTTATCTCCTTGTACTAAGATCAACTCCAAGTGGATCAAGGACCTCCACATAAAACCAGACACATGGAAACTATTAGAAAAGAAACTTGGGAAGACCCTGGAGGACATGGGCAGAGGGGGAAAGTTCCTGAACAGAATACTAATAGCTTATGCTCTAAGATCAAGAATTGACAAATGGGACCTCATAAAATTACAAAGTTTCTGTAAGGCAAACACATTGTCAGAAGGACAAAACAGCAACCAACAAAGTGGGAAAAGATCTTCACCAACCCCACATCCGACAGAGGGCTAATATCCAATAGATACAAAGAACTCAAGAAGTTAGACCCCAAAGAACCAAATAACCCTATCAAAAAATGAGGTACAGAACTAAATAAGGAATTTTCACCAGAAGAAATTCAGATGGCCGAGAAACACCTTAAGAGATGTTCAACATCATTAGTCATCAGGGAAATGCAAATCAAAACAACCCTGAGATTCCACCTCACACCAGTCAGAATGGCTAAGATTAAAAACTCAAGAGACAACAGGTGCTGCCAAGGATGTAGAGAAAGATGAACACTCCTCCACTGTTGGTGGGATTGCAAAATGGTAAAACCACTCTGGAAATCAGTTTGGTGCTTCTTTAGAAGATTGGGCATGCCACTTCCAGAGGATCCTGGCATAGCACTCCTGGGCATATACCCAGAGGATTCCCCTGCATACAATAAAGGCACATGGTCCACTATGTTCATAGCACACTTGTTTATAATAGCCAGAAGTCAGAAGTAGCCCAGATATCCCTCAAAGGAGGAATGGATACAGAAAATGCGGTATATTTATACAATGGAATACTACTCAGCAATTAAAAATAATGAATTCATGCAATCTGTATGCAAATGATTAGATGTGGAAAATATCATCCTAACTGAGTTAACCCAATCACAAAAGAATACACATGAAATGCAATCACTGATAAGTGGGTATTAATGAGCCCAGAAGCCCTAAATACTCAAGGCATAATTAGCAAGTCAAATGATTCCCAAGAAGAAGAAAGGAGAGGACCCTGGGCCTGAAAAGATTGGATCCAGTTTTGTAAATCCAGAACAGAGAAATGGTGGGAGGGGGATGATTGGGGAATAGTTGTGGGGGAGAGGACTTATGGGACCTATGGTGGTGGTGGTGGGGGTGGGGGACTGGGAAAGGGAAAAGCCTTTGGAATGTAAACAAAGAATATAGATAATAAAATTTAAAAAAATTCTTGCCAATCGAATCCAAGAACACATCAAAATGATCTTTCACCATGATCAAGTTGGCTTCATCCCAGTGATGCAGGAATGGTTCAATATATGGAAATCCATAAATGTAATCCACTACATAAACAAACTCAAAGAAAAGAACCACATCATTGGATGCTGAAAAAGCATTTGACAAAATTCAGTAACCTTTCATGCTAAAAGTCTTGGAAAGGACAGGAATTCAAGGCCCATACCTAAACATAGTAAAAGCAATTTGCAGCAGACCAATAAACAAAATCAAAGTAAACAGAGAAACTTCAAGCAAGCCCACTAAAATCAGGGACTAGACAAGCCTGCCCCCTCTCACCATATCTCTTCAATATAGTACTTGAGGTACTAGCTAGAGCAATTCAACAACATAAGGAAGTCAAAGGGATACAAATTGGAAAGGAAGAAGTCAAACTATCATTATTTGCAGATGATATGATAGTATACTTAAGTGACCAAAAAAACTCCACCAGAGAACTCCTACAGCTGATAAACCACTTCAGCGAAGTGGCTGGTTATAAAATCAACTCAAGCAAATCAGTAGCCTTCCTACACTCAAATGATAAGCAGGCTGAGAAAGAAATTAGGGAAATGACACCCTTCTCAATAGCCACAAACAATATAAAGTATCTTGGTGTGACTCTAACCAAATAAGTGAAAGATTTATATGACAATAACTTCAGGTCTCTGAAGAAGGAAATTGAAGAAGACCTCCAAAAATGGAAAAATCTTCCATGCTCATGGGTTGGCAGGTTTAATATAGTTAAAATGTCAATCTTGCTAAAAGCAATCTACAGATTCAGTGCAATCCCTATCAAAATCCCAACTCAGTTCTTCATAGAGTTAAAGAGCAATTCTCAAATTCATCTGGAATAACAAAAAACCCAGGATAGCTAAAACTATCATCAACAGTAAAAGAACTTCTGGGGGAATACCTGGACCTCAAGCAATACTACTGAGCAGTAGTGTTAAAAACTTCATGGTATTGTTACAGTGACAGGGAGGTGGATCAATGGAATAGGATTGAAGACCCAGAATTGAACCCACACATCTATGGCCAATTGATCTTCGACAAAGGAGCTGAAAGCATCCAGTGGAAAAACATAGTCTTTTCAACAAATGGTGCTGGTTCAACTGGAGGTCAACATGTAGAAGAATGAGAATTGATCCACTCTTATCTCCTTGCACTAAGCTCAACTCCAAGTGGATCAAGGACCTCTACATAAAACCAGACACACTAAAACTAATGGAAAAGAAACTGGGGAAGACTCTTGAGGACATTGGCTCAGGGGGAAAATATTCCTGAACAGAACATCAATTGCTTATGCTCTAAGACCAAGAATAGACAAATAGGACCTCATAAAATTACAAAGTTTCTGTAAGGCAAAGGACACTGTCAAAAGGACAAATCGGCAACCAACAAATTTGGAAAAGATCTTCAACAACCCCACATCCGACAGAGGGCTAATATCCAATATATACAAAGAACTCAAGAAGTTAGACCCCAGAAAACCAAATAACCCTATCCAAAAATGGGGTACAGAGCTAAACAAAGACTTTTCACCTGAAGAAATTCAGATGGCTGAAAAACACCTTAAAAATGTTCAACATCATTAGTCATTAGAGAAATGCAAATCAAAAGAACCCTGAGATTTCAACTCACACCAGTCAGAATGGCTAAGATCAAAAACTCAGGAGATATCAGGTGTTGGCAAGGATGTGGAGAAAGAGGAACACTCCTCCACTGCTGGTGGGACTGAAAACTGGTACAACCACTCTGGAAATCAGTCTGGCAGTTCCTCAGAAAACTGGACATGATACTTCCAGAGGACCCAGCCATACCACTCCTGGGCATATACCCAGAAGATTCCCCAGCATGCAATAAGGATACATGCTCCACTATGTTAATAGCAGCCTTATTTATAATAGTCAGAAGCTGGAAAGAACCCAGATGTCCCTCAACAGAGGAATGGATACAGAAAATGTGGTATATATACACAATGGAATACTATTCAGCCATTAGAAACAATGAATTCATGAAATTCTTAGAGAAATGGATGGAGCTGGAGAACATCATACTAAGTGAGGTAACCCACTCTCAAAAGAATACCCATGGTATGCACTCACTGATAAGTGGATGTTTGCCTAGACTCTTGGGACACCAATGACACAATCCACATCTCAAATGATATCCGACAAGAAGGAAGGAGTGGACACTGGTGCTGGAAAGGTTCAAAACATCAGTGTAGGAGAATACCAGATCAGGGAAGTGGGAAGGGGTGGATGGGGGAACAAGGGATGGGAAAAGGACATGTGGAACCTTTGGGGGATGGGGAACCAGAAAACGGGAAATGAAATGTAAATATAGAATCTATCCAATAAAAAAATTTAAAAAAAAAAGAGCACTGACTGCTCTTCCAAAGATCATAAGGTCAAATCCCAGCAACCACATGGTGGTTTACAACCATCTGTTATGAGATCTGACTCCCTCTTCTCGAGTATCTGAATACACCAACAGTGTACGTACATAAAATAAATAAATAAATCTTTAAAAAAATAAAACTCCCTGGAATATAGATGTCCTGGAAGAAAATATAAATGAATGCTGCTATTGGTTCAAAGTGAAATAACAATTAGTTCTGTTTCATGGAGGGTGTCATAACTACTTTTCTCATTGATGTGACTAAATATCTGGGAAAAGAAAACTGAAGCAGATAAGGTTTTATTTTGGCTCATTGTTAGAGAGAGAAAGCTAGAGAGAGAGAGAGAGAGAGAGAGAGAGAGAGAGAGAGAGAGAGAGAGAGAGAGAGATAGAGAAGAGAGACAGAGACAGAGATTAATTTCCAAAAAATGTGGTAGAAATAAGTGGGAATGGAGTATGTAAATGCTGCCATATGCCAGGGTGTGGGGGGGTTGCATGTGGCCTACACAGGAATATTATATAATAAATAGAAGGGAATTTAATTGAAGGTAGGGAGTGGCTCCACTCCTGTTGATATCAGATCTCTGATATTCCCAAAGTCTGAGTTCATTCATCCTTTCCAGGTCTTATCCCTCACTATGTACTATATGCACATCCCCTGTAAAGTTAACCAAGGCAAGAACATGTAGTAACAACCCTAGTATTTGGGAAGCTCAGTAAGCAGAGAGCAATGAATGTTGGTGGTTAATTTTCCTCTTTTATTCCGCTAGAGATCCAAGCAAAGCACACAGTGTGGTGCTTTCCACAGTCAGGATAGATTTCTTCTTACTTGTATCTCTATGTAAATACCCTCACAGTCTTATCCAGAGTGGTATCTCCTAGGTGACTACACATTTAGTAAAGTTTACAAGGAGAACAACCATCACAAAGTATTTAATAGAGTGATCTATTATAAGTTCTTTAACTGCACAAATCTTTTCTAACAAACAGTAGAAATTTAGCACAATAGTGAAAACTAAGGCTACATTTATTGATTTGTCTACTCTCAATTATATTCTGAGGATGTGCTTGCCATCTAGGTGTATGTAGTCATATCACCCATACATGGATTCCTGGATGATGAGAGACATATATTTAGTCAAAATTGATCTCGTTGTATGTTTTATAAGTTTTCAATGAAATTCTGTAAGATGGGGCTGATAATTACCATAATCTTAACAGTATTATTGATTTTGAAAAAAATTTTGTGAATCTGATAGGTTCTTTTTCTTAGTGCAATGATGCTATCTAATTGTCTTAGTAACAGTGAAATTGAGTATAATCTCTATAAATAAAAACTACATACTGTAAACTTTTATTATAAACTATATTTAATGACTTTGAATGGATTTTTCCTGAGTTATTTATTTTTAAATACTGAAAAAGGAATATTTTCTATTTTATGTTATTTAGTCTTTATATGATTATATTAATTACTTTACTATCCCAGATTTTTTGCTAACTCTATTTTGGAGTTTTCATTATTTCATAAATTTAAAATTTATTTTCTGTGATAAAACAGTAATCTTTGTATTCCAAAATCTTGTAAATTTTATATATCATCATTTATTAAGACTTGAAGAATTATTTCAATAAATACATCTAATTTTGATATAGAGTTTTATTTCAAGTCAGAATATGTTCATCCTATTAAGTGACTTTTAATAATTTTGAAAATAAAATAGATTTTTTAGTAAATGTTTATAAAAGATTATATTCATTATATCTAATATATTTCCTACAAATAGACCATTATTACATCCTTATGTTTAAAAAATAAAGTGCATGATTTCATCACATTGCAGTAATCTTTACTGTGCTTCAGTATTCCAGATAGTAAAGTTCAATTACAAACTTTAAAAAGGTATACATGTGGAAGAACCATATTATTGAAGTTATTTTATTTTAGAAAGCTTGAATGAACAAAGAAATTATGTTATGTACATACTAGGGAACCCAGATTATTTTTTTATTTGTCTTAATAACAAGGACTTGAAAAGGTTACCTTTGCTGAAAGCAAAGAATTTTTGGGTTGAGAAAGGCCTTGGGTCTTTTCTGGACATCAACATTGATGCATAACAGAGACCATTTAGAAGAAAACAGTGGCTATTTGTTATTATCTATTTCAAGGATATGTTTGTAAACTCTTACTTTAAACAGAATTAAATATTCAGAAGTTCCTCCTTTATGGAAGAAAAGACCCAGGTAGTTTCTTACTGTTTTGCCTGCTTGTCTGTTCATTTGTTTTGAAGTGGTGGTTGTTGTATGTGAATGTTCTTTCCTGATTGTATGAGAAGTATTTTTAAATGTTCCCTGGTCACCAAATTGGATTTTACTTGAAATTTTCAAGTGTCATTTGTATTTTTATATTTATTCATATAGTTTTTCAAATCCTTCTTGTTTCAAACCTGCCTGTTTTAATGTCAGTATTCATAGCTCATACATACTTCAACTTTTAGAAAGACAAACTTTCTGTAAGTCATTTCTTCATTAAATGAAAATAATAAACCACTGTGAGAAGATAAGCTTAGTGTAGGGAGTCTATTTTGCAAGGTACTGTGAACTGGCCAAGAAATGAATGGAAACTGATTGTTGTGCTCCTGTGTGAGGTATGCAGTTCTGTGAGAGAACAGAACTGCCTGGCATTGGGGAAAGCTGGCTATATGACTGTGATTGGCAAGAACAAAGTGGAACGCCGTCATACAGGATAACCAACCCCGATGTCCAAGCACAGTTTGAGAACCCATCTTGTTTCACACCATCTCCAATCTCAAGAGATATAAGACAGCAAGAGTAGTTGTCATCTCATCAAAGGACAGGGATGTTGAAAGAGATGGTGAGCTGGGTTGAGAGGAGTTCTGGACCTAGCTAGTGTTCAGACTGGCAAGATACTCATGTGTATGTATCAAAGCACAAAGGGTGTGTATTGTGCCACAACTTCTTATAGTCTTCTGTGTTTGTTTTTTCTTTTGGCATAATGTAGAACCATACATGAAAACACATTTTTTTTATTCTCTATAATCTTTGTATACATTCCAAATGATTTCCCCTTTCCCACTACACCCTCCCCATAAGCTCCATAAGCCCTCTTCCCTCTGCCCATTCCCCAATCAACTCCTGCCCACTTCTCTGTCCTGGTAATCTCCTACATTGCTGCATCAAGCCTTTCCAGGACCAGGGCCCTCTCCATCCTTCTTCTTGGGAGTGATTTGATATGTGAATTGTGTCTTGGGTATTCAGAGCTTCTGGACTAATATTCACTTATCAGTGGCTGCATTCTTTTGTGAATGGGTTACCTCACTTAGGATGATATTTTCCAGTTCCAACCATTTGCCTAAAAACTTCATGAACTCATTGTTTTTAATTTCTGAGTGGTATTCCATTGTGTAAACAAACCACATTTTCTGTATCCATTCCTCCATTGAGGGACATCTGGGTTCTTTCCAGCTTCTGGCTATTATAAATAAGGCTGCTATGAACAGAGTGGATCATGTGTCCTTATTGCATGCTGGGAAATCACCTGGGTACATGCCCAGGAGTGGTATAGCAGGGTTCTCTGGAAGTGTCATGCCCAATTTTCTGAGGAGCTGGCAGACTGATTTCCAGAGTGGTTGTACCAGCTTGCAATCCCACCAGCAGTGGAAGAATGTTCCTCTTTCTCCACATCCTTGCCAACACCTGCAGTCTCCTGAGATTTTAATCTTAGCCATTCTGATTGGTATGAGGTGAAATCTCAGGGTTGTTTTGATTTGCATTTCTCTAATGAGTAATGATGTTGAACATTTCTTAAGGTGCTTCTCAGCCATTCGAAATTCTTCAGGTGAAAATTCTTTGTTTAGCTCTGTACCCCAATTTTTAATAGGGTTTTTTGGTTCTCTGGAGTCTAACTTCTTGGGTTCTTTGTATATATTGGGCATTAGCCTTCTGTCCAATGTAGTAAAAATGGCCATCTTGCCAACAGCAATATACAGATTCAATGCAATCCACATCAAAATCCCAACTCACTTGGGATATTTCTAATTCATAGAATTAGAAAGAGCAATTTTCAAATTCATCTGGAATAACAAAAAACCTAAAATAGCTAAAACTGTTCTCAACAGTAAAAGTACTTCTGGGGGAATCAGTATCATGGCCCTCAAGCAGTACTACAGAGCAATAATGTTAAAAAAAAAAGTGCATGGTATTAGTACAGTGACAGGCAGGTGATCAATGGAATAGAATTGAAGACCCGGAAATGAATTCACAGACCTATGGTCACTTGGTCTTTGACAAAGGAGCTGAAAACATCCAGTGGAAAAAGATAGCCTTTTCAACAAATGGTGCTGGTTCAACTGGAGGTCAGCATGCAGAATGCAAATTGATCCATTCTTATCTCCTTGTACTAAGCTCAACTCCAAATGGACCAAGGACCTCCACATAAAACCAGACACACTGAAACTTATAGAAAAGAAACTGGGGAAGAGCACTGAGCACATGGGCACAGGGGAAACGTTCCTGAACAGAACACCAATAGCTTATGCTCTAGATCAAGAATTGACAAATGGGACCTCATAAAGTTTCTGTAAGGCAAAGGACACTGTCAAAAAGACAAAAAGGCAACCAACAAATTGGGAAAAGATCTTTACCATGGAAAAACAGTCTATAAACATAATTTTAAGTTACCTAAATGAACTTGGTACAGACAATGTAGTTACTATGTCTAAATATCATTCACCTATGCATCCTTCATCTAAATATCTTTATATTTTCAACAAAAACAATTGTAAAATCAGTAGTCTGTCTAATATGATTTAACTACCATTCATGCATAGGCAAATACACTGATTATCCCCCATCCAAAACCTGATCTGCAAGCTATTACCCCATTTTATTCATTGTTGGATGATTTTTGTTCTATTCGAGTCATAATTTCTTTTTGATATTCAGCAATGAAAATCTTGATGTAAAGGTTAAATAATCTCAACACAAATTACTTTAGATAGTAGGGGCATAGATTATAGGAAATGGGGAAGAAAAGCCCTTGCTATAATGCATGCAAATGTTTTATATCAAAGTAAGATAGCTCTAGACCTCATTTCTATAATGAATCAAAATGTCCTAGCTGACATTTAAGACTTCTGGTTTCAAAGGTTCATTTTTATTTCTCTTCCTTTAAGAATCAATCAAGTATCCAAGATTCTGTGCTCTGTCAGGCACTTTAAATCCTCATTCCCTAGGTCTGAATATTGCAGCATTTCATAGAGTTTGCTGTACCTTAAAATGGACTTTTATCAATGGATGGAGGAGTACAAAAATCCAAGGTGTTTCTTGTAATGTCATAGAAGTTAATTTAATTTAAAATTTTCCATTTAAGAATTTAGATTACCTACTGATTATAGATAAAAGACCTTGAAGATAATTAAGCAACATGTCAGGAAGCATTCTGGACATCTCAAATGCAAATGATTTATGAGTAACATCCTGAAATAATGTATTGTGCCAGCTACCCTACGCAGAATCATCCTGTGTCCAGCATATGCAGGCTGTTATCAAATTAACTAAACTTGTTATCACAGTGTTTGTGTTAATAAACATTCTGTGATAACTTAACATTACATAATGGGTATGTTAGAAAACTCCTGTCATCTTACCATCTAGCTCAATGAATCATGTCACACTGGGATAAGAGGGAAAATACTTGTAATTCTTAGAAGAATAGAAAGACCAGGAAAAAAGAAGGGGAGACGAAGGAGAAGGCTAGAAGATCAAGAGAGAAGGGGAAGAGAAAGGGGGGAGAGGAAGAGAAGTGAGCTTAATATAGCATGATCTTTTGAGAGTGGAAAAGAAAATCCAGAGAATCCACAGTCACATATTTTATTAGATTACTAGAATTAAAATTTATCTATTATTATTAATCTCTTGTCAGGAATGATTTGTAAATTAAACTTTATTACAATTATGAAGGTACAAGTAAAACAATTACTATTTGTGATTTCATGCATCTGTTACATGTCTTGGGATGCAATGCGCCTTCTGATGAGAGAGGGTTCTGCTCTACTCTCGTTCACACACATATTCTGGAGTACAATTTCTTCTTTGTAGTGGATATAAATTATCCTGGTCATTTTTCTTCTTGTGGTTACACTAGCTTGCAGAGTTGGCTATAGGCGGTGTCCACATCCTGGATCCTACTGATTCTAATTACAGGAGACAGTATATCCCTTAGGGATGGGGATTTTTAAACTTTAAGATTAACACTGGTAGATGCAGAGAAAAATAACCTTATAATCATTACTGGATGTTATGGAGACATGGAAATAATTCTAGCAGCCCCTCTTCATTCCTTAGGTTTGTTCCAGTCCCTCAGGCTGCTGCAATCAATATGATCCCGTCTTTGCATCTTCAAAAGTAATTGTTCCGATCAGATAGTGCTTGACTACTCCCATAAATTTTGGACTACTCTTGTACCACTGCACTGAAGGCCTGTCACCAATGTAGAACTCAAGGTTTGTAGATAGATTGGTGTTTACCTTTTCCCTTTTATATCAGGCAGAGTAGCTTCAGTGACATTAATACTCCTCAATAGGGGTGAAGACTCTACAGGAACCAGTTCAATGAGTTATGTAGGTTTATGTGGGCAGTTTTTAAAACTTTATCAGTTTTAAAAATTATATATTATAGTTTCTGATTTTAAATTTTTCTGAGCTTTTTGTGTGTAGGAATGAATGTGGTAATGTCTGAGTACATATATGTTTCTTATGCTTTTTCTTTGACTCATTTTTTTTTCTGTTTTTGTTTGTTTTGTTTTTGCTTGGTTTGTTTTTTTTTTGCTTTTATTTTATCTCATGTATTTCTATTATTATTATTAATTGTTGTAGTAATAGTAGTAGTAGCAGCAGCAGTAGTAGCAGTAGTGATATTATTATATGCCTGTTTGTTTTCTAATGAGAGAGAATAAGAAAGAATGTGGATTTAGGTGGGTGCAGGAGAAGGGAAGATCTGGGAGAAGTAGAGAGAGGAAGGCAGTCATCAGAATATACTTCATTTTACTAAAAATGTTTATTTTCCAAAATCAACGGTGTAAGAAACATGACAATTACTGTAAATAGTTGTCATTATATGAGTTTTACATGGTAACCTAACAGAACACTACTGACAATGAGACCAAAACCCTCTCATCTGTGATGAGAATATTCCAGATAACAAATGTCAAGAAACCTAGTTGGCATCCCTACATCATGCTGTATACTACAGAGCAGAAGTTATCTTGACAATTGTCAGATTGTGCAGTGAGAACTACCTGAAGTTGGAATTAAATGTTATGCATTCTAAGGATAATGTTCATGCCTGCCAGCATCGCCAATTTGCTCATTAGCCTACTGACTATGAATAATGATGGTTTAGTAGAGAGGTTAATGGGTGTTTAAAAATGGTTACTGTTTTACATATCCTTTTATAAAAATCTGTGTGTATGTATTTGTGTTGATGTGCATGTGCGTGTTCATCGTATGTGTGAGTGTAGGTATTTATATGCATGGAATATGTTTGGTGGTCAGAAGACCAGCTTGGATGTTGGTCTTCACAGTCTACATTGTTTGATACAGTGTCTTTTATTTTCCAGACTGGGTAGCCTGCCAGATACTAGGGATACACAAAGAACCTTCTTCTCAGCCTTGGCTTATAGTTTTTACTTTGGATTTTTTTCTTTTTGTTTTGTTTATATTTTGCTTTACATGTGAACATTTACCCAAGCCATTCAAATGGGACAGACAATTCTTCCCAGTCAGTGTCCATTCAGAGAAATTCATTGAAGGGTCTCATGAGAACCCCTTTTTACACCCATTGAGGCAAACAATTGCTTCTTACGAATTTCTGCAGAGCCATATCTTTGGTAATTTTTCCTTTCAAACAAGGCAAAAAAAAGGCATGTTTTATTTTATTTTTTTAATGCCGCTTTCTAGAAGAATTTCACTCCCAAACCATCCTTCAGGGTCACTTTAAATTGAGACTAAAATGCTATTACCACCCACTTTAAGTCCTGCTGGTATTAGAGAAAAAAAAAAGACATATAAACTAGATCTACAGTATTTCTTCTTCAGTTTTCTTCTGAAGAGAAAAGCCCTTATTTATATATATGATAGATATGAAGACAGATGATGCACTTAGACAAAATTAAGTACCATGAACATTTGAGCCATGTGTTCACAGGATTCATTAATGCTTCCAGAATCCATTGCAGCATGATTACACAATGCCACACACATCATCAGAGACAGGCTAGATTACTTATGGCCATTCTATGCTGTTGAATGGTTCCTTCCATAAAAGTTCTCTTACTTGGATTGTGCTGGAAGTCATGTGATCGAATGAGTTTGTCTTTCAGCTTGCCAACGTAGCTTGCAATTCCATTGTTCTCTGTTCCAAAGCGAACAAACACTTCAGTATGAAGTCTGCAAATGACAATATGTTGAAGCACCCTTGAATAATTTAAAATTCTAACTGTTCCAGGGAGGATAATTTGATTTCTTTGGATTATTACTTTGTTTTATTCCAAAATAAATATTGTGATCATATGCAGGGGTTAGAGCCAAAGGGGGAACTGTTGGGATATTTGAAATGTATTGATTAAAACTACTGACTCCTACTAAAATCTTCTTTGTTGATGCTTTCGTGTTACTTTGAAAACACCAAGTTCATAGCCTACCTTTGGCCTGACCTCCTAGGAAATTTATTCTGCTTCAGCTCTAGCCTTTTCCTTTGTGGTTAGGGCTCTGCTGAGGTTGCATCCATGTAGACTGTATTTATGTTCTTAAATGCCAGAGTTCCATTTGACTTCTCTTTTCAGACATTATTCAGAACAGTTATTTTACTGCTATTTTCCTATTCTGTATTTATGTTTTAACTGAATCTTCTTCCTGACTTCTCTTTTTCTCTTTGGGCTACAATCTGTTCAAAGGGGAAAAACATAGCATATTGTCAGTCAGCCTTCTTGACCCAGGTATAGACAGATGTTCTGCAACTTGTGTGTAGATATCAATTGAGATTCTTCCTCTACCCCATGAAAATGTTATATTTAAATTATACTAACATTTCAATAATTTGTATACTTGAAATCAAACACAAACTCTAAATCTGCACACATATATTACACCCATGAACTTGAGAACCTAGCTACAGACACAGACACTTCTTCAAACGTAGTTCTACATACATAGACATTTTATTAATTTCTGTACATTTTAATATATGTCTGCATTCATATGCATATATTGTATTAAATATTAAATAATATTTCCATTGACATTTACAGGCATTGACATTAAACAATATTTCCATTGACATTTACAGGCATCAGAGATTGTTTTTGAAACTCCGATGTCCCTGATATATTTAATGTATTTATTTTCAAGCCTGATACTTAAAAAATGCTAGGACTGAAATATCACCCACACTTATCTAAACCATAATTGCTGAAATTTAATACATTCATTTATTTCTTATGTTTTCTATTCTGTTGAAATTGAGAAATTGAAGAAAGATACACCATCTAGTGCACAAATTCATAGAGAACATTACAACTGGAAGTAAAGAAAATATCAGTTCCTACTCAAATCAGTGATAAGACTTTAAAAACTGATTGATTTAATGTTCATTTATGCTGTCTGAACTAAGACTTTCTGAGACTCATTAAAAATTTGTAAACTCTAAGGGAACTTGGAGTGTAAAACCTTAAGACTTTATTTGTTCATAGTTAGGGTTTCCATGAAAATTGGACACTTTTATGCTGGAATCACCTAGATTCCTTCCCATGATTCTGCTCTTTCTTCCCCGGTCTTCCTAAACCTTAAAGAGATGAACATAGAAAGTTTGCTTTCAAATATGAATACAAAGTTTTATCTATAATAAAAACAATCTCTCACAACCTATGACTCTATGATACCAGCACCAGATGGATATGTTTATCCACTTGTTTTCTACCTCCTCATTTTCAAATTAATAAAAAGGGAGGAAATGTACAGAGCCATATTGGGGTGTCTTGCCATATGGCAGGAACTTGACATTGGTCAAGGTGAACTCCTCTCCCAGCCTTTGAGCAGGGATTCCTGTGCTATTCACAATCCTGCCCCACCTGGTGTGGAGTGCTCAGTAGTGCCTGCAGCTACTGCGAACTGGGTTCCTGGAAAAGCCTAGGGATGGATGGGGAAGGGCAAAAAGAAAGAGGGCCAGGACAATAGGTTACTGATCAAGGCCAAAGTTTAATGGAGCTCAGGCAATTTAACAGTTTTGGGGGAACCCCTCCTCCCAGAGTCCTGCATGGCTTCTTTGGGTGTTGGTTCCACTGCTCAGGAAACTGGGCTGGTCACCTGCTTAATTCAGGAATTAATTAACTTCACCTTCACGCTGAGCACTCCAACCCAGGTGGGGCAGGATTGTGAATAGCACAGGAATCCCTGCTCAAAGGCTGGGAGAGGAGTTCACCTTGACCAATGTCAAATTCCTGCCATATGGCAAGACACCCCAATATGGCTCTGCACAAGCACACAATGTCCATGAGTTCATCTTAACTCAATAAATTGCTTCTCACTGCAATACTTGCAGTGTGGTGGCCGGGAAGAAACTTCCTGTTTTAGATGTGGCCTGGAGCTCCAGGAGTGTGAATGGCTCCGTGTGTAGACTGTAGTGTTCATAACTTCACGATATCTTTCCCAAAGCCATCTTCTTATGTCCCTATATTCTGTCTTTGGCTCCATGTATTTGTTGTCTGGAATATTGCAATATCTGTCAAGACAAAAGAAGGCCTTCCTTTCCTATGTAGAAAACATGGACTTAGCTTCCCATAGCAGAAATTCCTGCCATTTTCACACTGTCCTCCCAGATTTCCTTAATTTTGACAGAATGATCAAAATTAAACTGTCAGAATCTAACTTTTATCTGTAAGTCAGAAATGGATTCATTTATCTAATAAGCAAACAAAAAGGAGCCTTATGGATAGGAGATGATAAAGAATATTCTGCTTGATTCATATGTTTTCTTTCTATTAAGTGATTATGGCTTTTGAGTTTGAATTAACCAAGAAATTGTGATTGTGTATGAGTTAACTTAAGGTTCTAAGCAGCTCTTCACAGTATTCTGTCTCAGAGATAAAAACTTTCAAGGTTCAGATGAATATTCCATGTTATTATTCTCTAAATATCAGTACATCCTGGGCACTAACTTCAAGGTAACAATTCCCTCTAATGAAAATACTGTGCTTGAGAGAGTTGTTTCCTGTCCTTCAGGCACAGGGGTTGCTGTCTATAGCCATTGTGCTGCTGGCATGTCAGATGATACCAAAGGAGCTCTGTTACTTCAGCAAAGCTTCCTCATCTGTGCATCACTGAGAGCTTTGGAGAAACTTGAGTCCTTGAAAAAAACTATTGTGAAAGTTCTCTTTCTCTTTCTCTTTCTCTCTCTCTCTCTCTCTCTCTCTCTCTCTCTCTCTCTCTCACACACACACACACACACACACACACACACACACACAAGCATGTAAAACAAGAAAGCAAAAATCAGTGATGTAACTAGTCAATGTTGCATCACTGCAAACTATCACAAAAAAAAAAGTCTGTATTGAAAAGGATTCATCCTTACAATACTATTGCCGAAGAGTGGAATAAAACATCGGTTTTATACATTGTTTTGTCACTTGCTATAAAATGAGTTATGTCCACACACAAGCATTTTTACATTAATAATCTGTAGACAGTCCACAAATCATCCAATTGGTCACCTCAGAGATTAGACTATGAAATATGTTTCTGATCCTTAGGTACATTAGCAACAATGACTTAATAAAAATCTTTTATTGATATTTTTGCATAGAAGGTTGTGATGGTTACTCTTGAGCATCGGTTTTAACGAATCTGGAGTCAAGTGTCAGACAAGCCTATTGGCATATCTGTAAGGGATTTTCTTAGCTTGACAGAAATGCAAAAAATTACTGTAGGCAGTAGCATCCCCATGGTGGCTCAGATCTAAGAGAGTTTGTGGGAAGAGCTTTTGAATTTTTCCTGTCTGCTCTGCCTTTTCATCCTGTTGATGAGTCCATCTGCTCTGTTTAGGTGTTTGTTCATCCGCACTCCTGTTGCTGCTCCACTGCCCTTCTCTGACGCCAGAATCTACTTCTTTTGGCCTTCTAACAAGACTTGGAAGCCAGTTGTCCTCTATGAATCTTCCTGGACTTCACTTTCATCTTGGGACTGGTGATACATCCAGCTTCTTAGATTGAGCAGCTTCCAGTTCTTGGTCTGTCTCATGTGTAGACGTTGATTACTATATTATGTAGACCATATCATATTAGTCAATCTAATAAATCTCCCCTTAATAACCATTAGTCTAGTCATCAGATTTACTCTTATAGAGTTCCCTGACAATTCAAGGACCTTTGATTTAATTACTTTTCAAGGTATGCTGGCACCAAGTACTGGACAAAATATATTCTGGCTCAGAGTCTGAGTGTGAAGACCTGCAAGGTAAGAGAAGCCTTGTGGTGAGAGTAAGTTCAGCTGCGGCACTGGGAGCTTTCTTAGACTAATTAACACTTGTGTAGTGTGTATTTTCTCTCTCTATCTTTCTCTTTACCCCCACCCCATTCAGTTTAATTCAGTTCAGGCCACTAGCACATGGATAGTGTTATTCCCTTTAGGGTGAGCCTTCAGTTGCTGTTTATGATGTCTCAAGAAATGTCACAACATGAATTCTTCAAAGTCTGCATCACCATTGCACTGTGTGTCTCTGGACTGTGATATCCAAATTCTGCATTGTATCTTGGGTTTCACAATTACTCCTCATACACAGTTCACTCAGAGAATTGGATCCGGATGAGTGTAGTGTTTGCTGCTCCCAAAGGTAGGCTTCGTGCAAGACCCTCGTTTTGCATCTTGCATATGTGCAGAAGTAGCATCACATGGATGATACCAAATACTTCAGGCAACCCAAGGTGCATACTGCTCCCTGTCAACAAAAGCTTAAGAGGCCTCTATATCCCTTTGTTGTTGAACTTGTGACAACGTTTTCCAGGCAGCTACTCTCTAGAAATATACTCTGCAGACTGTACCTTGGTAGACACTTTCTTTTCAAGTGAATTTCTATTATTACACTCTGCAGCACCCTAAAAGCAGGCTTCTATCCTCAAAGTACCTTTTCTGCTCTTTCAGTAAGAAATATAAGGTTTCTCCTGAAGGGGATCATGATTAACAGAACACAGTGCAAGCTAGACCCTAGAGCTAGATGTTTTGTGCATTATCTAAATTTCTCTTCTCAAAAGAGTTTTGTAATATTGTGCTCAGCTATGAATGAACTTATATTTTGAGGAGTTCCAGAAAGGATGTCACAGTTGATCAGAGTTTGAAGATCAGGTCTGCTATATAGATTTGAACTATACCACACTGAATTGTGCACAAACATCATGTTCTCTGTAGCTAGTGGAAAAACATATTATATTACATACTTTTTGTATGTGCCATTCAAAGGTAAGTAATTTTTAATCTTCTGTGTCTACATTAGTGACTTGCTTCCCTGCTGTGACAAAACACCTCACAAACACAACTTGAAGAAGGCAGATTGCAGCCGGGAAGTGGTGGCGCATGCCTGTAATCCCAGCACTCTGGGAGGCAGAGGCAGGTGGATTTATGAGTTCAAGGCCAGCCTGGTCTACAGAGTGAGTTCCAGGATAGCCAGGGCTATATGGAGAAACCCTGTCTCAAAAAAACCAAATCCAAAAGAAGAAGAAGAAGAAGAAGAAGAAGAAGAAGAAGAAGAAGAAGAAGAAGAAGAAGAAGAAGAAGAAGAAGAAGAAGAAGGCGGATTACACTGTGGCCCACACAGTTGGCTAGTACATGCCATATATGAAATGAAATTCTCAGCAACACAAACACAGGATGTCAGGTCACATTGCCCCAACAATCATGAAAGTGGAGAAAGAGAAAGACAGCAACTTTCAGGGTAGATCTTCCAACCTTACCTAACTCAATCTAAAATGCCTTCATAAAATACTTCATCAAGTATTAACCAGATATTGGAATCTGGCAACAGGATCACAAATACAGTGCTCATCTATGAGGACTATCCCTTTGCCCATGCTATCTTGCATCTGGACCTGTCTGGGATCTTACAGAATACCTAATGAAGGCCATGATAGAGTGGGGCTACAGCTTCACTGCCACAGCTGGGTGGAAGATTGTATGTGACAATAAGGAGAAATAGAATTTTGACAAAGAACTACCTACTGCTGCATCCTCCCCCTCCTTGGAGAAGAGCTCTATGTGCTGACAGATGGGCAGGTGATCACCATTGACAATGAGCAGTTTCAGTGTCTGGAGGCTATCTTCCAGACCTCCTTCCTTGGCATGGATTCCCATGGCATCCATGAGACCACCTTCAAATCCATCATGAAGTTCTATGTGGACATTCCCAAGTTCCTGTATGCCAGCATACTGCTGCTTGGTGCTAAGAACAGCTGTCTAGGCACTGCTCTTGGGATGCAGGAGATGACACCTCTGGCACCCAGCATGATGAAGAATAAGATTATTTCTCCCCTTGACTGCAACTAGTGAGTCTGAATTAGTGGTTTCATCCTGGCCTCACTGTCCACTTTCCCATGGATGTGGATTAGCAAGCAGGAGTTTTTGTGTTCAGCCCCTACATGTTCCTTGCAAATGCTTCCAGATGGAATGAGCAGGTGCCAGGCACCAACTACAGGAGCTGATCTTGAAGTAACCATTGGCCTTGGCAAATATACACACCTGATGCTAGTCTTGACTGTCATGGGTTGTGATTTGCCCTGAGTCAGGAACATTTGCTTTGACACCTGTAAATGTATTCACTTTTAATTTATATAGGGTAATTTTTTGGTACTACTTAAGAAATGACAATTTTTTGTTTTCTGCTGCTTAATGAGAACATTAAGCCCCAGTGACACATCATCATTTTGTGAAGAAAAATAAAAGTGCTGCAGAAAAATAAAAGAAGGAAGTTTTAATTTATGCAACATCTTACAATTTATCCTAAATTGGCGAATAAATGTTGGATTTATTTACTCTCTACTGTTTGCTTTTCATCATGCACTGGTATCTATAACTACCATGCTGTTTTAGTTATTGCTTTATTGTTGTGAAAAGAACCATGACCAAGGTGATACATAGGAAAAAATACTTAATTGAGGACATGCTTACACTTTCAGAAGATTAGCCCATTATCAACACAGCAGGAAGCAGACAGGCATGGTCATGGAGTAGTACGGGAGAGCCTTGTAATCTGGTCCAGGCATGTAGTCAGAGAGACACTAGACTGATGTGGGGTTGTGGAACACTTTAAGGCCACTTCTAGAGACACACCACCTCCAACAAGGTCACACCTCCTCCTTGTCCTCCTTGTCCTTCCCAATAAAGATATGACCATTTGGGGCCATTTCAGTCAAACCACCTTACATAACTCCCTAAAGGGCATAGAACAATTAATTCCTCCATGTACAACTCAGAAGTACAATATTTTTCATGTATAATAATTGAATTTATTTATGGGCATAAAAGATAATTCTGCTTTATTTTAAAAATTAGTACATAATTTGTTTAATTCACCCATTAAAAATCACAAACTTGAGAAATCTTTTATTTTTCATTACAAATCTTGCTCCTTATTTATATGCTAACAAATTCCAAAACTTTTAAGAGGCCATTGATTAAATTTAGTGACATTTAAAAGCTTGATTAACTATCTGCCATTGACAGTTAAATATTACTTATAAATTAAACATAATTGCTATTCTTTTAAAGCACTTCTGTGGTCTGAGTAATAAAGTTTCCCAAATATTTAACTAATGCTTTTAGCCCTATAAAAATAATCATAAGTATGAAGAGTAGTTCTAGTAAATATTTGAAAGTGTATTTTCTTAATAAAATTACCAGTTAAGACTTGTAAGCCTACATATGTTATATTTTAATAATTGTAAATTGAAATAATAAGTCTCCTCATCATGTCAGTAAACTGAGTTGTCTCATAATTACAAGTAAATAAAGTCATAATGACTTATATTAATGTATATATTAAAATTGTGTTTTGAACTGAATTCTGCAAAGTTTAATGGATTTTAAATATAGATGAAGACATCTCTCTCCCACCTATCTAAAGATTTCATATTAATATTTTAGTGACTGTGACCAAATTCCTTTTATGTATGCTTAATGGGCATGCTATATTTTTCTTAAAGTCTGCAATATAATATATATGTATATATTCATAAATAGATGTGGAATATCTCCTGAGACTTAAACATTTCCCTAAGGTCAATGTGTTTTTTGAAATATATATATTCAAATATATAATATTTATTATAATATGTTATGTATTATATTAATATGTTATATAATATATAATAATATTGTGTATAATTAATATGTAATATAATATACATATAACAAAATGACACTGACTTTAGAGAAACATTTTTAAGTTGCAGAAGAGATTTCCCACCTAGTTAGAGAAATGTACAAACCCCAAAAACACCTATAATACTTGAACTTATTTGATATTTCATCACAATCAAAATATCAGATGATATTTGCATTTGGGGGTATTTTATAGTTTTCCTAATACTTTGACATAATAGACTTTATGTCTGACAGAATAGTACAGACTCAACAAGCATCAACAGACATTTGAACAGATCCTGAAAAGTTCCCTAAGCTACAGGCATGGCTCTTATGAACTTTCATGATTTTATTTATAGGCAAATTTTCTGACTGTAAGAATGTAGTGCTTA
Source organism: Apodemus agrarius (assembly GCA_964023405.1). Taxonomy (NCBI): domain Eukaryota; kingdom Metazoa; phylum Chordata; class Mammalia; order Rodentia; family Muridae; genus Apodemus; species Apodemus agrarius. The sequence goes on along the minus strand of OZ030019.1, from coordinate 71,214,269 downwards.
GACCCAATATTAAAGCATATTTATTGACCTTTCCTAGGATGTGGAAAGGTAGAAAGGACATCTCTTCCAATATATCAAGAGTGGATTTTCTAGCAATAACCAAAGTCTATGAGTGACCAGGTAAAAACTACAATAAAATCTCAAGGAATTGGATGTCTATATGTTGAAATGGAATGTGGAGACCTATACATCTCTAATAAAACACAAGCAAAAAATATACTGTGTAGTGTGGTGAGAAGAATTTACCTATATCATTTTGATAAGGAAATGATAAAGACTGTTATGAAACTGTCAAGCACCTAAAAGGTACATACACAGTAGGAAAAATTATCTGTTGGCAATTATTTTACTCTATAGTCTTCACTAAGCACTGTTGAATGTGAGTTCATCCAGTTGGATCTAACTGAATTGTTGCTTAATGATACAGGCTACAAGGATTGGAGAAAATTCTATGAAAAATGTTAGAAGCCTGATATAGTCCTGCATCTGAAATGAAGCACAACTGTCTACTGATAATAATGGAGGAAAACCTCATGGCCATGGAATCAATGGAAAGATTAATAGCTTCTGGAAGGAAGTAGAAAATAGACATGCTATTTTTGAGAAGTCTAAGAGAGCTCAAAGCGGAAGAAGTTTCTAGTAGTTTAGGGACTGAAGATGTCATGTGGGGTTTTTTGTTTGTTTTGTCTTGTTTTACATTTATAGATGTCATGAGGTAATTCATCCCAACTCACTGAAAACAGTGGAAAATACCAAGTGGTCACACATAAACACTTAATTTGATTCCCAAAAAGAAGAGTCAAGAGTAGTACAGAAGCAGGATACAAAGAGCTTATTTTTAGAAACTGATGAGGACAGGGGAAATCTTCATGTTAAAAAGTTCAAACAACAATAAAGTACACTCATATATACACACGCATACACACACAGACATAAAATAAATGTAAAAGGGTACATACAATTTGAACATCTGAAAAACTTCAAGACTTGATTGTAGTAAAAGAAAACAAGATAACACTTCACACCAAAGTCAAACAGAAAAATCACGAAATTCTAAATGTTAGGGGACATAGGTCATTTACTGAAAGATAAATATGTATTCAGCTAGAATTTTATACTTAGTTAAACTATCCTTCAAAATCAATGGCCAAATAGAGACCCTGTTAGTGAAACAAAGCACTGATAAATTTTCTTAGCAGTAGTACTCTCCTACTGAATTGTAAGAAATGTAAAATGAAATTATTATGGTAGGTGAAATGTATAAAACAGAAGATTGGAATCACAGGAAGAGACCCAAGAATTGGTATTTAATTACTAATTCTTTTTTGAAACAATTGGACAATGTAAAAAAAATTGAAGGAACATATTGGTGACTAATGGAATATAGGAAATCAAAATTATTATTACAATTCCACAAACGCTATGCAGGAGAAACTCAGATAAAATGGCTGTTTTTAATACTGATATGGGATAATATAATATCATCTACAATGGAACTGTTATTAATTAGAGCTTGTATTTAAATTCTACAAATGATTGGGAGTGATTTTAATGAAGACAGAGAAGGTCACATGTGGCTCACATTTTTCAAGTTTATATAATGATACACTGGAAAGCATTCATTTCACCGTATATAAATAAATGCTCCATAAACCTAAAAGTATAAAACATGGAAAGTTGTGTTTTATTATTATGCTCAGAGGAGGCTGTACAATTCAATATTAATTGAAGAAAAATAATTTGATGGAATTTAAGGTAGAGCCTTATCAACTACTGATTTTAGAGTAGTTTTCACCCTACATGAAAATTGGCCAGTATCCCAAGGTCTTTGCTGGATGACTTTTATATATTTAGATGTCACTGGTGTCAGATGTTGGAGGAGGCTGGAAAGTTTAGAGATCATGTGAAAAAAATTAAAGCTTAATAATAATTTTTTCATTTACTCATTCTTTTTATTTTTTAAGACATTTACTCATGTAGTATGTGTGTGTGTGTGTGTGTGTGTGTGTGTGTGTGTGAGACCTGGGGTTCAAATTGATATCACCATTCTTGGCAACAGACACTCTTATTCTCTGAGCCACCTCACTTGCCCCATTTCACTTATTTATATATTTTATTACATACTTTTCCTGAGACCCAATAAAATCAATTTAAGGATAGAGCACACATTCTGCCATACAGTTTCAAGTGATAAACTTCATTTTATAGGGAAAATCATGGCAACAGGACCAGGAAGCAGGCTGGTTACATTAAACCTACAGTCAAGATTCAGAGGATGAAAAGAAAACAGGGCTAAGTTATAAACACTCAAGATCCCCAGCCCCACCCCATGTGGCCCACTTTCTTCAGGAAGAGTTCACTCTCTAAAATTTCCAAAACTTTCCCAAATAGTGCCACCACCTGAGTAGTACAACATTTTCATACACGTGGGTATATAACATTTCATATTTAAACATGCTGTCTGGTAATTTTCTCCAAATTAAAACATTCTACCCCAGAGAGAAGCTCACTGAAACTTTGGAAAATCAAAAAGGAGAAAGACATTTATAAGGCAGGAAGTAAATATCTCATAAACTCAGAGAATCTCTGAAATTTAGCAGATTCACAAGGCCCCACCCTCCTTGCTTATAATACAAGCAGCAAGACTAATGAGGAGAGGAAACTTCCAGAATTGTCAAGCTATCTGCAAATTGTGTACATAGCTTCAGGGTTCCAGTTTCCATGAAACATCACCCCTGCTGCTATGGACTTTTAGTGATGGAAGTATAGGTCATCCATTTTAATCTATACTTGTAAGTAGCAGCAATAAACTTGTTGGCTCACCAAGTTACACTTAGGTGATATCACTCCTTTTCCTATGATTTGTTCTTTGAGTTCAGTACATTTGTTCATAGCATCCCAGGTTTGTTGTTTCACACAACAAACCCCAGCACATGCTTTTATAGTATAGTAGGTCTACAAAAATAAGAGGCCAATAAAATGTACAATTAAACAAAATGATTTGCATAGCAGGCACTAATCTTTTATGCCATTTTTCCCAGCTCAATTTAGATACCTCCAAAGCATGCAGGATTGTGGAAAATGTGAGAGGGTGAAGACTGAGGTTGGGGGGGGGCAGTGAATAAAAGTTAATGGAAAGCAGTGGTTCTTAATTGTGATCTGACTCCTCTCACAAGCACAAGACTTTATTGAAGAGCTTCAGTGGGAGCTATGCTGTTTAATTTCCTGTCATTTCTGAGAAGCAAATCCAACCGGTATAGCTCAATTAACATAGTTTAGCAATGATGCTGTTCCTGTCATATCTTCTACCATGTAAGAGTGACCCGGCTACTGATCAAGCTCAACCAAACTTTTTGTTAAAGCAAATATTCCAAGCTCATCTTCCAACCAAGGGAACAATTTCCACTATAGTTTCGGACTAAGATTTTTCTCATGCTGTTTCATTCTTTACTTGGATATCTTGCTTAGAGACTAAGACAAAGGAGTAGAGAGTTATTTTTTGTTTCAAGAGTGTGTCTGCATACCATCAAATGCTGTCTCTCACAAGGTCAACATTGAATATATCTTTTGTGAATGGAGAAGTAAATGAATTATGTGAAAGCTCCTGTTCATTAGAGTAGAAGATTAAGAGTTCTAGGTGGTTACTATGAAGGTGGTCAGCTCTCCCCACTTTGCTAGTGGTTCAGTGGAAGTCTTTCCTGCTCTCAGTGAGATACTAGGACTTGGGGCAGACAGTGTACAGGAATCTTGCATTATCTTCAGTCCTCTTTGCACATCTCCTGTTTCCCACAGTCATATTTTAATCATCACAAATTATTTGGAATAGCATTCTAATTTCTGGATGGAAACATGAATTATATCTTGGCTCTCCCTAAGAGAGAGGAAATAAAAAATTTTAAAATTAGGAAGACCTTAATTTTAATTTTAAATGATATTACCGATTAACTCTAAGACTGTGTGCCAGTATTTTTAATCCCCTCTGTATATTAGTTTTACTTATCTATAAAATTCAGGGAGTAAAGGTTTTGCTCATGTAGCTATTAAAGACTAGAGATAGGAGTAGTCTCTATCTCTAAAGAACTTCTTGTACAGGCATATGGACCTGAGTTCACATCCTCAACACCTACATAAAAGCCAGGTCTTCAGGGCAAGCCCATTATCCCAGGGCTGAACATACATGGCAGGATCCCTGTGGCTTGTTGTCCAGTGTGTCTAGCCACTTACTGGGCTCTCTAGGTCTTCTGACACTGACATCCAAATAGGGTAGAAAAGTAATACATACATACATATATATTATATTTATATATATTATATTTATATATATTATATTTATATATGTATGCAAACACAACCAGGTAATATAATAAGATAAAAAAGAAAGCTTCTTTAGCGTAAACCTTAATTTAGAATGAAAACGTATTTTATACCCCCTTATCTCCTATAAATGATTCACTATATATAAAAGTACCAAAATTATACTGAATAAGATAATTGAAACATGAATCAATATCATGATGTTTAAAGCAGGTAGTATGTACCCATATCTTCAAACCTTAATCATTTTTTTGTGGAGAAAATATGTCTTTTCTTGTAGTTTTCTGAGCTACTATAAAACTGTATTTAGTGATACTCTCAATTCACACCAGCATATCTTGTTCCTGTCTAACCGTACCTAGTATCTATATATCAGCCTTTTTATTCCTTCCTACATCTGTTCCCAGATATGGCCCTTCTTTCAACTGCTAAGGTGAACCTGGTTAATTTTTCTCGTGTGAGTCTGGTCATGTGGCACTCGTCTGTCTCTGCTTAGCTTATTTTACTTAGCATAATGACTTCTAGATAATATTATTACCAATAGCCAGTTTACATTTTTAATGACTGACAGTTTTCCAGGGCATGAGTTGCTTCAATTCATTCATCATAGAAGGATATACAGATTATTTCCATTTCTCAGAAATTATAAATAGTGCAATCAATTTAGAAATACAGATTGTTTTAATTCCTCTAGATACACATTAACTATATTTCTGTATCATATAGCTCTACTTTTAATTTTTTGAGATACCTTCACATTGTTCTTCTCTATAGCTGTGCTAATTTATATATAACATGAGCCACAGGGCACAAAGTTCCTTCTGCTATGCATTCCTGTTCACTCACATTGCCTTTGGTTTTTTTCATAATAGAATGAAGTGACAACTCATTGTAGCTTTAATTTGGATTTCCCTGAATTTGTTGAGCATTTCTCCATATACCTGTTAGTCATAAGTATGTCTGTCTTTTACAAATGTCTGCTTAGATCTACTATCCAGGTTTTAGTCACATAATTTCTCCTTTCACTATTAGAATTTTGGAGTCTCTCACATGTGCTGGATATGCAATTTGCAAATAGTGTTTTCTGTTATTTAGCTTATCTCTCCATTAAAATGTTTATTTCCTTTACAGAGGAGGAAGATACAATCCTATCTTTCTCATTTTCTTTGTATGTTTGGGGACTTCTTTAAATATTTCTTACTTATTAATATTCTTTGAAACACCCCATGTGTTTCTCCACTAGTTTCCTAGGTTCATGTCTTACATTTAATGTCTTGAAGAATTTTCAGTCAACTCCTGCTCCGGTAAGGAATAGGGGTCTATCTACTCAGTGTTCTGCACATGAATACTCATTCATTTCTACCACCATTTATTGACAATACCATAGTTTCTCTAGCACACACATTCTTAGCATCCATGTTGATAATCAGTGGACTAGAGAGACATGTTTTGACTTCTAGGCTTCCTTATTTGCCATTGATCACTGTGTCTGTTCTGTTAAAATCATGCTATCTTAATAACTCTAGCTTTGTCCCATACCTCTTCATCAGATGCTACTGTCTGTAGATTGTGTTATGTGGCCTTTTATTATTTGAATTTAGAGGGTTATTATTATTTTGCTTATTTTTTATGATTCTGTATTTTAGGACTAGATATTCTAGTGCTAAGTAGAATGCCATGGATACATATACACATACACATATACACATATACAGATACACATGCACTTATATATGCATCACATACATAAACATTATATACATATAGGTCATACACATGCACATACACATACATATACATATGAGCATTACTCTGAAGTTGATCTCTTTGGACAGCTTGTTGTTTAAACAATATTGATTAATCATTTTTTGTGGAGAAAATATGTCTTTTCATGAAACAGAACACAGGATACCATTCCATTGCATGTGTGTGTATGTATGTATGTATATAAATATTAATGTTGCATGATAATAAATATATGTAAATATGTCTGTATAAGTGTGCATGCATATATGTGTGCATGAGTACAGGGATGTATGTGTTTGCTTTTATTTTTCTTAACAGTGTTCCTTATTTCCATTCACTTATTTCTAGGATTTTTATGATTGTTGTTGTGAATGGCTTCTTTCTTCACTTCTCTTTTATATAATATACTACTGGCATATGAAAATACTCCAGATCTTTTATATTAACTTTAATCCCTGAAACCTTGATGAATTTGTTTATTAGTTCTAGCATATTTTTTCCAGCAATCAGTTCAGTGTTTATGCTCTAAGTGTACTCTGTGCTTGTAAGAAGTAACAATACAGCTGTCTTTCTTAACACCGAGCTGGTAAATAGAAACAACTATAGAAACACTAATATTTGTCAGAGAGAAAAGAGACAGAAAAAATATTAACAGACTACTCCATCTGTAGGAAACCAGTTTCCCATTGTGAGACAAGTATTAGATTATTTTTCTTTAGTTTTTACATAAAATGCAAAAAAAGAACAGTTATATTGCCATTGAGTATTCTCTTTTGCCATTGTTATCTTTTCCTTCCATTTTTCTTAACATTTACCCACGAATGAAAGAAAATAGGTATATTCTTAAATTGCCTTTAATAATTCATCAATTTACTCTATCCATAAGATATGTATTCAAGGATTGTTTTCACACTTTTATCAAAAGAGGCATATGTAAAAAATATGTAATCTTATTTTTCTGTTTACTTATTTGGGAAAAAATTTAGTTATCTAATGAATAATTTAGAAATTTGAAAATATTTTAGAGGTATTCTGAATCTTTTAAACATTTAGGTGGTACTCGGGGACCAAACCCAGTACCTTCTACACACTCTACCACATATTACATTTTTGAGATCCCACTTTGACAATGCTATGCAGTGAAAAGAGAAGGCAGTTTCAACAAAGGTAAAATATATCATACCTACTCATCTGGGCCATTATTCTGCAAATCAATGTATCTTGATTTGATGACGCTGTCTTATTTTAAATAATTAATTTTAATCTAAGTCATCTTCTAGGCAAAGTCTGTTTATGAGATCCTTCTGGGATAATGAAAACCTCATTGCAATTGCTCTCCAGAATAACAACCATAGCTACATGTTTGCATTGATCACGCTGAGTATACTCTGTAGTGATTTGGATGTAAATGGACCCCAAAGGCTCATGGGAAAGAATACTATTAGGAAGTGTGGCCTCAATTGGTGTAGACACGGCTTCCTTGGGGGACATGTGCCACTGGGGTTGGGCTCTGATGTCTCAGATGCTCAAGTCATGTCCAGAGCATAGCTCTCTACCTGATACCTGCTGATCTGAATGTGAAACTCCCTTCTCCAGTATCATGTCTGACTGCATTCAGTCATGAATAAGAATCCGTGGAAAGAAATCCCATAGAAAGAATGAGGATATGTTAAGAAAGAAACACACAATTAACAGCAGTACAGTTATAAGTAAAATAGCAAACAACATCCTCTCTGCTATTGGAAAGCACAGATGGAAACACTGTTGTTTCAGAGACCACACTGACCAAAGACAAACAACAACTCACACATTCAAAATAAGCAAAGTTGTTTCAAAGAACTTAATTATCAGCTGGCTAACTGTTAATAAAACCATCTGAATACTGCTGTTTATCCCCTACACATGTGAATATTTTACAAAGGAAGAAAGCACTATTTTGGTGAAATTTATGAATCACTGACACTTTCATAAATAAGATATCTTATTAAATACACAATAAGAAAATAAGTGAAATAAAAAGAAAACATTTTGTACTATACAGTTTTAACATGTTGAAACAACTACACTAGGTCATGTATTTTTCCCAAATTTCTTAAGACATTTTACTTACTATTTATTATTAAGGTTGAACACAACATGGTTTTTGTTCTTGTTAAATTTGTAGGGTTGTGAAACCATGCTCACACTCTTAATTTGAAATGTTTCCATCTTCCCAGGCATTCCTCCAGAACCCTAAATCTGATTCTGGGTGTTCCAGGTTAGAGTGACACTAACCTTGCCTTTGCAAATGTGACTTTTTGGAGGATTGAGGATGCTTAAGAAGCTACCCTTCCCATTTACTACATTCCTGAAGTTACTTCAGTTAACTCAGACTATTTGTGGTGACTAGGAGTTGCTATGAAACCATGGGAAGAAGGCTGTGACTCTGGGAGCCTTGAATTAGGAACACAGTTGGTGCATCTTGCTCTTTATGCTTGCAAAAGGGAGGTAAACTCAGCATTACAGCTGGTCTTTTCTACCCACTAGGAGGGCTCCATTTGGAAAGAAAGGACAGTGTTTGAGATGCTGCCTTCTTTCTCCCCAGCAGCCTCAGCAATTCTCCTCATGCTGTGTCAATACAGGAGAACAAATAGAAACAGGAGTAAAACAATAGTTTCCTGGCGGTTGTGAGGTTTCCTCAGCATGAACCTTATGCTTTCTTTGACAGAATCTTTTAAAAAGCATTGATTATCCACACTCCCACACATGCACACACACACAGGAAAAGTCAAGTACCACTTACAAAAGAATAGTGACTTAAAGATCACTTGGGATTAATTTTTTCTTTTCTTCTTTTTTCCTTTCAATGATAAATACAAGCATTCAAGATATGTCAACCCAGTGCATCCTGCTGTGAGTTTCTTTGCATTATTTTCCCTTAATCTTCTCAGGAATGAGAAGAAAGTCATGATTAATGGTTTGTGATTTGGTTTCCTTCTGATTAGTGAAGATTTAAGCTGCAACTTCCAGGCATTATGAACTAAACGCCTCTGTTCATTAGAGTTGTCTGCTCAGTCCATTCCCACTTCATATCCACATTTCCAATATTAAACACTTTTTAACCATTTATTAACTATTCATCAAGATGCCCCAAGGGTATTTATTTTTCAGTTACAGAGGAAAATAGCAGAAAATAACTTTTTTCAGTTGTGTTAACGCTGAGAGAGACATGTATAAGTAGAGGAAAAGGAATGCCCCATCTAACTCTTATGGAGTGAGATGATTTGTAATACTTGATGTTGTGAATTAGCTGATACCAAAAAGCATAGTTTTCTTTATAAAGGATAAGGCATGAATGTGAATTTGTTCTATTTCTGAAGCCAATTGCTAGTTTTATGGGAAAAATGTATTATTTTCAAGTGTGTGTGCTAAACCTTGCACAGAATCAGTGTTCTCTAACTAATGACAGCACCAGTTGACCTGCCAACAAGATGGAGGGAAGAAATGGTACAAGTCTCTATTCCTAGATGGGGAAGTACAGGCAATCAATGGATGCTGACAGAGGGGAATTTAATCTTTCCATGGGTGGGGGTGGGGGAGTGGAAACCTGATAGGTTATCCAATCTTAAGTAATTAGTCCTAAATACAGAGATACACACACACACACACACACACACACACAAAATAATATTAAATGCATATAAAGAATGAGTATGAATGTATATATAAAATAGTAATAAAAATGAATAAAAAAGTAATATATATTTATATATATTACTATGTATCTATTATACATACATATGTACATATATGTGTGTGTGTGCCACTAATAATTAAATAAAGATTAACAGGCAAAGGATTTGAGAGGAAATAGAGGTAGAGGGTGGGCACAGGAGCATTTGAAGAGGAAGAGATGGAAATGATGTAAAACTAGAACTAATGTATGAATTTCTCAACAAATTTAAATTAAAATATATTGCATTGTGAGTTTTGTAATTGTGACAGAAACATTTATTTCTTATTATACATACATTAAATGTTAGCTCTTTTATGAAACAAATCCCTCATATTTAATTATTTAACAATTTAGATGTAAGTGCCACAAAATAATTTGAAATGTCATAGTTACACATTTTTAAAAATATGGAAAGAAATTTCTATATATTTTCCACATATAGAAATTTCTATATATAGAAACTTCTTTCCATAGTTTCTATATATGGAAAGAACTCATAATATTTCTAATATAATTTGCTGTTATGTTATTTATTACATGTGGTACACCATTGTAAGCATTTTAATGTTGTAGTAAAATGAACCTATTATGATATAATTAAATTCTTACCTATGATTCAAATATATTTTCATATTTTGCCTTAAATAGTTACCCTTTATAAATGATTTAATGACTATGATTAGTTGAAGATTTATCTTTCAGATAAAAATAAGAATTTGTTTGACTATAATTGACTATAAGATGTTAATTAACTAAAACCAAAGCTAAAGATGCAAAAATTAAATTTTAGAACATAAGTAGTATTCCCACAGAGATCATGTTGAGGTCTGAATAGGAATGGACCCAATAGTTTCATTATTTGAATCGCTAGGGAGTGGCACTATTTGAAGAGAACAGGAGCTGTGCCCATGTTGGAGGAAGTGTGGAGGTGGCCCTAGGGGACCTTAAAGCCAGAGCAAGGCCCAGTGGCTCATTCTTCCTGCTCCCTGCCAATCAGCCCCTTAACCAGTGCCATATCTTCCTGTGTGCCATCATGCTTCCCACCACACTGAAAAGGGACTAAACTCCCCAGACTCCAAGCAAGCTCCAATTAAATGATTTCCATTTTAAGATCTGCCATGACAGAATACTGATTAAGAAAGATCATTTCTAAGAAACTTTAAAATCTGACTTCTGTAACTCTGTTTTTTTATTCAAGAAAAATTCTTCAAAGAAACGTTTTATGTTTATACAATTAAACAAACAAGTTTTATGTTTATACCATTAAACATCTCATTTTGTCTCTTAAACTATTTTCTATCAGACTCACATCTCAAATACTTTTATTTAACACATAGAAGTCTTCCATTATGAAGAGTTTGGTAGTTAGTTCTTCAATTTTCCTCTCAATTGATCACTTCTTGTATTCACAGTACTTTCATCATTTTTTCCCCTTGGCTAAAAAAACTTATTTTCTTTCTTTCAATATTGTGGTTACTTCTCAAGAATGTTGCATTGATTTGTTTAATTCTGATTCCAACATTTCTAATCTGTGTATTTTAATGTCTCCAAATTTCTGTATCCTAACCTGCTTTGTTTGCTATCATTATCTGGATTGTTTAGCAAATTACTTCACCTCAAATTAACATTTTATCTTATTATATAGGGTTATCTTCATCCTTTAAAATTCATGTGGTTAAAAACCTAAACTCTAATACCTCAAAACATAATTTATCTGAAAATTATGTTCTGTATTCCCAAGCTAGTTGCTGATTATATACTGACATAAATTATTATTAAGCATGCATTAAAATACGTAGGGCATGAACACGTACTTATGTAAATTGTGATGAGCTCAGAGTGGGATAGGATGTGCCTGGAATCCAATATGATTAGTGTCCATAAAAAAGGGAACATTCAGACACGGTCAAAAACAGCATCAGACTTTGTGAAATTGAAGCCAGATTTGGATGACATTTCTACTAAGCAAAGAGTCCAAAGATGTTCAGAAAAAATAAATGCCTAAGTTAAGGGAAGGATAAGAAACATTTTGTCTTCTTACTTCTCAGATGGAACCAACTACACCAAAAGCTTACTTTTGGATCTGGTTTCCTGAACTTTGGAATGATAAACTTCCAGTGATTAAAACATTCAATTTGTGACAATTGTTTATGACAATCCCCTGAAAGGAAAGTAGATTTTGTCTAAGATGATGTCATCAAATTGACATTGGCAGTTCCTCCAATCCTGGAATCCAGTCTTGCATGTGCAATTATTTATTTAGGCTTCTATTTAGCATATTATTTTTAAGTTATTTTATTTTTATTTTTATTTATATATGTCCCTAGATGCTGGAAATACTAAAGGTTATAATACACCAGAATTAAGGGCTGGAAATCAAATTCTGGTCTTCCAAGAAGCTTTTAAATGCTGAATCATCCCTACAGTCCATTAATTATCACATTAAATTAATATTTCAGTTCCTCTATCACTACTCCAATCTTGCTTCTTCTATTTTTCTCTCAGTAAATTGGATGTCAATTGCTGAGGTAAGAAACCTTAAAGACATTCTTTCCTTCAATGCTGATATGCAGAGAATCACAAACTTTGTTGGAAGCTCAAAACATAGTTTCCCTTTAACCTTTTCTCATCAGTGCATTGCAATGAATTCATGAAATTCTTAGACAAATGGATGAAGCTGGAGAACATCATCCTAAGTGAGGTAACCCAGTCTCAAAAGAACACTCATGGTATGCACTCACTGATAAGCGGATATTAGCCTAGAAGCTTGGAATACCCAAGACACAATCAACATATCAAATGATGTTCAAGAAGAAGGAAGGAGAGGCCCCTGGTTCTGGAAAGGCTCAGTGCAGCAGTGTAGGGGAATACCAGAATAGGGAAGTGGGAAGGGGTGGATGGGGGAATAGGGGGAGGGAAGCGGGCTTATGGGACTTTCGGGGAGAGGGAAACCCAGGAAAGGGGAAATCATTTGAAATGTAAATAAAGAATATATATCGAAGAAAAAAAAGAAAAAAAGAAAAAAGAAAATATCATCCTGAGTGAGGTAGCCCAGTCACACTTGTATGCACTCACAGATAAGTGGATATTAACCCAGAAGCTTGGAAGACCCAGGACAAAATTCACAAACCACATGAAGATCAAGAAGAAAGAGGACCAACGTTGGATACTTTGTACCTTCTTAGAAGGGGTATCAAAACACCCATGGGAGGAGATACAGAAACAAAGTGTCAAGTGCTTCCTAAACATCTGTTAAAATGGCCATTTACCCTTTTACCCTTCCAAAAAAAAAAAGAAAGAAAGAAAGAAAAGAAAATCAACATCAAGAGATTTCTCTTGTTCTTTCATCTGAGCTATGAAAACATAAATGAATGAAGCTAGGTCTTCACTATGTATTCCTTATGTTAGTGACCTGTCCATTACTGTAACAAAATACCCGAGGCATCCAACTCATAAAGAAATTACAGTTTAGCTCTCAGTTTTGTGTGTTTTGATTATTATTTCCAGCTGTATTTAGACAGTGCCCCCTGCCAAGAAGTCCATGGTGAAGTGAAGCTTTTCACCTATGGCCCCAGAGAAGCAAATGAAGGAGAAATTGTCATGAATGAGAAAGGCATAATGTCTCCTGACTGCCTTCAAGGTGACACAGAAGAGCTGATGGATCAGCTTCAGCTCTTGAACTGTCCATCTCTTGCTAGAGTCGCGATGTAGCAAACTAAGCCTAAGCTTAATCATGTACCTTTGTGATCTTCAAAGAATAGAAACATGGCACAGGTTTTGCCTATTTATGCTTATTTATTTATTCATTTATTGTGTGTAAACCTACATGTGCATATATGTAACACATGCCAGGTACCCTCAGGAACCTGGTGAGGGTGTCAGTTTCCCTGAAACTGGAGTACTTGTGGTAAGCCTCTACATGGTTGCTAGGAACTGTAGCCAAGTCCTCTCCAAGAACAGAAAGTCCCTGTAATTGCTGAGACATTGCTCCAGCCCTGCTATGGTTAATTTTCAGTAGAGCAATTGGCATTGTCCTATGATTCTGTGTAAAATCCTTTTGTTCCTTCCCTGCATAAAACCCACCGACAATTCCTTCTTAGTTCATAGTATTTCAAAGCAACGATTTTCAACTGGAGGCTCTTTCAACTGTACTTCCTCTTCTCCACACTCAAGTAGATTTCAGAATGTATGGAGACTTTACTGACATTTACAATTGGAATAAAGGATGCTATTGTAATCGCTGAGGATAAACATCCTGCAGTGCACAGAAGGACCGCTGATTTCACCGGAATGAGAATCCCATGATGCAGAATCCTAGTGTTCTTTACTTTGGATGTTGTCACATCCTCTCACTCAGTCTCCTCCCATTTCTTTGTATCAACTTTTACTTGTCCTTGGAAAATGCAGTAGGACCACAGGGCTCTTGTGATCACTGCTACTTCCTCATTATCATTTGCTTCTCCCTCCTTACTCCTTTTTAGATTCAAAGTCACCACCTCAGAAAGTCCTCCTCTAGAGTCTCCATGTACAAGTTCACCTTTGTGGGAACCTGTTACTTGCCCTAATTTAGTATCCAGCCAACATTATGTGCATAGAGTCTTTTGATTTTAATGTTTATATCAAGCCAACTCTAACACCATCACCACTGCCTTAACTGAAGTGCAGGCTTTCTAATTTATATTAATGATCTTCTTTGGTTTTGCTTGCGAAACTAGGCTTAACTCCTAAGGCATTCAATAATTGTGTGAAATGGATGAGTTAATTAGCTCAATTTACACAGCCGGAAGCCAGCAGAAGAGTCATGATTAGAAAATTGGGCATGACACTTCCAGAGGAACCTGGCATACCACTCCTGGGCATATGCCCAGAGGATTCCCCTGCATACAATAAAGACACATGCTCCACTATGTTCATAGCAGCCTTGTTTATAATAGCCAGAAGTTGGAAGGAGCCCAGATATCCATCAAAGGAGGAATGAATACAGAAAATGTGGTATATATATACAATGGAATACTACTCAGCAATTAAAAATAATGAATTCATGCAATTTGTAGGCAAATGGTTAGATCTGGAAAATATCATCCTAAGCGAGTTAACCCAATCACAAAAGAATACACATGAAATGCAATCACTGATAAGTGGATATTAATGAGCCCAGAAGCCCTAAATACTCAAAGAACAATTAGCAAGTCAAAGGATTCCCAAGAAGAAGAAAGGAGAGGACCCTGGGCCTGAAAAGATTGAATCCAGTTTTGTAGGAGAGTACCAGAACAGAGAAATGGTGGGGTGGTAGTGATTGGGGAATAGTTGGGGGGGAGAGGACTTATGGGACGTATGGTAGGGGGGAACTGGGAGAGGGGAAAGCCTTTGGAATGTAAACAAAGAATATAGAATAAAAAATGAAAAAAAAAAGAAAATTGGTATTTCAGCTAGGGTCACCTCCATATCCTCTCAGGAACCTTCCCAGTCCCAGCTCTCTGGTTTGTCCCAGAGATGCACACTCCCAGACTAATTTCCCTTCTTACTCCCCATCCTGTTATTCCCATGCCTGCTATCCCTGTACCTGACACCAACCCCCATTCTCCTCCCCACTTCCCCTGTCACCCAGTTCCCTTCCTCTCTACATTCAATTCCTATGACTATTTTATTTCCCCTTCTGAGTGAGATTCAAGCATCCTCCCTTATGCCATCCTTTATACTTAGCTTCTTTGTGTCTGTGGATTGTAGTGTGCTTGTTCTGTATTTTAGGCCTGATATCCACTTATAAGTGTGTACATTTCATGTGTGTCTTTCTGGAAGTGGGTTACATCACTCAAGATGATATTTTCTAGTTCCATCCATCCATAAGAAATTTCATGAGGTCATTATTCTTTTAATAGTTGAGTAGTATTCCATTGTGTAAATGTACTACATTTTCTTTATCCATTCTTCAGCTGAGGGACATCTGGGATATTTCTTGTTTGGGGCTATTATGAATAAAGCTGCTATGAATATAGCTGAGAAAGTATTTTGTGGTATGGCGGGGTGTCTTTTAGATATATGTTTAGGAAAGTTGTGTCCTAAAGTAGAAGTGAAAGAGAAACTTCCAAAGGGGTTGCACACCCACCAGCAATGCAAGAATGTTCTACTTGCTCCATATCCTCTTCAGCATGTGGTATCCCTTGAGTTTTTGATCTTAACTATTATGATGGGCGTAAAATGGAAGGTCAGAGTCATTTTGAATTGCAGTTTCCTGATGACTAAGGACACTGAACATTTTGTAAGTGCTTCTTGTCCATTAGAGATTCCTCTGTTGAGAAATCTCTGTTTAGCTGGGATTCCTAGCAGCAGAGCATATGGGGCCTTCAGTGGCCACATCCTGTAACAAAGTATGACTTCCAGTGCAGAGCAGGTAACACTAACCTACTCACAAGACCTTAAATACAAAATTTGCCCTGCCCACAAGCTGTGCATGGATAAAGATAGAACAGAGATTGAGTAAATGGCCAACCAATGACTGGCCCAACTTGAGACACACCCTATGGATGAGAGTCATACCCTGACTCTATTAATGATACTCTGCTATGCTTGCAGATGAGCCTAGCACAACTGTCATTTGAGAGGCTTTGTACAGCAGCCGATAGAAACAGAGGCAGAAACCAACAGCCAAACACTAAGCAGAACTCATGGAGTCTTATAGAAGAGTCCCAAGAAGAATTGAAGGAGCTGGAGGGGTCAAAACCTCCACTAGAAGGTCTACATAGTCAACTAACCAAGGCTCATTGGGACTCACAGAGACTGAATCCCCAACCAAAAAGCATGCATGGACTGGAACTAGACCCCCTACACATTTGTAGCAGATGTGTAGGATGGTCTTCATGTGAATCCCCCTACAATTAAAGAGGGGATCTACCTCAGACTGGGACTCTGATGCCTGCATTTGGATTCCTTTTCTATAGTTGGGCTGCCTTGTTTGGCCTCAGGGTAGAGGATGTGCTTTTAGACCTGATGAGACTTGATGTGCCTGGAACAAATGGTGGGGGAGGGGGACAGGGAGATTGGATGGCTCCCCTTCTCTGAGGAGAAGGAGAGGGGGAATTGGAGAAGGGTAGAGAAGTGAAACTGGGGAAAAAGGGAGGAGGAGGGGGGCTACAATCAGGGTGTTAAAGTAAATAAATAAATTAATGATCAAAAAATTTGGGGACTTTTGTCAATTTAGAAGTCCCAGTCGAAAGATGACAGAACCATTTGAGTCGACACTTTCTTTTATAATTACATTTAGTTCTTCAGCAACTATAGCCAGGAGAAATCCAATTTTGCATTTAAAACCCTATCAGTGTTCGCCACCTTATCGCTACCGAAGGGGTACAAAACACTCTTATTCCCTATTTGCTCTCCATCATGAACTATCAATACATCAGTTATATTAATGTTCTTAAATGAAGTGAGGTCAGTTTGCAACTTATCAGCCTCCAGTACCACTGTATTAATATCTCTCTACACTGCCAATACAGAATAACATACAATGAGTAAATTAAATGCTAATTCATTTCATGCTGGAAACTCTAAGATCAGTGGTTCTCAACCTTCCTATTGCTGCGACCCTTTAATACAGTTCTTCATGTTCTGGTGACCCCCCCAACCATAAAATTGTTTTTGCTGCTATTTCATAATTGCAATTTTGCTACTGGTAGGAATCATAATGTAAATATCTGATATGCAGATGGTCTTAGGCGACCCCTATTAAAGGTTCAGTTAACCCACAGAAGATCTGTTTCCCAGGCTTAGGGATCTGTCATTGTCCATCACCTCATTTGAGAGACTATCCCTGTATACCACCTGCATATGCCCGGCTAGGTGGCCCCAGGAGATTTTTTTCCATCTCTCCTCTTTTCTCTGGAGCATTAGAATTATGGACACATGCTTCTGCTCCTGGCTCTTTCTTGGCTTCCAGAGACTCCAACTCAAATCCTTCAATACTGAGCCATCGCCACAATTCTCTTCATGTTTTCTCATCCCACCATCTCACCACAGCTAAATGTCCTCACCTCTGATGTCAAAACTCCAGTGTGTGAATTGTGTAGCATGCAATCAGTCCCTAGATCAAAGCCAAAGTTTTAAGTGAAGCACGTAAAATTTGAACTATCTGCTCAGACCTTTTCTCCTCAGGCATGTGCCTATTCATTCAAGCTTTCCTTCAGCTTGCCTCAAGGGTCCCAGCCATGCTCTCACCTCAATGCTATTTTGCACTAGCCTAGTTCTTCCAATTGCTTCTGAGGAAATCCTTTATCCATATACCAATGCCACCTCATCAGTGAGGGCATCCCGGTGCACTTGTTATACTTGAATGTCTTCTCTCAGCATTTCCTTGTCCTTACCTCCTCTCTGTCTTATTTCCTCTGTTCTGTGCTTTGCTTAGGTACTGTTAGATTTAGGTGCTTAGTTGGCCATGCTTCACTTAGGTACTCAGTTGATTTCTTCACTTATATTTTCCTTTGCTGGGATATGAATGTTAGGAAATCAAAGTCCACTCTTTTGTGATCATTTTACCTTGAACTAGTTCATGAACCTAGAAAAATGTCTCAAGTAGACAAGACACACCCATGAGCGACTTGTTGATGGGTGATGCTCTTGAGATGCTTGCCATGAAAGAATTGTCTAATATTTGTAAACATTATTAATAGAGCCACCATTTAATTTCAATTGTGGTAATTCAGTTTTGTAGTACTCAGGTGAGGGAAATAGTTCTCTTTTCTTTTTTCAGTTTTGTGTTTCAAGACAAGGTTTCTCCGTGTGTCCCTGACTGTCCTAGGACTTGCTCTGTAGAACAGGCTGGCCTCGAAATCAGAGATCTGCCTGACTCTGCCTGCTGAGTGCTGAGATTAAAGGCATTGAGCCACCACTGCCTAGAGAGATAGCTTTATATGATGTATGCAATAAATCTGTAGGAACATAAAACTGTATCATAGATATGTACAATAAATCTAATGGTATGTGATGTATTAGCCTTACTGAATAAGAAGTTCAGGTTAGTCCCAGAAGTGAGAACATACCTATACATGTGTGTCATCAGGAACCAGCATCTGGCTGGGTTAGTGGCTGTGAGTATAAGCAAAAGCATTGGGCTCCTTTAGAAAACAGGACATTCAGGAAGTTAATTTTCATTATATTAGACATACTCCCAATATTTGTTTATTTGGTTATAAAGTCCTGAAAGATAATTCTTTGTGATTCATGTAGCACAAATCTGTTCACAATCACCAATCTCCAGGATAAAGTTTCTTATCAACTAATAAATATAAATCACATGAAAGCATAAATAATGTTCCAGGAGTTTCTCTAGATGAATAACATGTTTGGGGAAAAAAAAGTTACCTTATTGATTTCTCTGAGTCAATGTTGTAAAACAAATGGTGACCTTTTCTTCATTTAATGATTCAAAACTATTGAGTGTACACTAGAGGAGAATGACTAGACCTGTGGTTTATATTAATCTCACCCACCCTGTCTGTTTTAGAGCTCCAAACCAATCAAGAAAGGGTCAAATTTTTTTTTAAAAAAATGTGTTTGAAAAATACTCACTGGTAATTTTTAAGTCAGATGAGTGGCTTTGAGTCCTCTTATCGGTGTATGTAAGTTAAAAGTTCCCACAGATCCTACTAGTGGTCTGACTATATGCTTTTTATGCATGTGTTGAGGGGATGTATCACAATGATAAATATTAAAGTATACAAAGAATATTAGTATTGTGACTTTGCCTTCTGTATCTGTGGAATCATCTTTCCAGATGATTTCCAAATGTAGATCCCTCAAAACAGTTACCAAGACAGGTATGTTTGAAACCGACATGAACGGAACAGAAAGTCTCACAGGCTTCTCAGATTCTCTGTCCTCATTCCCAACAGCACTCTGCCATGCAGGGTAATTGCCATGCTAATCACTGTCATGGGGATTCCCCATTGTCTGTTTGTGTAAACTCACATTACCAACCACTGTGTTCCAGTTCCACCTGTTTAGAACATCACATTTTCAAATTTTATTGGATATGCTATTTAACATGACTTTTTGTTTCAAGATGTTTCTGAAAATTTTTTTCTTGCTCTTGCACAGTTTTCTCACTTGAATTTATTTGCTGTGAGTTTCGTTGCATGATTAGACAATGGTTCCTTCATTTTTACTGATGATACGCGGCTGGATTTGAATCAGTCAGCATGAGGTATATTACGCCGAGGTAACTGGATCCACTAAGTCTCAATGGTGTGAATCAACAAAGGCTTATTACTCTCTCATGCTTCATGTCCACATGCAAATTAGCTGGTGAAACATCACTGCCCATTACCACTGCCATCCTGGCTCCAGGAGCAGTCTGGCAGAACAGCTATTGTCTGGAATGCTGTCTGGTCCAGATCATGAGGATGATAGGTGGGGGGAAATTGGCAACATATATGCTTGCTCTTAAAGCTTCTACATGGATGCAATGCATATGTCACTTCTAATCATATTCCACATGGCTTTTGTGACTTTAAATGGTGAAGAAAGTAAAGTCAGAAAAGAGACAAGGTAGATATTGGAGAATAATACAGTTTTAGCTTTTTTTTTTCCAAGTAATTTGCTTGAGAACTTTCATGTGATACAAACATATAATTCTTTCATTACAGTAGAATAACCAGAGATTCCAAACAGTAGATAGTTTGAACTAAGGGTTCCAAATCCTTGCATAGTGCTAATTAGTGTCTGCATCAGAGTGGGATGCAATTTTATTTGATGAAGGCAACAACAACAAGTTATGTGAGAACAAGAATGATCCTCATATATGCAAATAGTAAGATAATAATAAAACCTTCCCATGTGTATAAAAGAAAAATGAAGGGCATATAATGATGGCCCATAACCATTAATGACCCCCTTAAGCAAATACTGAAATTAGCCCCTGATGCTTGCATAGATGTATGTGAACTGCCTGCATGTCTGGTGGATAACTCTTCACATGGAAAATATCTTTTTCATGACATTCTTTCAGTCTAGAAATCCAATCATGTAAATATTAGATTCTCTCACTGTATCCACCATACCCACTATATAATATTTCCTTCCTTTTCCACATCTTCATGTTTTAATTGTTTTTCTTGTGGCACATATTGTTACTTTTGTTTTGTTTGATTTTTTCTAATCTATTTATAACTATCCACTTGAGAATTACTCTTTACTGTTGTACTTTTCAGCACTGTCATTATATTTAGATAATTTTTGTATTTTTCCCTCTCTAGAAAAAAAAAGCTAAAATATCTTTATTCTTTTAAAAATAGTAAGGTTAACAAGTTAAAGTTTGAGTTTATAGTTTCAATATTCAAAACGCAGAAACAATCATTTGTATGTTTTATCTTTTCCCCACTCTTGTTCACACTTTCCATCTGCAAAGGCACCTAGCTGCACCACAACTGTCAGATATTATATTTTAAAATTGTATTGAAAATATACAAGTTTATGTTTAGTCAGTCTAATTTCAGGTATCTCGTAGATGAAGGAATCTACTAAAATTCAGGTGCAATTTAGAGAAAGAAATTAATCATTCCAAAATAGAAATGACTTGACTGTGTTACACTTTTAATATCACTTATAGCCAGTGATCCAGATATCCTTAAACACTTGTGAGAGAGGAAATGGCCAAGGTTGTCCAATAAAACCACCTCATTGATAAACAGATGTACGATGAATGTGTCTGCAGCTTGGTTCTGTGCATAGGTCCAGCTTTTCTATTGCACTTAGAAATACTGTTCTAAAAAAACAAAATCCAAAAACATTCGCTATGGGAGCTGAGCCTGGTACTTTTAAAGCTCGTGTTCTCCCTGCTGGAAAGATATTTGCTGTTCCACTTGTTCTCTTGGAGGTTCATTTAACACTGTGTAGAAAATCTCTTTATGTCCAGGAAATGATCTGCCAGCCCTAGGCACATTCCTTCTATCGAAAGATTTATAACATTTCAAGATTTGCAACTTAATGGAGTAAAGCTTCTACAATACTGTTAACTGAGAACCACGTCTACTTCTAAATGCTTTTTTAAAGGACTTCGTCTTATGTTAACAAGCTTCATTACTTCACCAAGTTGATACAGGATACTCAGGGAAGCAAACAAAGACCACAGCTTCATTATGCATGCCGTGGCTCCCTTCAACAGGAGTGCTTTGCTGAGGGACCCCCTTGTTACCCAAGACCAATTCATTGACTGAATTCTGATTTCAGACAGTCATGGGAACTCTGAGAGCCGTGACTTTTCTGTCCATTTTGTGTCTCCATCAGCTAGTGCATGACAGATCCTGAATCAATTTTGATGTCTGGCAGGAACGGCCTCATGCTATTTCTTAGTCCCCCAGCCTTCTGAACTCAGACAGATGGGTCTCCATCTGAGTTTTAAAGACCTCCAGGGGAAGTACACCAGGGGAAGGGTGGTTACCCCTTAGAAACCTTTTCTGTCTCTCAGGGAGTCCAGCTGGGCATCTGAGTGTAGTCTGCTCACCAGCTGCTACTTGTTTCCCTCGGCTACGGCCAGCTCAGCACTGGCTCCTTTCCATTTGCACAGTATCTCTTCTTAATCAGTTCTAGAGCAGCTACGGGCCTTGGACACACCCAGTCTAATCTGTACTGCAGTTTCCAAGTGAAGGCTATTCCAGAGCACTGTGAAGACTAAAGACATAATAACAAGTTGGCTGCCAAGATAATTTTTAAGTAGATTCTGCCTGACGAATTTAAGCAAACCTTATCAAAGTGAACTTTGGGCAGGGGAATATGGGATTCCTGTTCAGTTTGTGGTAAGGCGGCCAGGTTTCACAGTGGCAGGAGTTTATTAGTAGCTTCCGATTTATTTACCATGATTATTCACCTAAGCTTTTTTCCTTCTGTGAATGCAGAATAAATTTGTCTTCAGCATGCTAAGATTAAAATGCAAATATACTATCATTTTGTGTGGTTGATATAACTTTTATCCCTGGTGTTTTGCTGGGGAAAAAACACAAGATTATCTGTGTATGACATTCACTAAGACAGCTCTGGGGAAATCCAAGAATACATAATATATGTGATACCTCAGTGGAGAAATGCTGTTAAGTTGCTGAGTTGCAGATTTAACATCTGAGACGTTGTCACTATTCCTAGTGATTAAAAATTCTTTTGTTTTCAGAAAATGATGAAAGACAAGTGTTAGAGAACATAAAAAAATCAACTTACTATTTGGCTTAGCTTCCTTTTTTACAGTAAAATTTCCTGACAAGTAACCTTTTGTCCTCTGATGTATCATGAACTGGACATGGGGCTGTGTATGTAATCACCATTCAGTATATAAAGAAATCAACATTTGCCCATATGTTTCTACAAAGGTATTAATGACCAGACCTTTGAGACCTGATTCTCAGGAAGCCCCACTTCCATAACCTTAGATTGTAACTGGTTTCTAAATTGAATACCATATGTATAAAGGTTTCCTTTGGTTACCCTGACAGCATCTGAGGTACTTCTTATATGCAGCTGTTAAATGGCATCAAAGATCAAGCTTTTAAAGGCAATTTTGAATTGATATCACACTCCTCATAAATAATCTCTCCTCTGAGGAAGAAAAGAGGCTATATATTTATACCTGATCCATAGAACTTATAGCCTGTAAAGAAAGATGAATACACTTTCCTTGCTTAGAACTTATATAAATAAGAACATGGTATTCTTTTTATAAGATTTATATTATGACAACTTTTTCTTCTAAAAATAAAATTCAGGCAAAATCATATTTTCTTCTATTCAGTAAAAGATATCACAGAATTTTATTGTATAAAACATAGTTTGATTCACAAATTAGAGTAAAACCAGATAAGACTTTAACAGATGTTTCAATCCTCATTCAATATAGAGATTTGTTCTGCAATCACCGTGTCGTATTGTGTCGTTTTCCATTGTAGATCAAACGGACCTTCCCATCCCATGTTAGACATATTCAAAACCAAAGTAGACATGATTCTAAATATACACTGATGGGATATATTCACGGCATATGAATATCTCCCACTTTTTTTTTTTTTTAGCTTTTCTAGAGTCTAACTTCTTTATACATCTGTGAATTGATTAAGGCCCAACTGGCCTTTAAAAGCTCCATTGCCTTCAGTCTCTGAAAGACCATCAGAAGACTTCCCCACCAGGGGATCCATCCCATATATAGTCACCAAACCCAGACACTATTGTGGATGCCAACAAGTGCTTGCTACAGGAGCCTAATATAGCTGTCTCCTGAGAGGCTCTGCCAGTGCCTGACAAATACAGAGGGGGATGCTCTCAGCCAACCATTCAACTGATCACAGGGTCCCCAAAGGAGGAGCTAGAGAAAGAACCCAAGGAACTGAAGTCGTTTGCAACCCTTAGGAGGAACAAAATATGAACCCAGTATGATTCCCAGTATAGGGGAATACCAGGACAGGGAAACAGGAGTGGGTGGATTGTTGAGCAGGGTGAGGGGGAATGGGTTAGGGGGTTTTGGGGTGGGGGACTAGGAAAGGGAACAACATTTGAAATGTAAATAAAAAATATATCTATGAAAAAAAGAAAAGTTCCATTTATCTATTATTAAATTTTCTTTATGCTTCAATTAATACTTTAATGTTAGTGATAAAAACCATACAACAATAATACTAGAATTATCCTTTAAAATTAATGAGGCTTTGAAGTAAACAGTGTATGCCAGCATGTCCAGCAGTATAATGGAGATAAATGTGGCTAGCGGCCAGTATTAGAAACTGACCATAATACCCAAAGAGATACATTTACATGCATTTAATTGCGTATTTCGTTTGCTAAAGTAATTGTTTATCACGCAGGGATTACTGAAGTAGGGAAACATCAACACAAAATGCTAGAGGAAATTAGTAAGTTACTCGAGCAGTATAGAATCTCACCGCATAGTTTTGCTTTAAAAAAACAAGCATGTTTGGAAAGAAATGTAGGAAATCTCCCTAGTCTATAAAGAGCCTGTTTTGCACTATAGGTTTTCAGCTGTTCTAATAGCAACTGAGGAGTGGTTTTCCTAGCTCAGGACAAGGAGTGAATTAACTATTACTTTCTATTAGTCATCCGATACCTGCATTTGATTTGGGGAATTTGACTTGCAATTGGGCTTTAGTCAGTTTCCTTTCTTAATCCTAATAGTATTATTACAGGTGAAGGTAGAGCAAATGTTCATAGTAATGAGGCTTCTAACTTCTGCCGCACCATCAATATGGATCCTCATTGGGATGCCTCAAAGACATCCTGTTGTTGCCCAGTGTTGTGGAGATCCTGCAGTGTTGGCTCTGCAAGACTGGCCCCTTCTGGTCCTCTAGCCGTTCATAAATGGGGTAGATTTGAGGTGAGCAAATTCAAAGCCCTGGATCTGGGCCTGGGTAATGGTGATGGTATTCAGTCTGCCAGCACTCCAGCACTGCCCCTTCTAGGTATGAGACCAGCTCTACCATCCTTATGCCCTTGGGGCTGATTCACCCACACCTACTGAGCTTTCCCGATGAGATGCAGGTCTCCCTCTAGAAAGGCTGGAACTAGCAAGGGGATGGGGAGTAAATCCTTTTATTTAACTGTAGTTTGTTTTTTTTTTTAAACATTTTAGTTTTGATAGTATAATGTAATCACATTTTCCCCTTCCCCCCATCCAAACCTTCTATATACCTCTCCTTGGTCTCTTTTAACATCATGACCACTTTTTTCACTGTCATTGTATGCATATATGCATATACATATATATCCCTAAATATAATCTGTTCATTTTTGTAAAATATTACTTGTATGTATGTTTCCAGGCTGACTGTTTGGTATTGGATAACCAATTGGTGTGTTCTTCCCTGGAGAAGACAATTTCTCCCACTGTCATCATTCCTACGTTTCCTGTAGTTCCTTGTGCAGGGGCGGGCCGCATGGGCTCCATCCTTACAGTCCTCTTTGGTTTGTCTACAGTTGCTGTCCTTGCTCTGCTCATAGTTGAGCCATCAAGCTGGTGAAACCTTATTTGTGTATTGTCTGACATTACTAAGAGAGAGAATGCCACAAGAGTCTCCCTTATCTTCACACTAACCACCCCGTACACACACACACACACACACACACACACACACACACACTTTTCAAGGTTAACAGAAAAAAATCAATTAAGATCAGTCAACTCTAATTTCTGGTCTTCATGAATTCATGACTGATGGTTAATCGATGTTTATATAGCCACTTTCATAATCACTAATTCTACACATTCAAGACAACCAAGGATCTCTCTAAACAACATATTTCTGTAATCCCTCCTTGATTCTGTTATGGGATATACTGACTTTTACAAAGGTCTGCTCTCAAAAGAATCCTTTCCCACAGTATATCAATAAAATGTATTACAGACAGGCTTCCAAAGCCCTAAAAAAGAGGGACTGAGGAATTAAAAAACAAGCGGTGGTGAAAAGTCAGTAAGAAAAAGGCACATCATGAAGGTAGCTGACTAAATATCAAGGAGAGAAAATGGAACATGTGGACAACAGGTTCACTTCTGTGGCAAAGGTGTGATTATGTCTGAACTTCTCAATGTTTGTAGGTAACACCAACTAATTTATTGGAAGAAACATACATGCAGTCTCTTGAAATACATATTCCAGTGACACGATTGTCACCTGCCATTTAATTCCTTTACAGAAATAATAATCAAGGACATTGACCAGTGAGTCTACAGCAGTATGTAACAGTCCACTTTCCACCTGATTAAACAGTTCACGACTCTAGTCAGCCCTTGCCAATAATCATCAGCTCTAGTCATTAGACTACTTTTTCCTTTCCCAAGTAACTGTTTTCTTTAAGTGTCTTCTTTACAGTAGCAGCAAATACATCAGAATCCCCCCTGGGGAAAAGTTATTATCTGAGGATATCTTGTCTCACACATATTTGTGTGTGTGTGTGTGTGTGTGTGTGTGTGTGTGTGTGTGCATCTTGTGAATGTGTTAAATGGCTTTAGGCTGCTTATATGAAGATTCAGATGAAATTCCTATCTAGTCTCTTGTAATTTATGTAAGTCTGTGATTAGAATAACAAGTCTATCTAAAATTAGTCTTATATATCTTTCTCTTTTTTTCAAATTTTTATTTTCTATATTCTATGTTTATATTCCAAAGGCTTTCTTAAATAGAATAAAACTGTTGGTTAGGACTCTTTAAAGATGTTCTAGATGATTGGGTGTGTCCTATATTATACTTCTAGTCTTTGATGTTTACCGGTCAGTTCCCCTTACCCACAGGTAGATTCCTCTAATTGTAAGTAAACATGAAAGATTTTTCCCACACAGGTGAATCTTTTTCTTATTCTGAAGTATGCCCCATGTTCTTTTTTCTCTTTCCCTCAGAAGATCAGTGTTTATAGATTACATACACAATCAATCTGTAGGATAGCAGATTATCAGACACTTCTATATTCCAGGATGCTCAAGTGTGAAAAGAGTTCTTTACAATTAAATAAAAATATTTGAACTGAGATACTGAACTCATGTATCTGAGGGGGGGTTGTAACTTTGAAGACCTTGACCATTGTTAATAATTCAGTATGTTACCCATAAACTTTTATCCATATGCTAGAATCTTAATACTAAGGCTCTCCTGTGAATCCAAACTCAAAATATCTCGGAGTTATACCCGATGAAAACCACAGTGTCAGTGAGTGGCAGTCCCATGGACCAAACATGACTCCTCATTCCTTTGTTTGATCAACAAGTCTGTCAATTTTATCTCACTTTCTCACTATCTGTTATTTTTCAGGTTAGTGCCCTAGGCTATGACTTAATCTCATTCTATGAGTCTATAATACCCTACTAATAAACTTTGGTTCATTTTTTCCCGTAGTCTTCACTCTATCAAAATAATCATTATAGTATAATTCAGGTCAGGTCAAATAATACTTATGAAACAAACAGAACACCATATGCTTTTGTATGGTATAGCATAGAAACTTAATCAGTGATCAACTCCAGCCTATCGCTAAAACCGCACCTATTTCTGTGTCTCCTCTCCATAGTATCCTTCAACTGTGAAACACAATGTGCTTTTGTCCCAAATGGTGTTCCCTAGCTAACCACTTAGCTTTTCTTCTCCCTATTGTCTTTAAATGCAGTTGTTTTCCTGCTAATTATTTTCAGTCTCTTGATCCGTCATTACTAGTTGTTGCTTTCACCTACCACTAGCTCCTTGTCTACAGACTACTGTTAGCATAGTGATGCTTGACACACTCTATATCAGTACTTTCCCAACTCTTTCACTACTTTTCCACTTCCTTGAAGATTTTCTGTTTCTCTATCTCTATCTCTCAATCACACACACACACACACACACACACACACACATCAGACCAAAACATAAAACATGCTTATGCTTTGGAACAGAGATCTTGACACTGAGTCTTGATTTCTTGGTCTACAAATCATGAGACTTTAATCTTACCAACCCACAGGTTCCTGTTTCCTCATTCCCAGATAGAGTGAGGAATTAGGATGGATTTCAGAAATCAGAGAGGGCAGCCCATCACTGAGTTTACATGGGCCAATTTACCTGTAAGCTACTAAGAGAAATGCCAGTTTATTCTAATGTTTAAAAGTCCAGTAGTGAGATTTACACTCTGAGTTTGTGGGAAAGATGAAAGAGAACAAGGTAAGAACTAGATGTTTTTCTGAATGAGTACCTACATTCCACACCCAGCATGTTTTATGATTGACTTCTTTTCTTAAACTTTTAATACTGGAAGACACAAAAGGCAGGTTTAAAGTAAAAGTAAAAAATATATATCATTTTTAAAATATAAAAGACCAGGCAGTGGTGGCGCACTCATTTAATCCCAGCACTTGGGAGGCAGAGGCAGGTGAATTTCTGAGTTCAAGGCCAGCCTGGTCTACAGAGTGAGTTCCAGGACATCCAGGGCTACGCAGAGAAACCCTGTCTCAAAAACAAACAAACAAACAGAAAACAGAAAATAAACAACAAAAGATATAAAAGTATTAACTACTCATTTAAAATTTTGATTACTAAGAGAAACATTAGGTTAAAAATTAATAATGATTATATGAAACACAATGAAATTACAAACAAAATGAACATAATTTTTGATTAATATAAAATTTATAGCCTGAGAAATTTGTAGAAAATTATTATAATGAATATATATGAATATATAATATATATATATATATATATATATATATATCCTTGTTCCAGATGAACTGTGGTGTAACTGTGGTGTTCACACACTATCTGTAGTTTGGTTCAATTCCACACTGCACATCACAGATTGCTTGCCACCTCATTGATTCTTTACTGGGATTAGATAAATTATGACGATTTACTTTGCCTTGAGGTTATATAAAATAAGCCAGCTATAAGCAAGCATCTCTGAGAATACTTTTTGACCAAATGTCTTTCCAAATGTTTCCTAAAAAATATGCTGTTGAAACTCATCACACCAATTCTATCCATTATTTTGAAAATTGTGAGCAATCATTGCTTTTGCATCTGCTTAGATTTCTAATCAGTGTGATACAGTGATATAGTTTTATGCAAATAAATTAATAATGCAATGAGTCAAGTTATAATTTTTTTTACTCTTTCATATTTATCTTCTAAGTTTGGGGGGTGGTGGAAGTTTCTCTACAGATTGTGAAAGTGAATGTGCCTCTTTTTAGTCGCCAGTTACACTTGACTGTTAAAGACAAAACCAATAATAACAGTAGCTTAATCAAGTTAAAAATACATGCAGATATAGGTCAAACTGTGTCTCCCTGAACTTGAAATGTACAAGTACTGGTTCCCAGTAACTGTGATGTCTTTTAGTCTTGGATTTTAGAGATCAGGCCTATCAAAATGTGGATGAAATGAGTAGCCTAGCATAAGTCTTCCTTCAACATGCTGATGTTTTTTAAAAAGAGGGGCTAGACCGATAATGCAGCAGTAAGGTTATTGGCAAAACACATTGTCTTGTAAGGAGATCAAGGTTTGATGCTCATAATAAGAAATAATTAAGAATAAAAGTAAATGAGCTATAAGCAAAACCCTCTGCCAATCGTCATCACATCCTGACTTAAAATTCAATTATTTCTCTCATGGGCATCCATACTACTCGATACCCCAATAAAAAATAATTTAAAAAAGAGAATACCCAGGTATATGGTAGATGTGAAATATTCAAAAACATTTATTTTTATCATCTTTATCTATTTAGAAATGTAATATATGTGATCAGACTGGCAGGCTGTGTTTTTCAAGTACAGAGGGATAGACTTAGCTCTTCAAAATCATTGTTGCTGATGCCCAATGACTTCCACAAAACACTCTCTAGAGAAATTCTGTCTGTGTTCAGATCCAGGAGGGTCCATTGTAATGCCCCTAAGATCTCATCTGTCTCTGCCTTTCCTTTGTGGATCATTGGATCCCCCAGCAAGTTGTTCTCTACAAGGATACCCAAAAGTCCTGGTGCTGCTGAGTCTCTTATTCTGAGCTGTCTCTCTTTATGTGGGGATTTCATGATCTGGCAAGTCTGTTACTATGTTGGCCTCTCAGCACAAAATTTGTTGCCGATCACAACATCTGAACTATTCCCTGTAGATAACAGGCACATAAATGGATAAAGAGACACACACAAAAAAAATCAAAGATTTTCTGCACCAAAGAGAGATGATAGCGAGGGCTTCTGATTTGCTATGCACCACATGGGAAAAACATTAAAATGGATGCCCCTTTCATTTTCAGAAAAATGGTTTAAATAGCACAGATAATGATAGAATTGAAAAATAACTTTTAAAAATCTCTTACTAGAAAAATGGTTTAATATGACCTCAATATTTCTGCCCAGGAGTACCATATATTACCTCAATCCTTAGAATATTTCTTAGAAATATTCATTCTTTTTCTCCAAGAAATATTATACAACACATAAAAATTGTTGAGTGCTTTGTTTTAACTTTATCATTTTTTTCTTTTCTTTTTCTTTTTTTTGGCTGTTTTTTTTATTGGATATATTCTATATTTACAATTCATTTCCCTTTTTCTGGTTCCGCACCCCCCAAAGGTCCCACATGCCCTTTTACCTACCCCTGCTCCCTCTTCCACCCCTTCGCTCTTCCCTGTTCTTGTATTCCTCTACACTGATGCTTTGATCCTTTCCAGCCTCAGTGTCCACTCCTTTCTTCTTGTCAGACATCTTTTGGTACGTGAATTGTGTCTTCGGTGTTCCAAGATTCTAGGCTAATATCCACTTATCAGTGACTGCATACCATGGATATTCTTTTGAGACTGGGTTACCTCACTTAGTATGACATTCTCCAGCTCCATCCATTTCTCTAAGACTTTCATGAATTCATTGTTTCTAATGGCTGAATAGTACTCCATTGTGTATATATACCACACTTTTTGCATCCATTCCTCCGCTGAGGGACATCTGGGTTCTTTCCAGCTTCTGGCTATTATAAATAAGGCTGCTATGAACATAGTGGAGCATGTATCCTTATTTCATGCTGGGAAATCTTCTGGGTATATTCCCAGGAGTGGTATGGCTGGGTCCTCCGGAAGTATCATGTCCAGTTTTCTGAGGAACCACCAGACTGATTTCCAGAGTGGTTGTACCAGCTTGCATTCCCACCAGCAGTGGAGGAGTGTTCCTCTTTCTCCACATCCTCGCCAACACCTGATGTCTTCTGAGTTTTTGATCTTAGCCATTCTGACTGGTGTGAAGTGAAACCTCAGGGTTGATTTGATTTGCATTTCTCTAATGACTAATGATGTTGAACATTTTTTAAGGTGTTTCTCAGCCATCCGAATTTCTTCAGGTGAAAAGTCTTTGATTAGCTCTGTACCTCACTTTTGGATAGGGTTATTTGGTTTTCTGGGGTCTAACTTCGTGAGTTCTTTGTATATATTGGATATTAGCCCTCTGTTGGATGTGGGGTTGGTGAAGATCTTTTCCCAATTTGTTGGTTGCCGATTTGTCCTTTTGACAGTGTCTTTTGCCTTACAGAAACTTTGTAATTTTATGAGGTCCCATTTGTCTATTCTTGCTCTTAGAGCATAAGCAATTGGTGTTCTGTTCAGGAACTTTCCCCCTGAGCCAATGTCCTCAAGGGTCTTCCCCAATTTCTTTTCTATTAGTTTTAGTGTGTCTGGTTTTATGTGAAAGTCCTTGATCCACTTGGAGTTGAGCTTAGTGCAAGGAGATAAGAGTGGATCAATTCTCATTCTTCTGCATGTTGACCTCCAGTTGAAGCAGCACCATCTGTTGAAAAGGCTATCTTTTTTCCACTGGATATTTTCAGCTCCTTTGTCGAAGATCAATTGGCCATATGTGTGGGCTCAATTCTGGGTATAAAATCCTATTCCATTGATCCGCCTCCCTGTCACTGAACCAATACCATGCAGTTTTTAATACCACTGCTCTGTAGTATTGCTTGAGGTCCTGGATATTGATTCCCCCAGAAGTTCTTTTGCTATTGATGATAGTTTTAGGTATCCTGGGTTTTTTGTTATTCCAGATGAATTTGAGCATTGCTCTTTCTAACTCTATGAAGAATTGATTTGGGATTTTGATGGAGATTGCATTGAATCTGTATATTGCTTTTGGTAAGATTGCCATTTTAACTATATTAATCCTGCCAACCCACAAGCATGGAAGATTTTTCCATTTTCTGATGTCTTCTTCTATTTCCCTCTTCAGAGACCTGAAGATTTTGTCATATAAATCTTTCACATGTTTGGTTAGAGTCACTCCAAGATACTTTATATTGTGTGTAGCTATTGTGAAGGGTGTCATTTCCCTAATTTCTTTCTCGGCCTGCTTATCTTTTGAGTATAGGAAGGCTACTGATTTGCTTGAGTTGATTTTATAACCAGCCACTTTGCTGAAGTTGTTTATCAGTTGCAGGAGTTCTCTGGTGGAGTTTTTTTGGTCACTTAAGTATACTATCATATCATCTGCGAATAGTGATAGTTTGACTTCTTCCTTTCGGATTTGTATCCCTTTGACTACCCTATCTTGTCGAATTGCTCTAGCTAGTACCTCAAGTACTATATTGATGCGATATGGTGAGAGGGGACAGCCTTGTCTAGTCCCTGATTTTAGTGGGATTGCTTCAAGTTTTTCTCCATTTAACTTGATGTTGGCTACTGGTCTGCTGTATGTTGCTTTTATTATGTTTAGATATGGGCCTTGAATTCCTGCTCTTTCCAAGACTTTTAGCATGAAAGGATGCTGGTTTTGTCAAATGCTTTTTCAGCATCCAATGAGATGACCATGTGGTTTATTTCTTTGAGTTTGTTTATGTAGTGGATTACATTAATGGATTTCCTTATATTGAACTATCCCTGCATCCCTGGGATGAAACGAACTTGATCATGGTGAATGATCGTTTTGATGTGTTCTTGGATTCAGTTGGCAAGAATTTTATTTAGTATTTTTGCATCGATATTCATTAGGGAAATTGGACTGTAGTTCTCTTTCTTAGTTGAATATTTGTGTGGTTTTGGTATTAGGGTAATTGTGGCTTCATAGAATGAGTTGGGTAGTGTTCCTTCTGTTTCTATTTTGTGGAATAGTTTGAAGAGTATCGGTATTAGGATTTCTTTGAAGGTCTGATAGAATTCTGCACTAAAACCATCTGGTCCTGTGTTTTTTCTGGTTGGAAGACTTTCTAAGACCCCTTCTATTTCTTTGCAGGTTATGGGTCTGTTTAGACGATCTATTTGATCCTGGTTTAATTTTGGTATTTGGTAACTGTCTAGGAAATTGTCCATTTCCTCCAGATTCTCCAGTTGTGTTGAGTATAGGCTTTTGTAGTAGGAAATGATGATTTTTTTGAATTTCCTCAGTTTCTGTTGTTATATCTCCCTTTTCATTTCTAATTTTGTTAATTTGAATACTGTCTCTGTGCCCTTTGGTAAGTCTGGCTAGGGGTTTATCTATCTTGTTGATTTTCTCAAAGAACCAGTTCCTGGTTTTGTTGATTCTTTGTATGGTTCGCTTTGTTTCAACTTGATTGATTTCAGCCCTGAGTTTGATGATTTCCTGTCTTCTACTCCTCCTGGGTGAAATAGCTTCTTTTTGTTCCAGAGCTTTCAAGTGCGCCATTTAGTTGCTAGTATATGCTCTCTCCTGTTTCTTTTTGGAGACACTCAGGGCTATGAGTTTTCCTCTTAGCACTGCTTTCATTGTGTCCCATAGATTTGGGTATATTGTGCCTTCATTTTCATTAATTTCTAAATAATCTTTAATTTCTTTGTTTATTTCTTCCTGGACTAAGGTATCATTGAGTAGAATATTGTTCAGCCTCCACGTGTATGAGGATTTTCTGTTGTTTTTGTTGCTATTGAAGAACACTCTTACTCCATGGTGATCTTATAGGAGGCATGGGATTAGTTCAATCTTTTTATATTTGTTGAGGTTCTGTCTTGTGACCAATTATATGGTCGATTTTGGAGAAGGTACCATGAGGTGCTGAGAAAAAGGTATAGTCTTTTGCTTTAGGATGAAATGTTCTATATATATCTGTTAAATCCAATTGGTCCAAAATTTCAATGAGTTTCTCTGTGTCCCTGTCTAGTTTCTGTTTTCCTGATCGGTCCACTGAGAATACTGGAGTATTGAGGTCCCCCACAATTATTGTGTTAGGTGCAATGTGTGCTTTGAGCTTTAGTAAAGTTTCTTTTACAAACGAGGGTGTCCTTACATTTGGAGTATAGATGTTTACAATTGTGAGTTCTTCTTGGTGGATTCTTCCTTTGACTAGCAAGAAGTGACCTGCTGTGTCTCTTTTGATGACTTTAGGTTGAAAGTAAATTTTATCTGATATTAAAATGGCTATTCCAGCTTGCTTCCTGCGACCATTTGCTTGCAAAATTGTCTTCCAGCCTTTTACTCTAAGGTAGTGTTTGTCTTTGACTCTGAGGTGTGTTTCCTGTAAGCAGCAAAATGTAGGGTCCTGTTTCTGTATCCAGTCTGTTAGTCTATGTCTTTTTATTGGGGAATTGAGTCCATTGATGTTAAGAGATATTAAGGAATAGTGATTATTACTTCCTGATATTTTTGATGTTATTTTTGTTTTTGAGTAATTATCTTCCTTTGAGTTTGATGGAAGAAGGTTACTGTCTTGCTTTTTCTTGCTTTTCCTTCCTTGTATTGGAGTTTTCCTCCTATTATCCTTTGTAGAGCTGGGTTAGTAGAAAGATATTGTGTAAATTTGGTCCTGTCATGGAATATTTTGATTTCTCCATTTATGTTGATCGAGAGTTTTGCTGGGTATAGTAGTCTTGGCTGACATTTGTGTTCTCTTAGGGTCTGCATGAGGTCTGCCCAGGATCTTCTAGCTTTCATGGTTTCTGGAGAGAAGTCTGGTGTGATTCTGATAGGTCTTCCTTTATATGTTACTTGGCCTTTTTCTTTTACTGCCTTTAATATTCTTTCTTTGTTTAGTACATTTGAGGTTTTGATTATTATGTGACAGGAGGCATTTCTCTTCTGTTCCAGTCTGTTTGGAGTTCTTTAGGCTTCTTGTATATTCATGGGCATCTCTCTCTTTAAGTTAGGGAAGTTTTCTTCCATAATTTTGTTAAAGATATTTGCTGGCCCTTTAAGTTGTAGATCTTCACTCTCATCTATCCCTATAATCCTTAGGTTTGGTCTTCTCATTGTGTCCTGGATTTCCTGGATGTTTTGGGTTACAAGCCTTTTTAATTTTGCATTTTCTTTGACTGTGGAGTCAATGGTTACTATGTTATCTTCAGCATCTGAGATTCTTACCTCTATCTCTTGTATTCTGTTGTTGATGTTTGCATCTACGACCCCTGATTTCTTCCCAAGGTTTTCTATCTCCAAAGTTGCCTCCTTTTGTGATTTTTTAGTTGTTTCTACCTCTGTGTTCAGATCTTGGATGGTATTGCTCAGTTCCTTCATTTGTTTGTTTGTGTTTTCTTGTAATTCTTTAAGAGATTTTTGTGTTCCCTCTTTCATGACTTCTGCCTATTGTTTCAAGTTCTCCTGCATTTCTTTAACTGATTTTCTCATTTTCTCTTTATTGGTTTCTGTCTGTTGGCCCACATTCTTCTGGAGTTCTTTAAGTGACTTTTGTGTTTGCATTGTAAGAGCTTCTACTCTATTGATGTTCCCCTGCATTTCTTTAAGAGATTTGTTTATGTCTTTTTTGTGTTCCTCTAGCAGCATCATGACCAGTGCTTTTATATCCAACTCTTGTTTTTCTGGTGTGCTGGGGTATCCAGGACTTGCTGTGGTTGGAGAATTGGTTCAGATGGTACCATATTGCCTTGATTTCTGTTAGTAACGTTCCTACGTTTGCCTTTTGCCATCTGTTTATCTCTGGAGTTAGTTGGTCTTATTGTTACTAGTTGGAGTTTGAAGCTCCTGTGAGCCTGGCCTTTGGCACTGCTGTAGTAGAGGGCGTCCGTGCTCCTGATCCCAGCCTCCAGTCGTCTGCTGTGACCTGACCCCAGCAGCCAGCAGTCCGCTGTGTCCCGAGGCAAGATGGCACCTTGCTTCAAGATCGGAGAGCTGGTCAGCAGTGGTCTGCAACCGCAGCTGAGCAGTAGGTGCTCAGATCTCCTGCCGAGAGATCCTCTGGCTCTGGGTTCTGGCCAGAGCCTGATGGTGTTGTCTGCTAAGCTAAGCTAGGTCTCTGTCCACGCACCTGACTCCAGCTGTTAGCATTCTGTGCGATGTCCCGAGTCAAGATGGCACCTTGCTGCCAGCCTGGAGAGCTGGTCCGCAGAGGTCTGCAACCACAGCTGAGCTGTAGGTGCCCAGATCTCCTGCAGAGCTAAGCTAAGCTAGGTCTCTGTCCATGCACCTGACTCCAGCTGCCCACAGTTCATGTGGTGTCCCAGAGGCAAGATGGCGGTCCCGCTGAAAGCACAGTGAGCCTGTCCCCAGAGGTCAGTAACCTCTGCTGAGATGTAGGTGCACAGATCTGCTGATCTCCTCTGACTCTGGGTGCTGGCCAGAGCCTGACAGTGTTATTTATGCTAAGCTAAGCTAGGTCTCTGTCCACGCACCTGACTCCAGCTGTTAGCATTCCGTGCGGTGTCCTGAGGCAAGATGGCACCTCGCTGCCAGCCCGGAGAGCCGGTCCGCAGCAGTCTGCAACCGCAGCTGAGCTGTAGGTGCCCAGATCTCCTGCAGAGCTAAGCTAAGCTAGGTCTCTGTTCACGCACCTGACTCCAGCTGCCCGCAGTTCGTGCGGTGTCCCGAGGCAAGATGGCCAACTTTATCATTTTTAACATTCAAAAAATATTTCTGAACTTCATTATTTGTTTGACAAAGAAGAATGACATATTTTGATATTTGTCTGTCCTTTGACAGACATGAGATTTAGGGTAAGTGCATATAGTTAATTCAACAGAATCTAAAAGGTGATCATGTCATCTTTCTTCAGATATAATGAGGTAATGAACATAAAAATATAATGTAGAAACATTCTAAAAATATTTTTAAAAATTTAGGAGAATAAGTGACTTTATTGTTACATTCCAAATTCTTATAAGGTTCACCTCCAGCAGAAATTTATAATCAATACTCTTTTTGACAGTACCTATATTAAAAAAATAAAGCATAATGATCTGCCATATTTAAAATTCTTTGGTGAAATTTGTGTTTGCAGTGCTTTATCCTGAAAGGTAATAAATAGAAGGGACTTGGGTTCTTCTTCCTGATTTTATGTATACAATCAGGTTTTTTTTTTTATTGTTGTTTCCTAACACAGAAAAAGAATATCTGAATTTGTCTAAAACTCTTATTGTGCTTAAAACATAAAAGAAAAATTAGCCTCTAACTCAAAACGATTAGCCACTGGATAGTAAGATAACTCATTTTTTGTGTATAAATACATATACATGCATATATAATACATATGTAATTATATATAAAACTATATGTCAGGTGGTCAAGGAAAGTTTGTGGTAATGAAACAATTTCTGTTGGTATGTTCGTTTGAAATATAAATTATTATCTGAAATATACTGAAAATTATATATCTCTATTAACTCCCAGATACATTCTTGCTTTCTTTTCCTAATAAACATACCTTTCTTGTCAGACACATGGCTTCATAGCAGCTGTGGGTTTTATGAAGGGCTGGTACATTCATCTCAATCTCCCCTTCTGTAAGGAAAATGCATAATGTGGGAAGTGCTTAGCTATAGAGTAAAGTATTTTAATGTATTTTGGTACTGAATAGACTTCTACTTAGAAATATTTGATTTTTATTGCACATTCATTCCTGTAGCAATTCTAACAGATCAGCCATCTCATAAAACTTTACCAAAAACTGCATATTCATGATCCACCAATTTAAAATAAACTGTATTGAAGACATTTTTCACAGGAACCTTAGCTTGAAACCTCCACTGAAGATTAGCGAGAAATAGGAATATTCCCAGCCACGTTATACATAACATAAATATCTGTTACCTTGATCCAACAGACAGACTTCAATCCATAAAGCACCCATTTACAAACTGCAACAACTCACAAATGTATAGAAATCATTTTAGTTAATGAATATATGTTGTAAGCCTGTCATCTTCCAGTTATAGTGCAACTGAGGCAAATAATTTTAAGGCTGCACTCTCATGGAATGTACAATGTATTGAATGGCATAGATTGGAGCCATTCAGTCAGAGATTGTATAGAGTATGCAATATATATGCCCTAATGAAGAAAATCAGTTTCCTGGAGTTAATAAAAAAAGAAGATGACTAGTCTAAACTGGGAGAAAGGTGAGACTTCTCTATGAAAGAAGACCCAACTTGAGCTCTGCATTATGAGTTCTGAAATAGGAAAAAATGGCGCATTGTTCCAATGGAAGTAACAGAAAATGTAAAAAGCTTAAGGTTTGGCAGGGTGATTCAGTGGAACATTTGCTTGAGACCAATCCTGATAACCTCGATTCCAAAGACCCATGTGGTGAAATTTGGAAAGTTACTAAATAAAAAATGTGCTCTTATCCTTACTCTCACTGTAGAACATGCACACAAGTAAATAATAAAGGTAAAGAGATATGTTTATAGTTAAGGGGGGGAGCATAGAAAATATGAGAGGTTTGTGAATGAAGCCCATAAGAACTGGAAACAGAACTAAGCAATGAAGGAGCTAATAAAGAAAGAAAAGGACCAGATGTACAGAGAATTTGAAATATTGATAAAGATTTTGTCCTATAGTCAGAATGAAGGGACGCCACTCAGTCGCTGTGTTATATCCAAATTTCAATAGTTTAGAAAGCATATGTAAACTTCTGCTATAATCATTGACCGACTATCTTTGTTTTATGTATTCATGTTGTTTGTAAGATGGAACAAAGAAAAAGACCAACTAAGGAGAAAGTAGGATTGAGATCTGTTGAACCATTTGATGGACCAGGCAGGGTGAGATCGTTTAGTATGTTTACTAGACTCTCATTTACACCACTGAATTAGAGTAAATGCCTGTCTTGGTTGATACCTGCTGCTCTTTTAATGAAAACTATAAATTGGAATAATGTAGTTATAAGGTCTTTAGACATCTTTATATAATCAGCAGAAGTTTCAACTGTGGGGACTTAATGTGATGAGTGCAAGGAGAATATGATCACCAACTAGCTGAGCATGGTATAGTGCTAGGTGCCTTTACCCAGCACTTGAGGAGTAGAGGAGGTGCATTTCTGAGTTCAGCCCAGTCTGGTGTGCATAGAATTTTTAGACCAGCCAGAATTCCACATGAAGACCCACACCCCAAAATGATTATTTAAATAGTGAGTGTAACAGAGTAGAGCCGGGCGTTGGTGGCGCACGCCTTTAATCCCAGCACTTGGGAGGCAGAGGCAGGCAGATTTCTGAGTTCGAGGCCAGCCTGGTCTCCAGAGTGAGCTCCAGGACAGCCAGGACTACACAGAGAAACCCTGTCTCGAAAAACCAAAAAAAAAAAAAATAGTGAGTGTAAGGTGAAGAAAATGAAGACAATGTAAATAATAAATGGAAGGAAGCAACATGACCCCTTTATCTGAAGAAGCAAAGGCAACAGACAAAGAAAAACCCTGATTCTGGAGGGCCCAGGGAGATGAAAGTCAGAACTCCAAGACTGAGGACTCCTTCCATCAGCCTGAAGACAGGCTCTAAACTCAGAGAAGAGTGTCCATTGGACTCACCATGCCAGGGAGAAAGTACTAGGAGCAACTTTGGCATGTTGGGTTGAATTGGTTCCTGAGACTAGATGAACATAAACAGGATGAACTTCTTTCTGAAAGGGCCACAGTAGTGAAGGGAGAGTCAGCATCTCCAGGAGGAAATGAATTTGCCTGAGGCTCTGTCCTTCTTGCTCATGACTATCTTGGCTATTAGTGAATTTTATGACTCCATACAAATTTTAGGATTTTTTTTTCATTTACTATGAAAAGAATGCCATTGGAATGTTGATGGAGATCAAGTGATATCTGTAGATTGCTAGAGTAGGTGGACGTTTTAAAAATGATGTTATGGTGCTGGAGAGATGGCTTAGCAATTAAGAGCACTGACTGCACTTCCAGAGGTCATGAGTTCAATTCCCAGCAATCACATGGTAGCTCACAACCATCTGTAACAGAATCTGATTGACCTTTTATGGTATCTCTGAAGAGAGCAACAGTGTACTTGCATTGAATAAATAAATAAATAAACAAACAAACAAATGTTAAAAAAGAATAAAAAATGACACTATAACTTATGAATATGACAATTAAAATGTATCCCATTCAATTCCCTCCATCAGTGGTTTACACCTTTCAATATTCAGATCCTTGACCTTATTTGTAAAATTTATTCCTAGATTTTTGGGATCTTTTGGAAGCTACTGTGAATTAGACTAATCTTTTTATTTATATTGCATATTAGTACCATATAGAAAAATGCCTTTGATTTCAGTGTATTGATTTAGGGTCCTGCAGTTGTGCTGTGGTCAGGTACTGATCCCTTAGACTTTGGTTGAATCATAACATGAGAACATGTCCTGATCAAACAGCAGCACTGGTGCACACATGAACTGTGAACTCAGAGACATTCTAGCAGCATGTACAGGGCCTTTATAGGTCTAGGCCTGGTGTGGTTCCAGCACTAAGGGGAGTCAACACAAGCTCACATCCTTAACACATAAGCTAAGTCCAATTGTTAACCACTCAGAAGTGAAAAATTAGCTTCCTCTAATGTAGTCTCACTGGGTATACAAACTACTTTTTAGGCCAGGCCCGATTCCCAGTGGTGGAAAACCAACACAAAACAATGCAATGGCTTTTGAGAGTTTCTTTGTCTCATAATGCTTTGTCAGGACTTTTTTGTTTTTTTTCCAACCTTACATGTTCTTTGCATATACATTATGGGTTTTGGTTTTATGTGTTTGTGGGATTTCTGTTTGTGACTGTATGTGTCTCTGTGTCTATATGTGTTTGCTTGCTTGTTTGTTTGTTTGTTTCATTTTATTGGATATTTTATGTATTTACATTTCAAATGTTATCCCCTTTCCCAATTTCCTCTCCAGAGCCTACCTATACATCCCCCTCCCCCTGCTAATATGAGGGTTGCACCTGCACCCACCCATCCACTTCTACCTCACCACCCCTGGGATTCCCCTACACTTGGGCATTGAGCCTTCACAGGACCAAAGGCCCCTCTTCCCATTGATACCAGACAATGCCATCCTCTGCTACATATACAGCTGGAGCCATGGGTCCCTCCATGTGTACTCTTTCGTTGGTGGTTTAGTCCCCAAGAGCTCTGGGGGGTTCTAGTTGATTGATATTGTTATTCTTCCTGTGGGGTTGCAAACCCCTTCAGCTACCTTCAGTCCTTTCTCTAACTCCTCCATTGTGGTCGCCGTATTCAGTCCAATGGTTGGCTGTGAGCATTTGTCTCTGTATTTGTCAGGCTTAGACAGAGCCTCTAAGCCTTTATTTGGCTTTTTAAAATTCTGTTTGTTTTTGTTTTATCTAATTTTACTTTTTTATTATTGACTTTTAGATGCCTGTTTGTATCCTAATGAAAAAAAAAAGAGAGAAAGTACAGATTTGGAAGGGAAAGATCTGGGAAGAACTAAAGAAAGAATATTTATTGTGTTTAAATGCTATTTTCAATGAAAAACGCTTAAGATGTACAAAATAATAAATGAAATAATAACAAAAAAACATGTCCTCATCAAACAGACACACGTCATGGCTTTCTCTCTGATTTCTATATTAAGATATTACCATTTATATAGAAACAGTGAGGAGACTTTTTGTTTTTCTTTTCTGGATCTTGAAAGAAAGGCTCTCCATTTCTCATCATTGAATATAATTCTTCTTCCATGGCATTGATGACTCTAGCTTTCTACCCTAGAAATTCCAAAAACATCTTTGGAGGAAGAACTCTTTATTCTTGAATATTTATAGCATTCAGTGAATCATACTTCTGGTTAAATCAAACTTCTAAATCTGTGACCTGAGAAGATGGTGACCAGCAAACTAGATGTACTCTCTCATATATCATGTTTCAAATGTTCTTTGAGAACTTAGGAGAAGTCTAGGAAATAAAGTACTTGTTTCACATACCTAAGACCTGCGGTTCAGATCCCCAGGACCCAGGTAAAAGGCAGATCTTGTGTATTTGTAACACCAGTGCTTGTAAGACAAGATTGGTGACAGAAAAAAAGAAAATCCCTCAAAGCAAGCTCCCATGACAAAAGGAGCAGTTTACAACAGGTTACCCTACTCTCAAATCAAGAAAAGGACCAGTAGCACCATGGACTACATGCATAAACTCTTTCCCTTTCTCTTTCTCTTTCTCTTTCTCTTTCTCTCTCTCTCTCTCTCTCTCTCTCTCTCTCTCTCTCTCTCTCTCTCCCTCTCTCTCTCTCTCTCTCTCTCTCTCTCTCTCTCTCTCTCTCTCTCTCTCTCTCTCTCTCTCTCTCTCTCTCTCTCTCTCTCTCTCTCTCTCTCTCTCTCTCTCTCTCTCACACACACACACACATGCACACACACACATACACACGAGGGGAAGAAAAAGATGCATACATGCACTCATGCAAATATGCAAACATTCATACACACATTAAAATACCTCATGGTATTTCTGGTTTTGGTTCCTTGTATTTTTCTTATTAGACTATTGGCAAGGGTTTCTCTAAATCATTCCTAACCTCATTTCTGGTTTAGTAATTCAATTATGATTACATAAGAATGTTCACAATACATTTCACAAACCCAATACATTGCCATTCTGATTCAAGTCTCTAATACTGTCTTTATTTTAATTCCTTAATCTTTCTGTACAGGCCAGTCACTATCCCCCTCCTGGTCTGCCCTCTGATAGTTCCTCATCCCATTTCTCCTTTCTATTCCCCTTTCCAAGAGGATGTCTCCACCTTCATATACCACCAGACCTCTCCACTCTGGAGGAGGGAGACCCAATATTGTCTTTTTGTGCATTTCAATTTCCTCTCATTTAGGGGTTTACAATTCTTGAGTGAAACATAATGAATACAGGTAAACCTCATGAGAAATTAAACCTGTTGTATTCTGACCCATGTGTTACCTTATCCTGACTCCTTAAGTATGCCATAAGTACAGTTTATCTTTCATAACTGATGAACCTACCTGCTTCCCATACATAAAGGCAACCCATTTCATTAAAAAGAAGTCAAAATATCATCTTCCCATGCAGTTCCCAGCAATCAGTTACACTTTCTAAGAAATTTTTGCTTTGTGTGCAAAAGCTAATAAATAATGATTTATTCTACTTAAATTTGTTGTTCTACTGTTCTATTATTTGAAATAAACCATTATTTATTTTCCAACAGAAATAATAATATAAAAACTTAATTTTAAACCTTCATTACAATTTTGTTAAGGTGTAGAGAGGCATAAAATTTGCAGAATTCCAAAGACAGTGTTGCCTTTTATTGGCAAAATGCAATTACAGAACTAATTGGCTGTTACATTACAGGGTGATCCATGCTTGGCCGGCAGCTCCACTCCTGCTGGCATTGTGGGGTTTTGTCCACTTGCACCCCCTTTCAATATGTTTCATTATCTAAGCCAAGAGAATGGTCACTCGGCATATGGGCTTGGCAACACCAAGGCACAGATGCTAGGCTCTCACGTTTATCTTTTCCCCAACAGGAGCAATATGGTAATAACTGCCTGAATTTTTTGGCCAGGAGTCAAGCATTTTGCTCAGTCCAGTCTGTTGGACTTTATGGCAGCCTCAAATTTACCTTTCTGTTTGTTACATATTAAATGGCCACTTGGCACTCCCAATTATTTTTGTTGGTGGTCTTCTTTCAGATTGATTTAAATACAGAGATTTATTACAGTGAAAAACTGCAGTGCCCTGTACAATCATAGTCTAGCTCATTACACAAGCTACGTATGTATCTGAAAGGTTTGCTACTTTGTGAGTTAAATATAAATTAGACACAATGCATAGCACCACAAAAACATTGATCATTATAAGTAAAAACCATATTCATGTAGATTTTTATACTCTGTTATAAGTTGAGAAACATTCTTGGCAAGCTTTGTATGAAATATCACCATAGTTAGTATGATTATAAAATGTTGCAGAAACAGTAAAACAGATGTCTACCTGGATGGCTAGGTAAAATTTAAACTGGCCATGAAGAAAGGAGCAAATTGTTTGTTGATCTTAGGACATCAGCTGTGAGGATCACACTGGTGGTAGAAAATAAAAAGATTTCTACTAGAGAAGAAATAGAGCAGGAAGATTTAGATTACATTTTTGTAATAGGTCAAAAATATATTTTTCAAAAGGTTTTAAAGAACCTTTTGATAGGGTTTGAATTCAAAACATCTTAGAACTTCTCAGTCTGTTTAAAGCCTCTCTTCTCTGTGTCATTGTCCTCTGAGATATACACAAGTATCCACAGGCTCCTGCTGCCACAGATACCATGGATCCACACTGCTATGCTGCCTGCTACCACAATGGATACTCTCCTCATAAACTACCAGCATAATACATCTCTAAACT
This sequence comes from Apodemus agrarius, assembly GCA_964023405.1. Taxonomy (NCBI): domain Eukaryota; kingdom Metazoa; phylum Chordata; class Mammalia; order Rodentia; family Muridae; genus Apodemus; species Apodemus agrarius. Next base: position 71,169,467 of record OZ030019.1, on the reverse strand, counting down.
CTTTTTTTTTTTTTTTTTTTTTTTGGCCAGGAATAAATCCAGCAGGACAAGAGAACCGCAACATGGATTTCTCTCATGACAAATAAATTGGGAAGGATGATCATTAGCAGAATTTCCAATGATATCTCCCTCACCCTGAAAAAAATTAGTACAACTGTAGGTACCTTCACTCATATTTGGTAGCCACCTTTCTTTTTAATGCCTCTCATCTCAAGCAAGAACAACTTGAATTGACCAAATCTTATATTGGACATAAGAGTAAATTGGCTACTTAGACCTTGAATTGCCCCATTAAGTAAAGGCAGTGTCTTGTTGTCTGGGAGTTGTGCTATGGAGAGGAGGTGGCCAAAGCCAGCTGACAACTGGCACTCATGAGTTCTAAGACTGTCGTGCTTGCCCCTACACAGACAATGACAGTCACTCTCATGTCCTATCTATATCCTAGGATTATTTTATGAGGGATCTCTGAGACCCGTGAGCCAGAATGGGACAAGGGATTTTCAGTGTTGATAGACCCTTTTCCAATATACCTGCCAGAAAGATTAAAATCTCCTTCCACCATGTAAATTTGGCACAGCTTTGTCATTCACCCTCAATTTTGCTTCCTAAATTCTCCTTGAGTCAGTCCTTTCACACTTCAAACTTAAGAGTTTGATATTTGCATATATAATTAAATCATAAAATGAAATCAGTAGATTATATTGAGAGAAGAAGGTTGAGGTAAAAATGGAAAAGGTAGGGAGGAAAAGGAATAGAAGAAGGAGAGGATGAGGAAGACTTCTTACCTTGCAAACATCATTTTAAAAAATATTCTCAAACATTTAGACTAAAGGAAAGGCTACGAAGATATTGGACCAATAAGCAAATATGACCAAGCTTTATAAAGGACTGAGAAAGGATTTGGGTGAATAGAAAGGAACATTATCTTTCTATAGAAGGAGTCAAATACCTCTTAACATGTTAATCATGCACACATAACAAATTTGGTGAAAATTCAGAAATGTGATTTAGCAAAATGGAATGGTTTCACAGTTCATGTAAATAAATATTTGTGAGAATGTTATACAACATCTTTTAAAATGAAGTTTTAAAGCAAATGAAAGCAATATTAAAAATGAAGTAAATCCCACTTAAAATATCTATCCACAGATTTCAAAATGACCAAATGCAGGCCATAAATAGTTGGGGGAAAGTAAACCTTCATTCTTTACTGTTCACACACAAGATTTCCTCTTAAGGAATTCTCTAGGGAATATCCATAAGGTTCCTGGAAGCGAGACCCTGCAGATGCTGAGTAATAACTAATTTGATTTCACAGTTGTACAAGATTGTGGCATTATTCCAACTCATTTTTAATGCTTCTATAGTCTTAAATTCTGACTGACAGTCAATTATACTCAAAAATACACCATTGGTTCATAAGTATAGACTTGTGACTTTTAACACATCACAACCAAATAGGGTACTCTAAAATGAAAGTTTTGGGGTTTTAGTTTATTTGGTGTATATATATATATATATATATATATATATATATATATATATACATATATGTATATATATGTATATATACATATATGTATATATATGTATATATATATTACTTTTATTATTTTATAGTCCAGTCATTGCTCCCATCCAGTTCCCTTCCACAGTTCCTCATCCCATTCCTCCTCCTGACCTCTGTCTTCAAGAAGATGCACTACCCCCACAACTGCTACCCTCACCGCAAGGCCTCCACCCTCTCTGGGGCCTTAAGTCTCTCCAGGGTTAGGCACGGGGTTAGTCTTCTTTCTTTAAGGACAGACTAGGCAATCCTCTGCTACACATGTGTCGCGGACCTTGGACCAGTTCCTTTGTGCCTGGTGGGAAACTCAGTGGCAGAGATTTAAGGGGTCCGTGTCAGTTGAATTAAGCATAAGTATTAATCAGTCTCTAAAGGATAAAGCACATATAAAGAAGTAACTACTTTGTTAATGAATCCAGGAGCTATACATTTTAGGAAAAGCATTAATAGTCTGTTGCAAGCCATAGATCCAGGATCAAGTCTCATAACTATAATAACAGAGTCCTCCCCCCAAAAAAAAATCTGTGGTTTATTTGAATGGAACAGATGATTCAGAGCTAAGGCAGGCATTAGGAGACATTTTTGTACAGGGCATAAAGTGATCTAAAATGATGTACCAAAACACTATGTAATAGGAATGAAATGAACCAGAGGTAGAAAAACCCTCAAGAGAAACTGAATCCTTTAAATATTCTTATTACTCAAACTGAATTACATTAACATAAGGTATCTATTATCCCCAAATGACTGACAAAATTATGAGATGTGTGTGTGTGGATTTATCTACAAAGAAAAGTAATCTACCTGGGTCTAAAATAATCCTTTAATTTTTACTATTCTCTGCTAACTGCCCAATCAAAACTAAAACTGTCACTGGAAACATTGAGAATCACCATGACACCTGGTATGACTGTAAAGGAATTGCCAAATAGATACTATACATAAATTGACATAATTCACTATATACTACAAGATAGTAACACAAAGGGTTAAAATTTGTAGGATAGAAACAGAAACTAGAAAAACCAGAAATAGAAGAACATGGGGAAAATCAAATGCTTAAGAGAATTTAACATTGTTTTAAAAGAGATAGAAAATCAAATGCTTAAGAGAATTTTTTTATTCCTTACTTTCTTTCCATTTTACTCCTTTTATTTCCATTGGAAATGTTTTTTTTTATTTTCTATATTCTATGTTTACATTCCAAAGGCTTTCCCCTTTCCCAGTTCAAACCCACCATACTTCCCATAGTTCCTCTCCCCCCCAACTATTCCCCAATAATTCCCCCTCCCCCCTCGATTTCTTTACTAAACTGGATGACATCTTTACAGGCCCAGGGTCCTCTCCTTTCTTCTTCTTGGGAATCATTTGACTTGCTATTTGTGTCTTGAGTATTTAGGGCTTCTGGGCTCATTAATATCCACTTATCAGTGATTGCATTTCATGTGCATTCTTTTGTGATTGGGTTAATTCACTCAGGATGATATTTTCCAGGTCTAACCATTTACCTACAAATTGCATGAATTCATTATTTTTAATTGCTGAGTAGTATTCCATTGTATAAATATACCACATTTTCTGTATCCATTCCTCCTTTGAGGGATATTTGGGCTCCTTCCAATTTCTGGCTATTATAAACAAGGCTTCTATAAACATAGTGGAGTATGTGTCTTTATTGCATGCAGGGGAATCCTCTGGGTATATGCCCAGGAGTGGTATGCCAGGGTCCTCTGGAAGTGACATGCCCAATTTTCTGAGGAACCGCCAAACTGATTTCCAGAGTGTTTTTACCCTTTTGCAATCCCACCAACAGTGGAGGAGTGTTCCTCTTTCTCCACATCCTCGCCAGCACTTGTTGTCTCTTGAGTTTTTAATCTTAGCCATTCTGACTGGTGTGAGGTGGAATCTCAGGGTTGTTTTGATTTGCATTTCCCTGATGACTAATGATGTTGAACATCTTTTAAGGTGTTTCTCGGCCATCCGAATTTTTCTGGTGAAAATTCTTTGTTTAGCTCTGTGCCCCATTTTTTGATAGGGTTATTTGGTTCTTTGGGGTCTAACTTCTTGAGTTCTTTGTATATATTGGATATTAGCCCTCTGTCGGATGTGGGGTTGGTGAAGATCTTTTCCCACTTTGTTGGTTGCTGTTTTGTCCTTCTGACAGTGTCCTTTGCTTTGCAGAAACTTTGTAATTTTATGAGGTCCCATTTGTCGATTCTTGATCTTAGTGCGTAAGCTATTGGTGTTCTGTTCAGGAACGTTTCCCCTGTGCCCAAGTCCTCCAGGGTCTTCCCCAGTTTCTTTTCTAGTAGTTTCAGTGTGTCTGGTTTCATGTGGAGGTCCTTGATCCACTTGGAGTTGATCTTAGTGCAAAGAGATAAGAGTGGGTCAATTCGCTTTCTTCTGCATGTTGACCTCCAGTTGAACCAGCACCATTTGTTCGAAAAGGCTATCTTTATTCCGCCAGATGGTTGTGGCTCCTTTATCAAAGATCAAGTGACCATAAGTCTGTGGGTTAATTTCTGGGTCTTCAATCCTGTTCCATTGATCTGCTTGCCTGTTGCTATACCAATACCATGCAGTTTTTAACACAATTGCTCTGTAGTACTGCTTGAGGTCAGGGATATTGATTCCCCCAGAAGTCCTTTTATTGTTGAGAATAGTTTTAGCTATCCTGGGTTTTTTGTTGCTCCAGATGAATTTGAGAATTGCTCTTTCTAGATCTATGAAGAATTGATTTGGGATTTTGATGGGGATTGCATTGAATCTGTATATTGCTTTTGGCAAGATGGCCATTTTTACTATATTGATCCTGCCAATCCAGGAGCAAGAAATATTTTTCCATCTTCTGAGGTCTTCTTCGATTTCTTTCTTTAAGGACTTGAAGTTCCTGTCGTACAGATCTTTCGCTTCTTTGGTTAGAGTTACGCCAGGATACTTTATGTTGTTTGTGGCTATTGTGAAGGGTGTTATTTCCCTAATTTCTTTCTCAGCCTGCTTGTCCTGTGAGTACAAGAAGGCCACTGACTTGCTTGAGTTAATTTTATAACATGCCACTTTGCTGAAGTTGTTTATCAGCTGTAGAAGTTCTCTGGTGGAGTTTTTTGGGTCGCTTAGATAAACTATCATATCGTCTGCAAATAATGATAGTTTGACTTCTTCCTTTCCAATTTGTATCCCTTTGACTTCCTTATGTTGTCTAATTGCTCTTGCTAGAACTTCAAGTACTATATTGAAAAGATATGGAGAGAGAGGGCAGCCTTGTCTAGTCCCTGATTTTAGTGGGAATGCTTCAAGTTTCTCTCTATTTATTTTGATGTTGGCTACTGGTTTGCTGTAGATTGCTTTTACTATGTTTAGGTATGGGCCTTGAATTCCTGCTCTTTCCAAGACTTTTAGCATGAAAGGATGCTGAATTTTGTCAAATGCTTTTTCAGCATCTAATGAGATGACCATGTGGTTTTTTTCTTTCAGTTTGTTTATGTAGTGGATTACATTGATGGATTTCCGTATATTGAACCATCCCTGCATCCCTGGGATGAAGCCTACTTGATCATGGTGGATGATCGTTTTGATGTGCTCTTGGATTCGGTTAGCAAGAATTTTATTTAGTATTTTTGCATCTATATTCATAAGAGAAATTGGCCTGTAGTTCTCTTTCTTTGTTGGATCTTTTTGTGGTTTAGGTATTATCGTAATTGTGGCTTCGAAGAATGAGTTGGGCAGTGTCCCTTCTGTCTCTATTTTGTGGAATAGTTTGAAAAGTATTGGTGTTAAGTCTTCTTTGAAGTTCTGGTAGAATTCTGCACTAAAACCATCTCGTCCTGTACCTTTTTGGTTGGGAGGCTTTCTATAACCCCTTCTATTTCTTTAGGGGTTATGGGACTATTTAGCTGATCTACTTGATGCTGATTTAATTTTGGTATTTGATATCTGTCTAGGAAACTGTCCATTTTCTCCAGATTCTCCAGTTGTTTTGAGTATAGACCTTTGTAGTAGGATCTGATGATCTTTTGAATTTCCTTGGTTTCTGTTGTTATGTCTCCCTTTTCATTTCTAATTTTGTTAATTTGTATACTGTCTCTGTGTCCTTTGGTTAGTCTGGCTAAGGGTTTTTCTATCTTGTTGATTTTCTCAAAGAACCAGCTCCTAGTCTTGTTGATTCTTTGTATGGTTCTCTTTGTTTCTACTTGATTGATTTCAGCCCTGAGTTTGGTGATTTCTTGTCTTCTACTCCTCCTGGGTGAATTAACTTCTTTTTGCTTAAGAGAATTTTTGTAGTAGGATCTGATGATCTTTTGAATTTCCTGGATTGGCAGGATCAATATAATAAAAATGGCCATCTTGCCAAAAGCAATCTACAGATTCGATGCAATCTCCATCAAAATCTCAATTCAATTCTTCATAGATCTAGAAAGAGCAATTCTCAAATTCATCTGGAGCAACAAAAAAAACCCAGAATAGCTACAACTATTCTCAACAATAAAAGGACTTCTGGGGAAATCAATATCCCTGACATCAAGCAGTACGACAGAGCAATTGTGTTAAAAACTGCATGGTATTGGTACAGCAACAGGCAAGTAGTTCAATGGAATAGTATTGAAGACCCAGAAATTAACCCACAGACTTATGGTCACTTGATCTTTGATAAAGGAGTCACAACCATCCAGTGGAAAAAAAGATAAGCCTTTTCAACAAATGGTGCTGGTTCAACTGGAGGTCAACATGCAGAAGAATGCAAATCGACCCACTCTTATCTCCTTGTACTAAGATCAACTCCAAGTGGATCAAGGACCTCCACATAAAACCAGACACACTGAAACTACTAGAAAAGAAACTGGGGAAGACCCTGGAGGACATGGGCACAGAGGGAAAGTTCCTGAACAGAACACCAATAGCTTGAGCTCTAGGATCAAGAATTGACAAATGGGACCTCATAAAATTACAAAGTTTCTGTAAGGCAAAGGACACTGTCAGAAGGACAAAACAGCAACCAACAAAGTGGGAAAAGATCTTCACCAACCCCACATCCGACAGAGGGCTAATATCCAATATATACAAAGAACTCAAGAAGTTAGACCCCAAAGAACCAAATAACCCTATCAAAAAATGGGGTACAGAACTAAACAAAGAATTTTCACCAAAAGAAATTCGGATGCCCGAGAAACACCTTAAGAGATGTTCAACATCATTAGTCATCAGGGAAATGCAAATCAAAACAACCCTGAGATTCCACCTCACACCAGTCAGAATGGCTAAGATTAAAAACTCAAGAGGCAACAAGTGCTGGCAAGGATGTGGAGAAAGAGGAACACTCCTCCATTGTTGGTGGGATTGCAAAATGGTAAACCCACTCTGGAAATCAGTGTGGCGGTTCCTCAGAAAATTGGGCATGTCACTTCCAGAGGACCCTGGCATACCACTCCTGGGCATGTACCCAGAGGATTTCCCTGCATACAATAAAGACACATGCTCCACTATGTTTATAGCAACCTTGTTTATAATAGCCAGAAATTGGAAGGAGCCCTAATATCCCTCAAAGGAGGAATGGATACAGAAAATGTGGTATATTTATACAATGGAATACTACTCAGCAATTAAAAATAATGAATTCACGCAATTTGTAGGTAAATGGTTAGATCTGGAAAATATCATCCTAAGTGAGTTAACCCAATCACAAAAGAATACACATGAAATGCAATCACTGATAAGTGGATATTAATGAGCCCAGAAGCTTCAAATAGTCAAGGCACAATTAACAAGTCAAATGATTCCAAGAAGAAAGTAGAGGACCCTGGGCCTGAAAAGATTGGGTCCAGTTTTGTAGATCCAGAACAGAGAAATAGTGGGGGGGGATGATTGTGGAATAGTTTGGGGGGAGAGGAATTATGGGACGTATGGTGGGGGGGGACTGGGAAAGGGGAAAACCTTTGGAATGTAAACATAGAATATAGAAAATAAAAATTTAAATAAAAAAGAGAATTTAACATCGTTTAAAAAATAGTGAATGCAAGATAAGTCAGAATAAAAATCAAAAGAAAGCACAGAGAAATTTTGGAAGAAAAGCACAAAGGAGTCATATTGAGAGGACTAGGAGCCTCTAGCAGCAGTGTGATTCTCAACTGTTGGGAAAGAATAAACTAGACAAAAGGTAAAAATAGTTAATTTTTTATTTTTTCACAAATTGACACGCTATGTCAAACTTAATGTTAAAAACTATATATAGTATATGTAGTACACTACATCTTTGTGAGATTTTTTAAAAATTCTGTATATGCAAATTTAATCTATTGAGTACAAGGCAAATAATTCATATTGGCCCAAAATATGAAGATGGTGTTTTATTCAGAGAGCACCATGAATACTGGGAAATAACTTCCAAAATAAAAATACAAGTTCTAAAAGTGACTAAATAAAAGCTCTAAGTTTTATAACTGATAATATACTTATTATGACAAAGAAAATAAACTAATGTAAAATAAATAGTCAAAGAAAACTGAAAAATGTCCCAAAAACAAACACATGCAAATGGGCACACTGGAGACTACATTACAAAGAAAGAAATCATTAGAACTAAGAGACATAGGAAAGCAAAATGAAACAATAAAAGGCAGACGGATGCGGATATTTCTAAATTAATATTGAATGAAGCTATTTATGAGCTTTGGAAATACTAAGAGATATAAGGCATTAAAATGTACACAGACATCTTTCAAGTGCACATGGAATGTGTCTTTGATGCTTGGCGTTTTGCTGTTCATAAACCAGTTCAATGCATTCAAATGGTTACCAACAATTAAAGTGATTTCTAACTATAGCATAAACTAGAATTTAACCAGAATAATATAAAATGAGAACATTTCTCTATGTGAAGTCAAAAACCAAATTAAGCTTCTAAATAATTCACGTTTAAAGGAAGAAATAAGAGCTGGAAAGATGATGGCTCAGTCGTTAAAAGCATAGGCTTCTCTTCCAGAGGTCCTGATTTCAATTCCTGGCAACCACATGGTGGTTCACAGCCATCTGTAATGGGATCGGATGCCTTCTTCTGGTGTGTCTGAAGACAACTGCAGTGTATTCATATACATATATTAAATAAATAATTCTTAAAAATAAAGGAAGACATAAAAGAAATTTTTGCTACATCAATGACACTGAATATAGTTGCTACTCAAATCACATTGCATGCACCTAATGCTTTCCTATGAGGCAAATTCATAGTCCTAAATACATAATAAGAAAGGACAAATGCTGCAATTATATCCAAATAAGAAAGAAAGAACGCTGAAATTAAGTATTCAAAGTCCCAGTTAATTGGTACAACATGCATTTTAAAATGACATGAAATTGTCACTATATGATATGGTAACATATACAGTAAGTACATACAATGGACTTTGAAAGAACATAGATATGGTTATAGCTCTCAGTTGAAGAATACATATTTAGCCTGCACAAGGTCAATCCCCAGACCTGAAAGAAGAATAAAATTCTAAAATCTAATTTTACAAAAATAATAGAAAAGTATTAAATGAATAAGGTATAAAATTGGCCCAAACAATAGACTAGTAATTTAAGTTGATTTAAATAGATATCTGACAAAATTTATGATTTTGGAAACTAATATGACAAAGTTGCAAAACAAGTGAAGGTCAATACAGGGATTAAACATGACACAAACATATGTGAGTATGATAAAATCTAGCAATGAATTTGAAATCCAAAACAAATTCTTAGACAATGTAACTTATTAAAATTAACAAAAGTAAAGGAGTAAAATCTGCATAATACTTTAAATTACAATTTAAGTTTTTAAAAGTTTCCCTAAAAAGAAGCCAAAATTCAGTAGTAGCAATTATCCCATGATATAGAGAGATGAATGAGAAGGGAAAGATTAAGGTCATTTGCTTACTACAGGGCTTTTGCAGTCCCAGAGTAAGTTGGAGGACCCAGGAAAACTATATGAGGCTCTTCTGAAGCCCCTCTCCCAGAATGAATATAACTAATGAAATAATTCTCACTTTGAGGTCAGAGTCTGCATGAGGAAGTGGTCCCTTAGAGCAATACGCATGTGTTTGCTCTTAGCCCCTTCCATTTTGGTCTGCAGCTGATTCCATGGTACCAGCTGTACTGAAGCAGGTCTTTCCCAATTAGTTGACCCTCTACAGCAGTGACCCTGTCTCATACAGGTGCTCCAAGAAGTTCCAAGGATCCACACATTCTAAACAAATGCCAAGACATCACAAGGACCTCTCTCAGCAGAAGAGAGGTAGATTTCATGTCTGTAGAAATACTCAATGACACCTTGGTCAAGGAAGAAATAAAAAAAGAAATCAAAGACTTTTTAGAATTCAATGAAAATGAAGGTACAACCTACCCAAATCTATGGGACACAATGAAAGCAGTGCTAAGAGGAAAACTCATAGCTCTAAGTGCATCCAAAAAGAAATTGGAGAGAGCATACACTAGCAGCTTAATGGCACACCTTAATGCCCTGGAAGAAAAACAAGTTAATTCACCCAGGAGGAGTAGAAGACAAGAAATCATAAAACTCAGGGCTGAAATCAATCAAATAGAAAGAAAGAGAACCATACAAAGAATCAACAAGACCAGGAGCTGGTTCTTTGAGAAAATCAACAAGATAGATAAAACCTTAGCCAGACTAACCAAAGGACACAGAGACAGTATACAAATTAACAAAATTAGAAATGAAAAGGGAGACATAACAACAGAAACTGAGGAAATTCAAAAGATCATCAGATCCTACTACAAAGGTCTATACTCAAAACAACTGGAGAATCTGGAGGAAATGGACAATTTCCTAGACAGATATCAAATACCAAAATTGAATCAGCATCAAGTAGATCAGCTAAATAGTCCCATAACCCCTAAAGAAATAGAAGGGGTTATAGAAAGCCTCCCAACCAAAAAAAGTACGGGACAAGATGGTTTTAGTGCAGAATTCTACCAGACCTTCAAAGAAGACTTAACACCAATACTTTTCAAACTATTCCACAAAATAGAGACAGAAGGGACACTGCCCAACTCATTCTTCGAAGCCACAATTACGCTAAAACCTAAACCACAAAAAGATCCAACAAAGAAAGAGAACTACAGGCCAATTTCTCTTATGAATATAGATGCAAAAATACTAAATAAAATTCTTGCTAACCGAATCCAAGAGCACATCAAAACGATCATCCACCATGATCAAGTAGGCTTCATCCCAGGGATGCAGGGATGGTTCAATATACGGAAATCCATCAATGTAATCCACTACATAAACAAACTGAAAGAAAAAAACCACATGGTCATCTCATTAGATGCTGAAAAAGCATTCGACAAAATTCAGCATCCTTTCATGCTAAAAGTCTTGGAAAGAGCAGGAATTCAAGGCCCATACCTAAACATAGTAAAAGCAATCTACAGCAAACCAGTAGCCAACATCAAAATAAATGGAGAGAAACTTGAAGCATTCCCACTAAAATCAGGGACTAGACAAGGCTGCCCTCTCTCTCCATATCTTTTCAATATAGTACTTGAAGTTCTAGCAAGAGCAATTAGACAACATAAGGAAGTCAAAGGGATACAAATTGGAAAGGAAGAAGTGAAACTATCATTTGCAGACAATATGATAGTTGACCTAAGCGACCCAAAAAACTCCACCAGAGAACTTCTACAGCTGATAAACAACTTCAGCAAAGTGGCAGGGTATAAAATTAACTCAAGCAAGTCAGTGGCCTTCTTGTACTCAAAGGACAAGCAGGCAGAGAAAGAAATAAGGGAAATAACACCCTTCACAATAGCCACAAACAACATAAAGTATCTTGGCGTAACTCTAACCAAACAAGGGAAAGATCTGTACAACAGGAACTTTAAGTCCTTGAAGAAAGAAATCGAAGAAGAACTCAGAAGATGGAAAAATATTTCTTGCTCCTGGATTGGAAGGATCAATATAGTAAAAATGGCCATCTTGCCAAAAGCAATATACAGATTCAATGCAATCCCCATAAAATCCCAACTCAATTCTTCATAGATTTAGAAAGAGCAATTCTTAAATTCATCTGGAGCAACAAAAAACCCAGGATAGCTAAAACTATTCTCAACAATAAAAGGACTTCTGGGGGAATCAATATCCCTGACCTCAAGCAGTACTACAGAGCAATTGTGTTAAAAACTGCATGGTATTGGTATAGCAACAGGCAAGCAGATCAATGGAACAGGACTGAAGACCCAGAAATTAACCCACAGACTTATGGTCACTTGATCTTTGATAAAGGAGCCACAACCATCTGGTGGAATAAAGATAGCCTTTTCAACAAATGGTGCTGGCTCAACTGGAGGTCAACATGCAGAAGAATGCGAATTGACCCACTCTTATCTCTTTGCACTAAGATCAACTCCAAGTGGATCAAGGACCTCCACATAAAACCAGACACACTGAAACTATTAGAAAAGAAACTGGGGAAGACCTTGAAGGACTTGGGCACAGGGGAAAAGTTCCTGAACAGAACACCAATAGCTTATGCACTAAGATCAAGAATCGACAAATGGGACCTCATAAAATTACAAAGTTTCTGCAAAGCAAAGGACACTGTCAGAAGGACAAAACGGCAACCAACAAAGTGGGAAAAGATCTTCACCAACCCCACATCCGACAGAGGGCTAATATCCAATATATACAAAGAACTCAAGAAGTTAGACCGCAAAGAAACAAATAACCCTATCAAAAAATGGGGCACAGAGCTAAACAAAGAATTTTCACCAGAAGAAATTCGGATGGCCGAGAAACACCTTAAAAGATGTTCAACATCATTAGTCATCAGGGAAATGCAAATCAAAACAACCCTGAGATTCCACCTCACACCAGTCAGAATGGCTAAGATTAAAAACTCAAGAGACAACAAGTGCTGGCGAGGATGTGGAGAAAGAGGAACATTCCTCCACTGTTGGTGGGATTGCAAAATGGTAAAACCGCTCTGGAAATCAGTTTGGCGGTTCCTCAGAAAATTGGGCATGTCACTTCCGGAGGACCCTGGCATACCACTCCTGGGCATATACCCAGAGGATTCCCCTGCATGCAATAAAGACACATGCTCCACTATGTTTATAGCAGCCTTGTTTATAATAGCCAGAAATTGGAAGGAGCCCAAATATCCCTCAAAGGAGGAATGGATACAGAAAATGTGGTATATTTATACAATGGAATACTACTCAGCAATTAAAAATAATGAATTCATGCAATTTGTAGGTAAATGGTTAGACCTGGAAAATATCATCCTGAGTGAATTAACCCAATCACAAAAGAATGCACATGAAATGCAATCACTGATAAGTGGATATTAATGAGCCCAGAAGCCCTAAATACTCAAGACACAAATAGCAAGTCAAATGATTCCCAAGAAGAAGAAAGGAGAGGACCCTGGGCCTGTAAAGATTGCATCCACTTTAGTAAAGAAACCGAGGGGGGAGGGGGAATGATTGGGGAACAGTTGGGTGGGAGAGGAACTATGGGAACTATGGTGGGTGGGAACTGGGAAAGGGGAAAGCCTTTGGAATGTAAACATAGAATATAGAAAATAAAAAAAAATTAAAAAAAAAGAAATACTGCAAATATTTAATGTTCCACCAGTGCCCTCACACCAGCCAGGTTGGCGTGTGAATGAACCATTTTAGTTAGTACTTGAATGCCAGATTTATAACTTCTGACAGCACTGTGTGGCAGGTATGATAAGAAATATGATAATTTGATTTGAAAAAAAGAAATCCTAGACAAAGAGTAATAATAAATGTAGATTAAAATATTTTCTACCATATATATACATATATACACACATATATACATATATGTATATGTATATATATATATATATGTATCATCTGTCTGCTTATGTATTTTTCTATATCTGCCTTCAATAATATTTTATAATCATCCAATGGGTAAGACAAATCAAAGCCTATATGTATGGTTTTACACACAAAGCAATTTGGTATTAGAATGAACTTAGAATAATTGATAAGTTGAACAGATTAGGGCTTACAACATAAACATACCTGTGATAAGCACTTAGCGTGGATATGTTTCTATTCAAATAGTTGAACCAATGTACAAGGTTTAAAATGCAGGCATTTGCTGTTCGTTACCTATTTCTTTTTCCTAGATGTCACACCTTCCTATTCTATTGCTATGGTAGTTCACGCTTGCCAGTATTGTTTTCTCCTTTCATACTGATGAATGTTTCTCTGTTTTAGTAGTCTTAGAATATGCTCAGTTGACTCTGTTGACCACTGATGTTGTTCTTTATTCACTAATTTATGTTTTTGTCTTTATTTTCTTATACTTTATTATACTATATTATACTTTATTAATTTCAGAAATAAATTTAATAGCTAATACATCGTTACCTTTCCCTGCCACCCCAACTGACATTTTAAACCTGAGGCATCCTTTGCCCTTATCCATTTTGATTTTTACCTCATTATTACAGTTTGAAATATTATAAAGTTAAAAGTGTTTCAAAATGTGTAGTTACATCTCTTACTGTAACTTATTTATGAGTTCTAAAATTATCAACTACATTTAATGTCATTTTTAGCACTAATGTCTATCTCTGCTGGTAGTCATGTTATATAACTATTCTATTGAAGTTAATTGACTTGCACTGTAGACATGAAAACAGGAATTTAAAAAAATATTTATCTATGCTTGAGAGTATTATGTAAAATTCAGTACAAGGTGCTAATTTAAATATGGTTCACACATTTGAGTTATGTTGAAATGAATCTTTAGTTTTGTTATATCTATGTTCATCTAGTTTAAAATAATCATTAAAAAGAATGTTGAAGAAAAGGCCATGCAGAGAGTGCCCCACTAAGGACCCATCCCATCTGCAGACACCAAACCCCAACACTATTGCTGACACCAAGAAGCGCTTGCTGACAGGAGCCTGGTATGGATGTCCCCTGAGAGGCTCAGCCAGAACCTAAGACAAATGTAGATACTCACAACTAACCATTGGGCTGATCCCGGGGACCCTAATGGAAATTAGGGGAACAACTTTTGAAGTGTAAATAAATAAAATAACCAATAAAAAATGTTGAAACATCTCACTGTGATTCTTGTTTTCTCTATTTTCTCTTAGGTTTGTATCTGCTCTTGCTTTGTTCTTAGAATATTTCAGATCTTTGAAGCATAAAATAAGTAAAATGATCAGCACTGGCTTTTTCCCCAATAATGGATTTTGTATTTAAACCTAATTTGCTTGTTTCAGAGTAAGAGAGTTATACAGACTTGCTACTGCTTGGTATTAAAGAAGAATTTTGCTTATCATTGTCCTCTTTTATTTTTATATCTCTTAAATTTTGTAAGCAACATATGGCTCAGTTGTGATCCTGTCTCAATCTTCTTATTGAAAACTCTTCTTTGTCTTCCATGCTGTTGTTTGGTTTGCACTTTATTTCTTGGAGCTTTCTTTCTCCCTACCAGTACTACAATACAATAACACATATGTTTTATCCATGTCCTAACTGCATATTAGAGCTCATCTTCCACCTGTTCCTCATACTGCTTTGCTTTAAATTACGCATGACTCCATGGGGAAGTTGCTCTCTATCCACCAAGTCTCCTCTTGTTAAAAATTGAGTTGGCTTTTAGTTAGTCTGAGCTACTGTTTCCTGCTCTCATACAGATTGAAATTGCATAATTGGACTGCCCGCTGCCACCACCAAAGCATCGGGGTAGACCCGGTACTGTATCGTGCCATTTGCATGTAATCTCATCATTAGATATCTGCCTAGAATCATATTTTGCTATTTATATAAGATGTTCCTCTCTCCAATTAGCTCTGTACATCTTGACATTACTAAGCTTCTTAATTACCAAGTGAGTTTCATGTCAGCTAGAGGACTTTTGTTTACACTGTTGTATAACATTTCTCTGCTAATATATATATATATATATATATATATATATATATACATGTGTGTGTGCGCGCACGCACGTGTGTGTGTGTATATATATATATATATATATATATATATATATATAATATTATACTCTGCATTATATACCAAACAGATACTTCCTATAATTTATAGAAACAAACAATATATATTATTTATGGACAAATATATACTTAATTTTCCAATCTCCCAGACTTTGATAAATTAATTTGATTTATTTACAGGGATATAAGCATTATTTTTTAAATATATTTTCAGTAGGGGAATATCATTAGGAAAGATAGCCATTATTTTCATAATATAGTTGAAATAAAATTTCCAAACAAAGGCATAAAATATGATATATCAAGCAGCAAAGTGAGCGATGTTTAAGTTGGGGGAGAAATTACTAACATATAAAGCAGTGGAAGATCTTTTTCATTTATTTCAGTTTTGTGTGTGGGAAAGTTCAATTAATGCAGGTTTATTAGTGCACACTTAGACTATGCCTCCTTTGAAAGATTTTCTGATTTCCTCAACTATGACATATCTAGACAAAATTAGTAATCTTCACACTGAATATATAATCTTTGAAATATTCTTCAGTTAGTTTAATACAATGTGTCTTGAAATCAGGATTCACTAGGCAGTGTCTGTTTTTGTCTTCCCTGAGGTTTTCTTAGAAATGGAGCACATCCCTTAAACTGCCTCTCACCTACATAGGGGTCATTGCATGCAATTGACCATGTGAGAACTTTGTAACTTCTAAGAAAGCATCCAAAATAAAAAGTAATTTTTATAGAAACTCTGTTTGTCTTGTTTGTTTGTTTGTTTTGTAAATGCAGATTACAAATTTTGTTTTTTAGTTCTATTTGATTTTGTTACTTTGGCAGAGGAGAGACCATTAACTTGATTTGGGGTAGAATTAGACCAGTTAATTTACTTTGGATAAATTTTTGCTTTCTGAAGAAGGAAAATACTATTAGGAAAATGCTCTTGTTTTCAACCTTTGCAAAGGCTTTGTCCTTCAGTGAATGTATCTAAAACAAATCAAAATTAGTCAACCAAATAAAGAAAGTATCAAAGAGATAAAAAACAAAAAGTCCTGTCCACACAAATCCACCAATGCTTGGCATCTGATTATTCTAATAGGGACTCTGCATAGGAAATATGACTGTGTATATTTTACATCAGAGACCCTTTGACAATGGTTCATTGACTAAAATATACAAGCTTATAGCTAATCCTTCTTACTTATCCTAAGATTCCAATTAAAAAGATAGCACTGTAAGATCAGTTTCAGGACTACTAAGGCAAATTGTGCTGTGAAATCTAAAAATGCAGTCTATTCTTTCTCTAGAAAAGAAAATTTTGGCTAACCAGTGCAAAATGAAAATATAGACAACTACAAGGAGACATAGTTGTATTAGTCAAAGATAATCTGTTGCAATTCTTCCCAGGATGTTCATTATTGATGTGTGTTGTGTGCCTGTGCATGTGCGTGTGCACATGTGTGTGTGTGTGTGTGTGTGTGTGTGTAGGCATATGCATGCCATGGCACACATGTGAAGGTCAGAGGATAAGCTTGGGTAGGAGTTCTTGTCTTTCACCATCTTTGAGACAGGGTTTGCCATTTTGAAATGGTGTCTAGCCCAAGAGCTTCTGG
Source organism: Apodemus agrarius (assembly GCA_964023405.1). Classification (NCBI taxonomy): domain Eukaryota; kingdom Metazoa; phylum Chordata; class Mammalia; order Rodentia; family Muridae; genus Apodemus; species Apodemus agrarius. The sequence goes on along the minus strand of OZ030019.1, from coordinate 71,152,293 downwards.
GGATCCTCCTGTATCTATAGCCCATTTTACCATAAGGATGCTAGTCTATCAGATATATTATTATATCCATCTTACATCGGTTATGGGCATCCAAACTCAGAACTTCAGGCTTGTGGGGCAAGTGCATTACTCATGTAACTGCCCTTAACTCCTTCATACATATTCTAATTAGTGTATTAGCCATTAACTTTACAAGTCCCTTAGTTCATAGGAAGAACACATGTAGTTCTTGAAAATTCCCCTAATCAATTAATTTATAATTTTGAAAGACTTTGCACTTTTCCCCTCACAATGATTAAATACTAGATTTTCATGCATATTCTGGAATCAAAAGTCCTGGTATATATCACATTTAGCACCTTAGCTTTGTAGCCTTTATGATTTAGCTTATAACTGGGCTCACCTGCTAAATTATAATGCAAAATTACAACTTGGTTGGTAGGAGTTTTTCAAGAATGAAAGTTATGTAAACCTTTAGATCATAGTGATTGATGTTGTTTCATTAAACACTAGGAATTTTAAAAATCTCTATTCTTACTCTCATTTTACTAATTTCAGTTCCTTTTAATATCACTTGAGAATAATAATTTAGTGTCCCATCAATCTTCTCTTTGCATTAGAGTATAATTTGCTGTATCTTAAATTTTCTTTTGTTTGCTCCAATGAAGTTTAAGGTTAACATTTATTTTTAAGAAAGGACAAGATATTCTCTAGGTCAAAATAAATTTTAATATGTACTTTATCATTTAATCCCTAATATATAATTCTTTATCCCCTATAATTAAAATTTTTATCAGTATGCTTAGATATACCTATCTTTACTTTTTACTGATTTTTTTTATCAAGCCCAATGTGTATTATTAATCTCTTATTATTAATCCTCACTATAAGAAATTAACTCACTGGCCAAGGATATTTTAAATATTTTTATTTCTTCCAAAGGGAATGTATAATTCCAAGATGGGATGATGACTGCTTTATCTCACAATGGTATTGCTTGTTTTTTTATTTAAAAATATGTTGATTTCTGTATATAGATGTTTTCCCGTATTCATCATCTACATATTGGTGTTAGGGAATGCCAAAAGAGATGGTTGAATTTCTTGGAACTGGAGTTAAAGGTGGTTGTGTGCCACTATTTGTGTGCTGGGAATTGAACTTTTCATGTCTTCTGGAGGAGCAGAAAGTCCTGTTAACCTTTGAACCATCTCTCAAGCCTTCTCTCTGTCACACAAGGTTTTATATATCTTTTACTTTTTTATACCTTCTGTATAACTCTTTTAATATTCTTATTAGGTTTGTCTTTCTAAACCAGTTTCTAATAAAACTATACTACTTCTCACTCCCCATTGCACATCAAAGTATCCTACAGGAACAGATTGTTTCAAGATATAATAAGAAGGGGAAGGACAAAGTCCAGCCCTCAAGAGACAATACTTGGTAAAAACTCTAAGAGAACCCAATAGATTCCCTCTCTTCTTGGTGACTTTTATTAATTTTGTTCAGAAGAATGAAGGAGGCAGTTTTAGCTAATACCCTATCCTGGCAAAATTTGGTGTCACTTAGACACAAGCTAGAATTATTTGTGAAGAGAGACCTTCAATATAGAAATTTAATTTTGATTTAGTCTCTATGATATCAAGCTGTAGAAAGCCTGTAGGTAATTTTCTTAATTAGTGATTGGTGTGAGAAATTCCTGTCTATTGTCGGTAGATCCACCCAGGGATAGTGGTCCTGAATTCTGTAAGAATGTAAGTTGAGAAAGCAATGAGGAATAAGCCACTAAGTGGCACTCCTCCATAACCTCTGTATCAAACTGTGCTTGCAGGTTCCTGCCCTGTTTGAATCCATGTCCTGACCTCCTGCAGTGATGGACTGTTACCTAGAAGTATAAACAGAATAAACTCCTTCTGCCTGAAGTTCATGGTGCTTCAGCACAGCAATAGTAACCCTACTAGAAAACCTTTCTTTTGTCTAAGAAGTACTTCAGGGACATTTTGCATATTTGGTGAAAAGAACTGAATATTATTTACAGACCCTAATCTTGGGAAACCATAACACTGCCACTGTTGAAGATATGGGGACCACTTTGTAGAACTAAAGCTGTCCATCTCTATGAAATGTAAAATTATATATAAGAGACATCCAAAACCACTAGACTGTGGGAAATATTGGTTCAAGAAAAAACAGGCACCCACTTACCTTATCTTGGTAAACTTTGTTTTTGTAACTAAAAACTTCTCCTCTCTTTCAATGTAATTTCAGGGATCCAAGAAAAGTATGTCACGCAAATAAAGACAATCAGATCCTCAGGGCCTTCAGACCCCATAGATAAATTTGGACATATAATCTCTTTGCAGACTATCAATCATCCTGATAACCTTTTTGAGTTCTTTGAAGCTGTAGCCACTACCATCTTGCTCTGGACTTAAAACTATGTCATAGAGAAAAGAATGTTTACTGCTGTCTTTGCAAAATATGGAAGATGAGTGTGAAATGAACATTTAAGAGACAGCCTGAGCCATTTGAATACATCTTTTACACCAGCAATCAAATTGCATTTGAATGAACCCTTATCTCATGGACAACTTGTTAGGTAAAAACATTGAACCAAACCTGTCAACAAACCACCCTTGCACTTACTGATTTCCCTTGTAAGAAGCTTTCAAATAATTTTCTTAGCTTTGGTCCTAGAAATAGAAATACAAACAAGTAGATATACCAAGAGAAATATAAACATCTCCTAAACCCGCCTTCAAATTCTTTTTTTTTTATAGTTCAAATTGTTTTATTTTTTTTTTAAATTTTTATTTTCTATATTCTATGTTTACATTCCAAGGGCTTTCCCCTTTCCCAGTTCCCACCCACCATAGTTCCCATAGTTCCTCTCCCCCCCAACTATTCCCCAATCATTCCCCCTCCCCCCTCAGTTTCTTTACTAAACTGGATGCAATCATTACATGCCCAGGGTCCTCTCCTTTCTTCTTCTTGGGAATCATTTGACTTGCTATTCGTGTCTTGAGTATTTAGTGCTTCTGGGCTCATTAATATCCACTTATCAGTGATTGCATTTCATGTGCATTCTTTTGTGATTGGGTTAGCTCACTCAGGATGATATTTTCCAGGTCTAACCATTTACCTACAAATTGCATGAATTCATTATTTTTAATTGCTGAGTAGTATTCCATTGTATAAATATACCACATTTTCTGTATCCATTCCTCCTTTGAGGGATATTTGGGCTCCTTCCAATTTCTGGCTATTATAAACAAGGCTTCTATAAACATAGTGGAGCATGTGTCTTTATTGCATGCAGGGGAATCCTCTGGGTATATGCCCAGGAGTGGTATGCCAGGGTCCTCTGGGAGTGACATGCCCAATTTTCTGAGGAACCTCCAAACTGATTTCCAGAGCGGTTTTACCATTTTGCAATCCCACCAACAATGGAGGAGTGTTCCTCTTTCTCCACATCCTCGCCAGCACTTGTTGTCTCTTGAGTTTTTAATCTTAGCCATTCTGACTGGTGTGAGGTGGAATCTCAGGGTTGTTTTGATTTGCATTTCCCTGATGACTAATGATGTTGAACATCTTTTAAGGTGTTTCTCGGCCATCCGAATTTCTTCTGGTGAAAATTCTTTGTTTAGCTCTGTGCCCCATTTTTTGATAGGGTTATTTGGTTCTTTGGGGTCTAACTTCTTGAGTTCTTTGTATATATTGGATATTAGCCCTCTGTCGGATGTGGGATTGGTGAAGATCTTTTCCCACTTTGTTGGTTGCCGTTTTGTCCTTCTGACAGTGTCCTTCTGACAGTGTCCTTTGCTTTGCAGAAACTTTGTAATTTTATGAGGTCCCATTTGTCGATCCTTGATCTTAGTGCGTACGCTATTGGTGTTCTGTTCAGGAACTTTTCCCCTGTGCCCAAGTCCTCCAGGGTCTTCCCAAGTTTCTTTTCTAATAGTTTCCGTGTGTCTGGTTTTATGTGGAGGTCCTTGATCCACGTGGAGTTGATCTTAGTGCAAAGAGATAAGAGTGGGTCAATTCGCATTCTTCTGCATGTTGACCTCCAGTTGAACCAGCACCATTTGTTGAAAAGGCTATCTTTATTCCACCAGATGGTTGTGGCTCCTTTATCAAAGATCAAGTGACCATAAGTCTGTGGGTTAATTTCTGGGTCTTCAATCCTGTTCCATTGATCTGCTTGCCTGTTGCTATACCAATACCATGCAGTTTTTAACACAATTGCTCTGTAGTACTGCTTGAGGTCAGGGATATTGATTCCCCCAGAAGTCCTTTTATTGTTGAGAATAGTTTTAGCTATCCTGGGTTTTTTGTTGCTCCAGATGAATTTGAGAATTGCTCTTTCTAGATCTATGAAGAATTGAGTTGGGATTTTGACGGGGATTGCATTGAATCTGTAGATTGCTTTTGGCAAGATGGCCATTTTTACTATATTGATCCTGCCAATCCAGGAGCAAGAAATATTTTTCCATCTTCTGAGTTCTTCTTCGATTTCTTTCTTCAAGGACTTGAAGTTCTTGTTGTACAGATCTTTCGCTTGTTTGGTTAGAGTTACGCCAAGATACTTTATGTTGTTTGTGGCTATTGTGAAGGGTGTTATTTCCCTAATTTCTCTCTCAGCCTGCTTGTCCTTTGAGTACAAGAAGGCCACTGACTTGCTTGAGTTAATTTTATAACCTGCCACTTTGCTGAAGTTGTTTATCAGCTGTAGAAGTTCTCTGGTGGAGTTTTTTGGGTCGCTTAGGTAAACTATCATATCATCTGCAAATAATGATAGTTTCACTTCTTCCTTTCCAATTTGTATCCCTTTGACTTCCTTATGTTGTCTAATTGCTCTTGCTAGAACTTCAAGTACTATATTGAAAAGATATGGAGAGAGAGGGCAGCCTTGTCTTGTCCCTGATTTTAGTGGGAATGCTTCAAGTTTCTCTCCATTTATTTTGATGTTGGCTACTGGTTTGCTGTAGATTGCTTTTACTATGTTTAGGTATGGGCCTTGAATTCCTGCTCTTTCCAAGACTTTTAGCATGAAAGGATGCTGAATTTTGTCGAATGCTTTTTCAGCATCTAATGAGATGACCATGTGGTTTTTTTCTTTCAGTTTGTTTATGTAGTGGATTACATTGATGGATTTCCGTATATTGAACCATCCCTGCATCCCTGGGATGAAGCCTACTTGATCATGGTGGATGATCGTTTTGATGTGCTCTTGGATTCGGTTAGCAAGAATTTTATTTAGTATTTTTGCATCTATATTCATAAGAGAAATTGGCCTGACGTTCTCTTTCTTTGTTGGATCTTTTTGTGGTTTAGGTATTAGCGTAATTGTGGCTTCGAAGAATGAGTTGGGCAGTGTCCCTTCTGTCTCTATTTTGTGGAATAGTTTGAAGAGTATTGGTGTTAAGTCTTCTTTGAAGGTCTGGTAGAATTCTGCACTAAAACCATCTGGTCCCGTACTTTTTTTGGTTGGGAGGCTTTCTATAACCCCTTCTATTTCTTTAGGGGTTATGGGACTATTTAGCTGGTCTACTTGATGCTGATTTAATTTTGGTATTTGATATCTGTCTAGGAAATCGTCCATTTCCTCCAGATTCTCCAGTTGTTTTGAGTATAGACCTTTGTAGTAGGATCTGATGATCTTTTGAATTTCCTCAGTTTCTGTTGTTATGTCTCCCTTTTCATTTCTAATTTTGTTAATTTGTATACTGTCTCTGTGTCCTTTGGTTAGTCTGGCTAAGGGTTTATCTATCTTGTTGATTTTCTCAAAGAACCAGCTCCTGGTCTTGTTGATTCTTTGTATGGTTCTCTTTGTTTCTATTTGATTGATTTCAGCCCTGAGTTTGATGATTTCTTGTTTTCTACTCCTCCTGGGTGAGTTAACTTGTTTTTCTTCTAGCACTTTAAGGTGTGCTGTTAAGCTGCTAGTGTATGGTCTCTCCAGTTTCTTTTCGGATGCACTTAGAGCTATGAGTTTTCCTCTTAGCACTGCTTTCATTGTGTCCCATAGATTTGGGTAGGTTGTACCTTCATTTTCATTGAATTCTAAAAAGTCTTTGATTTCTTTTTTTATTTCTTCCTTGACCAAGGTGTCATTGAGTAGAGTATT